>HG992185.1:70000-1270000 GCA_905220545.2 Melitaea athalia | reverse complement strand
AGCCAAAGATAAATAGTAAAAAGAAAAAATTTATGATGACTATGGGAGCTCATTGCGAAGAGAGAGACAGAATAATACTAATTCCTTCAAAGAAAAGAGACAGCGTAAAATTCATGCGCGCGCATCACAGGCTCATTTAAACATACTAGAAAATTCGAAATTTCGAAATTTTCGAAATCCCTAGTACATTTTTTTCACCTGATTAGTATCAAGCTAATTTTCCGAGTGTACATTCATTTTGATGAGACGAACAAAAAATTCCTCTACGAAAACTCTCGATTGTGGTAGGTAATAGAGTTAGCAGCAGATAGAGCAGCAGTGACCGTAGGACCGGGATAACGTGCCACGCAATTTGTAGGACAATATTAAATTATATAAATATTAACTAACTAAAAGAAAAAAAAAAAATCAGCTGGTTAGTAATAATTTTTGATGACCTTACGAGGTCATCTAATTGATCGAGGTCGAACGAGGTCATCAATTTTTTTTTGTCATCAAATCAACGATCAAAAATTTATTTATTTTTTGTTTTTTTTTGTCATCAAATCAAATATTATTACTAACCAGCTGATTTTTTTTCTTTTAGTTAGTAAATACATATTTATATAATTTAATGGTAATATCGTCCTACAAATTGCGTGGCACGTTATCCCGGTCCTACGGTCACTGCTGCTCTATCTCCTGCTAACTCTATTACCTACCACAATCGAGAATTTTCGTAGAGGAATTTTTTTTTCGTCTCATCAAAATGAAGCTACTCCCGGAAAATTAGCTTGATTCTAATCAGGTGAAAAAAAATGTACTAGGGATCCCGGACTAAAATAATGATAACTAATGATTGAACCATCAAGAAAATTTCACGGTAAGGGTAACTCAAAAGCATATATATTTTTTTAATATTGCGCATTATTCCGTAAATTAAAAAAAAAAAAAATCTTGAAAATTTGGAGCAATTTTTTTGATTTATCTTTCTTATACTTACTCAAATTCTCATCTTCTCTCTCTCTCTCTCTATTCTAGTATACATTTTTCTTAAATTTTCGAAATTTCGAATTCGCGAATTTTCTAGTATGTTTAAATGAGCCTGTGATGCGCGGGCATGAATTTTACGCTGTCTCTTTTCGTTGAAGGAATTAGTATTATTCTATCTCACTCTTCGCAATGAGCTCCCATAGTCATCATAAATGTTATCTTTTTACTATTTATCTTTGGCTGCACCAGCTTTTAATACGGCAGCCAAACATTATTATGTTTAGAATTCAACGCCGTTTATTATTGCACTTGGATTTTTTAATTAACATGTGAGGGAAATAATCTACATTTATCTACCTTTTCTGACCTGGCTGCAGGTAAGTATAGCAATCATAGAGATGGGTGCCTACTACAGTAAGGTATATAATATAAAATATTACCGGTTTTAGCTTACGACATGTAATTAACATGAGAGGGAAAAGATCATAAAAAAATACTGATTAATTAATTAAGTATTATCAATTGTAGCAGGCGTAGGGTGGCAGCGGTTTTTTTTATAAGTTCACAATATTGAAATCTGCCTATAAAAAATTGTTTCATCTAATTAACAGATGAGGGAAGATTTACCTTCTCGGATCTTAGGGGCCGTTCAAGTATTACGTAACGCTATTAGGGGGGAGGGGGGGTCTTGTAAAACGTTACGATGCGTTACAAGGGGGGGAGGGGGGGTCTCGAACAACGCGTTACGTAACGTTGTTTTTTATTTAAATAAAAAAAACTAGTGTACTAAAATCTCCCAAATTGGTAACCCTTTTCGTTTATATCCCTTTTTGTATATTATATATTTATACTTACCGCAAACGCGATTTTTTAAGCGACTTTTCGGTAGTTTTCGCAACAAAGTTGTGACATTTGGGTAAAAATGGTCAGTTGGTGTGTTACGTAACGTTTATGGGCTGGGGGGGGGGGGGTACAGGAAAACGTTACGGCGCGTTACATGGGGGGGAGGGGGGGTCAAAAATCTTCAAAATTTGCGTTACGTAATACTTGAACGACCCCTTAGACCATAATAACCCAAGAGCCCGTGATTGTCAGACCTTCGTCATTTTATAAAAGCTGAAAGTTTCTCAGTGCTCCCAACACCGATAGAAGCAATGGCCAAATATGAACTTTAACTGATGGTTACTGTGGCAGATACCAGGTATCAAAGGCGTACAAAGTGGCAACAAACTAACGTCATTTCTTAATGCGTAATTTTTTAATATTCTATTCGAAGTAATATTAGATATCACGTTAAACAGAGCCGCAAACTTTTGTAACTAAAATTACGTCATAGTATAAAAGTGAACTTCATACGTGTCACTTGGGTACTCTAGACCTACCTATTAGAAGATTTTTCTTCAGTTGCCGGCCAATTTCGATAGCTCCAATCCCGACCTAGACAAACATACCGATTGGCCGTGGGTGCGAGTACGAAGTAATTTCATACGCCTTTGATACCAGGTATCTGCCAAAGTAACCATCAGCTAAATTTCATATTTTGCCATTACTTCTATCGGTGTTGGGAGCATGCACTGAGAAATTTTCAGCTTTTATAAAATGACGAAGGTCTGGCCCTCCTGGGCTCTCGGTCTATAACAAAACATCTCCTCGGAGCATAGGCCACTTAACGTAACGGGACAATGAGCGTAACGCTACAATGAGATCCTTTTTCGTGCAAGCCGCCGGCGTTCATCGATTTATCAGAAGTTGTCACGTCAAAAAGTTTTACTTCAAAATATCCAACTTGGTGCAGTAGTTTAGAACATACATTTCGGCTATTAATTTCTTTTTATATAAGATATATCTATATATATATATTGTATATATATATATATATAGTTAACGTTTTATTTCCAGATGTCTCGTCTAGACCTCATCATATTTGGCGCGACGGGCTACACCGGTAAGAACGCAGTGAAGGAGCTATGTCGGGTTTTGAAGAACAACGCGTTCACGGGTCTAACGTGGGGCGTCGCCGGCCGCTCGGAGAGCAAACTCGACGACATACTCCGTGAGGTTTCTAAGAAAACTGGTGAGTTTTCATATCATTACATAGTACGTATAAAACAAAGTCTTTCCGCTGTCTGTATGCTTAGATCTTTAAAACTACGCAACCAAGAGCGGATCCAGCTTTGGCGCCGGGGGGGGGGGGTCACATAGTCGTGGTCAAGGTGCCAGGGGGGTCACAGTCTTGGTTAAGTCACAAGAAGTTATAATTTAATTTTGATAATGATAGATACAGGTAAAATGTAGGTATTTTATTTAAAAATATCTAAGTAACGACAAAAACCTTGTTTAACAATTTTAATTAGTGGTCCACAAAGGTCCTGGACCCCGCCCAGGGGGAGGTCATGACCCCCATGCCCCCCCGCCTTCCTGGATCCGCCCTTGTACGCAACGGATTTTGATGCGGTTTTTCTTAGTAAATAGAGTGATTCCAGAGGAAGGTTTATAATTATGTATAATTTCTAGTTCCAGCGGTACTCATCCAATTGACACTGTAGGTAGCTTATTTTAAAATAATTTCGGCAATAGGTGAAACAGACCCTTAAACCGTACCACTGTGTACACAATATGTACAATCATTCTAAGCAACCTTCGGTGCATTGACCTTACTTGACTCTGATTTTAAATAGAACAATTGCACCACGTAGGTACATCGATCATAACACGTAACATACTTTATTAGTTTATAGTTTTATACAGTGATATGTCGTGTTTTTATACATATATAGCAGAACTGTTGAACTTCGTACCGCGCTATATTTTAGTTATTGTAAATTTAAAAATATTGTTACATTAACGAACGTAATAAGTTATGCGCGTTCATACATTTTGACGATTGATTATTTATTTATATACTTAGTAGACAAAGTACGTCTGATAACAATTCCATGTTACATAATAAGCCATGGCCAGTACGGTTAAAATGATGTTTTAGTATCTTGTCTGTTTGTTTGTATGATTCATGAAGCCATGTATTTATGGAGCAATACAAATTAACACAAATGTGGATTAAACCGGACGGTTTGGCTAGATATTATTAAAATGTTTTAAGCGTGGTCGTAAGAAAATATTGAAATATACAATATTCAATGATTTTGTAAACACGTAGGTACCTACAGCAAATTATTTCAGCATTATGGTAACAATATTAAAATATTAAGTTACGAAATATTGTGTGATATCAAACTATAAATAATAACCTATTTTAAAAATATTACGACAACAACAAGATAAGACGAATTAGTCACATTGTTATCAATATACAATTTTTAAACACCTAGGACTAGCGCCCAGAGGCTAGTAGTCACAAAATTTGCACATAAATGAATACGGAATATTTTATAATTTTGAACAATGGATTTCAGCAGTTGAAGTTACCTTTTAATTTTGGTATTCCCCGTGAAAAAAAAATGACCGGGCGGTAAACAAGCGCCGTGGTCGTGTCGTATCACGTAACATAGGTGGTAACATACAACAGTCGAGCGATAACGAGAATTTAGGCATATAACACACAATTAAATACAAGTTTGTATTTAAATTGCGTAAAGGTATAGATAGGTAAAGGTATCGCCATGATCTCCGTGCTGGTGTCATAAACGTTTTGTTTTAGTACAAAAATGAAAAATAAAAAAAAACTATAAATGTGCTCTCTGAGGTAGTGCACAGCAGGGAATATCCTCCTCAAAATCTGGAGCAGCCTGACTGGGGAGGTACCGTAACCTTAAAGAAGATCACAGATAAATAATACTGCTCTCAAGAACCGACTTGTTCCTAAGGTGAATAAGGTGGAGAGCTCCTGGGGGGTTTGGGGGTAGGTCGGCAACGCCCTTGCGATGCTTCTGGTGTTACAGACGTCTATAAGCTACGGTAATCGCTTACCATCAGGTGAGCCGTAGGTACGCTTATTTACCGACCTAGTTGTATAAAAGAAGTGTTAAGTAGGTACTCATTAACACTTTCACGCGAACATACCAATATTGTAGGTCTATGCGATATTGCACATCATTTTTTCATAGAAATACAAGCGGCGTCTAATGACGTTGTGCAAATAGCTGATGACATTAGTATTTAAATATATTGCTCTGACGTACTAAGACGTCGACGTTAAGATACGCTATGCTACAATGGTCACTTTTTTGGTCCAATTTACATATCTAAAACAAACAAAAAATACAAAATATGTATTTTGAACACATTCAGACTTATTTCAATAAAGTAAAATAAATTGATATAACATATATAAGGTCAATATTCCACGTGAACACAGAATCGGCGCACGCACACCCCCGCGACGCGGCACAAGTCGATTAATGTAATAAAACTTCTTAGGCGAAACGACGTATAGTGACGTTGTGCGCTACTAGTGGGTACTTAGTATCAGGACGGAATGCCATCAAAGGAGGCAAAATAAAATCGGTGTGGTGTAGCACTACAATTTTTAGAATTCGATATGTTGTGGCACAGCAACCGAACTTTTAAACATTAGTAGGGCCAGACACCGTACCATTACGTTGTGCTCAATAAATCGAGTTTTTGTTGAACGTAATAGTACGTTGTGCCATATCATATCTACCAATATATGACGTACATATACGTTGTTCGCATGAAAGTGTTAAATATCTATGTATATAAAATATTGAAATGTAGTTGAAGTTGTGTTAAACATCCGTGTCGATAATTATACTTGACATACTCCGCATCTAGGTATATTACCCTTTGACCTTACCTTACCTCTGCGTCAGTTGCAATGCATAAATATGAGAATATATTATTATATAGAGCGATTGGTCAGCAAGATTTGTTGCTCGTGCCTTAGTTGCTTTCCAAATTACAATTAAATCAAGGAATTCTGCAAAAACCCAGATGGTTAAAGGACAGTCAGGATTTTCTGTGCTATTTTGTATGCATATTTTAAACATAAAGTCAAAATCAAAATCAAAAGCATCTTTATTCAAATAGGCTTCAAAGGGACTTTCGAATCTCCATTTTAGAAATCAACATTTTAATCATTCCTAAAAGTGACGCAACCACCGTATACCGACCGGTTCGAAATGCAGATTCCGCAGAGAAGAGCGGCAAGAAACTCCACACTTACTCTTTAAAAGAATACTTATATTCCTAAATTATGATAAACTATTTTTATACAAAATTTCGTACTCCATAATATACACAATCCATAATAATCCACAATATCGAGTACAGTACCTATCATTTTCAACAGTTAATTTAACTAAGAATATTTTGTAAATAAACCTTTTTTGGTCAGCAGATTAGCTCTAACGAATTCATCATAATTTTTTTAACTTTACTGTTAAAGGCCATTTAAGCAGAAACGCATTAGCATCAATACAATGGCATAACTATCAATTAATATTTTTGCCAGCGCGTAAAGACTAACTCGTTGTTTGTTAGTCTTGTTTTTGTCTACTTACTTAAGTCAAGTTACTTAAAAAGGAGATATCGATGGTTCACCTCGTCAAGGTGCAATTTAAAATTGAACTGTACTAAATATAAAACATTATTATCTATTTATAGTAGAAATTCTTACGAGTCTTTAGACTTTATGTCCCTGAACGTTTTTGTATTATAATTTCTGGACGTTAAATCGATGTAATAATTATGGATTAATTTTTTATAATATCTGTATATACCTAACTATATAGGCCTTGTGGGTCTCCCCACCGTGCCTCGGAGAGCACGTTAAGCCGTCGGTCCCGGTTGTTATCATGTATACATGATAGCGATCGTTACTCATAGTAGGGAACTAGGGAATATATCCGCCAACCCGCATTGGAGCAGCGTGGTGGATTAAGCTCCGATCCTTCTCCTACATGGGGAAGAGGCCTATGCCCAACAGTGGGATATTACAGGCTGAATCGTGATCGTATATAGGCATGTAAAATATTTGTATGAAGTCCTTATGATTTAACCGGTAATATTTGTTAGTAAGTAACAGTTATTTTAACAAAAAAAAAAAATTAAAAAAAAAAATTTTTTTTTTTTTTTTTTTTTTTTTTTTTTTGTTTTTTTTTTTTTGTTTTTTTTTTTTTTTTTTTTTGTTAATTTAATTTTGTTTAATTTGTTAATTTAATTTTGTTTAAATTGATTAATTTATATGATTCAATTTGTTTTAATGTAATTCATATAATTTGTTTAATTTTAATTTTATTTCATTTGTTAAACTTGTTCAATTTATTTAATTTATGATTGAAATAGCATGTTTTTTAATATCGTTCACTAATCTAATGAAATCTAATCATTTTGTATGGAATTAAATAAAGCTTTATTATTATTATTATTATTATTATTAACAGTTATTTTACCAGCAAACCATTTCATTATATCCCATTTTTATTTTTGCACCCTACGTTGATATTGGTTAATTGTAATTATAAATAACAAATGCAATTTATTTTCATAAGGAAAAGTTGAAACTTATGACATCAAAAAGGCAGTAGGTTATAAAATAAAAATAATCTTAATTACACAGGCCTACAAAAAAGAAAAAAGTGCTCTGTACCTTTGATCTGACCCATCTAGGGTTATGTATTTGGGGTCCGTTTGATCCCATTTCCTCTATTTTTTTTCGAAACGTCGTCGGTACAAGTCAAAAACAAATGTGTATTGTACTGGCAATGGTAAAGTAGAAAAAAATAATAATTTGTAGGTATTTTTACATTGACCTAATCTATACGAAGCAATAATTATTTTGCTAAACTACCCCCTGTAAGTATGTTATTCTCATTACTTTTTGATATCCCTCGTAGTTATATAGGAATCTTTAGATAATTTTAACATATTATATGTAAATTTAATTTAAAACAACATTTTTAGTACTCACTCACTCACTTCAGCCTATCGCAGTCCACTGCTGACATAGACTTCTACAAGTTCGCGCCAAAAATGGCGTGAATTCATGTGTTTTGCCCATAGTCACCACGCTGGGCAGGCGGGTTGGTGACCGCAGGGCTGAGGGCTGGCTTTGTCGCACTGAAGACGCTGCTGCCCGTCTTCGGCCTGTGTATTTCAAAGTAACAATAATATTATTGTACCCCTTAAAAATAACCCCATTTTACGGAAATTGCGCGGACGGAGGAGAATGAAATTTCGCACACTTATAGTTTATATAGAGAGCATATTATATATAGTTATATACTATATTTATTTATTACTTATATACTATTTTGTTGATTGTCAGTCTCTAGACAAATTGAAAAATTTAAAAAAAGGTTTTGTTTTTTCATAATTATTTGGTTTTCTTTAGTTTAATTTTTTAATTATTGTCGAATTTCGACCTTTAAGCGACCGCTAGTTTATATAAATTCATGTAATCAAAACTATAATTGCATTTGATTTAGTCGCCATGTACTGTTACAATACACCTTTGTCCTGTTTGCTAATAGCTATCTGTACTTTTATTTACCTTAACATACATGTTACATTCAAATGTGGACTTTATCGTCATATGAAAAGAGTTAATATACACAATTATTATGACCATTGCCGCTTATTACACTCTATCACTGTTATAAATAATCTATATATTATATTAAAAATCAATTGGTGTTCGTTAGTCTCGCTAAAACTCGAGAATGGCTTGACCGATTAAGCTAATTTTGATCTATAAATGTTTGTGGAAATCCAGGGACGGATTAAACGATGATAAACATAAATAATAATTATGTAACGAAAAATACTAAAAACGACGATTTAATTTTCCAATACAAAATGTTCCTAGCGAGGAAATTTAATGTCTTTTGTCAAAAACGTTGTAATATAGGTGCGTTAAGATAGTGTTTTGTGTATATTTTTCACAAATATATGTATGTTTAAAAAACATATATATGTGAACACAAGATAAATATCAACTGGGCCGTGGATCTAACGATTGATGCCACTATTAAAATATTAACAATAATACAAGATGATTATACTATTATTTATCACTTCTCAAATTCTTTAATAAGTATAGAATGAACACAATTTGATCAGTAAAATCTTTTGTAAGTATAGTATTTCTCTATTTATTCAATCAAGAAAATTTATAACTCCCTTTAAATGCAAAGTTCAGAACTTTCTTTAGTTATCTAGAAATCTCTCTGCCTTAATTGAGGGTATTAAATCTGTGAACCTAGGTGATGGCTTAGTTAGAAATAAGAAACATTATTTAGAAATCTCTCTATTTAAGTGAATGGTTTAACTCTATGAATCGATGTGATAGCTTTGTTAGAAAGAAGAATCATTAATGAATATATTTAACTTAGATTTATCTATGATAAGTCTTAATAGTCTCTTAGAATATAGTCAATGTAGCCTGTAGGTGTCGTCTCACACAGTAATAAGCACCTCTTGCCTTTGGTATTGATTTTCCACTAAATGTACCACACAGAAATATCCCACGATAAGTATTAAATAGATGTTTGAAATGAGTTCACTGAAACCTTTAGATATATTCTTACCGAATGATAAGAATTGTTGCCTTTAGTATATTGATTTTCCACGAAAAGTCACACACAGAACCATACTATGATAAATGTTAAATGAATGTGCCTTGGGTATGATAAGAACTACGATAAGTACCCCAAGGTAACCACTATAAGTCAACAGTCAGAATGAATATAAGTCACTTAGCTTTAACCACAATGAATCTTAATAGTCTCTTAGAATATAGTCAATGTAACCTGCAGGTTTAGTCTCACACAGTAATAAGTACCTCTTGCCTTTGGTATTGATCAGAATCTTTGCCTTGAGTTTATTGATTTTCCACGAGAAGTCACACACAGAAGTATCCCACGATAAGTATTAAATAGATGTTTGAAATAAGTTCACTGAAACCTGTAAGTATAGTCTCACCAAGTGAAAAAGTACCTTTGCCTTGAGTATGTTCATTTTCTACGAGACGTACCACAAGGGAACTTGGTAAGCTACCTATCAGGTGAAATATATGTACCTTAATCTTGAACACAGTCATGGTCTTGTCTAGATGTCATCTCTAGTCATTAATCTTACTTATTTTACATAATATACACACAGAGATTGATTTCTCCTTTGACAAGATTCACTATGATACGGAAGGATAAACTTTAACGTTTATTTGATTATTAAATCCAGACTTAAATTCTCAGTTCTTAAATAGAAAGATTTGAAAGAATATACCTTCGATTTGATGACTTCTTCAGGTTTTAATCTTAGATAGTATAAAACACTTTAATAAAGAAACTTGTATTTAATTTTAGGTAAACCTTAACCTTTGAATATGAATTGTGCGCTCTCTAATGAAAACCAGACTTGTAACGACGTGTCCGGCTTGTGTCACTTTTAGTAGATGTTTTATTCAATACTTTTAATTACTTATTAGCTTTAAAACATATTATTAGAATAGTACTTGTAATAAAAGAGTTATGTATTACTTTAATTTATTTACGAAATTGAAATTAACATCAAAAGGAACTTTGTTCTTATTTTTAAAACTGCGACTACCACCGATTCGGAATGTGGGTTCTGCAGAGAAGAATCGGCAAGAAACTCTACAGTTACTCCTTTGACAATAATTTAAATAAACTGTTTACAAGATTGTTATGAGTTTGCTAATACATATTTCACGTTGATAGCAAGTAATTATGTAATATGAATTGTTAAGTTATAGCAGGAAACTTTGCTTTATGTAAGGATTTGTGTGCGTGCAAATTGTACGAGCAGAAAGAAGAACAGAGTTTATAGGAATGTCGGATTTGTTGCCGGTTTTTCATAATTACAATTGCCGAGTTAGTATTTATAATATTTGATGTTTACAATATATAACACCACACAAATAACTAGCAGGAGACTCTATAACACAATAATAACCACGAAACTACGAAATACTTGCGATTAGCACTCAACTCAAGCGAAGTCTACGAAAAGATTACATGTTCTAACGTGTACGGAAGCGGAGGGACAATCACAGTCAAACAGGTATTTGACAAGCAGTTTTGCAGCGTCGCGTTCGGAAACACTACAATTTGGTTTTACTAGACTCTTAAAGTTTACTTTTGTCTCGATTTAGTGAATAATTTTCAATGTTTTAAATACAATTAATAGAAATTAAGAAATATTTTTGATATCCTATTATTATAAAAGCGTCACTCCATATATCTGTTTAAAACACACAATTTAGATAAATTTTAACGGCCATTCTCCAATTCGGCGTTATTTGCCTAATTACCGTGACGTTTTTTATTTTTCACTGATTTGACTTAAACACATTAAAATATGAAACAAATCAAAGATACGAATTCAATAATTAATTTGGCATGTAACAATTAATTGCAGTTTTCTAGATAATGAGACTTAAAAATTTTATGAGTACGGTAATTAGAAATGTTTTTATATTTAATGTAACGGTAATTAGAAAATAATATAAAGTCTATGTAAAATATGATAAATGATAATAACACACATTAATAATTCGTTCACATATAATTATAATTAAATCGAAAGAATTAACGATGTCCCTCATAACCATAACCTACAAATAGTGAAAAAGAGATTTTATCATTGCTCTAATTTAATAAAAATTAGAACACTCAATCAATTTCTTGTTGTCTCTTCTATTGACGAAACGAGAAGAGTATCACGTGCACGCATGTTAGCTACTGTAGACATAGAGAGATAATACGAGTAAAGGGGTAGACAAAATTTTGTTTTGGCGCGCATGCTAGGCCTACTGAGCAACGATACTATTTGCAGTTCTTTTTATCGTTGCTCCTACGCCATCATTAACATTTTCATTCATTCAACATTTTTTTATTTCGATATTGGCTAGTCGGATAATCTGATATAAAATGAAAGACATTTACATGAGGAGCTTCATTTTCAATGAAATTTAAGACAGGTATGCAATGACCTTCTATAAGGTCATTGCACGTATGAGATGACTCCATACTGCAACTGCGTCATGTCTATGAGTGAAGGACTCAAAGTGCAAGACTCTGGAATCACGACCCAAAATGGTCGCATCTTGTAAAATGTCCAGTTGCTGATTTTATAAGAGTGAGTAAGTTTATCAGTGTGTGACGTGTGTGTGAGTAATTTTATAAGTATGTGTGAGTTTTCTTCCGGTTTTTTGGTGACATTTCGCAGACAGGTAGTATTTTTTTATCTCGTTTACTTTTATTCAGTCAGTCTGACAGTTCAGCCTATTGCGGTCCACTGCTTGGTCATAGGCCTCCCCATGTTCGCGCCAGACATCCTGAATTTCCGCAATCCTCATCTCCAGCCTACACCGGCAATCTTACGTAGATCGTCGGTCCAACGTGCCGGAGGACGTCCCACACTGCGTTTGCCAAGACGCGGTCTCCCCTCCAGGACCCGTCTGCTCCAATGGCCATCGGTCCTGCGACACAGATGACCAGCCCACTGCCACTTCAACTTGCTTATTCTGTGGGCTATGTCGGTTACTTTTGTCTCTCACGGATAGTCTCATTTCTAATTCTAACTTTGAGAGAAACCCCAAGCATAGCCCGTTCCATTGCACTTTGAGCGATTTTAAGCTTGTGGACCAGTCCCTTGGTCAGTGTCCATGTCTTGGCTCCGTATGTCAACACAGGCAGGACGCATTGCTCGAAGATTTTGGTCTTCAAGCATTGCGGATTTTCTTTTATTGTACCTTTCTTTCTCCTTTTATTTTGATTGCTGATACAAAAAGGGTCATTTTTAATTCGTTGTCGGCGTTGATTGCGGTTCCAGTTAGTAAACAAGTATTATTTTTTCATACAACGGTAATTATAAACATATGGTAATTAGTATACGGTAATTAGAAAACGATAGATTTTCTTTAAAATCTCGAAAACCAACACAGTATGCAAATACTAGCGTATTACAACGTACGGAGGCCAAAGTACTGTCTTCATTTACATGATCAACTTGGGTCTATCTTAAAAATCAAGTATTAAACTAAGAACAACGGTAATTAGAAAAGTTTTTAACCAAGGCTACGGTAATTATATACTCACGTGCTTCATTGGAGGTACACTAACCATAGAGACATTCAGATGCTGATGGGCCTTGACATACACTGAGGAGACGCGACGCGTACGGTAGTGATGGTCCAAATACTTTTATTTAGGGATGTGCACCCGAGAACAGCAAATGTTACGGGAATTATAACTTTCCATTGGATATGCGATTACTTAATTATAATTATTTGTAGACTGGTTCTATTGAGTCGATATTTTGTTGTGCGATACACGTTACTTAATATCATTTAAAACATCGAATGAATCAAAGTAAATCTTTACGTTATAAAAATTACAAGCAATTTTTAAGATTAAGTTGGTGTGCGGACACGCCACGGTAATTAGAGAACAGAGGTTCTTTGAACATAAGTTAAATTAATTTAGTCTTACAACAGAAGCCAATATTTTTTTTACAGCTAGATACGGATGCTTTCTAATATATATAAAAAAATTATGATTGAATATGATAACATTACGGATTATACAAGCCCGGACACCTAAAATTTGCTTCTCGGAGAATGGCCGTTAAATTCCTGCTTTAACTTTTTCAAACAATGTAGGTTATACGAAGTTCACTGGTCTATCTAGTATTATATAAATTAATTATCCCCATACAGAGAAATATGGAAATAAAATTAATTAAGATTTGTCTATAGCAACAGTAATTGAGGCAAATAACAACATATATTTTTTTCTTTTATTTAGTTAATATTTACTACATATTATAAAACAAAGTCTCTTCCCGCTGTCAGTCTGTCTGTATATATGCTTAGACCTTAAAAACTACGCAACGGATTTTGATGCGGATTTCTTTAGTAAATAGAGTGATTCCAGAGGAAGGTTTATATGTATGGGGGCGTTCAAGTATTACGTAACGCAAATTTTGAAGATTTTTGACCCCCCCTCCCCCCCATGTAACGCGTCGTAACGTTTTCCTGTACCCCCCCCCCTACCCGATAAACGTTACGTAACACCCAACTGACCATTTTTACCACATTTTTACCCAAATATCACAACTTTTTTGCGCAAACTAACCGGAAAGTCGCTAAATTACTTTTATTATTGTTTTAATCGCGTTTGTGGTAGTAATAAAGAAATAAAACGATAGATTTTAATACCTTATTTTTTTAACTAAACAAAAAACAATGTTACGTAACGCATTGCTCGAACCCCCCCTCCCTCCCCCGTAACGCGTCATAACGTTTAACAAGACCCCCCCTCCCCCCCAATTAGCGTTACGTAATACTTGAACGCCCCCTATAATACATGCATAATAGGTATAGTAGAAGAACACTGATAGTTTTAAAGTTTTCTAATGTGATGTCGTAAATTTACATTTTTTGCGCTTAGATTGCAAAAATTTATTTTATATTTTTTATATTTAGTATCAGCATTGCACCCGTGCGAAGCCGGGGCGGGTCGCTAGGTTAATAGTAATTTTGTTCTTCAAATTCCGTGGTACGTTATCCGGGTCCTACGCTCACTGTTGCTCTATCTCCTGCTAACTCTATTATCTACCACAAACGAGAGTTTTCGTAGAAGAAATTTTTGTTCGTCTCATCAAAATGAAGCTACTCGCGGAAAATTAGCTTGATAGTAATCAGGTGCGTGAAAAAAATGTACTAGGGATCCCGGACTATACGCTATTTAGAAATTTTATTTAGTTCACTAGATTTTACTCCTCATATTTTTTCATACCGGGGGCCTTATATGAAAATCGATTCTTAAAGAGTAAACTTCAATAAACTCAAAAAAAAAAAAAAATAAGCACATCGGTAAAAAAATATATAGGTATAATCCGTAACACAAAACGGATCTAATCAAGGATGACGATAGTAGCATCTTTTACGACTAAATTATCGACGGCTGGCAGTTTATTAATACTTCTGATCTTCGTACTAAACATCACTTGGCTGTCTAGATTCAGATTTGTTACATTATTGATATAATATGTATAGATCTATTCTTTATTAAAACTTTATTACCTAAAAATGTACAGAATTCGTGGGTGTCGTAAGACACGACTATGGGGTGTTACATTACCACCTTGGAACTTAAAAAGCCGACCGATGGCGGGATGACCATCCAACTGCTGGCTTTGAAATACACAGGCGACAAAGTCAGTCCTGCGATCACCAACCCGCCAGCGTGGTGAGTTGGTGACTATGGGAAAAACACACGAGTTTGCGCAATTTTTGGCGCGAACTTGGGGAGGCCTATGTCCAGCAGTGGACTGCGATAGGCTGAAGTGATTAAGTGGTACAGAATTGGATTATTCGTTTTTATGTCTAGAAAAAAGAAAATTATATCAGAACTTTTATCTCTACGATACAGTTATGCAAAAAAATATACAATAATCTATACTAATATTATAAAGCTGAAGAGTTTGTTTGTATGCTTGAACGTGCTAATGTCAGGATCTACTGGTCCGATTTGAAAAATTCTTTCAGTGTTAGATAGCCCATTTATCGAGGAAGGCTATAGGCTATTTTCTTTTATGTTCTTTAAATTAACGCATGGGAACCGCGGGGCACAGCTAGTATTTTTAACCGACTTCCAAAAAAGGAGGAGGTTCTCAATTCGACACGTGTTTTTTTTTTTTTTGTTACGTATGTTAGTTCAGAACTTTTGACTGGGTGGACCGATTTCGATAAATTTTGTTTTAATTGAAAGGTGTTGCGTGTCATGTGGTCCCATTTTAATTTAATTGAGATCTGACAAGTACTTTTAGAGTTATATCTAATAATGCGTATTTACGTGACTACTTTTTCGTCGACCTACGTTATATTATACCGCATAACTTTTTACTCGGTGTACTGATTTCGATGATTCTTACTTTAATCGAAAGCTAATACTTGTTTTGTAGTCTTGTTTAAATTAGATCGAAAACTGATTACAACTTTTTGAGTAATCTTTAATAGCGCGTATTTACTTGACTATTTTTTCGTCTTATTGCGTTGTATTACTTGTCGATGTAATTGAAGTCGGTTTTTTTTCGTTTGCGAGCAAACACAATTATATAATTACATGCTTTTAAAGTTAGAAATTTGTAGTATTGTTATAAAACAAAAAGAAATGTATACAAAATAATTATGCCAAAATAATAATCTCAAACTATAGCTGCTGCGACACAAAATCATAATAATTAATATTAGTTATGAATTGTTGGATTATTTTTGGATATAAATTATCTCAACTTGTACCTATGTATTGCGAACATAAAATTATAATTTTAAAGTTTATACAAATATAAGGTGGTTAACTAAATTTTACGTTCAAATGTTCATTAAATTAATATCTAGATAGATAATTAACAATAGTTTATCGTGAGAAAATAAACCGATTTCTGTATTTTTATATACTAGCTGACCTGGCGAACTTCGTACCGCCTTTTTTTTTTAAATATAATAATTACATATACCAAAATAAAATATAGCCTATCTTTCAAGTTGGCTCAAACTGCACACGGTGTGCAAATTTCATTAAAACCGGTTAAGTGGTTTAGGAGTCCATTGAGGACAAACATTGTGACACGAGATTTATACTATATATTAAGATGTAGTGATGAATATTCATTACTTCTATACCTACTCATTCATTTGGCCTACGTAAGCAAAGAACATAATGTTTCTAGAAAAATTATTACAATATTTTTGAAGTGAAACTTCTTTAGACGCATGAGGGGTAAAATTTGAGAGAAAGTGTGTGTGTGTGCAACTTTTATTTTTATTCAATTTCATGTCAGATTTTCATTTGTGTATCTAACAGCCAGCTGTACTGTTCTTATGTTGTTTTGTCTGAAAGCCTGACCATGATAAAACAAATTTGAGGTAGGGAACAGCAGGAAATTTCCTGCTCAAAATATGGAGCAGCCCGACTGGGGTAGTGCCTCGACCTTACAGAAGATCACAGCTAAATAATACTGTTTTCAAGCAGTACCTATTGTGTTCCTGTTGGTGAGTAAGGTGACCAGAGCTCCTAGGGGGGATTAGGTTGTTGCAGACGTCTATACCTAAGCTACGGTAATCGGTTACCATCAGGTGAGCCGTACGCTTGTTTGCCGACCTAGTCACATAAAAAAAAACTGCATTTAGTTTATTTTTAACCGACATCTAAAAAAAGACGGAGGTTCTCAATTCGCTTGTATTTTTGATGTATGTTACCTCAGAAATTTTTACTCGGTGGACCGATTTTAATGATTTTTTGTTTCAATCGAAATGTGGTACGTGTAATGTGGGCCTAAAAAATGTACTAAAATAATATAATTATAGCCTACATCGTTAAACGGACTCTGAATTGAATACAACACGCTAAGAATTTTAAGTAGTTGCGATTAGCGCGTTCAAACAAACAAATACATCAGCCTTATAATATTCGCATAATATTAAGAATCATTAAAATTCGTTTACAACGATTGACATTACAAAAGCAAAACAATTTAGCCCAATGCACTGTCGAAGGTCAAGGACGTACGCCATGATAATATGCGTAGTATGAACGGATTTCAATGAAATCGAATTTAGACGTGAACATTACATACACACATCAGCCTATCGCAGTCCACTGCTGGACACAGGCCTTCACAAGTTCGCGACAAAAATGGCGTGAACTCATGACGTGTGTTGCCCATAGTCACCACACTGGGCAGGCGGGTTGGTGACCGCAGGGCCGGCTTTGTCGCACCAAAGACGCTGCTGCCCGTCTTCGGGCTATGTATTTCAAAGCTAGGAGTTGGATGGTTATCCCGCCATCGGTAGGCTTTATAAGTTCCGAGGTGGTAGTGGAACCGTGTTATCCCTTAGTCGCCTCTTACATCACCCACGCGAAGAGAGGGAGTGGCTATATTCTTTACTGCCGTAACCACACAACATTACATACAAAAGGAAAATTAAATACACATCTTTCATAATAACGTATTTTTAGGGCCAGTTTCACTGGTGGATAAATTTTATCCTGCAGATAAGTTACGAATAGAGTTGAATAGACTTTTACAGCAGGAAGTAGAATAAGCCATTAGGACCTGTTTTTCCTCAGTTAATAAACTACAACTTTTATTTTCACAACTACGAATAGAAATCTGAAATATCCTATAAATTAATTGGAATTCATTGGTGTATAATTGTGTTTGCTAGCAACCGAAACATAAAAAATAAACCGCCTTCAAGTACATCGACAAGTATTACAAAGTAAAAAGTATTATAAGTTCTAAGTATTAACTGATGGATGGTAAGCAATTACTGTAGCTTAAAGACGTTTGCAACAACAGAAGCATCGCAAGCGTGTTGCCGACCCTACCTCCCAATTCCCCCCAGGAGATTTGGTCACCTTACTAACCACAGGAACACAACACTGCTTGAAAGCAGTATTATTTAGCTGTGATCTTCTGTAAGGTCGAGGCTACCCCAGTCGGGCTGTTCCATGTTTTGAGCAGGAAATTTCCTGCTGTGCCCTACCTCAGTTCTCTCTCTCTCTCTCTCTTGCCTATTTCTTCGTCTGTCTACATTGTGTTACTTATCGATGTAATTGAAGTTTTTTTTTCGTATGCGAGCAAACACAATTATATTAAACACATTTAGCTAGCTTTCTCGAGTTCCAGCCCACTTAGTATTCCACTACATAGTAGATATTTTAAAGCTGTGTCAACTATATATGACAAATACCACATGTGCATAACAGAGAAGTCAGCAAAGAGAAAAAGAGATATTTTTATTTTACTATTTTGACTGAAACGACCACAATATTACCGTCTCCTTTCAATTTAATAACGTTTTATTTATAGACCTGTCGAATACATCGTAAAAATATTACATCATGTCCTGTTTTTTTGCATTTTTATTATGCGTTGGTAGCGATATAACGATATTGATACTCGATGACTATATTTTAACCAAGTTCTAATAAAAAATATTATTTATGGATCAGAATGTTGGGTAACGAAAATGTCGGATGAAAAAAGAGTGCACGCAGCCGAGATGAGAATGTTGAGATGGATGTGTGGAGTGACGAGGAAAGATCGGATTAGAAATAAGTTATATAAGGGGAAGTTTAAAGTAGCACCCGTAACGGAGAAAATGAGGAGCAGAAGGTGAGCGTGGTATGGGCATGTAATGAGGAGGGATGAAAGCTATATTGGTAAAAGAATGTTAGGAATGAATATCGAAGGACGAAGAGCGATCGTCAGGCCAAAAAAGCGATGGATGGATTGTGTGATTGAGGACATGGACCCTGGATTGGGGGTAAGGTCGGCAACGCGCTTACGACGCTTCTGGTTTTGCAGGTATCTAAAGGCTACGGTAATCGCTTAACATCAAATGAGCTGTACGCTTGTTTGCCGACTTAGTTGTATAAATTTTTTTTTTTTTAATTTACATTGTAATTTTATCTTGTAATTTTTTTTTCATTTGGAATTTAATGTTATTTTTTTTGTTGTTGTTACCAAATATTGTTAATGTTGTTATCACCTTTAATTAAGATACCACTTGTTTTTTTTTATTGTACTATTTATGTAACTGCAATGTTTCTAGTGTGTATTTTGTTGGTGATCTAATAAATAAATAAATAAAAATCCTAGTAGTGGCCGTTGACTGTCAGGACAACACAGTTTTATTAATTGGTGTTATTATTATTTTACAGATGAAGACCTTTCATCAATAAGGAAGGTGATAGCAGATGTCAGAGACGAGAAGTCGTTGAAAGATATGTGCCTGCAGTGCAAGGTTATAGTGAACTGTTGCGGGCCGTATCGTCACTATGGCGAGCCGGTTGTCAAGGCGGCGATTGAGGCGAAGGCTCACTACGTGGATGTTAGTGGTGAACCAGAGGTATGTACATTAATATTTTATACTAGCTGTTCTCCGCGGTTTCACACGCGTTAATTTGAAAAAAAATATCCTATAGCCTTCCTCGATAAAATAGGATATCTAACACCGAAAGAATTTTTTAAATCGGACCAGTAGTTTCTGAGATTAGCGCATTCAAACAAACAAACAAACAAACAAACTCTTCAGCTTTATAATATTGGTATAGTTATAAAAATCTCGTGTTACAGTATTGGTTATTGAAATTCTTAAAAATGTCGTGTCTTTTATGAAATTTTTTGTGCATATTTTATAGGTCTGTCTGTGAATAGGTCATAGACTATTTTTTATACTGCTAGATAATAGGGGTGGCTGTACGTTTTTTGCTAGTTTTTTTTTTTTTAAATATAACTAGGTCGGCAAAAAAGCTTACGGCTCACCTGATGATAAGCGATTACTGTAGCTTATAGACGTTTGCAACACCAGAAGTATCGCAAGTGCGTTGCCGACCCTATCCCCAATCCCCCCCAGGAGCTCTGGCCACCTTACTCACCAACAGGAACACAACACTGCTTGAAAACAGTATTATTTAGTTGTGTTCTTCTGTAAGGTCGAGGTACTTCCCCAGTAGCGATGCTCCATATTTTGAACAGGGAATTTCCTGCTGTGCCTTTTGGCATCGTTTATGACAAATGTCTTGTTATCTAGGTCTAGGCATCTGTGTTTAATGTTTATGTAGTGCGTGTTCTAAGTTTCTGACTCCCGATACAATGTTCTCACCCTACTTGACGTGTTCAATTTTAAATGTTTAATTATTTATTGTTTAATCTCACATACTTATTTGTAGTATTAATGAGATATATAGTTTAAATTTATTAAGGAACTGTTAAACGTAATACGCGAAACAGATGGCGTGCTTTATAAATACCGATGACTAATATAGAATGATAATCTTCAAGTTGTTTTCTGAGGCTCTTGTACGTTCGAACGAAAAACGGAATGTGTGTTTTTTTTGTTTACATACGTTATCGAACGTCTGACTATTTATTCCAAATTTTATAAAAAAAGTGTGTGTACTTATGTACGCACGTAAGAAGTTATACTTCAAGCTAGAGTATTAAAATACTTCCAAAATAATTCCACAACGCCATCTCTCAGGTCCCTACCCTCCGTACCCTCCGGTACCACTCCCAACCCCAGAACTGGGCATAGATTTTTTGGGGTTTTGGGGGAGGAGGGGGGGGTTTTCCTTTGGTACCACTCCCACCCTCAGCATTGTACTAATATAGATATAGAAATCCAAAAAATATCCAAAACCGAATCGGAGCACCCCACTATCCACGTGGTCTCGGTCTGTCCTACCCCTAGAGTGTTCTGTAGAAAGCCCGGAGCGGATAAGGCCTCAGCCGCTCCCTACGCATTCGTTCACGCACTTTCACATGGAGGGCGAAGGCTGCCCTCCCTCCGCGCCATGTCGATTAACGGTCTAATTTTGAGGTTAGATAGGTTAGGGTTGTTTTTTTGAAGTGAAACTTCTTTAGAATCGTTGTGATTTCAAACCAGAAGCAACGGCAAAAAGACAGGGAAGGACGGGCCGTGCTACAAGCCGCTAATTTTAAATTAGGTTTTTTTAAAATTAGATTGACAAAGATGTTTTACTTCTATCGTGTGTGAATCACACACACACCTTTTTTTTTTGTAACGCAATTATGCCGACAAGCTAGGTTAGCTTATCGGCATAATTGCAAATCTAAGCTCAAAATTGAAAAGATTTACGACTGAATAGGCTTTGTCTTCATATAACCCCACCCTCCCCCCAAATCCCCATAAATCGATGCTCAGTGCTGGGGGAGGGGAGTGGTACCCCTTCCCCCTCCTCCCAAACCCCATAAATCGATGCCCAGTGCTGGGGGTGGGAGTAGTACCAGACGGTAATCCCCCCCCAAAACCCCAAAAATCTATGTCCAGTTCTAGGGTTGGGAGTAGTACCAGAGGGTAACCCACCCACCCCCTTCCTCCCCTCTCCCCTCAAAACCCCATAAATCGCTGCCCCATGTCCTATAGGCTAACCGTAAATAAAAAAAATGCCAAAAGTGGGCTTTATAGCCTTAGGGGTTTAAAAATAGTTTACGACCGATTCTCAGACCTACCGAATATGCACAAAAAATTTCCTAAGAATCGGTGGTCAAGCCGTTTCGGAGGAGTTTGGCCCCCAACACTGTGATACGAGAATTTTATATATTAGAATATCGTAGATAAACAAGGAAATTAAATAACTTGACATACTTGATTTTAGTTTTTATAATTTTTAAACTAAGAATATATATTATGTAATGATGTTATAATTATGTTGATAGTAAAAGTTTTAAAGAAAATGTTTATTTTTTCTATGCATATTTATAAAAAAAAAATAAGATGTTGACCTTCCTTTTTAGAAAAAACCTCATAATTACTCCACATAAATGTGTATTTAAAATGGGTTATTTGCATAATTTGTCTCATCTTTGCTTTAGATGAATTTACTTATACTATCGTTATCGTGTTATAATTATTGGAAATATTTCAGTAGCTGAACATTATATAAAAATTAAAAATCGCAATGCATGGCAGTATTCTGACCCCTTTTCTGTGTTGGCAGCTTTCAAATAAAACATAAATTATATAATTATCATTTTATAGATATTTGCTTGTTCTACCGGCATCTACAACGAAAAAATTTATTTTTGTTTTTGTATATTAATTAATCATTACAATTAGGTATATATACCTACTACTAGCTGACCCGGCGAACTTCGTACCGCCTTACAGTTGATTCTTTAATCTTTTACTTTTTTTTAATACTTATCCTTCCCGGAACCCCTCCACTAACAATTAAACTTTATGGTATGGTATTAAAGTTCACATTGACTTTTAAGTATTATTACGAATGTTTTGTATTCGAAATTCGAATATAGAAATTTTTTTTACTACTTTTTCAGTCAATTTTTAAAAATTTTCTCTCCGTAATAACCATCCTTATACTTCAAGAAGTATAATAAAAAAAGAATTAGCGAAATCGGTTCAGCCACTCTCGAGATTTGCGCTTAGCAACACATTCAGCGATTCATTTTTATATATGTATAATAGAGATGACGGCTTTAATTTTGAAACCACGTCAACATGATTGACGGTCGGTATATTTTTTATTCAATGTCAAATCGACTCACATATTAAATTTTTTTTTTGTAATTTTGTAAAGCGATAATAATATGTAATTATACTTAATTACTGCGAACTATTCACACGGGTATAATTAAAACTTTATTTAAAATAAAAGATTGATTTTTAAAAAGTTTTTTAGTATTAATTTTTTTAGCCCTTTGAGAACTGCTATAATATGCACTTTTTGCAGTCTGTGATGTAGGAACATATATATAGGCGAAATTAAAACCATCTTAATAATTGTGTTTTCTTGCAACCGAAAAAAAACCCGACTTCAATTATATCGACAAGTAGGTAATACAACGTAATAAGGCCTTCCACCGACAGGCGCCGATTCGTAACGCAGATGCGATCTAAAGGGCGCCATACACGGCGAAATACTGTATGTTAAGGTAACATAATTATTACCTGTAGTATCTTCGCCGCGTGTGGCGCCCTTTATATCGCATCTGCGTTACGAATCGGCGCCTGTCGGTGAAAGGCCTAAGACGAAAAAATAGTCAAGGAAATACGCGCTACTAAAGATTACTCAAAAAGTTATAATCAGATCTCGATCTAATTTAAACAAGACTACATGACAAGTATTAGCTTTCGATTAAAGTAAGAATCATCAAATTCGGTACACCGAGTAAAAAGTTATGCGGTATAATACAACGTAGGTCGACGAAAAAGTAGTCAAGTAAAAACGCATTATTAGATATAACTCTAAAAGTACTTGTCAGATCTCAATTAGATTAAAATGGGACCACATGACACGCAACACCTTTCAATTAAAACAAAATTGATCGAAATCGGTCCACCCCAAAGAGCAACACGGAGGGTAGTAGCCATAGCGTATTTTACCGATACAAAATAGTCTGTCATTTTTTGCGGGGGGAAATCTGTGCTACGCACACTTTCTCAAATTCACACACAAAAATAATCATCTGTCACTACGAAACTCACACTATACTAAATTAAAAAATACACTTACATTTTCACACACACATAGATACATTCTGTGTCATAACAGTATAATGATATGCCGCAACTACACTGACAAGTTTCGTACAGCCATGGTTGTAAAAACTGTCGATACGCGTTATCGATAAACTCAAGTACTCGTTTAGGGAAATTATTTTTTTAAGTGATACAAAAGTAAGACATTAATATAAAAATGGACTTTATTTATTGAAGTGAAACTTCTCTAGGCGCATGAGGGGTAAAATTTGAGCAACAGGTAACGCGGCAGCGTCATGACATTTAGTACTTGGATGGGTGACCGCCTGGAAACACCGCGTGACGTTAGCTTTCTGTTTTTTTTTCAACTAGTTTTTTTTTTAATATTTTAAATTAATTTTTTTTAATTAGTTTTTTTAAATTAGTGTTAATTTCCAAAACCTTGTCCAACACTACCAGGAGCAAAAATAAAACCAACAAAAAAACTTTAATAATTGTAAGTTGCAGCGTTAAGTTTTTTTTAAAATTAGTTTGCCAAAGAAGTTTCACTTCTGACATGTGTAGTTTGTACGCATGCAATTATTTTATATACTACAATAGTCATCATTTCAAAAATACAGTGCGACGTAACAGTTGGTTTGGTGCCCTCGACTAATTTTCTTCTATTGTTCGCCAACACTTGAAAGTCAGAGGTATTGAAATTAATGATTGGTGCAAATGACACTATTTATTGTGGGCGTCTAGTTGAGTCTGCTAATTAAAAAAAAAAAACATGTATCCCTTAAATTTGGATTTTTAGGAAACCTGCCAAAAATTAATATAAAAGATTGTGGTCGAAGTTCACACTAAGTAATTCTAGTAAAATGTGTTAAGTATTGTTTTATAACTAGCTTCTGCGCGCGACTTCGTCGGCGTGGACTCCGCTCCTATTGGTCTTAGCGTGATGATATATAGCCTTCCTCGATAAAAGGGCTATCTAACACTGAAAGAATTTTTAAAATCGGCCCAGTAGTTCCAGAGATTACTGCGTTCAAACAAACAAACAACCAAACAAACAAACTCTTCAGCTTTATATATTAGTATAGATTTAATGCAATTTTATTATAAAACTATTTATATTAATAAAGTTCGCAATATAATATTTTAAATAAATCAAAATCTCAAAAATGTCTGTCTCCTTCTTTGCCTTTGCCATTTTTATCGATAACTATCTACAAACAAACCGGTCACAACACTAACCACTACTTTTCGGTAAGAGACTCGGATCAGTCGCTCGACCGATCCGCATATTGTATGAGGCAAGCGGCCGGTGTTGATAAACAAATCCGAAACAAGACGACCGATAATATTTTTAATTTTTAAGTTTAAAAAAGGTTAAAAAAAAGTATAAAGTAATAATGTGATTAAAAAATACTTTCATATGAAAGGTAATGGCATATTTTTGTTAATTTGACGTGGCAGATCACTTTTTGCAGCAAAAAACAGAACAATTCGGCATTTTTTGAAGGACGTTGTTTCCATAGCGCAACTAGATTCAGTCTAGTGAGCAGTACAGTTACAGCTAGTTTTATTGTACGCATAGGACCGCGTGGACTTGTACTTTGACAGAGGGGAACGCCTGTGTATGGCTACTCCCCTCCGTGTTGCTCTTTGGGTCCACCAAGTCAAAAGTTCTGAGCAAACATAGATAAAAAAATACAGTCGAATTGAAAACTTCCTCCTTTTTTGGAAGGCGGTTAAAAACTGTTTAAGTCTGTATGGAGCACGTCTAAGGGGCTGTCTCCACGAGCGAGCGTATCGCCGGCGATACGCTCGCTCGTGGAGACATGACAGCTCCATAGAGAGTGTATAGAAATAGGTGGCACGACGATACTATCGCCGGCGATACGCTCGCTCGTGGAGACAGCCCCTAAAGTTACAATTTAGCTATGAAACAGAATCGCGTGTTAAGCAGTATATTATTCAATACAGTGAAATATTTATTGTGTAATAAAAATACATAATGTATTCTCGAGTTGTTATTACCGTTTGTTATGTACTATTGATTGTTTAATACAAGCTATTTATAAAACTAGACAAGACCAGTTGGTCTTTAGATTTAAAGTTGTAGTGTTTGCTGGCAAAAAAAAACCGATTTCAATTACATCGACAAGTAATAAAGCGTAGTTAGACGAAAAAATAGTCCAGTAAATACGCGCTATCAAAGATTACTCAAAAATTGGTCATCAGATCTCGATTAAATTTAAATGGGACCACATGAAATGCAACCTTTCGATTAAAAAAAAATCATCGAAATCGGCCCACCCAGTCAAAAATTCTGAGGTAACATACCCACATTAAAAAAAAATACAATTGTAATTAAAACCTCTTTTTTATTCCTTGTTGCTTGTCTTTTGATCCCATCTAAATTTGATCGAGATCTGATGAATGCTGTTTGAGTAATCTTTGATAACTCGTATTTACTTGACTAATTTTTCCTCTACCTACGTTGTATTACTTGTCGATGTAATTGAAGTCGGTTTTTGTTGCGAGCAAACACAATTATTTATTCAATAATAGAATATGTACGAACAAATACATGATTCAGATTTGTTTAGAAATCACGAATGCTTCCTAAAATACGAAATAATGACGTTCTTAATTTTCACACCTCATTCCTAAGACGAACTGTAAACTAACAAAGCGTATTACGTCATATAAAAACACATTGCCACAATTTTAACTCATGGCCTTCACACATTATGGTTCATGTTTCATTCAAGAAGTAATTTCAGCTTAGTTTTATATACTAACTAAGTCAGAGTGCATACAAGAACTAACCTGAACCAATCTGTTCTTAATTCGTTTTTATTTTTATTTTTGTGTTACCCACACATGAGGAAATTATAAACATTTTAAATCATATCAAAATTTTTCGACCCAGCGGGATTTGAACCCGCGCCCTCTGACGTGCCGTGTCAGCGCTCTGCCAACTGAGCTATGGATCCACATTAAGCTGGGTCGAAATTCTCGATATGATGATTTTGGTTTTTAAGCAAACCTTGGCGCCTGTCTGTTCTTTTCTCCATCTTTGATTAGGTAAAGAACCTCATCCACTATACCAATTACAAATAAAAAACAAAACGCTTTGTTTGAGCTATAAAATGGTACAATGGAATTTGCCGTAACTTTTAAGTGAGTTCAAAAAATGAGGTGGTTCTCAATTCGATTATATTTATGACTAGCTGTCTGTGCCCGCGACTTCGTCCGCGTGGAATTTAACAAAAAAGTTATTTAAAATTAATAAATTTAAAAGTAGCCTAAGTTACGCCTTATTACATCAGCTATCTACCAGTGAAAGTCCCTTCAAAATCGATCCAGCCGTTTCAGAGATTAGCCGGAACAAACAGACAGACAGACAGACAAAAATGGTAGAAAATGTTATTTTGGTATATGTAATTATGTACCTTGTATACACCTATATGCATTTAGTAAAAAGCGGTTATTTTAATATTACAAACAGACACTCCAATTTTATTTATTTGTATAGATGTATAGATAACAACTGGGACCGACAGCTTAACGTACTCTCTGAGGCGTGTAGGGGCAAACTACAAGGACAGACATCCAAACTACTGGTCTGGTCTGGTCTACAATATACAGGTGTCCCGCGATAAAGTGCAACCCCGAAAGGGGGTGAAACTAGACCATAAATTATCGACAAAAAACATAGAAAAAACTTTAAAAATTTTTTTTTTATTTCTTATTGTCGAATTAAGATTTTTATATCTTACGTAGCCTCTATGTACAAAAAATGATGATTTCTTGCAAAGTAGTGGGTCGATTACTTTAAAATAAAATAAAATATTACGCCACGTACTTGGCGGTAAGGATAAAATAAAAATTAGCTCGCAAAAAAGTGGCATTATGTCTTTAACTATGCTTCTTGTGAAAAAAATCCATTTTTATGACTGTTTTTTTCAATGATCTCTAATTTTCTCAGAATTATGCCCCCAATACCAGGAAATTTTATGATTTATTATTATTTCTTACCTTATTGCCATTCAAATAAAAAAAATTTACGCCTGTATCCCAAAAAACACGTACAAAAATCATCATTTTTTGTACAAAGAGGCTACGTAAGCTATATAAAAATCTTAATTCGTCAATAAAAAAAATAAAAATTTTTTTTTAATTTTTTTAATTTTTTTCTGTTTTTTGTCGATAATTTATGGTCTAGTTTCACCCTCTTTCGGGGTTGCACTTTATCGCGGGACATCCTGTATATTAATGTTATTCTTATCATTAAAAAAAGTATTAAAATATTCCAGTTCATTGAAAAAATGCAACTGCTATACGATGAACAAGCGCGCGAAGCGGGCGTCTATATAATAAGCGCTTGTGGCTTCGACAGTATCCCGAACGATATGGGTGTCATCTTCCTGCAGCAAAACTTCGGCGGTAGGTTTCTTATTATTATTTCTAAATTAGGATGGCAAACAAGCGTACGGCTCACCTGATGGTAAACGATTACCGTAGACACCACAAGCATCGCAAGCTCTTTGCCTACCCTAATCTCTCCAGGAGCTCTGGTCACCTTACTCACTACAGGAACACAACACTGTTTGAAATCAGTATTATTTGTATGTGGTGTTCTGTAAGGTCGAGGTACTTCGTTAAAAAGCAAACTCACGTAAAATATATAGATACTGCCTCCAAAAAATAAAATTTGTAAAAATCCATGTAGTGACCCTAAATTTCTGCTGTACCTCGCACTAGATGTACCTCGCACTAGATGCACTGTTTGATACTTATGATATTGTACGTATTTATATTTATTTTTAATTTTGTTTTAATTAACTAGTGCTAACTTGACACATTTCTTTATTTTATGATTTCGTAAACATTTATTCCGATTTTTTTTGTTTTTGGTCAACCATATTGGCCACCATATTGGCGGTCATGTTTGCCAATATGGTGGCCAATATGCCATAGTGGCCATATATTTTAATATATATTTTTTTTATTTTTAATGTAAACAGGTACAGTCAACTCAGTGGAGTCGTACCTCACGGGGATACCTCCCAAGAACCCCAGTGGGGGGTACGTCAACTATGGGACTTGGGAGACACTGGTGTACAGGTGAGCTATATTTGTATATAGGGGATTTTCGCAGTGAAACTTCTTCAGGCGCATAAGGGTTAATTTTTTTTAAGTTTTTTGATGAAACGGCAACGTTTTTGTCGAACAGCAGTTAAAGTTATTTTTGGTAGGTAGAGCCACCTAGCGAGTACTATAGAAACTATAAAGGTTGTTACATTAATATCGATAGTACTACATTGCAAACTAACTAGATGGCGCTGGAACGGAAATCTAAAGCTTTAGATTTGTATAAATATAAACGAGACTTAAAAATTAGTTTAACGCGCTGTGTGATTACGGCACTAAAGAATATAGCCACCCCCTCTCTTCCCGTGGGTGTCATAAGAGGCAACTAAGGGATAACACAGTCCCACTACCACCTTGGAACTTAAAAGGCCGACCGATGGCGGGATAACCATCCATGCTGGCTTTAAAATACACAGGCCAAAGACGGGCAGCAGCGTATTCGGTGCGACAAAGCCAGCCCTGCGGTCACCAACCCGCCTGCCCAGCGTGGTGATTATGGGCAACACGCATGAGTTCACACCATTTTTGGCGCGAACTTGTGGAGGCCTATGTCCAGCAGTGGACTGCGATAGGCTGAAGTGATGATACTAAGAAGACGGAAAAAACAAATTCTCTTTTAATCTTTGGGAATCAGATCAGATTTTGACCAGTAATGTGTTTCTGTGTATATCCTGTTTTAGCTTATTTTTAATACTAGTATTAAAAGAAAATCTTCTAATTTTCAGTTTGGCCAATTACAACGTGTTGTCAAAACTCAGAAAGAAACTGTACCCGGAACCTCTGCCGGCTTTCAAACCCAAGTTGACGCGGAGGTAAGAGAATTAGTTAAATTAGAAGTATTTCGTTTTAATGGCTCTGTCATACAGGATATACAATATTTTTTCTGTTTTTTTCTTTTTTTTTCTTTTTTTTCTTTTTAAATAAATAAACGCTTCACATTCAACGGTCCCCACTAGGATTGTCTCCTGTATCGGGGATACTGAATATTTTGCGGTTTTTGTATTAATTATTTTATGTTTTAATAAAAAGTTTTTTATTTGTCTATCTTAATGATGACAGTTTCTTAATACATAGTAATAATAATGACGCATTTACGAATCCAGCCTGTAACATTCCACTGCTGGGCATGGGCCTCTTTCTCCTCTTTTTATTCAGTTTTAAGCGTGGGTGTCGTCTCTTCTCAAAGAATTCATTGTAATATGAAACTTTGAATAGTTGGGTGCTGTAAAGGACTCGCTATAGACGGCACCACGGTTGCTTAAAACCAAATAAAAAAATATCCAAAATTTCGATTCGGCGATTACACCGTTCCGTAGCCTAATAGCAAGAGCACCGGACAAGGTGTGTCGGGGTGCGGGTTCGAATCCCGCTGGATAGAAATTTTGATATGATAATAAAAAACATTTTTGAAACATACCTTAGGATGAATTTAGTATATTAGATAATATATTAAAAATGGGTTGCCTAAAAATTGTGGACTGATTATTTTTTTACGTATTAAATGTCGATATATATATCTTAAGAAGTATCTGCTCTCCAATCCAATCAGTACAGATGCATGAGATGTGTATATATGTAGTATATTTATATTTTATGTATGTATGTATGTATGTATGTTTGTAGATTTGTGTGTATGTATATGTATGTTTATATATGTTTATGTATGTATATGTAGTGTATGTATTTTATGTTTTTGTTTTTTTTTTATATTCTTGTTATTTCTATCGTCTATTCTTGCACTACTTTGCCCCGCGTTCACATCATCTCTCACCACCATGGGTTGACTGGAAGAGATCTCTTTTAGAGATAAGTTCGCCCTTGCCTACTTCCTTTATTATAATGTGTTGTTGTAATTACTTAGTGCAATAAAGAATATATATATATATATATGTCGGAGAGTCAATACAGATAGTTATTAATGACGGTACCTGTGTTGTTATTATTATTCATCTACCCTCACTCATTCTATTATTCGAGTCATTCAGTCGTGTATAAAAGACCGATGCAACCGCAGCTAAGTCAGTCTTGGCTCTGGCGTGGCGCGGTGCACTTGTGTATCCTGCTAGTAGCTTAACCTCGACTCTTGTAAGGGTTAGTTTGTGTACACGAATTAATTGTTACATTCTATTGTGGGCAACTCGGACAGTGAAGGCGAGCGTTAATGCGCATTTTAAAGGCGGCGCCGCCTTAAACCTAGACTCGGGTCGCAACTCCCGGGCACTGCCTTGAGTTGTCTCTGCCACGCTATAGATCCGGTACCCGCTCGGTGAGTCCATTGAATACTAAATAGTTAGAACTATCTTGTGTTAAAATTACATTGTTAATAAACCAGTTCGGTCATCCGTCCGTTCTTCTCCTACCTACTTCTGATCTGCGACATATATATATATGTATAACTCATATGTATGGAGTATAAACAAACCTACACCTCTCCACCGACAGAGGACTGCTGCACGCGCACAAGTCGTCGTACAGCCTGCCGTTCCCCGGCTCCGACCCGTCCGTGGTGTACCGCACGCAGCGCGCGTTGTACGACCGAGAGCGACAGAGGCCGGCGCAGTTTAAAGCCTACGTCACATTCCCAACCCTATGTATGGGGCTGAAAACCCTATTTGGGGCTATAGTGTTATATCTGATGAGTATGCTGTCGTGTACGAGAGCGTTACTTCTACGTTATCCGGAATTATTTACTGGAGGCAGAGTGTCCCGTACTGAGCCCAGTGAAGAGGATGTAGTGGGCACGCGTTTTTATTTCGAATTGTTAGCTGAAGGCTGGGCGGGAGAAAATGCTGACCTCACCAGCCCGCCTAATAAAACCATGACTGCTAAAGTGAGTATGACTCCTATAAGCTCTTTTTTTAAACTTCTTTATGAATGCGTGACGAGAGCGTTACGAAAAGTGTGATCGAGTAAAGCGAACGGAGCAAGAAAGAGGTGCAAGCTTACATTTTCTTTCTCTGTTTCTCTCATGGCCAGTTACGTTTTGTATATCTACATATAATAAGACACAGTGTAGACATATTATGCAGGCTTATTGCTAAAGAAGTTTTATTTCAGTCGTGTTGTCTAAAGCAGAGTGACTGTACTGATAATAAACATTCCATATAATTTACCTTCTCTATTTATTTAATACTAGCTTCTGCGCGCGACTTCGTCGGCGTGGACTCCGCTCCTATTGGTCTTAGCGTGATGACACATAGCCTATAGCCTTCCTCGATAAATGGGCTATCTAACACTGAAAGAATTTTTCAAATCGGCCCAGTAGTTCCAGAGATTACCGCGTTCAAACAAACAAACAAACAAACAACCAAACAAACTCTTCAACTTTATATATTAGTATAGATAACAATATAACTTTTAACCATTAATTATAATTATAAATACAAATGTATCCACAAGTTTCTGTAACTGCATTATCGTGCTGTATTAGTGAGAACAGTCAAAGCTTGGAGGGTAGTTGGATAAAATTTTCTAGTACCTACTATTAAATTATTTTCATATTATTGTGAGCGGACGATATCAAGTACCGGTGTACGGATAAATCAACAATGATTTTTTCACATTTTTTAATGATTTTATTTAAGATTCTTGTGTATTTTTATTATACTAGCTTCAACCTTTATGTTTGTATGTTTGTAAACGACTTCTTTGAACTTCATTTTGACCCACTTCAAACGTTCAGATTTCATTTACACTTGGTAGACTTATCGAGGACCGATGACAATACATTAATTTGATTACATCATTCCTTTTTAGTTTGGTTTATTTATTTATAAAACCGTGGTTTTTGAATTTAATACAGTTCTTGTAATATCTCTTCAGGTAACAGGTTCGAACCCCGGCTACGGAGCAACCGTCATCGCTTTGCTTTTCTCCGCCATCGTGATCCTTCGCGAGCAGGATAAAATGCCGCAGTATGTATACTTACAACTTAATGATAAGATTTTCTTTAAAAAAATATCCTTTATAATTAATATTTGATTGGTTATTCAGCCTGTAACGTCCCACTGCTGGGCATATGGCTCATATGGCTCTCAGGGCCGGATTTTCGGCAGGGCATCCGGGGCTACTTCCTCGGGGCTTCACAAAAGAGGGGCCCCATTACAGAGCCTTCGGATTTTTTTAAAAATTTAGACTAGTAAAAACCAGTAAACAATTTTTTTCGCGTTTTACCTTTAAAAAAAAAATTGTCCATGTTATTTTTAAAATAATTTGGGGTCAAGGGGCCTCCACTCCTTTGTTGCTCCGAGGCCTCCACACCTCTAATCCGGCCCTGGGCTCTCTCCATATAGGACAAGATTGGAGCTGCTTCACTGTTGGCGGATATATAGCCTACTACGAGTAACGATCGCTATCAGGTGTACATGATAACAACCGGGACCGACGACTTTACGTATTCAAAGACAGACAACCTGACCGAAAACAATGCTTTCAATGGTAAGGCTTCGACAAATTATTGAAAAGACGAAGTAGTAGTAATCTATATATTAAAAATTTCGTGTCACGATGTATGTGGGCGATAAACTCCGAAACTACTGAACCAATTTTTATCAAATTTTGTAAGCATCTGTAATTTGGTCCAACTTGGAAGTTACTAGTTTTTATCTCAATTGGACCCGGTAGGTGGCGCTGCTATCAGTATGTAAGCAATCAAATTTGGGAGCTGTTTTCCGGGCAGGACAACGTCTGCAGGGTTCGCTAGTTTACTATAAAACCTTCAACTTTAACAAGTTTGTTTATACTCAAGGAACTCGTAAATAAATTTGATGTATATTGTATTACAGATGCGGAGTACTGACGCCTGGTTACGCTTACAGAAATACAAGTATCATACAACATCTCAACGAAAACAACCTCAAATTCGAAATTGTTTCTCGCGATAATGAATAATAAAACGAAAAATATGTGAAAAAACTTAAAAAACCTAGAAAAAATGAAATATTACTACATTACTTCAAAAGATTTTTAGTTTTCTATTGTTATAAGAAAAAAAAATACTACTTATTTAAAAAAAACTTTTTTATTAACTCCTGTACTCGATTGTAAACTAACCCCTACTTTTTTAACTGCTGATTTTTTAATATAATATTATTTTAAAAAAAAAACATTGTATTACACGCATTAAGTTACTAAAGAAAGTCCAAAGACCTGATTAACCAAAGCTCATAAAGCTATCTGTCGTTTAACGTTATCCAACAAATAAAAGCTTGTGATATATTTTTCATTGTCTTTTTTATTTCCAAATTCCACTATTTGTTAGATATAATTATTCGCAACCTGTTAATCCAAAAGTTGTAGAAATAGCCCTAAGGTTAAGTTTTACGTCATAAAAACTATCAAAGAAATTATTTGCTAGTTAAATTTTGTCAGTAACTGGTGAGACGGGCCCTGACCAATTTTACGATAACTCTATTTCGTATTCGTATTTCTTTTGAATAATTATTTTTATCAAAAGTTACTTATTAGCTTTTCTTACAGAAGAACACAACTAAATAATACTGCTTTCAAGCAGTGTTCTCATCCTATGGTGAGTAAGGTGACCAGAGCTCCTGGTGGGATTGGCGATAGGGTCGGCAACGCGCTTGCGACGCTTCTGGGGTTGCAGGCGTCTATAGGCTACGGTAGTCACTTACCATCGGGCGAGCCGTACATTTATTTGCCGACCTAATTGTATAAAAAAAAATAACACAAGAGAGTACTGACTCAGTTTGATAGTTGCAATTTTTTTTCAAAACATTTCATAGAGTTAGTCTTCAGTCAGTCAGTCAGTCAGTTCAGCCTATTGCAGTCCACTGCTGGACATAGGCCTCCCCAAGTTCGCGCCAGACATCCCGGTTATCCGCAATCCTCATCCAGCCTACACCGGCAACCTTACGTATATCGTCGGTCTGCACTGCGTTTGCCAAGACGCGGTCTCCACTCCAGGACACGTCTGCTCCAGCGGCCATCGGTCCTGCGACACAAGTGACCAGCCCACTGCCACTTCAACTTGCTAATTCTGTGGGCTATGTCGGTTACTTTCGTTGTCTCGCGGATAGTCTCCTTAAATATTTATTTTATTTTAATTTTATTATTTATTATTAAAGTAAATATTCAATTAAGTATTTTGTGAATATTTCAAGTGCCTACCTGTTACCATTATTGATATCGAGCACAAAAGGGCAAAAAAAGTCGTGTTTGTTGTATGAAAGCCCCCCTTAAATATATATTTTATTTTGTTTTTAGTATCTATTTGTTGCTATAGCGGCAACAGAAATATACAATTTGTGAAAATTTCAATTGTCTAGCTATCGCCGTACTTGACATACAGCCTGGTGACAGACGGACGGACGGACGGACAGACAGCAAAGTCTTAGTAATAGGGTCCCGTTTTTACCCTTTGGGTACGGAACCCTAAAAAAAATCAACACAAGAGAGTACTGACTCAGTTTGATACTTGTAAAAGAATTTTTCAAAACATTTCATTTAGTCTTTTATGCACAAAAATATTTAAAAAGTAAGCGGGTAGAAAGTCACTGTCATCTGATGTTGAGGGGGTAAGGGGTTGTCAAAATGTGACATTGTGTGCTTAAGGGGTAGGTATGACGTAATTTAGGATGGCGATTACGGATTACGATCCGTAATTGCGTTTCATGATCCTAATAGTTAGTTAGTTAGTTAGTTAGTTAGTGGGCTCGATTTTCCGCATTTAGACCCAACATTGGTCCATTATGCGTGAAAAAAAAAAAAAAAAATGGGCTGACTAGTTCAGCCAGCCTAGCTCCTTCCAGAAGCTCAGAAGCCTCCTGGGGCGTTCACAGGCTTCTCGGAGCGTCCTTATATCTTTAAGTATGGTGGCCCGGTGTGTGGCCACTCCCTCGCATTCCAGGATCACGTGGGCGGCTGTTTCTTCAGCAGCGAGGCATCCCCTGCATAGAGGGCTGTCCGTTGCATTCATGATGAATAGTTGATGGTTAAGTGCCATGTGGCCGGTAATTGTACCAACAACTATTTTGATGTCCAGACGGTTCAGACTGAGCAATCGACACGCTAGGCGCGGTGATACTTCCGTGAGTACCATCTTGGACTGTCTACAGCCAGTTTGGTTTGCCCAAAGGGCATTGTGGGATGCACGTGTCCGTTGCCTTACCCATGAGCGCAGCTGTCCAAATGGTAGCGGCAATAAGATGGTGGGGCCAGCTACCTTTGCATTGGACCCCTGTCTCGCCAGCTCATCGGCGGCATCGTTTCCATGCGATGATCCTAATAATCCGTATCTGGAAATATTACGATCCGGCACATCATAAAATACGTAGGTAATATACAGGGTGAGGCGTAATTAATGGATAATCCTTTACCTGCAGCTGGAGAATATCATAACGGATCAGAAAAACACAATTCATGTTTAGTAAAAGTATCATGGTTTTTTAGTTATCGGCCATTTTTTAAAAATCTAGAAAAATGACACCCTTGCTCACTAATTTTGTTGTCACAGTCGCAAAAACATGAATTATCTCTATAAGATTTTTATTTATTAAACTTGAATAGATGTACTATCAAATCTATTATGTCATTTTTGTGCTGTTGCCTAATTTTTTTTTTCAAATGCCACCGAAATTTTTTTTTCTTCTTTCAAATAATTTTTCCTTTGTGTTTGATCGCTCATATCTTAAAAAAAATGTATGGAGACTTGAATGACCAACTTACGAAAAACTAGCCTATTTAATTGAGATTGTAAAAAGGTATAACAGATAGTATTTGATCCTTCGGTTTCAAAGAATTTTTATAATTTATAAAAATAGAGCCCATTTATTGTTTTAATAACAGATTTTTTAAAATTTTATTTTAAATCTATTTTATTAATTTATGGATTAAATTTAACGGAGCTGAAAGAAAAGAAGGTTATCTTTGCACAGTTTATTATTTACTTTCATAACAAGTGTTTAAAATGACACAAAACAAAAAAAAATTCCACTGAGAGTACCCATTTTTTGTACCCGCTTTCTTACCTTTTTTATTACCGCTCCGACGACGAAAAACAAACGACGGAAGTGTTGTCTCATTCTTTCATGCAATTAGTGAAAGAGACACACAAAAGAATAACATCAATGTTTGTTTGCGTAATTGTTTGTCGGCGTATTGTGTGTGAAGTTTTAGACAGTTGCTAGAGTCAGTGTGCTACCATACTACTTCCACGAGATACGTGTTGTTAGTTATTATTTATTATTATTAATAAAGTGCTGTGACATCGGACTTGAATTTTCTTGAAGACTTTGTACACGTTTATAATGAAAGGGATGAAGCTTCTCGCGTTTTAAAATCCTGTTTACAGTTCTTGTTGATATGCCTGTGCGGCTTGATATTTTTTGCAAGGAGGTGGTAGGCAGCACTTTATTAATAATAATAAATTCTAACTAACAACACGTATCTCGTGGAAGTAGTATGGTAGCACACTGAATCTAGCAACTGTCTAAAACTTCACACACAATACGCCGACAAACAATTACGCAAACAAACATTAATGTTATTCTTTTGTGTGTCTCTTTCACCCATTGCATGAAAGAATGAGACAACACTTCCGTCGTTTGTTTTTCGTCGTCGGAGCGGTAATAAAAAACGTAAGAAAGCGGGTACAAAAAATGGGTACTCTCAGTGGAATTTTTTGTGTTTTGTGTCATTTTAAACACTTGTTATGAAAGTAAATAATAAACTGTGCAAAGATAACCTTCTTTTCTTTCAGCTCCGTTAAATTTAATTCATAAATTAATAAAATAGATTTAAAATAAAATTTTAAAAAATCTGTGATTAAAACAATAAATGGGCTCTATTTTTATAAATTATAAAAATTCTTTGAAACCGAAGGATCAAATACTATCTGTTATACCTTTTTACAATCTCAATTAAATAGGCTAGTTTTTCGTAAGTTGGTCATTCAAGTCTCCATACATTTTTTTTAAGATATGAGCGATCAAACACAAAGGAAAAATTATTTGAAAGAAGAAAAAAAAAATTCGGTGGCATTTGAAAAAAAAATTAGGCAACAGCACAAAAATGACATAATAGATTTGATAGTACATCTATTCAAGTTTAGTAAATAAAAATCTTATAGAGATAATTCATGTTTTTGCGACTGTGACAACAAAATTAGTGAGCAAGGGTGTCATTTTTCTAGATTTTAAAAAAATGGCCGATAACTAAAAAACCATGATACTTTTACTAAACAGGAATTGTGTTTTTCTGATCCGTTATGATATTCTCCAGCTGCAGGTAAAGGATTATCCATTAATTACGCCTCACCCTGTATATAAAGCAAAGTTTTCTTGTAATTGTGTTTGCTATTAATTTTTGTCAGTATAATTTATAACTATAAAATTTATGATTTTTCTAAAAATGTTCATAACTACATATTAATTGCAAAACTAAACCTTTTTTTATTTAATTCCGAATATTTTTTACAATAAACCAGATGCCAAAAATACGCCTTAAACTAAACCAAAATATTAATAGCATTTAAGGTGATTTTTAACCGACTTCAAAAAAGGAGGAGGTTTCTCAATTCGACCGTATATTTTTTTTTTTTTTTATGTATGTTCGGGCATAACGTCGTCGTTTATGAACCGATTTTGATAATTCTTTTTTTGTTGGAAAGGAAATATCCCAACTTAGGTACCATGATAAGGAAACCAGGATCTGATGATGGGATCCTAGAGAAATCGAGGGGAACCCTCGAAAATTGTAGTGACGACTAGTGCGTTTTATCACTTTTTCCTTAACTACTATAAAGCACTACTATTTAATGAAGGTCTGGAGTCAATCTGATGATGGAGTCGAAAGACAGTTGAGGGAAATCTTCAACTATTTACAGCAATCACCTGCTGTTTGAGCTTCATTCATTTCTATTGATGAGAACTTTGCACCCATATGAGTTAAAAGTGCCATTACAGGTCTGATGATGGAGCCCATAAATAGTCGAGGGAAATCTTCAACTGTTTACAGCAATCACCTGCTGTTTGAGCTTCATTCATTTCTATTGATGAGAACTTTGCACCCATATGAGTTAAAAGTGCCATTACAGGTCTGATGATGGAGCCCATAAATAGTCGAGGGAATTCCTCAATAATTTACAGTAGTTACTTTTTGTTGTTTGACGACCGCTTTGATATAATGGTGCATGTGCCGTGTCGGCGGCGCCTAAACACCGACGGTCGCGGGTTTGATTCCCGCTCGGAGTGTATATTTATGTTTATACAAATATTTATTTTCGGTCTGTAGGTTTCGGTTCGGTCCCGGAGAACACGCTAGGCTGTCAGTCCCGGTTGTATATCACGAACACCTAATAGCGATCTTTACTCATATATAGTAGGTACTTATGACGACGCGTTAGCGCAGCGGTCACAGCACTGGCTGTTGCGCTGGCGGTCGCGGGTTCGATCCCCGCTCACGACGGCCATTTGTATTGACCATATAGATGTTTTTCGTGGTCTGGGCGTTTGTGTTTGTGTGTTGTGTATGTTTCCGGACTCCCGACACAGGAGAAAACCCTACTGAGGGCCTTTGAGTGTGAAGCGTTTATTCATTGTTTATTATAGTAAGGAATATATCCGCCAAACCACAGTAGAGCAGCGTGGTGGATTAAGCTCTGATCCTTCTCTTACATGAAGAAAGAGGCCTATGCCCAGGAGTAGGATATTACAGGCTGAAGCGTTTTATTTTGTTGGGCTTACTTAATACTGCCGAGAAGCATCCTAATTAGGTCTACACATCACTAAAAATTGTAAAATAAAATAATTTTTAACAAAAAAAAAAACCGACTTCAAACAGGAAACTAAAAAGTAACAAATAAATTTACTTAGCACAAAGTAATTCTTATTTTGATTTAGTTAATCAGAAATTATAAAATAAATATTTTATAATTTTGAAGTCGGTGCCAAGTAAAACAATAACTAGGTATAGGTATTATCAATTTTTCTCACCCCTCACGCTAATATTGGCAGGTAATTATTACGGAATATCTATCCTGTAGTAATTAATTATCTTCTTATAATAGTATTCGGAGACCGCGCACGGCATAAAGTTCACAAATTCGGTGAATATCTGTGGTGGATACTACTGAAGGCACCGACTTCAAAATTATAAAATATTTATTTTATAATTTCTGATTAACTAAATCAAAATAAGAATTACTTTGTGCTAAGTAAATTTATTTGTTACTTTTTAGTTTCCTGTTTGAAGTCGGTTTTTTTTTGTTAAAAATTATTTTATAATTGTAGGGGAAGTCAGCTCAAAGCGGTCATAGGAGGCAAAGCGGCCACTCTTAATTTTTCGGTTATTTGGAATGACAGTGCGACGTTGCCTTTTTGTCACATAAGAAACCTCTCGCCCCACGCCGGGCAGTCAATTCGGTAGCGTTGGAAACGATCATTTGGATACAGTGTCGCAAATAATATTTTTCCAAGTTTTGCTAAAAAAATGCAAGTCAAGTTCATCCTGTTTTGATCATACCTCTTTATATTTAAACCCTTTTATAACACGTGTATTGTTTCTTATCTATTTGGCTTGATTTGTGCAAAATTTGCTCAAACGTAAATGTATAAAAGTATGTGCAGTCGCATTTTGAAACAAAATGGCCGAAAAAGGCAAAGCGGCCAGGGCAAAGCGGCCAACTGACCGCTTTGCCCTAATAAAAAAATATTATGATTAGACAGATAATGCTAAATTATTTTGTTTAGATGGTGAACAATTATAAGAAAAAACCCAACCAGAGATCATGGGATGAAAATCTTATGGCACGAGCTATCAAAGATATAAACGATAAGCGTGGATCTGTTAAGTCTATCGCACTTAAATGTAATATCCCTCGCACTAGTCTAATTTTAAGAAGATACATTGCGACAGGATCTGCGAAAAAGAAACTTGGGAGATATAAATTTAGAGATTATTTAATTAAAGATTGAAGATAAATTAATAGGTAAATTTAAGATTTGAGAAAAAAGATATATTTTGAGCGTGGTGTTGTGGGTCGTATAGGTAATCGATCAAAAAGATGTCGCCAGTTTGCTCGGTGCTGCCTATTTGCGAGCTGCAACAACCCAGAATGCTGTCAGTGGTTTCGAGAAAACGGGCTTGTCGCCTCCAAATAGATATATCTTTGATGATGCTGAATTTTGCCAGCAACCACAAAAAGAAAACAAAACCAACAGAACAGAAGACCACAGCTAAATAATACTGTTTTCAAGCAGTGTTGTGTTCCTGTTGGTAAGTAAGGTGACCGGAGCTCCTGGGGGGGGGGGATTGGGGATAGGGTCGACAACACGCTTGCGACGCTTCTGGTGTTGCAGGCGTCTATAGGCTACGGTAGTCACTTACCATCAGGTGAGCCGTACGCTTGTTTGTCGACTTAGTAACATAAAAAAAAAACAATCACGGACAATCCGCCCAATATGGAAGACCCGATACCATCTAGTGATCAACAGCAACAACACACATTACCAGTAGATGTCGATCACTCTAGAACACCTTCTCCTTCGATTATTGACCAAATAATAGCAGATAGATATTATTGCTAGTTTAGCAACAGAGTATAAGACGGGAAAAATTAATACCAAATTTTTCCTTTAATAAATAATGTTCTTTTATATTTTTTGGACATTTTTATTTCGTCAAGTATGTTAAATAAAAAAAAGAAACAATTATACGCAGTATCTTTGGGGCTGGCCAATTTGCCCTTGTCCCCCTGGCCGCTTTAGGCGGCCGCTCGGGCAAAGCGGTTTTTTTACAAGTTTCCGTAATTTAGATATCATATGCTTATTATTTCAATTTTCGAGACACTAAATTTTACAAATCATAAATTTAATAAACTCTTTTCCCATCAGTATAAAATTCTTGTTGAAAATCAATCGTTTCATTGGTTTTTTTTTTACTCAAAGTTAAGGTGGCCGCTTTGAGCTGACTTCCATTAATTAGTGGCGTGCGCATTTAACTTAAATGCGCGTATATATTATGGAATAAGAAAGCCTTTAAAACGCAGTGAGAAAATATCGCTATGGTATCACTAAATCGACAATCAATTACTGAGGTAGCGCATAGCAGGATAGGTATATGTATTCTGCGCAAAATCTGGAGTAGCCCGACTGGGGAAGTATTCAAATTGAAATGCAAAATGTTTTATTCAGCATAAAATTATTACAATTTCTTACTGAACGTCATGAGTCTACTACCAGTTCGGAAAGAAGAAGCCTCTGACCTGAGAAGAACTGGCGAAAGAAACTCAGCGGGACTAACATCATTTTTTTATCGTAATGTTTTTTTTTTTCAAATCAGATTGAAATTAACAATAATTTTATAGGTTGAAATAGCCCGGCGGCGATCACATCATTCCCAAGGCGTACTGTCTTCTAGAAAATCGTTAATCGAATAATATCCTTTAGTACACAATCGTTCTTTCACAATTTTTATAAATTTGGCAATAGAAGCTTTTTGAACGTTTTCTGGGAGCCTGTTGTATAAGCGTATAAATTGTCCATAGAAAGAATTACTGACTCGGCGTAAGCGAGTTACAGGCATTACAAGTTTATGTTTGTTCCTAGTATTAATGTTATGCATGTCACAATGAGGATCCGTAACGTTTTTAGTTGAGAATGCAGATATATAGAGCTAAGAAATCCTTAACATACAGTGCAAAAATTTTTGTTCTACGACGAAATTTGACGAAGTTATGATCAAATTACTAGCGGAGTTTACTAACCGGCCGGTGCGGAAGGCTGTGACGTCACTGTGACGATCCATGCCAGTTAGCCGTAAGGCGCGCGGGTGTTTTCATTGTTTAATTGTGTCTTTGAAACAAATTAAGTGCCCGATTAGTTTCTAATTCACCTTTATAACTATGTATAAATATTATATAGTGCCGAAATGTACAAATACTTCTTTTAAACTCCTGAAAGTCTTTTTTACGTGCCGAAAGACCCAAAATTACGTTAAAAAAATTAAAAGAAAACAAAAAACCCGCCTGCGTAAAAAACGGAAAGAGCAAAGTCAACATTTTTTAAACTTTCTTATTGTATTTCTTTATTATTATTACGGTAATAATAATCATAATATACATTTTCGAAATCCTTGTATTGAGCCCTTTAATTTGATACCCATACTATAGTATTCTAAAAAAAAAAATTATTTCTTCATTAACTACAATGGCTTCGCACAGCCGCCATGTTTGTTTTTTTTTATGTCACCTATCTAAGAACACTTGGGCTGCTAAGACAAATCTAACGATATCTCAATTATGCAAATCCGTTCAGCGGTTCTAGAGAAATGAGGTAATTAAGAATATTACATACATACATACATACATTCAAGATACGCGCGAAAAACATAACCCTTCCTTGGCAGTCGGGAAAAATTGTGCAGTCGCGTAGTGAAAAGAGATCTGAGTTTTGTGGCTAAACCTACGTACTTACCTATTCGCCCGTTCCGATTTCTACATAATATTCCAACATCAAAACAATGACACAGGGACGTACTCGGGTAAAGCAAAAAAGCATACGATAATATTTTTTAATCACTGACACAATCGCGGGCATTTATGAATCTGCCTCAGCTATTCAATACATGTAGTTAGAAGAAAATAAATTAATAAAAAAACAATTTATTAATTTATTTATAGTTTTTATTATAATTTATTTGAAGAAGTATGTCTTCTTCAAATAAATTATAAAAATTTCATAGAGTTTAAGTTGGTTGGAGGAAAGCTTAAGCTGAAGAAGAGTTTTGCCTCATAAATTTTTTTTAAAATCATGGGATTTGAAACCGCGCCTCCTGACGTGCCGCGTCAGAAGGCGCGGGTACAAATCCCGCTGGATCGAAACATTTTGATATGATTTTAAAATGTTTAGAATTTCCTCATGTGTGGGTAACACAAAAATAACAAAAACGAATTTGTCTCATAAGTTTGAATGTCAAAAACCTAAAAAAATTAAATTAACTGACCCGATTTTAAGTCAAGAAATAGAATATTTTGAAAGAGTTTTAAGAAAATATATTGGACACGAATACCTGTCGTTGCATTCCCTTAACACACGTGAAGAAATAGATGTATTATTATCAAAAAACAATGAAACGGGTCAAAAAACACAAGCAGTGTAGGTTAATATGAAACCAAAAATAGAAACTAAATCTAATAATACGTCAATCAAATGGAAAAACACATAGTAAAAAAGAAACAAATCCCTATAAATCTTGATCCAAACGTTAGCTTCACAATCAGCAACTCAAACTCAAGTGACATTACTTGGTCTTTTGGTGTTAATGCTAGTGATAACGGGTCGAATGATTTGGTAATAACAAGAGATATGCAACGGGATGCTCTAGTGGCTATATCTCGAGATCCAAAATTACTGACCATTCATACTTTTATATTAAACATTTACAAAACTTCACAAGAACATCATCTATTGAAATCCTAATGACTTTACGAAAAATTCGATGGTATGAACTTTTGCAATACATATTGGCCTCTGAGAGCTTTGTGACTAAGCATTATAAAACACTCTCTCAAAAGTTGCACTGTGCCTGAATCAGCTTATTACTTGGCCATCAGCAGATGATGTCAGGGAAAACTTGCCACGCACAAGTAGGGGGGCGTTCAAGTATTACGTAACGCAAATTTTGAATTTTTTTGACCATCCCCTCCCCCCATGTAACGTGCCGTAACGTTTTCCTGTACCCCCCTCAACCATAAACGTTAACGTTTATGTTACCTCAAACATAACCCAACTGACCATTTTTACCCGAATGTCACAACTATGTTGCAGAAACTACCGGAAAGTCACTAAAAAAATCGTATTTGCGGTAGGTATAATATATATGGTATATATATATATATATACTTAACACGAAAAGGGTTGACAACTTGGGAGATTTTAATACCCTAGTTTTTTTTTATTTAAATAAAAAACAATGTTACGTAACACGTTGTTCGAGCCCCTCTCCCGCCCCTGTAATGCATCGTAACGTTTTACAAGACCAACCTCCCCCCAAATTGCGTTACGTAATACTTGAATGCCCCCTAGATTAAAATGTCTTAAAATTTCATACATGAACAGATCTACGTAAGAATGAATGAAAACAACATTCGTTTAACAATATAGGTACTACAAATATTTTATTTATAAGTTTTGAATACATCCCTGTACCTATACTTCACATGAATGTATGAGTAAACTACATGTTGAATTATTTCTTACAGCTACCTACTACTTACAGCTTAGATCAGACCTAAATATTACTAATACGTAACTTAATAAGTACATACTTTATACACGTGGGTGTATTGGAGCAGCGTGGTGGATTAAGCTCCGATCCTTCTCCTACATGGGGAAAGAGGCTTATTGCCCAGCCGTGGGATATTACAGATTGAAGCGTTATGTACACGCCATTCATAAGTTTTGAATACATCCCTGGTATATTTTACATTCATTCTTTCTTACACCTGCCTACTACTATCGGCTTAGACGTAAAGGTTAGGTACTAATAAGTATCTACGTACGTAGATAAATAAGATTTCCAACCACGGATTTCAGCGCTGATAAACTTACAACGATTACTTATCAAATAGTGTGAAAAAAAAACAAATAGTATAAAAAAATATAATCAAATAGTATGAAAGAATCAACTTTTTGCACAAAACCAGCTTCTACTTTATAAGTAGGTACTCATATTAAGTACGTTTTATATTTAAATATAACAAAATTACAATCTATTTCTATATATCTAGTATCTATCTAGTTACTATATATCTAGTACCTCTAATCTATTTCTATATCTATTCTTATTCTAATAAATTGCAAATAAAATGACCAACCGCGTCCTCGTCGCTCCGTCGACCGCGCTCGGACCGTCACCGTGACGTCACACGCATCCCGCGTACACAGAGTTTAGCGGCAGGACGGCATGATGTTTAAAACTTAATATCTTCGTAAGTAATGGTCCGATTTGGATAATTCAAAAAGAAATATCATTCATAAGTTATAGAGAATAACGTGGATACTAGTTCTATTGAATTTGCTATAACTTTACTGATCCTCATTCCTGGGTAATTCGTGTATATTTTTAGAACATACATAACATTTTCGTACACATATTGAGAAACAATAGTCAATATTTTTGTTTCTTTAAACTTATCTCTTAATGATACTCTAGAGCCTAAACTATAAATTGCACGAATAGCTCTTTTCTGCAGGACAAAAATAGTATCTCGACCTTACAGATCACAGCTAAATAATACTGCTTTCAAGCAGTATTGTGTTCCTGTTGGTGAGTAAGGTGACCAGAGCTTCTGGGGGAAATTGGGAGTAGGATCGGCTGAAAATTAATCTGTAAAGCGTTTAGTCAAAAAGTTCAAGGATTCTATTAAAAACCTTTAATATTCAAAAGTTGCGTGGATTTTTAAAGAGACAATTTTGACAAAGTGAATGTTTGACTTTCTTGTCATATCTTCTCAATAGAATCGGCATTTTAAATTGTCGTTAGTATTCTAACAAAAAAGTATGATTACAAAGTGCCTTCAATACTTACTTACACAAAATGCATTTTAAAACATTCTCTATGTACCTACAAAATTTCACATTGTAGGTTTGTTTAGTCGTAATGTATAATGTCATATGTATATTAATTTTATCTATGCTTTTAATGTTTTATTAATGAAATGTAATGTCAAGTACCGATAAATATTACATAATTATATGTTTTAATCGTTGTTTTATTTTTACTGTTGTCAGAGATGTTAGTAGATACGGGATCCCTAGTACATATTTTTCATCTGAGTAGTATCAAGCTAATTTTCCGGGAGTCGCTTCATTTTGATGAGACGAACAAAAAGTTCCTCTTCGAAAACTCTCGATTGTGGTAGATAATAGAGTTAGCAGGAGATAGAGCAGCAGTGAGCGTAGGACCGGGATAACGTACCACTAGGGATTGCAATCCGGTGTCATTTTCAATCCGGCCGGATCCGATCGAATTTTTATCAATCCGGCTGGATCCGGGCCGGATCCGGCCGGATTGATCAAACCATAATAACCTAACTTTTCTTTTTAATTCAAACGTATGTTGACCGGTAATGAAGTGAAAAATTTTTACATTTTAATTAAATATATTTTTTTAAATTAAATCTCAGTTTCAAAACAAATTATATAATCTATCAAATGAAAAGATAAAAATGTTTAAATCCGTTGGAGTTATTTCTCAGTATTCATATATGTCGAATTTATTGATACAAATTGATCTAAGCCAAATTCCAATTTCGACCACGTCGTATTAACACGTGGTGAGACGAATCAAAGAGCTAGATTTGTAATTTTAATTAGCCCAGTAATATTAAATTTTTTAGTGATTGTGGATCTTTGTCTCTACTTTTCCTTTCACAAATTTCACGCTATCTATCAGGGTATTACTTGGTTAAGGCTTCGGTTACGGATATATATAGGTACGAATATTTATTGATATGATATGGTTCCAAACATAAGATTTAGCCCGTAACAGTTCACTGCTGGGCACAGGCCTCTTTCTCCATGTAGGAGAAGGATTGTAGCTTAATCAGCGGATATGTTCCCTACTATAAGTAACGATAGCTATCAGGTATTTATGATAACAATCGGGACCGACAGCTTAACGTGATCTCCGAGGCACGGAGGGGCGGACCCACAAGGATAGACATCCACCCTGGAGAGAAATATTTGTACAAATACAAATATCCATCCCAAGCGGGAATCCAACCAGCAAACCGTCGATGTTATGATATTATGGTTACAAATATTAAATTTGTTCCGATTATCCTTTAGTTTCGGTTACAGATATTAGATTTTAGAGGAAATGCCACAATACTTTATTTTACTTCCTAACGTATATTGTATTAGTTACTGTTACAAATTCTGAGTACTCTATGTTAAACAGCGATGACTCCCACGATGATTTAGTTGCAAAATTGACTGACTTTATGATAATGTTATTTGACCAGAAAAATGTAAAACATAGCAAAAAATTTAGAATTTAAATTACCCTTTGATTGATCTATGCGAAATCATCCGAAACTTTAATATCGGTTTATGGTACGGTTACAGATACATTTTTATTACGTATATCCAATAGTTTGGTTACGATAAAATAACATCCCTAGTTTGAATATTAATATTTCTAGGTATTCTGCAAGTAACGGCAATGTGAAGTTATTTAATATTCACACAATAAGTCAAGCAACTTCAGTGTTTTTTCAGCTGTAAATAGAGTTGAATACCTTCACTATAATGCATCTATAACTAATTTAAATGGCAAAAATCTATCAATCAAGTCTTTAGTCTTAGCGTCAAAGGACTCGTGTATTTAAGAACCACGCTCTTTCTTTTAAAAAGAGGTCATTTTCTCAATAAATGCCAACACCGGATCCGGTCACCGGATCCGGCATTTTTTACCGGATCCGGTAACTGTAAAATGATGCCGGATCCGCCGGATTACCGGATCCGGTTTTCCGGATTGCAATCCCTACGTACCACGCAATTTGGAGGAGGTGGAACACATTTTGTGTGTAAGTTTTTTAAGCTTTTACGGCCACTGTCTACATTTTTAACTGATTTCCAAAAAAGGAGAAGGTTCTAAATTCGATTAATTTTTTTAAGTTTACTGCCCCAGGTATGAAAAAAATATGAGGAGTAAAAGTAAAATCTACTGAACGGATGACCTCGTTACGTTTTTGTGTGCTATCTATCTGCTACGACGTTTACGTTTGTACCGGCTACGACGGTTACGACGGTATCGGTTACGACGTTTTCTAATAATGCCATCGTTAGATTCATTTATTTACCATTAATTGATAATTATGGTATTAATCTTTTTGGTCATGATTTTGGTTTTTGGAATGGTCCGATTTCGATGATATTTATTTTAATCGAAAGGTTTCGCCTACCTACTTACGCTGTATTGCTTGTCGATGTAATTTAAGTCGGTTTTTTTCTTGTTTGCGAGCAAACACAATTATTATTTACACGGGATAAGTCCCGTGGTAAAGCCACGATCGTATTTTTGAAACTCATGTTTTGGTTACTTTGAGTCGTTTCAATATAACAATCGCAGCATTTAATTTTGCAATGCTGCGATTATTGCAATAAAGTAAATAAACAAGTTACACACACTTGATCGATTACTAGACCAATAATAATTTACGAAAAGCTTTTGCTATAATAATGAAACTTGGGACATTTTGTACCTACGTTTGATATGGAATGTAAATGTACGAATACGATGTGGTAAAAATTCTGTATGTCGTAATTATATTTACGCAAATTAAACAATGATTACAAATATAATTGTTTGTTTACGCACAAATTTCGTCACTGAAATGCGTGCATTTAAATATCACTTAGATATCGCTATAAGTGTAAGTAATCTAATTGCTTAATTTATTGTATTAATTTAAATTTATTTAATGTTAATTAATTACTTATAACATATCATTGCTTTTGGGTGCTTATATGCAATAGTATTTTGTGGAAACTTAGCTGGCCTTAAATTAAATAAATAATAATAAACACCTCATACGCAACGGACAACGTAACTACTATTATGTCGGAGGTCCAGAAACACACAATACACCAGCAAAATCGCCCAGATAACAACAAATATTTGCTATTAATGTATTTTTCATAAGTAAATAAAATAAAAATGCATATATTATACCTAATAACTGAACACAAAATACAGCCTTTATTTTTGTCTTATCTGAATTATTTTGTTTTTTAATTCTCATAGGTAATAGTATGATGACCTCGTAAACAATGCACTAATACTGATAAAAACTGATTGAAAAATATAAAATTAAATTAAAAATTAAAAAAAAAACCCTCGTGAACATAATATTATTTTGTAATGTGCACGTGATGCTCTTTCATTTGAGACCCCACTCGATTATATTTGCAGACATTCGGTTATTCTTCCCCACTTTCACCCCCACAACTTTTAAACGACTCAATCGATTTTCACCAAACATGTCTAAGAACCACTCGCCCGTAACTTACCTTTCATACAAAAAAAAAAAACTAAATTGAAATCGCTTCATCCGTTCAAGACAGACAGATAGAGACATGTCAAACTTATAACACCCCTCTTTTTGCGTCGGGGGTTAAAAATTATTTTAAAACTCTTAGAAAAAACGACGTATGGTATGTTTTTACTAGTGTTTTTATTTATAAATAATAAAAATCTTATTAGTAATTACTAATTACACTGTAATATTCGTAGGATTTTTTGATTTAATAAGTACCTACTAGTTCAATTTAATATTTCAGTAATTTTATACACCAACACCTTAACCTTTGTCATGAAGTACTGTATATAAAAGTGATAACTGCATAAAACCCGTTGAGTACGAGTTTATCACGAAAAGACACGTAAACATACATACAGACGAGTCTATTTTACAATATATACAGCTGACAACAAACTTAATGCAATCAGTTAAAAAATATTATAATCGATACGACAAACTTAACTATCAACTATTTTAGTACTATCTGCCTATAGTCAACTTAGGGCCTATGCAAACTACGTTTTTTAAACGCGCTGTCGACGCACGTTTTAGAAACGCGCGTCGACGGCGCGCTTTTATCCTACAGAGCAGTTCGTTGTCGTTTATATCGATACAAACGCGCGGCACTGGCGCGTTGTATTATCTGATTACTCAAAAAGTTGTAATCACATCTCGATCTAATTTAAACAAGACTATGTGACAAGTATTAGCTTTCGATTAAAGTAATAATCATCAAAATCGGTAAACCGAGTAAAAATTTATGCGGTATAATACAACGTAGGTCGACGAAAAATTAGTCAAGTAAATATGCATTATTAGATATAACTCTAACAGTACTAGTCAAATCTCAATTTAATTTAAATAGGACCTCATGACACGTAACACCTTTCAATTAAAACAAAATTGATCGAAATCGGTCCACCCAGTCAAAAGTTCTGAGCTAACATACATTAGAAAAAATACAGTCGAATTTAGAACCTCCTCCTTTTTTGGAAGTCGGTTAATAAAACGCGCGGTACCGACGCGTCTGTATCTATACACACGCGCGTTTGCATCGCGTCTGTATCGCTACACACGGGCGATTCAAACGCGTTTTTGAATTTATACAGATTATTACAGATGTGCAAAGGTCTACACGCTGCGTCTGACTCGCGTGTTAGTCTAGTCAACAAGTTCAAAAACGTGTTAAATAGACATAAAGCTAAATATTTTAAATCATATCAAAATTTTTCGACCCAGCGAGATTTGAACCTGCGCCCTCTGACGTGCCGTGTCAGCGCTCTGCCAACTGAGCTATGGGTCCTCATCTAGCCGTGTCGAAATTCTTGATATGATGATTTAACACAAAAATAAAAATAAAAACGAATTAAAAATAGCATGGTATCGTCTCTTGTCGAAGAATTCATTGTAATATGAAATCTTTGAGTAGTCGGGTTCTGTAAAGAACTCGCTATAGACGACGCCAAGGTTTGCTTAAAAACCTAAAATCATACGGACGATTAACGGCGACGGTGACGACTTGACGGCGCGTTTAAAAAACGTGGTTTGCATAGGCCCTTAGCCTCGCTCCTAGTATAGGCAATAATGCTAGTCATGGTCGTTGTATCGGTATATATTTCTAACACTTGCGTTGTCTCTGGCCAGTTGACCATTTCATTACTTGACGTAGTGCGTAGTTAAGGGTTGTGAATAAATTGATGCATAAACGATACATAATAATATCGCGCATTAAAATAGTGTTTGTTAGTTTCGTTTCTTCTTGTGTATTGTCTAGTGGTATGTATCAATTTTTCTTAAAAGCTATTATTTTACAAGTAAGGTTTTTGTATACGATTAATTGGATTTTAAACGAGATTAAATCTAGACTTTAAAAACCTACATCTGACTAAACCTACCCTGGGAGATCTCGCGACAGGCTTTTATATGAATAATTATGATATCAAATTGTGCATTGCAATAAAACGATGGTTTTTACTAATTTCTTCTTTTCAATGTATTAAAATAGAACTTGTCGTTAAAAATATTTTTAAAAACAATTTACGCTTTAGCCTGTAATATCCCACTGAAGACTGTTGACGACTTGATGCTCTCCGAGGCACGGTGGTGAGACCCACAAGGACTGCACAAACACCCAGACTACGGCAAACATCTCTATGGCCAATACAAATGTTTGTCATGTGCAGAGATCGAACCCGCAACCGCCAGCGCAACAGCCACTAACCAGTGCTGCTGCTGTGACCGTTGCGCTAACGCGACGTCATCGTTTGTTAAAAACAATTTATTTGTCTATATTTAAATTAATATACATATAATTATATCTTCTAAAAAAATAATCGTCAATAAAATTCTATAATTGATCCACTAAAGTTAAATTAAATATTAATTAAATTGAATTAATAAATATAAATTTATATTATTAGCGATTTTTTTAAGATATACCTATTTTGTTTTCTTTTGATACTTTTACTTGATGTGGTAGGTAGTTTATTGTTGAGATTGTTTACTGCTACTCATAAGTATTACTAAACTCATATCTCATATCTAATTCATTTATTTACCGACTTCCAAAAAAGTAGGAGATACTCAATTCGATTTTTTTTAATTTATGATAGGTAATTGAAAGGTGTTGCGTGTCATGTGGTCCCATTTAAATTTAATTGAGATCTGACAAGTACTTTTCGAGCTACCTATAGCTAATAATAATGTGTATTAACTTTACTATTTTTTCGTCGACCTACGTTCGTACCTTCACTGGATATACCGATTTCGATGATTCTTGTTTTAATCGAAAGCTGATGATTTTCTTGTACTCGTAGTTCCATTAAAATTTGATAGACATTTGGTGAATAATTTTTTAGTAATATTTGATAACGCGCATTTACCTGACTATTTTTTCGTTTCCTGACGTTGTATTAATTATCGATTTAATCAAAGTCGGTTTTTTTTTCGTTTGCGAGCAAACACAACTACCTATATTGTAACAAAAGATAGTATTCTTATAGTGTAACTACGGAGTCTCTTGCCTATTCTTCTCTGCAAAATCTACATTCCAAATCGGCGGTAGCTCTAATTTAACTTTTTTTTTCTTTTTTATGTAACTAGGTTGGCAAACAAGCGTACGGCTCACCTGATGGTAGGACCGTAGCCTATAGACGCCTGCAACACCAGAAGCATCGCAAGCGCGTTGCCGACCCTATCCCCAATCCCCCCCAGGAGCTCTGGTCACCTTACTCACCAACAGGAACACAACACTGCTTGAAAACAGTATTATTAATTATTAGCTGTGGTTTTTTGTAAGGTTCGAGGTACTACCCCAGTCGGGCTGCTCCATATTTTGAGCAGGAAATTTCCTGCTGTGCCCTACCTCAGTTAATTAGTTTATTAAAAACAAATATAATTTAATTTGTACAATGACACCCGCCAACCCGCATTGGAGTAGCGTGGTGGAATAAGCTCTGATCCTTCTCCTACATGGCTAAAGAGGCCTATGCCCATCAGTGGGATACTACAGGCTGAAAGGAAAAGAAATTGAATGAATTTTTCCAACATGAGAATCTGATTCAATCATCATTGACGCTTTGGCTCGGGAGCCAGGTTCAAATTCGGTCAATCATTTCCTCTCAATCGAAACTTCGTAACATGAATAAGGGATTTTTTTATGAATTTTTGTCTTTGTCAGCTGCCACTCCGTGGGTGGGTTGGGCAGTGGCAGCCTCCCAAACATCGAGAAAAAAAAATTTTTTTAGTCATTTCCTCCCACCTGAAAATTTGTCGCATTATAGTTTACCTAATATCTTGAAGGAAACATAACGTCAGCTGGCCATAACATGCTGGATTATTACGTCATCTGCTGCGTTACACCTTCAAGGTACCAGCTGACAAACTTTCCGCCGCGATACAGCCAGCTGACGTTAATTTTCATTCATAGTAACATGTAAACTATCTCCAGGAAAATTTTTAGTTGAGAGGAAATCACTGAAAAAAAAATTTTTTTTTACATGTTCATGCAGCCAGCTGACGTATAATCCACCATGTTATGGCCAGCAGACGTTATGTTTCCTTCAAGATATTAGGTAAACTATAATCTGACAAATTTTGAAGTGAGAGGAAATGACTAAAAAAAATTTTTTTTCCCGATGTTTGGGAGGCTGCCACTGCCCAACCCACCCACGGAGTGGCAGCTGACAAAGACGAAAATTCATTAAAAAAATCCCTTATTCATGTTACGAAGTTTCATATGAGAGGTTATTGGTCATGTCAACCTTTCACGGGCTTCCGGTCCACTTAGTGAGATTTATTCAAATGCAAAGTATTTCGCTGCTCCAATGCGGGTTGGCGGATATAATCCCTACTATGAGTAACGATAGCTATTTCGCCGTTGTGCCAACGTGGCGTCAAGTTGGTTATTAGTAGGTAATATTTACGGACTGTCTTATTAAGTTCAGCTATTTTAGGTTTGAGTCAGTATAAAATTTAATGATTGTTTTGGTAATTTTCAAGATGCCAGCATCCCAGCGCTTCGACTTAGTAATATTTGGTGCTTCTGGATTCACCGGCAAGCGTGTCGTGAATGAGCTAGCTATGATCGGCAAAAAATATCCAGATTTAACATGGGCTGTAGCTGGGCGGAACCAGAGTAAGCTGGAGGGAGTCCTACGTGACGTGTCCGAGAAATCTGGTAAGAATTAATTTTATTGAGACATCACAAGATTTTTGAAGCAGGTCGATTGAGGAAGGTCCCCAATCTTGCAGAAGATTACAGTCGAATAATACTGCTCTCGAGTCGTGTTGTATTCCTGAGGTGAGTAAGGTAGTTCTAGTTCCTGGTGATGGGTCAGGTCCTAGGGAGGGTAGGGTCAGCAACATCAGGCTGACCTGAGAAAATTTGGTATAAAGTAGCCACCGACAGTTAATTATTTTATAATATAATAAGTATAGTTTGTCTATAAAGTCGTGACATTAATGTTTGAGGAACTAACATTAATCATGTGTCTGGCAACACCAAACATAAGTACTTTCGCTGTCAATACTGTCATCGAGTTAACAGTTTTCCTTTATTATTCTTTATTCATTTGATTAAACTGCAAAAAATTAAGACCAATCTTCGCAGAAGAGTTTCAAAAATGAGTAAAGTAAATCGGAGTGGCACGCGGGAAGTGATTTTTAAAGTTTTCCAGCGATGTTTGGCGGAGTTCGAAGCTGGACGAATTTTGTGTGATTTGGACGATGTTTATGGGCGAACAGCATCTATGACGGTATGTAATCGTGTTATTGTTTGTGTTTAACCTGCCTGAATTTAAAAATTTACATAATTTACGTTTTGGAGACCAAAAAAGGCATTGTTTACATTGCAAATTTTTAGGTTAGATGAGACAGAGTATATAGGTCACATTATAGTACGACGAATTTTTTGATACTTAAGGATATAATATAACTTAGTCTCAAGTTTTCCAATTTTAAATTTGAATCAATTGCTTCATGTCAGTAACTTATATGTCCATTCCATTAACATTTTTTAAACTTATCTTTTTCAGGAAAATCAAGGAGTACAGTTAGACGGATAGTCAACGAAGGCTTTAAAAATGATGGAAAGTTTGAAAATCCTGGAAAACATAGGAAAGGCCGGCCAAAGAAAGAAATTGATAATTTTAGATTTTAGAATCCGATGATAAGTGAAAGAAGTGCTGCTGTTGTCGCTTCTTACTTGAAATATTAATTCATCTCTATATTTTTGTATAATGTTCTGTCTCGTTCATCATAATCCTTTTCTATTTTTTTTACAAGTTCGCAACAATTTTTCCAGTTTTCAACTGTGATGTTATTAAATGCTTCTTCTGTCAATTGTTTCACGTCACGAGACCCAATATTACTTGCAGCTACCTTTTTTTGTGTCCAAATTAGCTCTATTGGGTTAAGATCACAGTGGTATGGTGGAAGCCGAACTACTGTATGCCCATGTTCTCCCAAAATAGTATTTATCTCATTTAGAGGACTTGGTTTTTTATTTTTTACTCAAGTTAATACATTCCTTAGCGATGAATCAAATGGAATATTATTTTCTAATAACCATAATTTTATATCATCGACACGAGTACTGGTGTTTGGTGTTTTGTTTGTAATTACTGAATGGTAAGGAGCATTGTCAAAAACAATAAAATAGATGGCTCGTGTAGGTTGGGAATAAGTTTTTCCGTAATCCTTTTAGTGAATTTATTCGCATTCATTTCAGAGTGATAATCTTCTATTTTATTTTTTCCACTAAATAAGAGTAGACAGTTTGGTACAAAGCCTTTTTCACTTCCAGCATGTACAGTATGAGTCGTGAATATAACTCGCATCAATATAACTAATATTTTTTGCAATTCTTCTTTTAAATTTCTGTTTTATACGATAATATTTAGATAATCCTCTCTTTTTGCTGTAATGTGTACTTTTTCATTCAAAGCAGATCTATTTCATTGATATTTGTTTATAAATAAAACAAACAAAATATGATATGTGTCTTATTTATTTACTCATATGATTTTACCTAAACGAACTGACATTTTCGCATCTATTCACTCTCAGACTCATGTTTTTAATAGTAGGTAAATAAAATATTGGAAGTATCAAAGTCATTTATGTCATACTATACAGTGTTGCTATGTGTTTGCTACGTGTTATTAACAGCGCCCTCATTAAATTTCACGACTTTATAGACAGACTATACTTAACATCTACATATTTTGTTTCTGTCGTTAATTTTTATGATACACTAAATTTCTTCCATGTGCACTTCTCTATTATGATCTTCGAAAGGCAAACAAAATGTAAGGAGTAGATATTACATATTTTTGTGCCGCAACATGACACAACTTTTTAGGGTTCCGTACCCAAAGGGTAAAAACGGGACCCTATTACTAAGACTTCGCTGTCCGTCCGTCCGTCCGTCCGTCCGTCCGTCCGTCCGTCCGTCCGTCCGTGTGTCTGTCACCAGGCTGTATCTCAAGAACGGCTATAGCTAGAGAGTTGAAATTTTCACAAATTATGTATTTCTGTTGCCGCTATAACAACAAATACTAAAAACAAAATAAAATAAATATTTAAGGGGGGCTCCCATACAACAAACGCGATTTTCTTGCCTTTTTTTGCTCGATATCAATAATGGCAACAGGTAGGCACTTGAAATATTCACAAAATACTCAGTTCTATTTTTACTTTAATAATAAATAATAAAATTAAAATAAAATTAATATTTAAGGGGGGCTCCCATACAAAAAAACGTCATTTTTGCCTATTTTTGCTCTCATACAACAAAAGATATTTTTTTAGCCGCTTTTTGCCCGATATTAAAATCAATGTACCTAGTCAATGGTACGGAACCCTTCGTGCGCGAGTCCGACTCGCACTTGGCCGATTTATTTTTTTTTGTTGTTGTTTCAGATAGTCTATCTTGTTCTGATTTAATTAGAGATTGGAATATGCTCTGACCCACAGACCACCTATACTACCACTCTGGTGCTCTGACCCATGTGTGAGATGTCTGAAATTAATTCGAAAAAGGTTACAAATAATTTTTAACTGATGTTAAAAAAAGAGGATCTCATAATATTTACTGGGCTAGTCCTTGTCATGTGCTCCCATACAAATTTAATGGAGTTGTATACGTAATAGTGCTAATTAAATTGACTATACTTGTCGATGTTAATTGAAGTCGGTTCGTTATCATTTACGATCAAACACAATCATTAAACAATGTTTAATTCATGACTAAAAATCACATTGCAATATAAATGCTAACTACAAATGAAGATACACTCAAAACGAAGCTAAACTTATATAAAAAAATTTAAAGGCTTCATATAATTTTGTTAATTAATGACATAAACTTGACTTAAACGTATAATTATATCGTTAGAGCGTTAATCGTCTGCGACCAAGGTCGGTTGGATGTAATAATATGGTTGTAATTCCAAATCTATGATTGCTAACTTTTAATTTGCGTTATTTTCTTCTTGGATTTGTTTTATCTTTACACAAGAATGTTATTATAATCTTGATTGCATCGATAAATCCTGTCTTTTTTTATGTTACTAGGTTGGCAAACAAGCGTATGGCTCACCTGATGGTAAGACCGTAGCCTATAGACGCCTGCACCAGAAGCATCGCAAGAGCGTTGCCCACCCTATCCCCAATCCCCCCAGGAGCTCTGGTCACCTTACTCTAGGGTTGCCAACTTCAAATTTAAAAAACCAGGATTTGAAGTTGGAAAAACCAGGACAATTCAGTTAAAAAACAAGACGCATTTAATTAAAATAATCACATTTTTTAATAAAAGTATTTGGATGAAATGCGAGTTGAAAACTAGTTATTAAAATATAAAACAAACACTTTAGTTTGTAACAAATGTCTTAAACTTAGGTTAGTTATAGTATCATTCTAATATTATAAACTTATTAATTTTTACTATATTTTTCAATCCCATTAATTTCCTTCAGTATTTGTGGTTGTTTACTTACAAGCCGTGAGGCTGCTCGTTGCGTAAAAAATTGAGAAGAGGCGCGCGAATTTTAAAATTTAAAAACCGACGACGCTGCTTAAAAGCTATTCAGGACGTCCCAGGACACTACGAAAACTAGGACATGTCCTGGGAAAACAGGACGGTTGGCAACCCTACCTTACTCACCAACAGGAACACAATACTGCTTGAAAACAGTATTATTTAGTTGTGGTCTTCTGTAAGGTCGAGGTACTACCCCAGTCGGACTGCTCCATATTTTGAACAGGAAATTTCCTGCTGTGCCCTACCTCAGTTAAATCTGTCTTATCTATTGTACGTAACACGACGAAATCATCCCTGCTATTGTGGTACTTAGATAATATATAGCCATTAATTCAAATTAATAATATAAAATAATAATTCATGAATAATAATTCTTATCTATCTTCTATCTTCTATTCTATATATTATATAAAAATCAATGCCACTTTTCGTTGTAATTTAATAACTCAAGAACGGGCTCAAATATCTAAACCAAATAATTAGGCTTTGTTCGGACTATATAGTAGAAGGTTTATGTGAAGTTTGTACAAAATCGGTCGAGCAGTTCTTCATTTATCACATTTTTTCTAACAAATTAATTCAATAAATGGTGGATCATTTTGTTAAAGGGGATTGTGCTGTCAAATTGAATGTTTTTTCAGTGGGAATTTGATGTTCCAATATTTTTTTTTATTGTTTCAGTTTGTACGTAGCGAAGCACGTACCGGGCCGCTAGTATTATATATAATCAACATTAACAAATAAATATAAGTGTAAATATTACAAGCTTTTATTTAACTTGCAATGTATGTATGTAAGTTTGGGTGAACTCTTGCAACTCAATTTTGAAGCAGATATCTTCAACCAATTGAGCTGAAGTTTTGTATACAAGTTTAATTTGGATGACAATGCATGGTTAACTTTGTGACGTCATTCTAAATCCAACATGGCGGCATATCCAAGAGTGCGGACTAGTTATTTTTAGTGCACTTCTACAATATGGGTATCAAATGAAAGGGCTTGCTAAGAATAATTCGAATAAAGTGATGTGATAACAGACTAAAAAGTTAAAAATAAATTAATAGTAAAAAAACCTTTTTTTTTAAAACAAGCTTTTATTTGAATGCGCTAAAACGAAAAAAATAAATTTTTACTTTAAAATTTTTACTATCTACTTATAAAGTCATTGCATAATCTATATGATATTAAAGCTTGTAGCGAGATTTGCTAGTAAACAAGTAAATCAAATAATTGATGGTAGGTATAGAACTATAGATTTTAACTATTGAAATTTTCAAACTAAGGAAATACGAGTAGGTACTCATATCTCGATTCTCGCTCTTTTAGAATTTCCTCATGTGTAGGTAACACAAAAAATAAAAATAATACGAATATAACTGTATAATTATAATAATATGAAGAAAAACATATATATTTAAAAAAAAAAAAAAAAACGGTCGATAACAATCTAGTGGAGCTACGAAATTTTTTTTTGCACTAACTAACAATTATTAATGCCGTTAAATTATTTAATTATAAAACAACTGCGTGCGAAATAGTCCTAAATATAGGTATTTTTTACACGGACGCCGGTTCCTAATCAAGTACAAATTAAAATTGTATTTTTTTTGCAGGCGATGATTTATCAAATATAAAAATCATCGCTGACGTCGACGGGAATGACGAGGCCTCCATCAGGGGAATGTGCGCTCAAGCGAAGGTTCTGATCAACTGTTCTGGACCGTTTACGAAATTCGGGGAGGCCGTAGTCGCTGCTTGTGTCGAGTTCAAGACCCACTATCTCGACGTCAGCGGGGAAACTCAGGTTAAAAGAGGCTTTATTACAGCTAGGCTTTATTATAGCTAGGTTTTATTATAGCTAGGCTTTATTAAAGCGTTGTTCTTGTAATTATTTTTTTCGAAACTTCAATAATATTTCCATAATTGAAATCCATCCCGATTATAAAATAGTGTTATCATCATGGATGTTATTGTCTGTTGTGTATAGAAGTGGATTTATCGAACCTGTTTCTGAATGAGCTTAAGTTCTAAAATAATAAAGAAGCAAAATATAACGTATGAATACCTATATAAAAAAAAGTTGGTGCATAGTTCTTCCGATGTAATCATTCAATTTGGAGCAGTAGTCCAAATTGAATGACTATATTTTTTATCTTTATTGTCAGAAAAGGAAAACAATCAATATACTTACACACAAAAAAGGGTTAAACTTATGTACGCACGTAAGAAGTTATACTTCATTGGCTAGCTAACTTCACGTTGCTAACTTCTTCTTCGTTGACTAGCTAACTTCAGGGTGTCGGTTTTTTGTGACGGTGTAAGCGCGCATCGTAAAAATTTACTCTCATCATTTTTCCCTAACTCGCCAAAAGAAGTATAACTTCAAGAAATATGGTGGTACGAAATTCGCCGGGCGATTTAGTATAGAGGAAAGTAACCAAATATGGAATACCATTTTGATTTTTAGGCAATGTTTGCACAAATGTTATAAATAAGAAACTTTTTGTAGTAATTATTAACAATCATTTATTTGTCATTAAGTTTGTAACAATTTTAGGTTATATTAATTAGTTAGAGCTGAGAAAAAAATCAAAAACTAAAAAACGATAAAGGTACCTATATATGGAATAGGTACCCCAAATATGGAATACTGAAAACACTATCAAAAATTTACCTTATCTTGTTAGAGGCTCTTTGGAAACTTTAGAATAATATAGAAAAGAACACAAATTATTTACAAAAATCGCAAATCCAGGTTTCAAACTCTGGCCCAGCGCAATTATTATGTTCCCAGAGCCCACACATGAGGCACTTGATCCATGTTTCCCCATGAGTATCATTCGAAAACAGCATACCACAGCATCATCATCCTACCAAAGCATCAGGTTCACTGTCTGTATCAAACAGCATCACCTCCTCATCATCTGAATCTGACTTATTCTTCTTTTTTGGTTTTTTCCCTTTTGATTTTTTCTAATTCTGTTTTTTATTCTTGTTTTTTTGGCAATTTATTTTCTTTTTCTTCTATTTTCTTGCTTTTGACTATAAGGTCATTCTTGTACGGTGATGACGTGATAACTGCTGCAACAGATGCCTTTCTTCCTCTATTAGAAGATTTCCTTTTTTTGTTTGGTACTGGACTGATGTCATATGGAGACACTAAACCAAGATCACCGCCTGTCATTCTGATAATTGATAAAACATGAAAAACAAATATATAATAAACAAAATCATCAAGTCAGCTGATACATCATACTTCAGAGAACCAAATATGGAATAGTCCATAATTGGATACTGTGATCTGTCCATATTTGGATTTTCCAACGAATTGGAACTAACATTCATATTTTGAAATTGAAGAAAGTAATACAGTCTAATTCCGCTAAAACATACAAAAGAACATCTAAACGGTCTCTAAAAGTTATAAAAACAATACTGTCTACACTTTCTGTACGAAAAATACTTATTCTTTACATACCTTAGAAAGTTATGCGGTAGTGATAAAACAAAAAACTGTCACAACGACGAAAGGGCTCGCTCGACTGAGATGCTACAACTTGTACGCTTGAATGGGGGTAGAAAGAGATAGGAAATCACTGTTTACTGCGTGTGTGAGTTTGCATTTGGGAGATATGGGGGTATTCCATATTAGGAATACTATTCCATATTTGGTTACTTTCCTCTAATATTATACCTACGTATACTAGTAAACAATTTAATATAATCTAGAGGTAAACATAATTTAAAGGCTAGGCTACTATTTTTGAATGTATCTAGGTTAAATATTCCTAAATAGGGATTCGCGGTCAAGACAGGCTAGTTTGGTTTGCGGTAAGTAAATTGAATGCACTTACATGAACTGGCTTGAAGGCTAAGTTGTCATTGAACCTAATTTTGCACAGGAGTCGTGAATTCGATTCAATTTCAGAGTACGGTTATTTTTAAACATTTTTAATATCATATCAAAAATGCCGCATATCATATCAAAAATGCATGCAATAAAAATTTAGACTCAAACGTTTCAGCCTGTAATATCCCACTGCTAGGCATAGGCCTCTTTCCCCATGTAGGAGAAGGATCAGAGCTTAATCCACCACGCTTCTCTAACGCGGGTTGACGGATAGACTCATACATGATATTTTATTTTCCAGTTTATTGAGTTATTAGAAGGAAAGTATGACAAACCAGCGCGTGAGGCGGGGGTCTTTATCATTAACGCCTGTGGCCTCAGCAGCATACCCGCTGACGTAGGAGTGCAGTTTTTGGAGGAGAATTTCGGCGGTAAGTACGTATCAAGTAATTTATTAATTCAGCCTGTAATATCCCACAGCTGGGCATAGTTCTTTCTCCGTGTAAGAGAAGGGTCGGAGTTTAATCCATCACGCTGCTCCACTGCGGGTTTTCGGATATATTTCCAACTATGAGTAACGATCGCTATCTGGTGTATATGATAAAAATCGGGACCGACCGCTTAACGTGCTATTCGAGGCACGGTGGGGAGACCCACAAGAACAAACAACCAGACCGGAAAGAAATATTTGTACAAATACAAATATCCATCCCGAGCGGGAATCGAAACCACTATCCCCGTTGAGTGAGCGCCTAAACGGTACACGTACCACTGCACCAGAGCGAAATAATTGGCATGTTTTTTAATGTGTGCATTAGATTGTATAGATGTAGTAAACATTTATGCGTATCTATACTAATATATAAAGCTGAAGAGTTTGTTTGTTTGATTGTTTGTTTGTTTGTTTGTTTGTTTGAACGCGGTAATCTCTGGAACTACTGGGCCGATTTGAAAAATTCTTTCAGTGTTAGATAGCCCATTTATCGAGGAAGGCTATAGGCTATGTGTCATCACGCTAAGACCAATAGGAGCGGAGTCCACGCCGACGAAGTCGCGCGCAGAAGCTAGTAAAAAATATGCGGGTGAAAACGCCTCGCGACTAGTATAGTATATTTTTCTTATTCCTTTCTCTACAGGTACATTAAATTCCGTGGAATCGTATTTAATAACTTATTTTCCACCGCGGATGATGAGTGAAATTTTCAACGGTATCGTCCGATATAGCAGCTGGGAGGCACTCATAACCAGGTGCGAGTTTTGATATTATCTAACAGTTTTGAAACATGTGCATGTGCATGTTCTAATGTCTAATATAGAGCACACCCTAATGATGGCTTGTAAAATGTTCATCTAGTAACATTTTCACGGACAGTTTACTGTAGGTAACAAGGTTTGATAACTGAAATAAGACACATCAAAGGACATTTACGTAATTAATTTTAGTTTCTTAGTAGTTATGAGAATAACAATTCTGTTACCTATCGTATTTTATCTGTTATTTGCTGTAGATCCATCCGAGCATAAATTACCTACATTTTAACCGGCATTCAAAATGAATGAGGTTCTATATTCGACAGTAGGTATATATTTTTTTTCGTATGTGATAAAACGTATATCGCGATAAAAACTGCATTATATATTAAAATTGTATGTAAAGTTGGATATTTATTAATTATTCAACTCTTTTAGCAAAATATTTTCCCCTTTTTCTTATTTTTCGTGATAATAAGTAACTAACGTAGATCGAAGTTATGATTTCGAATTTTTGTCCATTTACTAATTCGAAATAAATAATTTACTTTTTTTTGTGTGTTGACAGTGTCAAATAAATGTTTTTTAATTTCTATATTACTCTATTAAAGCGTTGCGGCGGCACCTTTAAAGAAAATACGGCAGCAACCGTCCTTAAATCTAGAACCAGAACTGAAACAGAGGTACCTATGGATTACGGTTATTACGGTTTACGGTATCGATCTTTGCATTTTTATTCCTGTCAGTATTTGTAATCACTTAAACTCTAAAAGTTTATTTTACTGATTGTTTTTTTCCAAGTTAAACAATGTTTTAAACGTTTTAATTCCACTCATTTTTAATTTTATTTTTTTTTGGAAATCGTAGCGGTACAATTTTTACCAATTTCTTAATTTTTTCTTACACATTTTTCAGATTTTTGATGAACTTTAATTTCTCATTAATTATTTTCAGATGTCTCTTACACAAGAACTTAAGCAAATGGTGTCTTCCGTTTCCGGGCGCTGACCACTTCGTCGTTAATAGAACGCAACGCCATCTATTATCACTAGAGGGAAAACGTCCCGTTCAGTACAAACCTTACCTAGCATTCCCGGGCTTTTTTACCGCTATAGGAACCATTATTGGATGCATATTTCTCTTTATATTATGCAAAATTCCCTGTACGAAACGTTTATTATTAAATTATCCAAGGCTATGTTCCTTCGGTATTGTGACATATGGAGATCCGAAGGAAGGAGCAATGGACGAGTCCAAATTCCAGTATGAAATGTTGGGGATGGGTTGGGATGAAGGAACCGATTTGGGAAAAGCGCCTGATAAAAAAGTGGTAGCAAGAATTAGCGTGAGTATTTTATACTACAAATTTTTTAATTTTTGTCTAGTATTCTACAATATTTTTTTTTGTCTGTAACTTTGTATGCGTCAATTGTAGAATTAGGAATTTTTCTTTTTCTTTCTTCATGTGTGAGTAAATGACGTACCGCTTGTAGATATTAACGAAATGATTTCTATGAATCTTATACTATTAAACGAGCAATTCTTGTATATATATACAGGTTGTCCCGCGATAATCTGCAACCCCGAAAGAGGGTGAAACTAGACCATAAATTATCGACAAAAAACAGAAAAAAATTAAAAAAAATTTTTTATTTTTTTTACTGACGAATTGAGCCTCTTTGTACAAAAAATGAGGATTTTTGTACGTGTTTTTTGGGATACAGGCGTAATTTTTTTTTAATTTGAATGGCAATATGGTAAGAAATAATAATAAATCATAAAATTTCCTGGTATTGAGGGCATAATTCTGAGAAAATTAGAGATCATTGAAAAAAACAGTCATAAAAAATGGATTTTTTTTCACAAGAAGCATAGTTAAAGACATAATGCCACTTTTTTGCCAGCTAATTTTTATTTTATTCTTACCGCCAAGTACGTGGCGTTATATTTTATTTTATTTTAAAGTAATCGACCCACTACTTTGGAAGAAATCATCATTTTTTTGTACATAGAGTCTAAGTAAGATATAAAAATCTTAATTCGTCAATAAAAAATAAAATATTTTTTAAAAAAAGTTTTTTCTATGTTTTTTGTCGATAATTTATGGTCTAGTTTCACCCCCTTTCGGGGTTGCACTTTATCGCGGGACATCCTGTATATATATAGAATCTGAATCTCGGAATCGGCTCCAACAATTTTCGTGAAATTCAGTATACAGGGGATTTCGGGGGCGAAAATTGATCTAGCTAGGATTCATTTAAAAAAAATGTCGTTTTATCCCTGTTTTTAGGCAATGAAAAAATATCATTAGAATACGAAGCTTAATTTCACTACTGTCAACATAGCTGTTACAGCGTAATTAGGAAATCGGCGGGTGTCAAATCGTCTTGACCCGGGTTCGAATCTCAGTCTCCAGATTAATTTTTTTTCTTTTTTTTTTTAATTTCACTCGTGATTTATTATTTAAATAAAATTAAAATATAAAAATAACGAGAAAAAACAAAAAACAAAAAATAAAATGAAAATACCGAGCTAGGCTCGGTCACCCAGGTACTGGATTCATTATACGCATACAATTTCAAGCAACTAATTTTGTGTGAAGACATATTTACACATTTGTGTACAGAACGGCAGACACGAAATTATTTTATAGTTATATAAAAATTCTTCGATTCTAAGCGCCTGTTTTTCCAACTTGAAAAAGTTTATTTTGCACAAAAGCTACTAATCAGCTTTAACCGCAGGCAAACATAGGCCATTGAGGCTGTGGCACATCAAATAATAAAGTAATTTTTTTTAGATTTACACTTGCAAATAGATGTATATCATAAATATAGTAGAATTTTATTAATTCAACAAAAATTTTAACTTCCGGATTCTTTATACATCAAACAGCGGTATCCACAACTGGTGAAATAGGCCCTAAAGATGTGACAATAATAATTATGTATATTAATTATTAATGACAGAAGGGCAGGCAAAAATAATTTTAAAGCTAACAATTTTTTTAATTTTAATTGCAATATATTCAATTTATACCTGAATGTTTGTCGTTCACATAATATCTATATAAATATTAAATAGCAAAAAAAAACAACAGCTGATTTTTGACAAACAGCTGATTTTTGGTATTATTTTTAGGTGACAGGTTTAGATCCAGCGTACACCTCAACAGCGATAATCATCATATTCTCAGCTATTACCATTTTGAAGGAGAGAGATAAGATGCCCGCCGCGTAAGTTTATTTTATTAATACCTTAATCTGTTATAATTATTGATTTTTTTTTATAGACCAATACTGTTATAATTATTGATTTTTTAATAGAGCAATACTGTCAAATGCAGTAAAATCTACTGAACGAATTACCTCGTTATCTACGTTTTGTGCGCCAACTTTTGTGTTCCGTTATGTGATTCATTTATTAACCATTAACTGATATGGTATTAATCTTATTCTTAGACTAGTAAGCCTTTTTTGTGCCTATTTAGACAGTCGATCTGAAGGAGTAAACTCCAGTAGTGCGTCGGAGCTGACACACAATTAGATGAACTGAACTAAAAACTGATTAGCATAGACTTAAAATGTATTAAATAATAGTTAAAACTTAATTTTAAGTTAGTTTAGCTCTAAATCTAATGATAGTTATGTAAAATGATCAGTATATAATTATGTATCAGTACCTATAGCAGGTTTATTCAAAATATTATCCGTGTTTTCGTCAACTAACTTTTACTTTTCCCCTTTTCCAATGCTCTAATATAGACAAGATAACTATTTATGTTTTCAACAAGAAAAAATAATTAACAATTAATGGCCCGGGAGCCAGTGCCAGGTTGACATGACCAATAACCTCTCAAACGAAACCTCATAACATGAATAAAGGATTTTTTTTAATGAATTTTCGTCTTTGTCAGCTGCCACTTCGTGGGTGGGTTGGGCAGTGGCAGCCTCCCAAACATCGAGAAAAAAAATTTTTTTAGTCATTTCCTCTCACTTCAAAATTTGTCGGATTATAGTTTACCTAATATCTTGAAAGAAAAATAACGTCAGCTGGCCATAACATGGTGGATTATACGTCAGCTGGCTGCTTGAACATGAAAAAAAAATTTTTTTTCAATGGTTTCCTCTCAACTATAAATTTGCATGGTGATAGTTTACATGCTACTATGAATGAAAATTAACGTCAGCTGGCTGTATTCTTGTGGAAAGTTTGTCAGCTGGTACCTTGAAAGATGTAAAAAAATTTTTTTGTCATTTCCTCTCACATCAAAATTTGTCAGATTATAGTTTACCTAATATCTTAAATGAAAAATATTGTCAGCTGACCATAACATGGTAGATTATATGTCAGCTGGCTACTTAAAAATTAATGTCAGCTGGCTGTAACTCGGTGGAAAGTTTGTCAGCTGGTACCTTGAAAGACGTAAAAAAAAATGTAGTCATTTCCTCTCACTTCAAAATTTGTCAGAATATAATTTACCTAGTATCTTGAAGGAAAAATAACGTCAGCTGACCATAACATGGTGGATTAGACGTCAGCTGGCTGCTTGAACATGTAAAAAAATTTTTTTTTCAGTGATTTCCTCTCAACTAAAAATTTACCTGGTGATAGTTTACATGCTACTATGAATGAAAATTAACGTTAGATGGCTGTATCTCGGTGGAAAGTTTGTCAACGATGTTTAGAAGTACTTAATTAATGAATTCGTTACAGAGGCGGAGTCGTGACCGGTGGCGTCGCTTTTAGAAAAACCAGTATTATAAAAAGTTTACAAGAGAATAATATTATATTTGAAATTGTTAAGAGTATAGAATAGTATTAAAATTTATTGTTATTTTAAAATGAGTATCACAAATTCAATTTAGACATCTATTGAAGTTTTATTGAACCTTTTCATATGGAAGTTGGTGTCTACCACAGACCACAGAAATACCTCTACTTATTGCACTAACTATTAACGCCAAGAGATGGCGGTACTAGTTTTATGTATTCAGTAAGAAATACACATTGTTTGTTAATTGGCCAAAAATTACTTGTTTTTAACTTTTTATTTGTTCTGATTTCTGAAATAGCTTAAAGACGGGAAGCACTTTCTTTTAAAAGAGGCGATCAAGAATTATTATATCAAAAGATAAACTTTTTATATGGCCACATTGTTTGTTAATTGTCCAAAAATTACTGGTTTTTATTTGTTCTGATTTCTGAAATAGCCTAGAAAATAAACTTTTTATATGGCATGTGTCCTGTTGTAAGCTGTGATGTTCAAATCTGCTATAAACTAAAAACATGCTATAGACTAAATGCTAAATTTTTTTAGCATGCTATACGCTATCTTTATAGCACATTGTTAAACATACGTAAACACAATCGATCCTTTAATCAACCGAATTGCGCAATCGATTAGTTTTATTTAGGATTTATTGATTTTTGTTTATATAAGATATTAAACGATGTATGATATTATTAGATTTACAAATATAGTTAATTTTGTCGTTAACAAACGAGATTTCGACATTAATAAAAAAAACTACAAAGATTAAATTTTCTCAGTTGAAAGACACGATTTACTTGAATATCAGTTATCTATTAACGACTACTTAAGTAACAACTATTTGAGAAAAATTAAAACCTGTTAAAATTAAAAATAAATGTATTTTTATGACTTAATTTTAATCTATTTCAATAAAAATCGATTAAACAACACCCTCAGGCGCGCGTATTGCACATCCCTTCTTGCTTACTTCATACAGCTTCGTGCTTATTCGGAAATGCTCGGTATACGGTAATCTGTCTCAGTCACACGTTAGTATTCGTGCCACTATCTCTGTCTTGAGCACTATCGGCTACAAAAGTTTTCGTTTTTATTGTTAATTTTTATTATTAGTATTAGTAATTAGTTTATTAGTGTTATAGTATTCAGTTTGTTTTATTTAGTTTTAATTGTTTTATCTAGTGTTAGTATTAATTTTGTTTTTTTTTGCAGCGACAGCGACAGTGATTAAATAATAAATAATAATAAGTGTAAATATGTGTTAAATAATAATAAGTGGTAATGTGTATAAAAAGTATTAAGTGTAAATATTATTGTGTTGTTTGTGATAAAAATCTGCCACTATCGATTAGGTGAGGTATTGAAATTGAATTTTTAATTTATAAGTTATTTTTGTAGCATCTTAAAGTGTTATGATGTTTATTTTATTGGTCACTGTATTAGGGAAATTTTATTCGTACATTGATTTATAATAAAAATAAAAATTGGTAATGACAGTTTTTTTTCGTGAGTGGACATACGTAAAAGTTCGAAAACGCTAAAAAGTAATGTTATCCCGCTCTAGCCTCGCTGCAGCGCGCTGTGTACGTTTAGCGTTTGAGACGTTATAAATTTAGCGCGAAGTCATAGTCGGTATAGCAAATGCTATATGCTATAAACATTTAGCATGCTATACTTTTATGCTATACGCTATATTAACCACCACTAGCTTGTAAGCTTTGCTATTTGTATTATGACCATACATTTTCATTTAAATAAATATTTATTCATATATCTGATAGTTAAAAAAATCTTCGTTCATGTTCGTAAAAAAAAGTGAAACAGCATTTCGGACAACTCAATTCTTTCTTATTTTTTAACATAAAAGTTTGAGTTGTTAGCTGTGTTTGTGTGCAGTATCTTCTAAGCTTTTATATTACACTTACTAGAAGATTATGATGAAAACTTGATTAACTAGTTATAAGACAAAATCATTGAAAGCTATTTGAGAATATAATTTTATTTTTGGAAATACAATTTGTAGGAATCTCAGCAACTGATACACATCTGGTCTATTAGTTATTATTGTATTTATTACTCTAATGATATTGTAAAAACATATTATATATTTCGTAAGACTCGTTGCTGAATCATCTTCTGCAACTTCAATATCGTATTTGGAAACATTGGATTATTATTAAATTCATATTTAAAAAAATCGCTTTGGTATAGTGGTGTGTTTATTGGGTGGTTTGCGGGTTTGATTCCAGCTCGGGATAGGTATTTGTACAAATATTTCTTTCTTCTTGGTTTGAATGTCTGTCCTTGTGGGTCTCCTCTACCTCGGAGAGCACGTTGAGCATTCGGTCTCGGTTGTTATCATAAATACCCGATAATTATATCCGGCCGCCAATCCACATGAGTGCAGCGTGGTGGATTAAGCTCCAGTTCTTCTCCTATATGGAGAAAGAGGCATATTGCTAGCAATGGGATGTTACAAGCTGAATTAATCGAAGCTCGATCGATATCGAACATAGATTGCATGCATTGATATTTAAAAAAAAAAACAGTATTTTACTGGTGTAACTTTATTTTTATTATTATTGTTGAAATGAAGTCGAGAAATGATGGTAAGAATACTGGCAGCCATGGGCGTACCCAGAGTTTTTCAAAGTTGGGGCAAAACGAACGACATCCCTCTTGTGTAGTGGTGCGTGTTCCGTGTACGCACTCAAACACCGGCGATTCCAGGTTCGATTCCCGCTTGAGATGGATATTATTTTGTATTTGTGCAAATATTTCTTTCCGGTCTGGGTAGGTATATGTCCTTGTGGGTCTCCCCACCATGTCTCGGAGAGCACGTTAAGCCGTCGGTTCCTATTGTTATCATAGACACCTGACAGCGATCGTTACTCATAGTTAGGAATATCCAACCCGCCAACCCGCAAAGGAGTAGCGTAGTGGATTAAGCTCCAAACCTTCTCCTACATTGGGAAAGAGACCTAAGCTCAGCAGTAGAATGTTACAGACTGAATCGTAAATGGTGGCTGGTAGATTAGCAGATTGAACGAACATGTTCGGTTCATTATTAAGAGTTTCATTGGTATTGTAAATTTATATTTATTTATTTAAAAAATACAAAAATGAAAAACAATAAAGCCACATAAAACAAAAAGTAATAAAAAAAAACATTAAAAAAAAATCAAAGATTGTGTTGAGAATTTTGTATTGTTATAATTAAAAAATGTTATAAGAAAAAAAATCATAATTAAAATTTATACTTGTATGTGATGCTGTTTAGATGATAAAATAAAAAGATTCAATTTGAAAATAGTTATAATTAATTTATTGATAATTTTAATAGTGACTAATTAATACAAAAATGTACACGCAACTGTATTTAACGCGTTCTATATACATTCAGTAAGCGATGGTTTTAGTTTGAAACCTGTACACTATTCTACACACGGCCATTCTCAAATAAAACAAAATTAAAAATATAAAAATTACCGATAAAAGAATTTGCGGAATTTCTGAATTTTTATAAGTGGCAAAGTGAAATATTAAAATAAAAAATTATTTTGAAAATGACCTTTGTAACGTCAGCAGCAAAAATTAAGGGCCTGTTGCCACCAGTTGTGGATTAAGATTAATTAATTATCCTGCAAATAAAAATATCTCATAAATACAGTACAATCCGATGGTGAAAAAGAAATACATCAAAAACTTTTATTTGTTAGATATCGTCATCCGTCAAATAGCGTTATCCACAACTTATGAAACGTGTGTAAACCCTATGAGTTTTTTTAAGTCTTAAAAAATATATATCTACAAAAATGTATCTGTCTCTTAGTAACATATTATTTTTGCATATTGAATCAATTTTATTGAAATGTATACATTAAAAATCATTATTTAACTTTTACTGCTGTCTGTACTTACATAAATATAATTAAAAATGAGCTTTGGTTTTAATTACGTCGACGTAAAAAATGTCTTAAAATATAATTATTTTTATTCAAGCCGTTAACAACTAAAACGATTGTAAAAAAATAAATTAAAAAATGAGTTAACTGCATATTTAAGCCTAACTTACTATATAATATATATAAAAGAAAACTAAACTAAGTAATCTCATTAACAAAACACTGAAAATTTATTACAAAAGGAATCCATGACGAAAAAAAAAATTATAAAAAAAAACTATCCAAAAGTGTCTTAACTCAATCTTTTCTGAATTTTTCAAAACTTTGTATATACACAAGAAATAAAAAATATATATATAGTCTACGTTGCATTGAATTTTAAATATACATAGCTACAAACCAAACATACTAATACACTTATTATTTTAGACTATCAATAAATATTACAAAAGGCTGTATTTGCGTATAAATAGATATGTATGGAGGCTTTTAAATGTTTTATTTTTATTTTAAAGCGATTTTTTTTCACAATTATTATATTTCTATACAAGATAAAGACATTAAATTGAACCACATATTAGTACATACATATTATATTCAAAAAAATTAGTCAAATAAAATCGGCAGAGTTTAGTTGTCTATACCCTATACCCCATCTTGTGTCTAAACTACTGCTTATATTTGACTAATTTATTGTCTATAGCTTAGAAATAATATTGAATGTAGTTTAATTTAATGCTTTTCGCTTGTATATAACCGTGTATTACAAATAAATTGCCAAATCTGTATCGTTAAATATATTTAAAATTACAGATAAATGTCTACAATAGGCTTAACTTGAACCAGAGATAATCATATAAATTTTTTATTGACAAGAAACGAAGAAAAATGTTGGTACCTCTTCGGTACCTTAGGGCTTTATTATGCCAATGTAATGCTATTAGCAGAATGTGTTTTTTTGCTTTTATTATAAGTACAGGATACAAATATTATATATAACTATTACAGGTATTAGTTTCCTAGATTTACAAATGGCGTTAAAATTTTCATTTGAAGCGATAATCACTGTACACAAATTTTGGAACATTTTGTAACTAATTTTTGATAGGGAATGACTGAAACAATGGGTTGAACGAACTCCATTTTCGTATTATCAAGTAAAGTCACTAACACAGACACTTCATTTAGCTCGACTCCCGGCTGTTTTCGTTTGAGCCTATAGCGCTAGAGTGAGATGTCGAAGGGGCCTCGGGGGCCACGATGAGGCCCTCTTTGATCCTCTTCTTTTGCTTCATTCTTCTATTCTGAAACCAGATTTTGACTTGAGTCTCGTTTAGCTGTAAAGCAGAAGCTATTTCTATTCTTCTCGCTCTTGTTAAGTATTTGTTAAAGTGGAACTCTTTCTCAAGTTCTGTAAGTTGTTTGTTGGTGAAGTTGGTCCTGCCGGTGTTGTTCAGGTTGAGGAGTGGGTTGGCGAGCATCTGGCTGCCCGTGGGCGTGCGCAGACCTTCCTGAGGGCTTCCCAGGACGCCTTGGTTCACGAAGTCGGTTGGAGGTATCATCAGCTTTGGTACTGCAAAGAAAAAAAATACAAAAAGTTAATAATATTATAGGTTTTTTTAAAGCGTGAGGTTTTTGAAGAGATTAGTCTATATTAGATACGATAGTGTAATCTAAAAATGTTATCTCTCAATCTTTATTTCGGTAATATATTTAATATTTTTACATTTTTACTGACTAGTAACTTTACTGATTTAGTAAATACTAGCTTCTGCGCGCGACTTCGTCGGCGTGGACTCCGCTCCTATTGGTATTAGCGTCATGATATATAGCCTATAGCCTTCCTCGATAAATGGGCTATCTAACACTGAAAGAATTTTTCAAATCGGACCACTAAATCCTGAGATTAGCGCGTTCAAACAAACAAACAAACTCTTCAGCTTTATTGTATTAGTAATTTAGTACCTATAGATAAAAGTGTGTACATAAATAACTAAATAAGTAAAGTAGTATGTATATGTCTAGAACATTTGGTTCAAGTTTCTAACTTAAGTTTGCATGCAATTTTCGTTAGCAACTGGGTCCCTATTACAATGAAAAAATGTGATAAAATTGTAAGATTTGTCAATTATTCGGATTAACCATTGAAAAGTTTTCGCTTTAATGATTTCAATTCAGAACCACTGGCTGTTGTTTGTCAAACAAATATCCGTTAACCTTCGCATAACAATGAAATAGAACTCTATTTAACTTGAACGACAAAAAAGCCAAAAGCTGTCGGTCAACTCGGATTTTTTTTCAACCAAATATTTGCGCTTAAGGTTTTGTTTATACAAAGCCTCATTGCTCGTAATCTTTTTACGAAATTACAAAGAAATGTCCGTGGGAGCAGATCGCGTGTAAAATTCGAGACAGGTGTCAATTTTTTTTCTAATAAACGGAGAGAGATACGAGATGTTTCAATATTGACCGTAAGGAGACGCCCCGCTGTGCAGGAGTGCCTAACCTGTAGTTCCGTGACTCAACTTCGTATGAAGTTTTGACATTTATTCACATTTATTGCTGTAAAGTAAACACGATTGTAGCTCTACGTGTCCGGTGCTGTCAACTTAATGTTTTAACGCTGACTTTTGACTTCGTTTAGTTCTTGTTACAGTTTTTATACATACAGCCGACACATATGAGTTATAGTTTTTAACAAGATTTGAAAATACGCTTTAAATTGTTGATGCTAAGTAGCTAAAATGTATTGTTCGGTTCAAGATTATTTTAATAATAAGGAAGTACGGGTTTAGTGGCGCTGTATAACATGCAAGACATGACCAAATTTGATTTGATTCTTGACGATTTTCACTGAACATAGAATCTTTCAATGGTAGTTTCATACTAAGCATAATAATTTTTTAAGGTAATAAATTTTTTTATCTGTAAAATGACGATTCAAACTCTTCAAGAGTTAAGTCTTAAGGGCTTCAAGTCTTAAGGGCTTCAAGCCCGCTTTATTCATAATTAGTAAAATTAGTAATTTTTTGAAATAGAAAATGACTCAGTATTATTAGGTATCCTCTTGTAATATTCGTATAATATGTTTAAGTAAACTAAACTCTGGATTTCGTAATAATATTTTCGTTTTAGTATTTCTTATGTAACATTTAGTAGGATGATATAAATAAATGTGTTTGCTCGCGAATAAAAAAAAAACGACTTAGACGAGTTATTAAACGTAAGTACACGAAGAAATTGTTAAGTAAATGCGCGTTATCAATTATTACTTAAAAAGTAATAACCAGATCTCGATCAAACAAGAATCTCGATCGCTTTCGAATAAAACAGGAATCATCAAAATCAGTATATCGAGTGAAAAGTTATACCTACACAACGTAGGTCGATGAAAAAATTGTCAAGGAAAAACGCTTTACTAGATATAACTCAAAAATACTAATTAAATCGCAATTAAATTTAAACAGAACAATATGACACGTACCAGCTTTTGATTAAAAATAAAATCATTAAAATCGGTCCATCCAGTCAAAAGTTCTGAGGTAGCTTACATAAAAAAATCAATCGAATTGAGAACCTCCTCCTTTTTTGGAAGTCGGTTAATAAAAGAAGACTCAGCAAATTTCAAGTAAAACAAATAAAAGGAAACAAATTAATATAGAAATGGTCAATCCCGAACAACTGTTGCACTGTAACGGGTTGACGGATTAAACGGGAGAGAGGGATTAACTGGACTCGGGCAGACAGGGTTCCATTAAGGGACGACCGAGAAACAATTAATAAACTTATATTAAACGTGTTACCGAACTGGCAAAAGTTAGGAATGAGTTAACTATATATCAAACTATAAGTAATTCATTAATACGGAACCCTTAAAACGAACAATTTTGATTTCTAAGTTGACAATCTAAGAGTTCTTTTGAACCATTTTGAAGTAAAACTTTTTTACGCATGCTTGACTTGGAGAATAAGCTGGTGAATGCGTGACAAGAGAGTTATGAAAATTGTGATCGGGCGAGGCAAACGCAGCAAGAGATATCTCTCAGAAAGAAAATGTGTGCTCGCCCCGAGAGGTCTTTCTCTCATAGCCATAGAATTACGTTTTTTATATCTCAGACACAGTGCAGGCCTATTGCTAAAGAAGTTTTACTTCAGTCGTGTGGTCTAGACACTCGATTTTTTTATACAACTGGGTCGTCAAAAAAGCGTACGGTTCATCTGATGGTAAACGGTTACCGTAGCCTATAGACGTCTGCAAGACTAGAAACAGCGCAAGTGCGTTGCCGACCCTACCTCTGAAACACAACACTGCTTGAAAGCAGTATTATTTAGCTGTGGTCTTCTGTAAGGTACTTCGAGGTACTTCCCTAGTCAAGCTGATCCTAATTTTGAGCAGGATATTTCTTGCTGTGCCCTACCTCAGAACCTTATATGAAGGAAGTAAAGTAATTTTTGACTTTGATTTTATAATTAGTTTATGTCCGTACATTGGAGATATTTTTTTCATAGGGCTAATATAACTAATAGAAGCTAAATAAATTTATTCTAGAACTACGCCAAAAAGGTCTAACTCAAAAAACTGTGTTGTCGTATAATTATAAGACGTGAAAAGACACGTGAAAGAAATCGTAGGCACAGTTAGTTTTATAAATAACTACTTGTTATCTGTAATCATAAACTATGTTGCGATTCTCTGTAAAAAAAATGTTTATAGACTTTAACCTTTTTACCCAAGGAAAACTTACAGAATTTACATATCGAAACAAAAAGTTTCTTTGGTTCTAACTCATGGTTAGGACTTATATTGTGCAACGTTCTAATTTTTGTTCTACTTATAGTTTCTTCGTGATATCCGGTCTCGATAGATACATAAAGAAACAGACAAAAGGTAGAAGTACGTGAACTTATTTTTCAACCGACTACAAAAACCTTTTTTTTTTAAATCGAATGATGATGCTTGTCTTGTGATACTTTTTAACCGACTTCCAAAAAAGGAGGAGGTTCTCAATTCGATTTTTTATTTTTATTTTTAATGTATTTTAGCTCAGAACTTTTGACTGGGTGGACTGATTTCGATGAATTTTGTTTTAACTGGAAGATGTTGCGTGTCATGTGGTCCCATTTTAATTTAATTGAGATCTGACAAATGCTTTTAGAGTTATATCTAATAATGCGTATTTACTTGACTACTTTTTCGTCGACCTACTTTGTATTAAACCGCATAAATTTTTACTGGGTTTATCGATTTTGATGATTTTTACTTTAATCGAAAGTACTACTAAACTAACTAAAATACTTGTCATGTACTTTTGTTTAAATTTGATCGAGATCTAATTAGTACTTTTTGAGTAATCTTTGATAGCGCGTATTTACTTGACTATTGTTTCGTCTTATTACGTTGTATTACTTGTCGATGTAATTGAAGTCGGCTTTTTTTCGTTTGCGAGCAAACACAATTATTTAGAGATCTGACAAGTACTTTTTAAGTTATCTCTAATAATGCGTATTTACTTGACTATTTTTTCGTCGACCTACGTTGTATTAGGTACCGGTCGATGTCGACAACACGCTAGCTTCAAGCAAAGGACATCAACACAAAGCGAGAATTGGACTCACCATTCATAGTAACCTAACATAGAACAAAACAATTGCATTACACAAGCAAACCCACGGCACACACAACTCACGTCTAATGTTGACTCGGACAGCAACCCGTTGGCACATCAAACAGCGGCGTGTTTGTGCGTCTGTTTGCGCAACTAGCCCGTATCTATGCAGTCCGACTTAGAATTTGAGAAGAATCTTTGTTTCCATTGTACGTATTATTAGATTGACAGTAAATATATTAAAAGAAATATTTAAGAAAATATTATTGTTTGAATTTCGAATGTTACTAAAAAATGAATTTATTAATACGCTCTCTTTGATTTTCATTACAAATTAGCGTATAAATGAAAGATTTAGATAAAGTTATGAATATGTATGGAAGTTTTTTTATAGTCTATATATGAACGCTTAATAAATAATAATGATGACGCTTAATAAATAATGATATAAATTTTAGATTTAAAAAAAAAATGAACACTAATATTTCCACCACTTCAGCCTATCACAGTCCACTGTTGGACATAGGCCTCCACAAGTTCGCGCCCGACAGTATGACGCGAACTCATGTGTTTTGACCATAGTCACCACGCTGGGCAGGCGGGTCGGTGACCGCAGGGCTGGCTTTGTCGCACCGAAGACGCTGCTGCCCGTCTTCGGCCTCTGTATTTCAAAGCCAGCAGTTGGATGGTTATCCCGCCATCGGTCTGCTTTTTAAGTTTCAAGGTGGTAGCGGAACTGTGTTATCCCTTAGTCGCCTCTTACGACACCCGCGGGAAGAGAGTGGGTACTGGGTGGCTATATTCTTTATTGCCGTAACCACACAGTACCTAATGAAAGAGCTTAAATTAAGAAAATTTTACTATACACCAAGAATTATAGAAAAATATTTACCCTTTGTGTTTTTATCGTTTAATGTAAATTGTCGTCACAAAGAATGATCTACGAAATAATCGACAATGGAAACTCCGCCATCAAACGGGCGGCCTGCGCGTACGCATCACTGTGACAATATTGACAGTGACGCAAAACGTACACAAACACATCTCTTTGTCTGTGGGCGCGCTGCTGACGACACGTTCTGGTGGTTTTGTCTTTCAAGGACTTTAAATAATACGTTTACCTAGTTAGTTAGATAATATCTACGGCTTTGTCTGGTTTATTTAAAAAAAAGTCAATGATAATAGGTAGCTTAGGCATGAGCCTATGTCAAAGACTTTCGATAAAGGTTTAATTAACACAGATATTTAATAAATAAAAAAAAAAACAAAAAAAGTGCGCTTTAGACCACATGTCACGACTGAAGAAAAACTTCTGCACAATAGGCCTGTACGGTGTCTTAGATATTATACGAAACGGGCTATGAGAAAAAGAGAGAAAGAAAATCTGTGCTCTCACTTCTCTCTTGCTCCATTTTCCTCGCCCAATCACACTTTTCGTAACGCTCTTGCCTCAAGCGTGCGTAAAGAGTTTTACTTCAAAAAGTGAAAATATGAAAATTTTGGCACTAGTATATTACGAAGAGTTTAATAAGCAAGTATATTTTGGATCTATGATAACATTATAAAGAGAAAATAATTATTATTTTTTGTTTATAATGGACTAGCTTCTGCGCGCGACTTCGTCGGCGTGGACTCCGCTCCTGTTGGTCTTAGCGTGATGATATATAGCCTATAGCCTTCCTCGATAAATGAGCTATATAACACTGAAAGAATTTTTCAAATCGGACCAGTAGATCCAGAGATTAGCGCGTTCAAACAAACAAACAAACAAACAAACAAACAATCAAACAAACTCTTCAGCTTTATTATATTAGTATAGATAAGCTCAAATGCTACTGGTCTTATTTTAAGATTCTTTCACCAAGTGAATGCTACGTTCTTACTTATAGTAAAATAGAGAAAGCGGAACATCCAAAGAAGCTTTAAAATCTACATTATCTACAAGTAATGTAGGCTATAAACTTCGAACTACGACTTATGACAAGAAAGCAGTAACCATGAATTTTCAGACGTCAATAAATTACACTTATACACAATATGTTAATTATCTATGAATAAAATGTGTCCTAAAAATAGTATGACCTTCGTCAAAAATTAATTAAGAACTATACCTAGTCTGAAATCGAGTATTAGACGAATAAAAATTGAACCAATTTTCTCACATTAAATGTATTCATAATTTGAAAAATTAACTGTACTTTCATATTCAAATAATAAAGAACTTTAATAAGCATAAATACAGTTAAATTAAAAAATAAATAAATGTCAAGTTGCCCAACCGACCAACACCCAGGCCGTCAAAGGCGCCGTGTGTTTGTGCCTGTAACAGAAGAAGGCTGGCTCGACACCGCTAATCCATTACGACAGTAAATGTTTGCTCAACGACTGCCCTTAGATTTCTGCTTTCGATCCGCTGCCAAATCACTATTACACAATAGTGATGTGGCTAAAATCGATGATTTTTTTTTAAATTTTCGTTTTGTTTTTTAAATTATAATTATGTTAAAATTAGTTTTACGTTAAAAAAAGATTTTATTGTGTAGGAAGAAGTCTAGGACTTGTGTAATTTATTGAACATTCTCTATTATAATATTTTTGACTATTCTATATTGATTGTAAGTCGTGATTACATTTAACAATGACAATACAAATTATAGTTATTTGATAAACGAAATTACTGTGATTTTTTAATGCCTTTAGGTAGTATTTGTATCATTGTATGCTAACTTGACATTGACATTCGCTGTTCAGACTAATAAAAAAAGTAAATACGTCAGCTCTTTGCAGAATTAACACCCCTATATATACTTTATTTACTGAGCGATGCGGGCGGCAATGTAACCCATCAATAATGCGACCGAATTACTCGTAATTCAATCAATTCAATTGTTAAACATTGCTGGCCGTGTACCCCGTCAACGCCCCGATAAAACTTACATTTAAATTCCGAATGCCCGATGTAGCACGGTTTTATCCATCTAAAATAATCATAAATGCAAGAGCAAGATAGAAGATAGAGTCATAGAAATGCTGTAGCAATTAAATTTTCTGTTTCTTTCTTTTTAAAATTTCATCGTATTACGCATCACGGAGTCCTCAGTATATGTCAATGGTGTGACAGTTAAATGACAGCTAGGGGAGCGGGAAGCGATGTGATTGGTCGAAAATTGGACAATACGGCAGATGCGTTATTTTTTTGACCCGCCATGTTTGCCTAAATTCTTTACCGAAAAATGGGTGTACATAAGAAATAAAATAAAAAAAATACTGGCAGCTGACATTTCAATTTGCTATGGAGTTGACATGTCGGTTGAATTATACGCTAAAATTAACTTTTGTAACGAGCTTAATGTTTATATAATAGATTGTGATATGTGGATGATATAGAGATAAGAATTGAATATAATTAATTTATAATTTACATTAAAATTGAAAAGACGTGAATTTAATTTAGATCAATTTATCATTAAGTTAATACAAATTATGACTTTACATACTCTCTTGACATTTTTATCTGTTTATTATTTGTTTATTATTTTTAAATTTCTTTATAATTATAATTTTAACTCAAAGAGCTCTATTTATTATATATAAAATTTAAATAATTTAAATGTATTTATATTGTCAAGGAATACATTTGAATTTTTCATATGATAAAACAATAGATAGGTACTTATCTTCAAAATGAAAATAGCTTTACTGAATATATCTTATGTGTTTAGGGTTCGTGAACATTTTAATAAAGAAATAAGTGAGATAACACATCGATATCCGAAATAGAACAAACAAGTAGGTACAGTAATACGTGTAATCCGGTAATCCCGCTCCCTTGCCTTATCAACGTTATCGATAAATACGTCACTACAAATGTCATTTGTACCGAAAATATTAATTTATAATCTGTCCTAAAAATATCGTAAAAATACACTTTATTTAAAAAAAATTGAGAGATTAGTTTAGTTTTATAAATAAAAATAATAGTAATAAATAATTATGGTGTTAAAAAAGTTATTGTTATAATTATATTATCAATTGTGTATCGAATTGTGAATATCTAAATTGTTTACACAATTATTATTATTTTAATAATAAATATACCTATGTTATTTCATAAAACAATAAAATTTGTATTTGATCCTTTAAACGTTTTCTAGGCTAAATTACTCATTATATCGTACACATTTAACTTGTACTTATTATATAGGTGAAAGCTTTATTATTAGACATATTATGTCGTCATAGGAAGCTTTTACTTTTATAATAAAACTAGCTTATGCGCGCGACTTCGTCGGCGTGGACTCCGCTCCTATTAGTCTTAGCGTGATGATACATAGCTTATAGCCTTCCTCGATAAATGGGCTATCTAACAGTGAAAGAATTTTTCAAATCGGACCAGTAGATCCTGAGATTAGCGTGTTCAAACAAACAAACAAACAAACAAACAAACAAACAATCAAACAAACAAACTCTTCAGCTTTATTATATTAGTATAGATAAAGTGCAAGATGAAATATTGTGCTTGTCACTAATTAAGTCTGATACGCAGCTTACGCTGAGTCTGGAATAGCACCGAGCTATATTTTTAAGATAGAAAAAATTACATTTTAGTACTTAACATCTTCTTGTTCTTATTATAACCAATTAATAATAAATGTAACAAAAGTATAATTAATACCATATTTGTAATAATTATGTACTCTATTATTGGTATGCTCGTAGAAATATAAAACACCGGAAAAACTACATATTTATTGTTTTATTGCACTGCTTATACCGTATATCGTATTGTATTTTTGTTTTCTTTAATTCAAGTAAACTGTTGTATGTATTATCTATTACTGCTAGTTCCCAATATATACACATTAATTAATAAGTACATATGTATGTACCATACATATTTTTGTGTGTACGACTACACATGGGATTAATATTAAAATAACTGTAGCGTGCATTACACCGACAGAAACGCCGACATCCGACGTGATGAGTGATCACCCCTAGAGGAAAATATTTTACGATGTTTATTTCGGGATGGCCCGGGATATACTGATAAATGTGGTATAAAAATATTTAGAATAGAATAACTAAATATATTTATTTGTGTCTTATAAAAATTGGTAGGTATTCAAAACTGAAAAGAGGTACATGTGTAATTGTCTTTTGGCTCAGTCACTTTTAAAAAGGTTTTTTTAAGAAAAAGTCCGTACGTAAAAATACCTTCTTGTAAGGCTTATTCGTCTATATTGTTGAACCTTTTAGATTGAAGAATATAAGTGAATATAGTACCTATGTGTTTGTCATATGATGACTATATATAATATAGCATTGACGCAGGATACAGTGTGAAATATCCTCCTCAAAATCTGTAGGCCGTCTGAGGAAGTACCTCGACTTTACCGAAGATCACAGCTAAATAATACTGCTCTCAAGCAGTGTTGTGTTCCTGTGGTGATTGAGGTGGCCAAAGCTCTAGGGTAAGGTTAGGGATAGACCTGGCACATTGCAGGAGAAGCCACAGTAACTTCTTACCATTTTCATATGCTTTAAATTCGGATTATTTTATACTTGTTCCTTTTTTGCACCGAGATAGATAACCGGATATAAAATATCCTTGTAACCTTCAATTAACCGATGTTTCTCAAAAAGTATTTTCTAAATCTGATCTTTTATTAAGTTACCCTTTTTGGCCGTTAAAACCAGTCGGTTGATTTCTTTAAAAATATATATTCAGTTGATTTAAGCAATAATTCACATTCTATGAAATTGCTCTTCTTATCTACTTACCTACTTCGTAAATAGTTAAATACGGTCGATATTTTCAATAAAAATAGCTACTTAATCGATTTAATTATAATTCACAATCTAATCTATACTAATATTATAAAGCTGAAGACTTTATTTGTTTGTTTGTCTGAACGCGCTAATTTCAGGAACTACTGGTCCGATTTGAAAAATTCGTTCAGTGTTAGATAGCCCATTTATCGAGGAAGGCTATAGGCTACTATTTTTTGTCAAATTAACGCGTGTGAAACCGCGGGTTACAGCTAGTACTGTATAAAATATGATTATGACATAACACAGAGAGTTTTTTTTCCGTTAAATATTAATATTTTTATTTTGTGTGTTACGCGACAAGTTGGCTGACAACGTCGCGGTATGACGGATCACCGGCGTTTGAAAAAATATTGCTCTCATGTTTGCAGGGGTATGTTATTGGCTTTTCGTTAAAATTATGCTGCCAAAAGCTGCCGAAAAATTTCTTATAATTTTTTTTATATAAAATCCTCTTAAGAATACGTTTTGTGAGTTATATTATCAACTTTTGGGTTGACTGGAAGAAATGGCTAAATAGCCATAAGTCCGCCCATTGTACTTCACTGTCTGTAATTATCCTTATTATTTGTATTTTAATATTTTTCTGGTGTACAATAAAGTATAAATAAATAAATAAATAAAATAAACTTATTTCAGTATTTTGACCGTAGATGAATAGAAAAATTAATATTTTATACCAAAATGCTACTTAGTCCATTCCACGTTCCATCGTAATGAATTACGACGAACTTGAATTGATATTATGTTTTTTTTTGATGAAAAGAAAATTCGTTTTTAGTAAAACCTCGTTAGTCACTTACCTCTTAGTAAAATTAAAAAGGTTTACTTGACTAAATACAGATAAATTAGCAACGTATGTCTTTGATAAAGTGCGTTAAAAAAATCACTTTTAAATTATTTTTATATTTTAATTTACTGAACGAAATTTTGTTTTAAGATATATGCACTAAATGGTCAATACAATTCACTTACCAATATTATTATTTAGTATTGATTTGAAGAAAAATTATGATTAATAATTGTGTTTGCTCGCAAACGAAAACATACCGACTTCAATTACATCGACAAGTAATACAACGTAATAAGACGAAAAAATAGTCAAGTAAATACGCGCTATTAAAGATTACTCAAAAAGTTGTAATCAGTTTTCAATCTAATTTAAACAAGACTACAAGACAAGTATTAGCTTTCGATTAAAGTAAGAATCATCGAAATCGGTATACCGAGTAAAAAGTTATGCGGTATAATATAACGTAGGTCGACGAATAAGTAGTCACGTAAATATGCATTATTAGATATAACTCTAAGAGTACTTGTCAGATCTCAATTAAATTAAAATGGAACCACATGACACGCAACACCTTTCAATTAAAACAAAATTGATCGAAATCGGTCCACCCAGTCAAAAGTTATGAGCTAACATACATAAAAAAAAAAACACGTGTCGAATTGAGAACCTCCTCCTTTTTTGGAAGTCGGTTAAAAACTGGTCTAATAAGGAAGTCAACCTCCTTTAGAAAGTAGAGAAAATAGAATAAACGCTTTCCACAAGAGATCTCAATTAAGACTCTAAACTCTAATAATAATAAAAACGAGTGTGATTTCTCACACGACTGAAGTAAAACTTCAGCACAATAGGCCTGCACTGTGTCTTAGATATACGAAACGTAACTGGCTATGAAAAAAGAGAGAAAGAAAATGTGTAGTAACACCTCTCTCTCTCTTACTCCGTTTGCCTCGCCCGATCACACTTTTCGTAACGCCCTCATCACGCATTCACCAGCGTACTCCCCGAGTCAAGCGTGCGTAAAGAAGTTTTATTTCAAAAGATAAAATACAAATTTGAATTATCGCCAGTATTGCCATTATTGTATAATAATAATGAAAGTGTGTATAATAACACACTCATTATTGTATAATAATAATAAAAGTGTGTATAATAAGTAATAACACACACATTATTGTACCCTCGTAACGGGATCGTTTGCTCTGAAGAGGGTCTTCATTATAATAATATTTGCGAAGTCAACTTGCGTAACCCATATTTAGACATCAACGCGCTTGCGAATAATTTAAGATTTTGTTTATTTTAGCTTATTGCGTTGTTTTCATTATGATTTACTTCAAATTAATATTAAAAATAACGTTGTTTAAATACATATAAATTTAGACGTAGATTAAATTTCATTTTTAAAGTTACTAAGAACTTTTTTCTTTAAAATAATGTAACTAAAAAATTTTCCCATGAACATAAATGATAATACATAATGTATTAGATAGACTACTTATATATATTTTTATTGCACTTAAATTTTGTACAGTTATTTGTATACAAATTTTAGCAACGGTGGACTTATCTCTAAAAGAGATCTACTACTTTATAGCATCAGTAGACTAGTAGGAGTTATATTGTGAGTAATTTAAGTATTATGAAAAGTCTTGAGATTAGAGCATTAAAACAATTGAATTTTTTATCTTCAGAATAATAAATATAGGCACTAAATACAATTAATATTTATTTTCTTTATTGTATAGGAGAACCTATTTACGGGTGATATCCAGGACGGTAGGAAGTCCTAGACCGTATGTCGGCCTCAGCACTTGGGGGTGCAATACTAAATAAACCCCTGCGGGAGCCTTCAGCCGCCTTAATTGGAGCTACCCGGATCTGCAGGCATCAGGATCCCTCCAGCTACAGGATGGCATCAGTGAAAAGGCCAGACTTCTCCTCCATTGTATAGGTATACAAATACATACCTGATCTACCGACTTTGAAATTATTTTACTTAATAATTAATTATTTATTAATCTTTATTTTTTATTAATTATTTAATCTATAATTCATTTATTAATCTAATCATGTTTATTATCTTGACATGACAGGTGAGCTTAAAAAAATATAGATTGAAAATTTAAAAACAAATAAGAATTAATTTATAAAAAGTGCAATGATGAAGTGAACAACATGTCACGTAGGTAGCTATTAGTTAGTAGTTATTTCTTCTTTAACGGCCGTTTTCAATAATCTATCTCTGGTTTCGTTTATGTCAAAAATCAGAAAATCAAAACATTTATTTCGTCATAAGGTGGTATTACACAATTAACGAAAGTCAAAAAAAAAATCATTTACAAAAAAAAGCTAAACAATACAATAGAAAGTTAAGGCAGCAAACAATAAAATAAAAAATAAAAATTTAAAATTCGAAACGATTCGAAATTCTATCCCTAGTAAAAAAAAATGTAGCTATACCAGTCGGCTGTTGCCTGTTACCTATAACACAAGCATTAGATTGCTTACTTTAGGAACAGACGACCGTGTGTCTATTTTATAAATATTTATTTATTTATTTAGATAGAGTTAAATCGTAAATGTTCTGATTTATTGGCAGGTAGTAGTCTACTAAAAGCGCAATAACAAATATCAAATGTCACTGAAGCAGAGCGCTTAATATACTTATAAGTAATTAACCGCAATTCACAGTGTGTACGTACCCTAAAATAAACAAAACATTTACTGCGTACGTAAATGTATTGGAGTTTTATCACTCGTAGTAACAAAGTACCTTATTTTTCAAAAATGGAAAATGAAAGATAGTATGATTTGGTAAGTTTTTAATATGCAACTTATCTTGTTATTTGATAAAGATTTGAATACGAGTACATAAACATTGTGAAATTTTTTTGTAAGAGAAGAAAACGAACCAGCCGGGCTAGCATGCGTACAACGAGATAATCTCTTGACGAGAGAGATAGATAATGTTCTACATCAAGTATTTTCTCGATTACCCTAGCATGCGCAATACGAGAGACATAATTCTCTTCCGAAGACTAAACGGAACGGAAACGCCATGGTATACAAAAGATATTATAATAATATTTATAATTTTAATATATTTCGTTTATCGTAGTCTTTCTAATATTGACAACGAGTAGTTTATCTTCTTAAAACGTCAAAATCACGTCCAAATTCGACAAAACTACGATAACTAAAAGTTCTTGTTATCTCTTCAATTGTCGTGACGAGAAGAGTATCACGTGCACGCATGCTAGCTACTGTAGACATAAAGAGATAATACGAGAAAAGGGGTAGACAAACTTTTGTCGTGGCGCGCATGCTAGCCCGGCTGGCATTTTGATGATAAAAATAAAGTTTATAGTTAACAAGCATAAACACCCAGTTGACGTGACGTGGTCAACAACAGCAGACCACGCCAACAATCTTTATAGCCTATAACCAATACAAATGGGTATCGAACTGGACAGCGAAACTTCTGTAAGACAGTTGCTGTGACCGCTGCGCTAACGCATCGTCAAATTTATTAAATATCAACATTAAATAAAATGTTTCTCTCCTATTTCAATTATTTATTCAAAGCCTGGCGGTTCGTCAGTAGCATGTAGTACTGCCTCAGAAGCCTGGTAACCCATACAACAAACAAACATCCAGATCACGACAAACATCTGTATATCTCATACAAAAATCATTCATGAGTCGATCGAAGTCACGAAACTAGTCTTATGTGTAACAGTCAGTTGCTATTCCTACGACAATCGTCGTACAAATAATAATATACACAATACAAACTTGAAAAGAAAAACTCGCTAAATCAAGCGAAATCGTGTACTTGTATTAACACATACATCGGACAGCGCATTACACGCATACATTCTATTATATACTCTAAATCATGGGTCTAGAGTCTAGAATTGCTCGTATTGTGTTATAGAGGGTAGAAATACACGAACAACGCAGGGGGATCCCATGAGAGCCCATCAATCTCTGACGGTCTGTTGGGATGAACTTGTTCTGCTCCGGACAGTCGACCAGGAGTGTATTACTGTATTATATATCGGAATATATAGAAAGATAAAAATATGGTAGATTATATAAAGAAATATAATATTTTAATATAATCTATACTAATATAATAAAGCTGAAGAGTTTGTTTGAACGCGCTAATATCAGGAACTACTGGTCCGATTTGAAAAATTCTTTCACTGTTAGATAGCCCATTTATCGAGGAAGGCTATAGGCTATATATCATCACGCTAAGACCAATAGGAGCGTAGCACCAATGAAGAATGTTTCAAAATCGTTTTTTTTCCTTTTTAAAGCTTCCGCTGCGTAAACAGTTTCGCAAAAATCATGTATGACAGAATTGTTCCTATTCCACGCGGACGAAGTCGCGCGCAGAAGCTAGTACCTAATATTTTGTTTTTGAAGTAACTATATCAATATAATCTATACTAATATAATAAAGCTGAAGAGTTTGTTTGTTTGATTGTTTGTTTGTTTGTGTGTTTGAACGCGCTAATCTCAGGATCTACTGGTCCGATTTGAAAAATTCTTTCAGTGTTAGATAGCCCATTTATCGAGGAAGGCTATAGGCTATATATCATCACGCTAAGACCAACAGGAGTGGAGTCCACGCCGACGAAGTCGCGTGCAGAAGCTAGAATAATTTATTTGCTTGTTCAAGAGTGCTTGTCTAGTTCTCTACTGACTGAATTGAAATCATTTTAATTTTTACCACTCTTTGATTCCTAATAAAATATCGTGGGAATGAATTTGTACATTAATATTCTATTGCTGCAGAATTACTTGGTTATCAGTCTGACATTAAAGTTCATCTTAGCGTACAAATATATATTTATTATGGTGGATTATATTATGTATAAATATATAATTTTTGATTGCTTAAGTTATGATAGATTTTTCTTATCCTTGAACGCAAAAATTAATCATTTAGGATCAGACCGTACGCTGTTAAAATTGCAAGGCGAAGCTAAATTATAAAATATTTTGATGCCATTCTAAGAAAGGAATCTGTGAACATAATTGTTGGTGGATTGTTTACGAGTCTTATATAATTACTCACCTTTTTGAGAAACAAGGAAAATTTCAATGAAAAACAGCAATAACCATGCTTCCGCGAAAATAAAATATTTGTTCTATATTTCGACACGATATTTGTAATATAAACAGTTGCGTAGCGATAAGATTAGCTAAGATTAGGTAAGTACTTTAAATTTCCATATCAAAATATCAAAAAAAAAAAAAGTAATTTTGTGACGCGTGCAAAGAGATAGAGATAGATTGTGTCTAAAATCAGTGTTATCACTCGCCGATCTTGATGCCATAACATATATTTAATTGTCGTCATAGATGTTGATATTGTGTAAATAAATATTTCCATAATCCTAGGAAATTGCGAACTTATTTTAAGCATTTCATGACAATTTATTAATTGGTTATTTTACTGTTGGTAAACTTGATGACTGGACACGCGATGTCCTTTCCTCTGAACTGTCAAAAGTGTTAAAATAGTCGTTCGTTTTTCCGAAAAGTTTGCCATTTTCTGCACGAACTTTGTACAAAATATTATAAAAATGAGCTAAAATTGATTCAGGCATTTTCAAGTTTACTGCCAAGCACCACATTTAGCGATTTTTATTGATATAGAATATGATATGAACAAAAATTTAATTTCTAAACCTAACTTACCACTAACCTAACCTAACTTAATCTGTCGTTTAGCATTTCTTCTTCTTCTGTAGGATTATAATGGCTTACAATAAGACAAAACGGGCACAAATGATTTCGCCTATTTCACGTAGAAGTAGAACGATCACGATCACGATTCAGCCTGTAATATACCTCTGTTGGGCATAGGCCTCTTCTCCATGTAGGAGAAGGATCGGAGCTTAATCCACCACGCTGCTCCAATGCGGGTTGGCGGATATATATATTCCCTACTATGAGTAACGATCGCTATCAGGTGTATATGATAACAACCGGGACAGACGGCTTAACGTGCTCTCCGAGGCACGTTGGGGAGACCCACAAAGACTGCACAAGTAGAACGCTAAACATTTAAATAAATATAGAGAAAGAAAAATGATGAAAAAATATATGAAGAGGGTATTTTACTCTCAGATTTATCAGATATCAGTCACAGATAATACGTAGCTGCTATTACTAGTCTACACCAGTTTTCATTTAAAGATTCATGCTATACTGGTAACAACGTCATTTTGTTTAAATTTAATGTACATCATAATAGGTATTTTTTAATGTAACTAGATCGGCAAACAAGCGTACGGCTTACCCGATGGTAAGCGATCACCGTAGCTTAAAAGACGTTTGCAACACCAGAAAAAATATGTGTCGCTAATGAAATACTTTACATTCATTCACTCTAATTCAAATTCATTTTTTTTTAATTTAAATTACAGTGCACGACATTTAATGTTATACAGTTAATTCAATTATTATTTGGTTAGTTAAAAATTGATAAGTTTTTACAGAAGAGGTTGACCTAAGAGAAATTGAAGAAAAAAAAATAGACTTTAATTTTTTTTTTGTATTAAAGTGTAACTTTTATTACATCGTCTCAAACTTTTTCGTCTGTGTGTTGCATGTCGTGTGACGGTCGGCCGCGCGTTAAGATTGATAAAGCGATTTTTATACCCTTAATGGAATATTATTCCAAAAATTTTTAGTTAAATGTCTTTAATGTGATAAAAACTTTCACTTTTACCGTGGTATCATAAAACCACCTATGATATATTAAAACAATAGATACGTTACCCGCTATCTATTTTGGCAAGAAAAAACTAAGGTAATTGCCTGAGTTTCACTTAGTTACGCACCATTCAGTGTCGTAGCTAGACGTCCTTTTGTTTAACGCATATTATCATAAAAAGTGTTCACAAAATGCCTTCGTGTGTTTTTAGACGTTGCAGGAATTATACTGGAACTGTTAGGGGAAATAAAAACATTTCATTTCATAAGTAAATACTGTAAATTTATTTATTCTAACCGAAAATGTAACTTTTTATATTTTAATCGGCAGTTGTTATTACGAAGTACATGAGTGAGACATGTAGTGGACTCGTGCGTCAGAGTGAAAGAGAGAACAGCTAATTGTCACTGCTAGGGGAAGTTGGGTGAAATGGAACTAGTCTTCATTCACCTTCACAAAATTATATAAAAACCTGAAATTGTTTGTTTTAAAATCATGTTACTAAATATTCATAAATTCGATGATTCAAAAGTACTTGTAATAGTTTATTTTAATAAAAATGCTTGAATTTTAATTACTTATCATTTAAAATGTTCATTAATTTAAAAACATGTTTCAATTAAGATTACCTAAAGACGCATCGTACGACACAGTACCTCCGTGGAATCCATGTGGAAAGCTGTGTTATTTACTATTTTAACTCATGTAAGTCGATAAGACCCTGAGTAGTTAAGTGTGTGTTAATTTCGTAATATCCATTTATACTAATATTATAAAGAGGTAAAGTTTATAACTTTGTTTCTATGTAGGGGGTAATCTTCGCAAATACTGATCCGATTATGAAAATTCTTTCACTAATAGAAAGCTACACTATTCAAGAGTGACTATGCTATATTTTATTGTAATTGAACAAAAAATTCAATAAATAAGAAAAAGACAAATAAAAATAAAAATTGGTAATAGCACTTTTTTTTCGTGAGTGTACATGCGCAAAAGTTCGCAGAGCCTATGTTCAGTCTCGCCAAGATTCGTCGCGCGTACTATAACACTAATAAATTTGAAAAAGAAAAAAATTGTTTTTTTTTTTTACCTAATCTATAAATAAATTAATAAATTTATTAGTCTATTTTGAATTAAACTCGATTGTTCACTTTTGCCCAACCTCCTCTCGTTACGTGATTGGCTGCTGATGATACTCGACCGGTGTAACTAAGATCCTATATTCATCTCTTTCTAATAACAGATAAGGCGTATGTTGACACCTATGTTCTTTTTCATTCTCCGCTTACGAAGTAAAAAGTATTCTCTGTCCTTTTAAAATATTATTAGGTAATTTTTAATGCAATGATGTTAGCGTATGCCGCGTCTAAAACCACACATTTTTTTTGTTGTATTTATTTTATATTGTTGTATTTATGTTAAACATTGAATCATCTCAATATGTGTAATCATTTAAAGAATCAACGGATCAGTTTTAGGTGTTTATCATAACGTTTTAGCAACAAGGCCAAACGATATCAATAACAAGCGTGTTCAAATCGAGTTTATACAATCAACGAATTTGATTTAACTGATACGGCGTGATAAGCTACATATGTGATAGAATTCTTGTTGATAAACAATAGTATTATAAATATCTACAAAAATATCGCAATCGGCATAAACGAATTACTTTTTTAAATAAAATATCAACAACCAATCCTAAATTCGTAAGGTCTTATGAAAAATAATTTTCACGTCTATTTGTCTTTCGTTAGGTAAGTTTTCTGTTATTCAAATAATAAACAGTCTACTACATATTATCTATATCAATATACATATAATAAAATGGTAGGAAAATCAAAACTGTACATTGAATTTTTTTTTTAAATAATACTTGGGGTATGATCCACAATCGATACCAAAAAAAATATAGTTATTAGAATTTTTGTGTGTTTATTTGTTTTTCTGTTTGTCTGTATGTATGTCCGTGATAAACTCATAAAGTACTGACTGGATTTACTTCAAATTTGGCACGAATATTATTAAGAAGTCGGGTTAACATATAGTATTAATTTTTGACGACCTTTAGTATGGCATGTGTATGCAGGTCATCAAAAATTGATTTTTTTTTCTAGAAAAAAATTTCAATATTTGCAGTGGCGTAGCTAGGAGGACAAGGGCCCTGGTGCATAGGGAAAGAATCGGGCCCTCCTCCCCGCTTTTCTCGTAGTTTGAACTTATATTGGCCTTCAAAATTATTGATAGGAATAATAATAAGAAACAGTGAGTTGAACTTATCCCTAGTAGGCTAAATCCATACGTCCGTCCGCGTCGTCTCTATTAGAATCTCCATAAAAATTAATTAAAAAAAAGACCAACAAACCAATTTACTCAATTTGTAATTGAATTGTTAGGTTTGGAGCGGTTCCCCAACGATACATCGTCCGATGTATTTTTTAGAATTATGAATACTCGTACATACTTAGGTACTTTAAGATTGAGTTTCTTTCATTATTTTTTACTTTTTTAAGGGAACTCAGGTTAATGTGTCAGGGGATTCTGAATCTCGGAATCGGCTCCAACGATTTTCGTGAAATTTAGTATGCAGGGGATTTCGGGGGCGAAAAATTGATCTAGCTCCTCCTCCTTAGTCGTTCACTCTTGACAGAGTGGTCGTGGTTGATGATGATTCATTTCCTAAAGCAGCCCCCGCTATACGCCTCCACTTGATGCGGTTTTCAGCGTCCCGAGAACTCTGGACTATGGAGGTCTGTGTCGCAGCCTTGATGAGGTCTGTCGAACGCGTAGGCGATCGACCGCGTGACCGCTTACCCTCTACCTGCCCCTGGACAACGAGTCTCTCCATGGATTGTTCGTTTCGAACAACGTGTCGAAATATTTGAGGATTCGTGTTTGCACAGTCGACGATAATCTCTGCTTGATCTTTAATTCCTCCAGGATAGAAACGTTGGTCCTAAACGCTGTCCAAGGGATCCGCAGCAGTCGCCGCCAGCACCACATCTCGAGCGCATCAATTTTGCGTCGGTCTTTGAGTCTAACCGTCCACATTTCTGCGCCATAAAGAAATATCGGGAAGACTAAGCTTCTCATTAGGCGGACTTTCGTGGCTTTGGTGATATTACGGTTGGTGATGTTACGGATCTAGCTAGGATTCATTTAAAAAAATGTCGTTTTATCCCTGTTTTTAGGCAATGAAAAAAATGGCTAAAATATCGTTAGAAGGGAAGGTTAATTACGCAATTGTCATTTAAGTTTTAATAGCGTAAGTGGGAAATCGGACAGTCGAGATTGACCGAGAAAACCATGGTTCAAATCCCAGTCTGAGATTAATTCTTTTTCTTGCTTTTTTTTATTTCACTCGTGATTTTTTATTTAAATCAAAATAAAATATAAAAATACCGAGAAAAAAACAAAATAAAAAAATAAATAAAATAAAAATAAAAATACCGAGCTAGGCTCGGTCACCCAGGTACTTTTCATTATTAATTTTGTAAAGTACATGTGATGCTATTTCATTTTCGACCCTACTTGGGTTGCTGACATTCGGATTTCCATCCTCATTTACAGATATTGTGTATTTCCCCCACTTTTACCCCCAGAGTTTTTTCAGGACTCAACCGATTTTCATTGAACATATTAATTGGTAATGTGCACGTGATGCGCTTTCATTTGAGACCCCACTCGATTATATTTGTAGACATTCGGTTATTCTTGTCCACTTTCACCCCCACAACTTTTAAACGACAACCGATTTTCATCAAACATGCCTAAAAACACTCGCTCGTAACTTACCTTTCATACAAAAAAAAAAAATTGAAATCGCTTCATCCGTTCGCGAGCTACAGAGCCATAGACAGACAGACAGACAGACAGACAGACAGATACGTCAAACTTATAACACCCCTCTTTTTGCGTCGGGGGTTAAAAAAGGGAATAAATAAACAACGACGCACATGACAATATAGAATACCAGCTGACCCTGCAAACATTGTTTTGCCATATACATATGTTATTAATCCCCGTAACCCATCTTGTGGGTGGAATTTCGTAAAATCCGTTCTTAGCTGACCTTGGACCTTTTTTGGCGGACTGTAAATTTTTTAAAACAGTCTTGTGGGTGAACAAACTTGTTTTTTAGGCGACAGCATTTTATCATCGATCACACATACAAAAATTTGTGATAACAGTGCCTGCCAGTTGATTGATTTACTGTAATTATGCTGTAATTTACCTGTAATTTCAATTTACCAGTCTGGAAACACTGTAACACACAGATGAGATTAATTAAGGGAAAAAACGATTTTTAACAGAATTTTCCGCGTCCAATTTACAATTTCTTGAGCGCTTTAATTTTCGCGAATTCGTTTATAATTTTTAATTTTTATTAAGCCTGCTCACAAGATTTATAAAGGGAATAGTAATGCCTTTGATGATGATGAAGGGATAAGTAGTGCCTTTGTACCAGCATTGTTTTGTGCTATTTTTTGTATATTGTTTTCTAGTGTACAAAAATTGTTAAATAAATAAATAAAAATAAGATTTTTTTTTCAAAGCTGAGGTTAGTGGGCCCCCTGAGCTCCGGGGCCCTGGTGCACTGCACCACCTCGCCCTATGATAGCTACGCCACTGAATATTTGATTTCAATTTTTGATTTTGATTGAAGGTCGTCAAAAATTAATACTAAGCAGCTGATTTTTTTTTCTTTTAGTTAATTAATATTTATATAATTTGATGGTAATATTGTCCTACAAATTGCGTGGTACGTTATCCCGGTCCTACGCTCACTGCTGCTCTATCTCCTGCTAACTCTATTATCTACCACAATCGAGAGTTTTCGAAGAGGAACTTTTTGTTCGTCTCATCAAAATTAAGCTACTCCCGGAAAATTAGCTTGATACTACTCAGGTGAAAAATATGTACTAGGGATCCCTACCTATTAATTTTAAACGGAATAAAAGTAAAAGGCGGGACGTTGCTTTACCTAAAGTTATAATTATGTTCAAGGTATAACTGGATAATGCATATTATATGATATTAGAATATTGTTTTATGAAAATGGGACTCAATTCATGACTGGAATATTTGATGTTGCTTATTGTAAAACGCCAGAGTGCTTGCATACACATGCAATACTAAATTTACATTGTCGTAAATTACTTATGTAATTTTTTACAAGACTAATTTGAACTAAGAAAATAAACCCTTATTAGCAGTCTTTTCTCGTACAATCTCTATTCAAAATTTGTGTTATAAAACGACGTTTCAAAATGCCTGGGAAACACACTGAAGTAAAATTTAGTTTTATTATAATTTTATTTATTCAAAGAATTTATTGTAATATGAAACTTTGAATAGTGAGTGCTGTAAAAAACTCACTATAGACGGCACCACGGTTGCTTAAAAACCGAATAAAATCGTATCAAAAATTTCGATTCGGCTGAACATAGATCCATAGCTTAATGGCTAGAGCACCGGACACGGTATGTCGGGGGTACAGGTTCGAGTCCCGTTGGATCGAGATTTTGATTTGATAATAATAAAAAGCATTTTCGAATTTCCTCATGTGTGGGAAACACAAAAACAAAAATAATACGAATTTATTTTTATGTTATTTAATCTAAGTTTAGTCCATATATACCATATGAAAAAAAAAAAAAAGTGAAATATGTGTAAACAACATAATTATTTTTTTACTTTTTTAACTTTGATTTTTTTAATATTCTGTTTTTTTTCCTTTAAACTGTGTATATACCTACTTTTTGCATGGAATAAAAGGCTTTATTATTATTATTATTATTATTATACCATATGCAGCTTAGGGCGCCTTCTTTGTCACGCGGCGGCAGCGCGGCTGCAGCGCTCCTGCCGCGCGACTTTGTAAATCTATGTAAATAACAACGCGCGGTTGCCGCGCTGCCGCCGCGCTATTGTCGCGCGACAAATTTGAAGGCACCCTTATCGTTTAAGAATATCAATATTCACGATCACGACCTTATCATAGATATTCACTTAAATAGAGTAGAATAAAACAGTTCACTTTTAGATATAGGATTTCTTTACATTGTGCAATAAGCATTTTATATTCAGATCTTCTTAAAGATATCTTGCTTGAGTAGTTAACCGTCTCGACTTTATCTGCTTTTGTTGAAATAGCCCTGTTCAAACGAGTGATAGCTTCATGATATTTTGTCTGTGCGTTTTTTCGTAAAATAGACTTCCTGATATATTTCTGACCAGATTTATATCTTCCTAAGATAAGAGCAATAAAAAAAATATCAATTGTACTGGCCTTTTATTTAACTAAAAATAGGATGACTTGATGTGACTTGCAAAAACTGCACTTACAGATAATATGTAAAGAATAGCTTCTTCGCGCGACTTCGTCCGCGTGGAATAGGACCAATTCTGTCATACATGATTTGTAGAAGCTCTCAAAGGGAAAAAAAACCTGATTTTGAAACATTCTTCATTGGTGCTATGCTCCTATTAGTATTAGCGTGATGATATATAGCCTATAGCCTTCCTCGATAAATGGGCTGTCTAACACTGAAAGAGTTTTTCAAGTCAGACCAGTAGATCCTGAGATTAGCGCGTTCAAACAAACAAACAATCAAACAAACAAACTCCTCAGCTTTATTATATTATAATATGTAAAGATAATTTTCATTTGTTTCGACTGTCACTGTGGATCTTGTCAAATTTAAAATAATATTAAACTTCTATAAGTTTTCACTTTAGCATAAATCGTTGATATACTTAAAAGTAAAGTACTTCTGTACACTAATTTGGTATTGGAAAGTATTCTATACCTAATCAATACTGAATCTAAAACCGTACTTTTTCATTTTTGTGTGCGTTTTTGTCTTGTTTGTCAATATCTTGATTGCGCATCACGCCAACACCACAGATTAGTAAATAGTTACTACGTACCAACACTACTGAAAGCATTTGAATAAAACTAAGGGTGATTTCTGCAAAAATCATTTAACAGCCCAGGACACGGGATACCTACTTTGTATCCCGAAAGGCTTAAAACTATAAATTATGAAGATATAGAAGTTTTACATAAGCATATTTTGTAAATAGCTTTGGATATCTAAATACACTTTACACACAAAAACCACACATACACACACGCACACACGCGTACATACGCACACACACACACACAAACACACACAGGTTGATACTGAAATTTTCTTTTTTCTTTTCTTTATTTGTATTTTCTATAAAACTTAGCTTATTTCGTCTTATGACTTTTTATTAAGTACTAGCTGACTCGGCGAACTTCGTACCGCCTAACAGTTATTTTTTTAATACTTATCCTTCCCGGAACCCCTCCACTAACACTTAAACTTTATGGTATGGTATTAAAGTTCAAATTAACTTTTGAGTATTATTACGAATCTTTTGTATGGGAATATAGAAAATTGTTGTTTTTAGACTTTCAAGGATTTTTTTAAAATTTTTCTCTCCGTAACAACCATCTTCGTAGTTCAAGGAATATTATTAAAAAAGAATTAGCGAAATCGGTTCAGGTGCTCTCGAGATTTGCGCTTAGCAACACATTCAGCGATTCATTTTTATATATTTATTAAGTATGAGCGTGTTAAGGAAGAGTGACTCGCTCTGGCACAGGAGCTTATTGCACTCAAAAGAAGAAGTCAAACTATGTGTTATTACTTATCTATACTAATATATAAAGCTGAAGAGTTTGTTTGTTTGTTTGTTTGTTTGAACGCGGTAATCTCTGGAACTACTGGGCCGATTCGAAAAATTCTTTCAGTGTTAGATAGCCCATTTATCGAGGAAGGTTATAGGCTATGTGTCATCACGCTAAGACCAATAGGAACGGAGTCCACGCCGACGAAGTCGCGCGCAGAAGCTAGTTATATAATAACGCTGAAGAGTTTGTTTGATTGTTTGTTTGTTTGTTGGTTTCAACGTGCTAATCTCAGGATCTACAGGTCCGATTTGAAAAATTCTTTCAATATTAGATAGCCCATTTATCGAGGAAGGCTATAGGCTATATATCATCACGCTAAGACCAATAGGAGCGTAGCACCAATGAAGAATGTTTCAAAATCGGTTTTTTTCCTTTTGAGAGCTTCCGCTGCGAAAACGGTATAAAGTTTCGCACAAATCATGTATGACAGAATGGGTCCTATTCCACACGGACGAAATCGCGCGCTGAAGCTAGTTGATGAAATAAACATTTTATTATTATTTATTACTATTATTTAAAAAAAAAATTTATTTATCGAAATACGATACAAATGCAATACGAATAAAACGTAAGATAAATTGTAACCACGAACGATATTACTAGTAAAGCTTGAAGATATGGAAACGCTGTGAGTGTCAGAATTCGGAAACCAGTAGCAACCAGTGAGATGAGGCATATAATTTGTGTGTACAGTGCCACCATCAATCATCGGTTATCTGCAGTAATTTCCTGATAAGGCTATCAGTGTACAGCGCTCCGGTTAATCTATGATATTCTAATTTTTTCGAAAAAAAATTGTTTTGTGTATCATTAATTAATGTCAATAGAAACATCAACCAACACCCATTAGATGTTTTAATTTCATATTACCGTCGGTCATTTTATCGATTAAGCCTAGAAGGTAATTAGCTTATTCCGATAATTAAAGACATTTTTAAGGTTATAAAGATACTAGCTTCTGCGCGCGACGTCGTCGGCGTGGACTCAGCTCCTATTGGTCTTAGCGTGATGATACATAGCCTATAACCTTCCTCGATAAATGGGCTATCTAACACTGAAAGAATTTTTCAAATCGGCCCAGTAGTTCCAGAGATTACCGCGTTCAAACAAACAAACAAACAAACAAACAACCAAACAAACAAACTCTTCAGCTTTATATATTAGTATAGATATTCTATACTAATATTATAAAGTTTAAAAGTTTGTTTATTTGTTTGTTTAAATAATTAAAGTCGCTAAGCTCAGGAACTACTGGTTCGAATTGAAAAATTATTTTTGTTTTGGATAGCTCATTTACCAAGGAAGGCTATAGGCTATTTTTTATTTAAATTAACTCGTGTGAAACCGCGCAGCACAGCTGATTGAACATAAATTTAATCTGGGTGCCACTCACATGGTACCTACATGCGAAAATTTATGGATATTCGGTACTTTTTCATGCAAAAACTATTGCTAATGAAACTTGGTATATAGATAGCTTAGAATCCAGAATAACAGTTATTATATATTACGAGGTACTCGTATATAGGTACCTTGTATCCTGACATTCCCACGGAATCGGAAATTATTACAGTTTATTCTATCTTGTGTCATTCCCACGGAATTGGAAATAGCAAAGGTGCAATCGCGAGACGCAAAATCTTCTGAACAAATGCGAGCTGTATTTATTGAAATTGTAAGCGTGAGTAGAAAATAAAAAAGATTTATATATTGACTTTGTTTTATATTATTTTGAAAGTATGCCTAACGATTAAGTGTGTTTTAATCTGTGTTACTCGAGAGTATAATAGTGCAGTCATGTTAGGGTTTTAGGGCGGAATAGAAGAGAATAAGCCGTCCCCAGATTTTGCGCTCTATCTTAACATTTAAGCGTATTAAATCAATATAATATTAATATGTATTAATACGTGAAGCAAAAACTTTGTACACCTTTCACGGAAATTGCGCGGACGTAGGAGTATGAAATTTCGCACAATTATAGTTAATATAGAGAAGGAGTGCGGAATGCTAATATTTTTTCAAAATTATACATAAAATATACATTAAACTAGCGACCCGCCCCGGCTTCGCACGGGTGAAATGCCGATACTAAATATACTACACACTTTGAATTTCAAGTCTCTTACTTCAAAAACATAGGACTTTCATGCAAACTTCCAACGCCCCGTTTAACTCCCTTAGGTATGGAATTTCGTAAAACCCGTTCTTAGCGAATATCTACTCCCTATAAGGGACCTACCTGCCTAATTTCAAGTTTGTAGGTGTATTTTAATTCGACTTTCATACAAACTATCATCCCCTGTTTTAACCCCAAGAGGGGGTTTATTTCTCAAAATACATTATTAGTACACCTCAACACCATCTATAGAGCATACATTTTGAATTTCAAGTCTCTTACTTCAAAAACATAGGACTTTCATACAAACTTCCAACCTAGCTGACCTCTACTCGGCAAAAGGAATATTCCTACCAAAATTCAAGTCTCTACGCTTTATGGTTCCAGAGATATCGTGATGAGTCAATGGGTGGGTTACTCTTTTATATACCTATATAGATTAATAAAAAAAAGCATTACACACACTACAGCACTCACACACGCATATTATACTATTTGTTGATTGTCAAAGTCTGTACTCAAGTTGAAATTTTTTAAAAAGGTTCTTTATTTTCATAATTATTTGATATTTTTTAATTCAAAATTTTAATTATGGTCGAATTTCGACCTCTGGGCGACAACTAGTTATTGATAAGGACGTAATTTATCAAGTATTTTACACTCTATTAGAGGCAATAAAGCTGGATATTATAGATTGAATTTCTTAGTTAAGGATTACAATAGTTTATTAAACATTATACATATTTACAAATCATAACTTAAGAACTAAATATTTACAGATAGTTATGGTACAAATCATGTCCGCGTGGAATTGTGCCAAGAATGCTGGCAGCATTTCCCCGTTGAATCGCTATGCCGATTCTCTGGGCAAAAAATGCACCAGCCCTCTTGTCACCAGTGGAGGCAATAAGGCGAGGAGTTATCTCATTTAAGAATTTTTTTGCACTGCTACTCCAAGGTCCAAGTGTTTCGACTGCAAACGGCACAAAGATGTAATTTGGAATTAGTGACGAATATTTGTGCCGTTTAGTCGTTTCAGCTTTCTCCGCCGCGGCTCCCGCTTTTAAGGCTGTTTCCCTGACATGAGACGGAGCAAGTGTGTCAACGCAGGTTGCGTCCCACAAAAGCGCCCGTCCCCTTTCCCAGGGAACCAACGTCAGTCCATCAGGTCTCTTGCCATCATCGCGACTAATTCCAGTAGGCTCGATAAGAGCAGGAACGTCGATGGTGGCAAGAGCTCTTTTTATGGTATCATTTAGGGAACCGTGGCGGGAAAACCTACCTGAACTCTTGTTGCAGGAAAGGCCGTGTAGTCCGAAAGAATCAACCTCCTTTCCGCACGGACATCTGTGTTCAAAGCACAGTGGAGTTCCCAACCGGAGACCGACAGCAATTCTAAAACTTTCATTGTCTAAAAGTGTCCCAAGGTTTTTTGACGGCATTGCGTGTAACCAGTGACCTGACTCTTTATTTGATAAAGCTAGAAGCCTGGCACGGTTTTTGTCACTTGTAAGATTTAGCGTCAAATTTATATGAGTATTGTGAACTATTGGCATATCCCAAAGTTTTTGCTTTGTAACATCCTTCGGGATATCGCCATTAGAACACCTTAACTTCCAATTTTCTATTGCATCTGTAGCATCTGTAATTTCGACTGAATTTGATTTTAAAATGTCAGAACATAGACCCTTAATACTATGCACAGAAGCAAGAAAAGCAGGAAGAGCGACACTAGAAATTTTTCTCACGCCGATGCCACCGTCTCTAATAGGTAAAGTAGCTTGGGTCCATGAATTTTCATCAAAAGATAAATTTAGAATTTTTTCTAATGAATTTTTTAAAGTGGCATCAAGTTTTTCGGTCAGTCCAGGAAATTTCCAAATTGGGCTTGCGCGTAATATATACATTAATTTTGGGACAAATAGACAATATTTTAAAATAGTATAGGCAATATGAGAATTTAGATTAGCCAATTTGTCAGTGTTTTCAACGAATATTTTAATTTTATTATCCAAAATTGGCTGTATGCCTTCATCAAAAATTGGTGCACCTAGGAGACAAAGTGTACTTCTTTGAAGTATTTTTAAATTAGGAGCAATTTTATTAAATAATTCCGTTGCCAAATTAATTTTAGAAAGTGTGAACTTAGTTAAGTAAATATATAAAATAAACATACAAATAGAGATGGGCGTAACGGCTACATTTTGATATTACGTTATAACGTTACGCTACTTTTAAATCACTTATTATTTTTTACGTGATAATATTTTTTTTTTTTACCAACTGTGAAACCCTTGTGAGATCAAATTTTTTTTTTTGGGATTTTAGGTCAACTCTTATTATTTGTGAGATCAAATGCATATTACATATAGGATACTTAAAATGAAAGACTCTATATACAAAATTTCATCAAAACGGTTACAGCCGTTCCTGAGATATCCAAAGTATAACAAAAAAAAGGTGTGTGCGATTCACACACGATAGAAGTGAAACTTCTATGGCAAACTAATTAAAAAAAACTAATTTAAAATTAGCGGCTTGCAGCGCGGCTCGTCCTTCTCTGTCTTTTTGCCATTGCATCCGGTTTGAAATCATAACGATTCTAAAGAAATTTCACTTCAATAAATACCTACAAGAATTACGTAACTCGTTTACAGATACAGAATAAAAGCTTGTAATAAAATAAACTTACCGCTACTTTAATTCCTGTTATTTTCTCTACTTATTTCTTCATATATAATTAAATGCTTTTGTTTCATATGTTTTTTTAAATTCGTTATAGTAGTTTTAAATGAAAGTATATTTTTACAATATTTACATTCCGCTTTTTTTGCAATTTCATCCACCACAGCAAAATAATTCCACATTTGTCCTTTTCGTGGCATTTTACTCTACACACTAAACAACTATACTTAATTATATAAAGAACTATACTTAATTATATAAACAACTTAATTATAATTATTCTCAAAACGCAACACCGCAATCGTAAAATTCGTAAATAAACTCACGAAAATGACGAACATCATACGAGAACAAACGCGTTGTCCATACTGAAAATTTAACCGTTAAACAAAACGAAATAATATGAAAAAAATAAGTCTAACGTGTAGTAAAATAAAAATAATAATATGAACTAAAATATTTTTAAAATTTATTTCAAAAGACATTGAAAGGAAAATAGTTCTTATTCAGTTACAATAGAATACAATTTGACATGAGACTAAGCTAAGATATTATACGCAACGTGAATGTTCTGGACATTCAAAGGAAAATAGTTCTTAGTCCGTTACAATAGAATACGATTTGACATGGGACTAACATATTATACGATGTTCTGGACATTAAAAGGAATTTTGTGACCATAGAGTACAATTTGGCTCAGTGTCCATTTGAGGTAAAGTAGTAAAAATAAAAATATTCTTTCAAACCTTACCTGGGAAGCGTGATATTATATCACGCTTCCCAGGTAAAAAAAATAACAGGTGATAAAATGATTTAAAAATAATAGGTGATTTTATCCGCTACCTAATATAACGAACACCTCTACATACAAATGAATAAGAAATAGGCATTAACTACTGTCATAACGATAAATTAAAGACAGCATATCGCCTAGACCGTACTTATCATAGAAAGATGTTACACCTAATTGATTTATTGGGTGTTGACAGAATACCTGGCAGCATCCGGACTTACTCCACTATAATAAATTACTGCACGTAGTGACGCGACGTGATCGATGTGACGACACTATCGATCTTCAGCTGTTCAAAATGGCGTCCATCGACTGTGTCACGGTAGCATTGTTATTGAAAATTTTACCGTTACATCTTGATTGTAATAATTTATATTTCATGTTAAAAAATGAACGTTTCAATTAAATTATCAATTTCGTAACGGTAGTGCTGATAAAATGTTTCGTGATGATATCAATTATAAGTTATATTTGGCCTCGTTGCTTCGAAAATTACACCAAATTGGACCTACTCCGTTCTATATGTTCGTTAGTGTACGGACAAAATTTGGACAAAAAAAAAACAACAATATGATCGTATTAAGTTCTCGGGGCCTGCTAGCTCAATAGCTATATTTTGATAACATCTAATATATAGGTATATAAAATTCTCGTGTCGCGGTGTTTCTTGCCAAACTCATCCGAAAGGGCTGGATCGATTTTTATGAAATTTTGTGTGCATATCGGGTAGGTCTGAGAATCGGCCAACGTGCAACGTCTATTTTTCATATCCCTAAGTTACAAGTGGGAAGTCAATTAAGGGGGTTAATAATATATATGGCAAAACAACGTTTGCGGGGTCAGCTAGTAGTATTTAAAATCATAATCAAAATTGCTGTTACTATACTTTGTCATTCGTAGTTTCAACAAATGTGATATAATATTTGATAAAAATATTTTGTTGGACGCATCTGTATCGACACATGCTAACAACACCAGCGAAGGGCCTCGACCGATAACTTCCTCGTAAATCTGCCCGATAATCCACGCCGTGTAAATATTGACTTGATTTTACTGTATTTGAGTTTAAACTTGGTCAATAATATTCAATATTTAGCAATTTCTTACAAATAAATATATAAGTTTTTCCCGTATATAATATGTAAAATAAATATTGCCTATTAAAACTTTAAAAATAGCGAAACTATCTGTGTCAGATCCTTTTTGAGGAACGTTTAGTCAATAAAGATCGAATACAACTTCTTTTGTACGTATAAATGTGTAATAGGTACATTAATCTAAAGTTCAAGCAAATATCTTCTTTACTCTATAAGGTAAGAGTTAAAGCTTAGTTCTATTTACTGCGAGTTAATACACTTTCCTACCAAGAGTAATTTTATCAAGGTTCTATGATAACTACTAGGATGGACTGTAATTGCCTTTACGTGTATAAAGATTTATGTTCATAATCACAAAGAAAAACACCTAGACTAAAAATTGGCAGTGTTAATGAAACTTTCGTCGTCACATTCCATCATAACGAAATTTCAAGACGCAATTTCAAGCAACTACTGTAAAGACTCTACTGTAAATAATCGTCACAAAGACATAAAAAAATACGTAAAATCGTTTTATCAGCGATAATCGCAAATTGGACAGGTCGAACGGATTACGTATCGCGTTTTGTAGCCACTTTAAAAATCACTCGTCTAATCTTATCACGTTTTACTGACTTCGGATTTTTATTACGTACATTTGACTAATTTATATCTACCTTTGTTCTGATTGAATCATTATATTGATATTATGTGTACTTGTAAATTCTAGAAGCAAAATATAGGTATAAATTGGGTTATCTGGAAGAAATAGCTAAATAGCCAGTCCGCCCATTGTACTTCACAGTCTGTAGATGTCTTTAAATGTGTTTAATGTTTAAAATGTAGTTGTGGTGTACAATAAAGTATAAATAAATAAATAAATATGAAATAAGTTATTTTAAAATAACGATATTTTTTGTTGTACAAAAATAATTAATAATAATTGTGTTTGCTAGCAAACGAAGAAAACCGACTTCAATTACATCGACAAGTAATACAACGTAAGTAGACGAAATTAACAAACGCACTTGTCGTCACTACGATTTTCGAAGGTTCCCCTCGATTTCTCTGTGACGCCATCATCAGATCCTAGTTTCCTTATTATGATACCACCCTTGGGATATCTTCTTAAAGTTCTTACCAACAAAAAAATAATTATCAAAAGTGGTTAATAAACGACGAAGTTATCCGCGAACACACATAAAAAAATATACGGTCGAATTGAGAAACCTCCTCTATTTTTTAATTTGGCTCAAAATTGATCTAAAAAATTATGGTATCCTAGTGGAAACTAGGTGACAGGACTGATTCATTTTTTCTTCAGATCTGATTCATTTTTTACCCAAAAAAATCGGTATTACGATTTAACGTGGAAATGCTCCAGCATTAGGTATTTCTACGCTACCATTCTATGCAGTTATGATATTTTATAACTACTTACAATTATTTATAAATAAAAAATAAATAAAAGTTTTGCTAAAGTCAATAAATTTGAATAAGTAATATTTTATTTTGATAACATATTGCAATTCTTTCTGACGTGGATTATATAGCTACCTACATATTCTTATATCAGATTATTTTCTGATAAAACCCAATTTGAACTTGAAGTGAAAAGTAATGATTCACGTTTGTTTAACAATATCTCTGCTTCTCACATTTTTAGATACAATGAAATCATTAGGTACATTTATTTTTGGTATAGTTTTTTAAAATATATAGTCGTATTTTCCCCCACTTATATAATTTAATCAAACTGTCAGCCATCATATATATGTATGATAATGATAATAAAACTGCAACATGGTTTTTAGTTTCATTTATTTCAATTTAATCTGATTTGAGGTATTGTCATATACATGTTAGTAAAAATGATAAACGCTGGGTTAGATCTTGTCTTTATTTTACGAAATGGTTGTGCGATTTGGTTTATATTTTTAGAAGTTATATTAATTTCTTGTTATCTGTACATTTGCATACAAATAACACGTGTTTTTGTATTGTTTTCTAATGTTTATGCAAATTTCACTCATTATAATGAAACAACTTTGTCGGATTTTCGGTTCTCCCGTGTCCATGGTTGCTGTAAACTGTAAAGTACCCGAAACGTCGGGCATGTAAAAAACCTAATAAACCGCGATAAAATCCGAAAAAGTTGTTTCATTTTAATACTAAACTTATGTTTAAATGTCAGTCAGAAAATCATAAATCATGACCTTCCTACCCAAGTAACTTTTAGTTTTTACTTCAAGTAACTCTGTTGACTTAAATTAAATTGTGGTCATTTATAACGTACCTAAGCGTGAGTTAAATATTTAAACAGGACCAAGTGAGTAAATCAATGAAGATATCGGTTTATTGGATATAACATAATTATAATTAATTTACGTATCGACGCTTAAAAGGCAATAATTACCAAGCGACATTTTGGGCGATATTGAGTTATACATATATACCGTTGAAGTCAGAAAAAAATTCTGAGTCGATTGCTCTTACTCTTGTTATATACCGGCGGAATGCTGGTATATTGATTTCTCTTGATGGACTTCTTGTCAGGATAATGAAAGTAACGTTGTTTGAATTTACTGTTTATTCAAATATGTTCACGTTACAATTAACATTGAAGAGAGCGTTACACTATAGGTTACAGAGGCGTTTTGATATTAAAGACTGATATGTTCAGTCTGTATCGGATGGATATTGAATCTAGTCTGACGCTTACCGATGGATGTTCGGTATTTATTATTGAATTACACAGCTCCCACTTTTCTCGGTTCCCTTGCATTCGCAGAACGATTACAATTTATGAGGTAATGACAAAACAATGACCATGGGAACGTTCGTTGGAGTATTGTTAGTATTGTTTATGATCTATAAATTTAAGCATGTGCCACAAATTGAAAAGACAATACGAATCAATACTTCAAGCTGTGACAGTGTGATTTGACGCAAGTACAATGGTCACAATAACAAACTAATAAGACAATAAGTTGAATAGATTAACATGTGCGTAAAGTTATTTAGTAGCTAGTTCAATGGGTTCTTTACTTTAATGTGACAATGGAGGCTGAGAGTAAAAACAATAGACTCATCTGTTACATCCTGACAGATGTCGTAACAATAGCAAAACTAAAAGATAAAACATAAACATATGTATATGTACATACCAGTACATAACACCTCCCCACTTAAAGTGAACAACGGGGTTTACAAGTTGTTTACAAAAGTTTGTTTACATAAGCTCAAATATTGAAAGTTACGCTCTCATTAATATAAAATAACAACTAATTAAACTTACACAATGACATAGTTCTTGTCTCTGAACTTAATGTTCTCATACACAGTGTGCCTTACAGTAAGTATTCCTTATTCTAACAAGATTACACAAATTCTATTTAATGTTGGCTTACAATTATTTCTTATTCTTAAACACATTAGTAACAATAAATTTCATAATTCGTTATTTATTAGTTAACATAAAAATTTTCTTTATTTTGTTTCATTACAATGTTTTAACAACAATTTCATGATTTTTTTTTTTATTTATTTATTGGTTAACATAAAAATCTTTTCTTCTTTTGTTTAATACGACATTTTCTTTACTATTTTCCTTTAAAATAAAATACATGTCTACCTTAAAGTTAACACAAGTGCTTAATTATTTAAATTATAAGTATACTTAAATCTAGAATGAGACTCTACGCTTGGGGATCTAGTTATTCTAAGTGGTTGTCTTACTATGCTATCCTCATCATCTGTTTCAGTTATTTCATCCAGAGTACTACTTACTGCCATTCTAACTGAGGCTTCTGCCTTATTATTTCTTCGGTTACACTGGTTAAATATTTGTACGCAACATCTACAATTATCGGGGTCGTGGTTATTACAAGTAAGTGTTTTATATAATTGCGTTATTTTACAAAACTTAAATATTAAATATAGTAATATACTTATACATAAACAATAGACTATCCATGATATATGGCTTTGAGGTAGAAACTCAAAGGTTTTATTAAGATTATTTGTTAACTTATCATTTAATGATTCCAATGTTTTGTTTCAGGTAATGCTGATTATTCATTAATTTAGTATATACTTGTCTTGGAGTTATTATATATGGAAGTAAAACATTTTGTTTGGCAATTAAAATTGAATTTAATAACATTTCGATGTCTTCATAAATTTCTTCACTTAATGAACTTAATGTAATGAAATGAGTATTAACCGTTGATTTTAAATTTATAAGTGTTAAACTTGCATCAGTATTATTTATAAATGTATCAATGATCTTAAAGTTTTTTAATATTAATTTTTCATTTTCATTTAATTTCTTAATCGTAGAATTAAAGTTTTGTATTGCTGATTGTGTGAGTCGAATCTGGTTTTTCATTAACTATATATATATCTCTTTATCATCTGTTAAAACTTTATTTTATTTTATTTATTCGATTATTATTATTTATCGATTGCATCGTTATAAAACATAGCATTATTAACGTTGTGTATTCTTCAATATCGTCGCGATCGCAATGAATAACCTACAGGAGGTTTAATGATCCTTTTAATTGTGGGTTTTCTTTTTATTACCGTTTTACTTTTTTCGGTGTTATTCTTATTAGCTAATTTAATACGATTCACGTGAACTCTGACATGTTTTCCTTTTTCGGTTTTTATTATAACATTCGCGTTAGGTTTAATTGCAATTATAGTGTAAGGGCCTTTCCAATTTGGTATGAGCTTATTAGGGCTTTTATAATTTAAATATACTTCGTCATTAATTTTATATTTATGAACGTTATGTTTTTCGTCATATCTAACCTTAGATTTTTCCTTACTAACTATTAAATTATCTCTCGCTATTTTCAAAGTTTTATTCAATTTGTACTTAAGATTCTGTATGTAATCATTATAATTAGGTTCATTAACATTTTCTATTGAGCTAGGTAAGTTAGGTTTTTGTCCAAAAACTAATTCATGTGGGGTAAATTTACTGCTACTGTGTATACTTGTATTATAAGCAAACATTGCTAGGGGAACATAGTCATCCCAATCGTTTTTATCGCTTGAAACGTATTGTTTTAAATAATCTTTCAATGTGGAATGGCTTCTTTCTAAGGCTCCATTCGTTTGGGGGTGATAGGCTGTTGAAGTTAATTTTTTGATCTTAAATATATTTGCAATATCTTTTAATAAATTCGACATAAATTCTGTACCTTGATCAGTCAATATTGTCTTAGGTATACCGAAATAAGTCATAAACAATATTAGTTTTCCAGCTACTGTTTCTGCATCGTGTGAAGGCATACTAAAAGATTGCGAGAACTTTGTTAAATCGTCTTGTAATGTTAATATATATTTATTTCCTTTAGAGGTTTCAGGTAATGGACCTACAATATCCAAAGCTACTCGTTCGAACGCGTATGTCGAAGTCGTTGTTATGATCATCGGTGCTTTAATCTTTTTCCTCACAGTTTTATTTATTTGACATTGCTTACAATTTCTTACATAATTAATTATATCTGATTTCATATTAGGCCAATTGTATTGGGTTTTTATTCGTGAATACATTTTAATTATTCCGTTATGACCGGATGATGTACTATTATGATTTTCCTTCAATATGATAGGTATTTCGTCGGCATTCGGGTTTATTATTTTATTATGACACATTCTAATCGAAATGTCTAAATTTCTAAATATATAAAAGATAATTTGTTTTACTTTATCTGGGTGAAGAGAACTATAAGAATCTTTGAAGTTCGGTAAGTATATGAGTTTAATTTGATCTTTAATGAGTTCTTCGCGTAGATTTCGTAAAGTATAGAATAAGTCTTTCGGGGTTAAAGTATCGTAATGATTATATTTAGCAATACAATGATATATGACTTGTTTGTCGGATGAGGTTTTATAAATTTTATATATTTCTCTAGGTTCTGAAAGTAAAATATCAATATCATTTCCTCGGGAAAAAGTCTCAATTACATAAGGGTCTTCCTCATCAAGGTTTATGTTTGTAAAGTAGGCAATATGTCTATGTTTATTATCGAGAAGTCGTTTATTTATTTCAAGAAAGTCTTTTATTGTAAATTCATTATTCTGTAAGAAAAAATTCTGGAAGTCTGTATATGTTTCTAAATTTTGTAAAGTACTATTAACGGTATTTATTTGAATTTTTACTTCCTCTTTATGAACTTCCGGATATCGATAACTTTTTGAGTTAATTGGGTTCTGTTGTTGTCCAGTATTTATCTCGTGAACAATTGAATTGGTACATGTCAGTTCGTCACCTTCTAAATAGAAAATTTCACTATATTTATTGCAAATTTTATATAACGATTGTTTTTCTTCATAATTTAAATGATCAGTTCTAAGTTCATTACATATCCTTTGATATCGTGAGAGTTTACTGTTTTCATTAATATTAGAATTATAATTACATGTTAGCTTAGAATAGTTATCATTAAACAAAGTGGCGAGATTATTATTATCTCCCATAATACTTAAACGATTGGCGGCATTAACATCGCCTGTACAATTAAAACAACTCGCGATATTTTCATCGCGTATATAATTAAAACATTTCGCGGTATTTTCATCGCTTATATATTTAGAACAACTGGCGGAATTATCGTCGCCTATATAATTAAAACGTTTCGCGGTATTTCCATCGCTTATATAATTAGAACAACTGGCGGAATTATCGTCGCCTATATAATTAAAACATTTCGCGGTATTTTCATCGCTTATATACTTAGAACAACTGGCGGAATTATCGTCGCCTATATAATTAAAACATTTCGCGGTATTTTCATCGCTTATATAATTAGAACAACTGGCGGAATTATCATTGCCTATATAATTAAAACATTTCGCGGTATTTTCATCGCTTATATAATTAGAACAACTGGCGGAATTATCGTCGCCTATATAATTAAAACAATTCGCGGTATTTTCATCGCTTATATAATTAAAACACTTGGCGGAACTTTCATCGCCTATATAACGTAACGATTCTAATTTTATTTTTATTTCTTTAATATCAACCTTTTTTATCTAAACAATTTAAAATCGATACGAAAGCCTGGTTATTTTCATCAACTTTAGTGACGCAACTAGATAAATATACTCCGTCTATGATTCTTTTATTTTCCACATAACCCTCTTTTATTCCGGGGTTTAAAACATTAGCCTTTATCAACGTTTCCGTTCGCGCGTTCAATGTATATAGAGTATTATTCATATCGGTATCTTTATATAAATTTAAAGGAATTTGAAATTCTAGGAAAGAAAGAGTTTTATTTTCGTAATCTATTTTAGCATTTAATTTAGTTAATATATCGTTTCCTAATATACCATCAAACTTTAAAGTAGGTATTTGATCTCCTTTGACTACGTGAAAGTTATGCTGAATTTTTATTTTATTTAAATTTAAATGTAAGGTCGCATATCCTAAGGTTGTACATGGGACCTTTGATTCCGTAATTCCGTAAATGGTTAATTTTTTGTCTCTTTGTATTAATAATTTACGATGGAGGTTTTCAATTTTTATAATGGATATACTGGCTCCTGTGTCAATAAGAAAATTAAACGATTGTTTTTGCTGCGTTTCTACTATAGGTAAATTTATATTTATCATATTTATGTTTGCGGTAGTAAATATAATTGTTTTATGTTCTATTGGGGTAGTGCCTGGATAAGACTTTCCATGCTCATGGGATCGGCACCATCCACGAGCTGGTTCGAGTTTAAAGAATTAATATTACTTGTATTATTTGTATTTCTTATATTTCGAGTAAAGTCACGCGTATGGTAGGGTGCTCTGCGATCTCGATTAGGATTTTGTTGAACGGTACATTGCTGTTCTATGTTAGGACGCCTTACTGGACTCGGAACTTCGTTAAAATGATTGCGAACTCGATCATGGTTATTATAATTAATTCTCTTATTATAATGCGGATAATTAAGTTGACTATGAGGACCGAAACTGTACCTGTTTTCTTCTCCTTTACAACATTTACAAAAGCTAGTTTCTTTAAAATGAAATAAGGGTTTATTACGCGATTCTCTGTTAAAATTGTAATTATGATTTCTATTAAAATTATTTCGATTATAGTTGTTTCTATGGTAATTATTCTTATTAGGATTATAACTACGGCAGTGCGCTGCTATATGTCCTGGTTTATGACATTTATTGCATATTTTATTTTTTGAATTTTGTAATAAATGGAATTTCTCTTCCTCTAATGCCATATTGAATGCTTCATTAAGATTGTTAGGACCTCTAGAGCGGAGCATTAATGAAATTTGTGGGTTAACACCGATTAAAAATGTATGTAGTGCTAATCTATTAGTGTTTTCTATTTCTCCCGGTAACAGTTTGGGATCGTTACAAGATTGTTTTATTGACATTAATAACCTCTTTAAACATGATTCTATTCTGGAGATGTATTCTGAGATTGTTTCACTATATAATTGTTTGCAATTTTGTAACTCAAATAAAAGGTGGGTTTCGTGTTTTCTATTACCGAACCTACTTTTAAGGAACTCCTTTAGGTCTTCCCAGTTGTCAAAAGTTGTATTAGAGCACACGGATTGAGCTCTATCTGTTAATTTGTTTTGTATAAACGCGAATAAAATTTGTTCTTGGTCTTGTGAAGCTATTTGAAAAGCACGATCGCAATTTGTGAGCCATGCACTTAAATCGTCTCTATTTCCGTCATAAGAATCTATAAATCTTAATAAGGTATCGATTGAAACTCGTACTTGTGGTTGATAATTTCCCGCTACGCTATGCGAAGGATTAGCGCATTCATTTACTATCGGATCATTATTTGATGAATTAGATAGCGCCATTTTAATTTAAGCTTTCGTTCGTTAAATTATTTATATTTATTTATATACTAATGATTTGTCTTTATTTAATTCGTTACTTCAATTTATTTAATAATAGTGATTATAAAAAAAAATTTATGAAAATTATTTTATTTAATTCGTACGTTAGGTATTTATCGAAAGAAAAAAAAAATATAATAATGATAATGAGACTAGCAGATTGGCAGATGAAATAGTGAAACAGTGAATTTATAGAACTTACAGTAGTATCGTGGTCGTAGTCGATAGTTTCATCGGGGCCACGCCTGAAGCTGCTCTGCTGAGGGATGGTTGAGTTGCTCTCTGTAGCCTTTGTGTAGTGTCGCCTGTAGCTGCTCCTCTTCTTTTCAGGAAAAACACCGTCGTACGTCGATCAGACCAAAACCGTCGTGTTGAACCTGATGCTCGTCGCCGTCGTCGCCTGTCTTGCGTTATCGCTTTTCTTTAGGCCAAAACCGTCGCGAATAGAGCTTCCTTTGCCGTCGTCGCCTGTCTTGCGTTGTCGCTTTTCTTAGGCCAAAACCGTCGCAAGGGATGTGCCACCAGAGCTTGGGATTCTTCCTTGACTAAAAGCCTGGAGACTACCTTCTGTTTTCTTTCTTGAGAAGTGTCGAGTGGAATCCCACTTCTGACACCAAAATTTTGTTATATACCGGCGGAATGCTGGTATATTGATTTCTCTTGATGGACTTCTTGTCAGGATAATGAAAGTAACGTTGTTTGAATTTACTGTTTATTCAAATATGTTCACGTTACAATTAACATTGAAGAGAGCGTTACACTATAGGTTACAGAGGCGTTTTGATATTAAAGACTGATATGTTCAGTCTGTATCGGATGGATATTGAATCTAGTCTGACGCTTACCGATGGATGTTCGGTATTTATTATTGAATTACACAGCTCCCACTTTTCTCGGTTCCCTTGCATTCGCAGAACGATTACAATTTATGAGGTAATGACAAAACAATGACCATGGGAACGTTCGTTGGAGTATTGTTAGTATTGTTTATGATCTATAAATTTAAGCATGTGCCACAAATTGAAAAGACAATACGAATCAATACTTCAAGCTGTGACAGTGTGATTTGACGCAAGTACAATGGTCACAATAACAAACTAATAAGACAATAAGTTGAATAGATTAACATGTGCGTAAAGTTATTTAGTAGCTAGTTCAATGGGTTCTTTACTTTAATGTGACAATGGAGGCTGAGAGTAAAAACAATAGACTCATCTGTTACATCCTGACAGATGTCGTAACAATAGCAAAACTAAAAGATAAAACATAAACATATGTATATGTACATACCAGTACATAACACTCTCATGGCGCTAGGACGAAGTTTGTTGTCGCTTGGTAACTTAAAAAAAAAACATATTATGTTGTTGATTAGGTACAGTAGAAAAATATATAATATGAAGCATATACTTTCACTTAAAAAGTAGGTATTATTAACTTACTAGAGACTAGAGGTTTAACTACTGTACCTACTATCACAATAGATGGCGTTGATTTACGAAAGAACTTAAGCGATTTTACATTGTTTAATGTTTTTTAAGTATAGTGTTTGTTTACACATACATAGTTATGTATTAAATATAATATATCTATATAAGCTACGATAAGTAGGTTCCTCGACAAAAATTATTAAGTAGTAAAGGTATTCTTGATTATCGCCTATCGGTAAAACATTTAACTTAGGTACTTATAGTAATAAGTAGGTATAATAATATGTAGGTTACAACCTTTGTTATTTATCGCCTTACCAAATAGTTATTGTTACGTAAAATATACTTTAATATTGTTACAATAATTATTGTTTATATATTAATTACATTTATTAATTTATAATATAGGTATATTACATTTCCCATCATTAACGCACTTCTTCTCTCTTTTATGACATTCAAATGGTGTATTATATAGTTTACGCTGTGGTTATTACTTAAAAACAAGCGAAATTCTTGTTATCTGGGTATTTCTATTAAAAATAATTGTCACAGCTTACTAGGTATCACAGGGACCACAGGCATCCTGCTCAAAATCTGGAGCAGCCTGACTGGGGAAGTACCTCGACCTTGTAGAAGATCACAGCTAAATAATACTGCTTTCAAGCAGTGTTGTGTTCCTGTGGCGAGTAAGGCGACCAGAGCTCCTAAGGGGAAAGGGTAACGCGCTTGAGATGCGTTAGTGTTGCAGGTGTCTATAGGCTATAGTAATCGCATACCATCAGGTGAGCCTACGCTTGTTTGCCAACCTAGTTGTAAAAAAAAGTCTCACTCATTAAAATTGTATATGTTACATGTCTAAAAACAAAAACAAACTAATTAACCGCACCACTCAAAGGATTATTAATAAACATAGTCACCGCCCACCAAATCATTTCTAAAACCAACCGCGTACTGAGCAAAATGGCGTCAATATAAAACGAACCACTCGGTTTACTCGAATGTACTTTGAACATAACTAATACACTATCACAAGATAATAATATAAACAAATGTATAAAGAAGAATAACGCCATTTTAAAATCGCTTCTCGACGATTTAATTAAATGAACGAATATGAATATAAATATAACGATAGCTGCGGACATCACTAGTAAAACCGATGTGGATCTAATGGCGGGTATGAGGATAAATTCGTGAAAACATGTCACCAAGTAGTAATAGTATAGAAGTAACTCTTCGTAAGCTTCGATTACGATGACCGAGCCGTGAGCGAACTTTGTGACTTCCTTCGTCGTGTACACTTCAGCGCCATTGAAGATGTAGAGATCGGAGAACATTTTCAGAGCTATGCACGTTGTCCATATCGGTATCAAGAGGTTGAAATACGTCATAGCTTGGTATAGAATCGTCGTTATTGTTGTGATGCCTTCCGATTGCCTTAGTAAATAATACGCTGTCGATGCAATTAATTGGAACACGCTTGAAAGTATGTGCTGCTTTTGTAAATGGCTGTAAAGGTTAACTGGTTGTTTGGAACAATACTTGTGTATCAGGCTTGTTATACCACCGACTAATAAAACACAAATTGATCCACAAACAAGTGTTAAGACTACATCGTCTCCGCCTTTTGGATTTTCGTTATCAATCTTGATATTCATATATTCAGTATCTGAATCGTTACCATCACACATTTTGTATGTATTTCCTATGAGATGTGTGGCGCACTAATGAAATGTTTAGTTCGTATTTGTAGTTTTTAGGGTTCCGTACCTCAAAAGGAAAAAACGGAACCCTTATAGTATCACTTTGTTGTCCGTATGCGGTATGTCTGTCAAGACACTTTTTCTTAGAAACGCATGGAGGTATCAAGCTGAAATTCATATCATATACTCAGGTTTATTGTCCTTTGAAGCTGTGAAAAAATCAAACTTCTAAGCCAACGCAATCAAAAGATACAGCCGTTTATGCTGCAAATTTTTGACTGTAGGTACTTCCCGTACGTACCTACATATTTCAATTGTACTTCCCGTGAACTTAATTTGGTATGAAGTAACGTCTTATAGCACAGAGAATGGGAAATTGCGATAAGCATACTATTTTAGTTACATCATATAATAAAATTATTTTTAATAATTTTGTTTGCACGGAACCCTCGGTGAACGAGTCCGACTCGCACTTGGCCGGTTTCTTAATTAGTTGTATCGATAATATCGTTTGTTTCGCTAATGAGATGTGTGTACCTAATTATTTTATAGTAATGATTAAATAAGTTCTCGTTGTTTTTTTATTATTAATAACAAATAAATTTAAATATTTTATATTTTTTCTATTATGTATACATAAAAGAAATATGGAGCAGCCCGCCTGGGATAGTACCTCGACCTTACAAAAGACCACAGCTAAATAATACTGCTTTCAAGCAGCGTTGTGTTTCCTGTTGGTGAGTAAGGTGACCAGAGCTTCTGGGAGGAATTGGGGATAGGGTCGGCAACGCGCTTGCGATGCTTCTGGTGTTGCAGAGCTACGGTAATCGCTTACTATCAGGTGAGCCGTACGCTCGTTTGCCGAAATATTTGTATAACAAAAAAAAAAAAAAAATAGTTTAATGCCTCTTATTTTTGAATTACTTTTTTATAGGCAAGAAAATACTTTGAAATTTTTTTTAGCCTGTTATAATTATGTAATGGGTTAAGTCCGCCTTTTGTGCACACTTTTATTAGTGTATTTATTGTACAATAAATAATTAAAATAAATAATAAATATAATTATGTAAGTAATTTTTAATTTGTAAAACGATCAAAATGTCTTCACTGCTAAACAGATAAATGTATTTGATGTGTAGTAAATGGTATCAGTGTATTAATTTATGGAGCCACTTATCATCGTTGTAAGCAATAGTCAAATAATCCCCCTAATAGTATTACGGGATCAACTTTAATTGACGGAGTATAAAAACACCATTCAGCATAATATGTTCCGTATCTATTGTTTTATTTCCAAAAGTTTAATTTATTAATTTGAGACAAATGTTTACTAGTTATAATATTATTTTTATAACGTAATAGATATACATACAAATATACAAATAAAAATTAATCGCTAGATATGTTTTTAAATGCAAATCTTGAAACCGAATTCAGTTTTTTTTAAGGTTTTCTAATTACTAATAAGACATAATTATATTTAGTAATTATGATAAAGCAGATTATTTTATTAAAATATTAGAGGTAGGCAATTCACAACTTAAGAAATATATATTTACAGATAGTTTTGGTACCAATAATGTCCGCGTGGAATTGTGCCAAGAATGCTGGCAGCATTTCTCCGTTGAATCGCTATGCCGATTCTATGGGCAAAAAATGAACCAGCCCTCTTGTCACCAGTGGAGGCAATAAGGCGAGGAGTTATCTTATTAAAAAAAAATTAGCGCTGCTAAATAGGTAGGTAAAGTAATAACATTTATATCAACCACATACGACTTACCACGGACCCCTAAACTATAAATTATTTATTCAAAATTAATCCACCGTCCACCCACGCCGTATGTCCGTCTATCTCCTGACCCACCTCGAGACAATGCTTCGAGGCTTTATCAGTAGGAATGCGGTCGTATCTTTGTCAATATGTGCCCTAAATGTTACTGCATTAATGATGAGGATACTTTGATAAGGTACTTTCAATGACTTGTCGGGATAACAATATTAATTTATAAGTGTGTGCTTTTAACATTCTGTATTTTCATACTTCTCTCCCTAGCTAGGCTGTAAGAGGCAGTTTTCTATGAAATATTTTGAAGAGGCGCCATTGAGTCAGTGACCGTGGCTGCATTGTCGGGAGTTTTAAAATGAAAATTACCGTAATGCCCGCATAAATGAAATTTTAACAGTTTTGCATTTATCCTATGACAACTGTTAGAGAAAAAGTACTGTAGTTTCTGATTACACTACACTCTTTGATAAACGAGTATACATAGCGTACCTACGATGGGCTAGACTAGACTACTACTACTACCTAGACTCATTGGAGTGACAATCTGGGTAAGCTATGTCAGCTATGTTTGTGTAGTTTGTTCCATCTGGTTTTTATTGCTCCTTTGACACAAGTTAAGCTGTATATGTACCTTATATATATAAGGTTGTTGGCAATTAATAAAATTGCAGTGGTCAGTTTAGCTAGAACTACATCAAATACAACGTCTTACGATCTCCTACCAAATTTTGCCTTTTAAAATTTCCTCAAAAAATAATACGAGTAAAATAGCAATCATTTAAATACATATTTAAATTTTGACGATAACTATTAAAACTATCATTTATGAAGGTTTTTCCATTGATTAAAGTTTCGATAGTCACACATAGACAAAACAGAGCGGTGATGGCGGGCGGCGCGGCTGCGGCATACAGCGAGACAGGAACATTTTATTCAAATACCTATTTTTCAAAAGTCTCTCAGGTACCCTTTCATCTTAAGAGACTTGCAGACGCCATAGCCACAAGACAAAGAGATAAAAATAATGTATTATTTGACATTAAATGTTAGTTGGAATCAAAGACTCCAAGTATACATATCAAAAGCGATCAAAACGCGATATTTTTTTTAAAAATAAAAATAGTTTATTTTTTATTTTTATCAATTGCACGTTAATCCTCTGGTACGTTGTGACACACGTGAGTGTAGCGGTGGTACCGCTGACGGTGGGGTCATTACCAACGCCGAATGTGGTTCGTGAGGGTGGTCGCGTGTTGATCGCGAGATACGGCCAACTCGACCGTAATCGGTTTACTTGCTACGCTTTGGTGTGTGCTCTAAGGAGATAGCGATTTGTTCTGTGAATTTGTTGGTGGTAGGTGGTCAGGTGACCACATAATATAATATATATTTTTTGTTGTATTTGTTGTAACTCGTGTATCAATTGGTCATTACATAAATAGCACTTAATGGCGAAGGCTAGATGAGGATTGCGGAAAGCAGAGGTGTTTTGCGCGAGTTTGGGAAGGCTTGTATCCAGCAGTAGACTACGATATTTTGAAGTGTGCGAGTGTGTGTATGATCTTTGATTTTAGTAGTATTATATTAAAATTTAATTAATTAAGATTGATAAAACTATTTAAAAATAGTTTGATGTCAGTGGCCTTTCAATGAAATGCAATTGTGTCTGCAAATAAGTTTTTGTTTGTCGGTTATAGTCGTTAATTTGCATGAGAATTATTATCCTGTGCTTGAAAGATTTGTATTATGAATAGGGATATCATAACTAACTCATTAATTTACTAATTAATTGTAAAAATAATTTTTGAACAAAAATATATCGAAACTAGGTATCACTAGATTTTAACTCTCAACACTTTTCTTATAGTAGGGATGGAAACCCGCTTGCGATGTTTCTGGTATATCAGGCGTCTATAGGGTACGATATTGCTTACCATCAGTTGAGCCGTACGCTTGTTTGCCAACCGATTAGTTGTATAAAAAAAAAATAGCGCGAATTTTATCAATTGTACCACACCCCACTTCCTCGGCTAATGTAGGCGACTAGTAAGCGTTATTAGCGCCGGCCACTTCACCTAGCCTAATGAACGGAGCTACGTGAAAGCTCTTAGTGTTATAATGTTAATATGTTATTATGGAATTATAGCGTCAATTTGTTACGGTCACTGTTCCGATCATCGGTGGCTAGTTAAGTTTTTATCGACCTTTTTTATTTAAATTAGTGATGCAGATATTGCTTTTTTTAACGTAGCTCTTATAGACGTCTGCAACACCAGTAGCATCGCAAGCGCGTTGCCGACACTATCACCAGTTCCTCCCAGGAGCATCTTACATCAGTGATCATCAGTACAGGAAAGCCTGTAATGTGAAGCTACTGCCGACATGATGGCTAAAAGTGCTTTAAAGCAGTCGGTTCCAGTTCTTATAATAGAGACTTAGTATCAAGCATTACCCATGGTAGGTAAATAAGTAGAAGTTCGTCAATCCGTAGAAGATAGCAATCTATCATATTAGGTTGTAACCCTTCTATATGAAGAAAATAATTTGTGGAATTATTATATGGAATTTTAAAGGATATCAAGTAATTAATAATTGTAAGTTATTTACAATAAAATCTTCATGCTTCAGCTATTCTTAGACTAAATTTTTGTTTCGAAATACGGATAACTGTGTTAGTTAAAGAAATAGATTTGTTGTACTAAACACTGATGTTATCAAATTTATCATTTTAAGGGAAAAAAAATCCTAATTCTCATCTGAAAATTTGAATGTAACCTGTTCAAATTAGTTCAAACTAATGCCTATAATGGTTTAGATTTTGAAGTATAACGAAACTGATTTGGTAATTAAGAGAATGCCTTCTTATAAAGATTAAAAGGGGTAAGAGGTAAAAAAAATCCAATGAGGTAATGAGTACCTTAATTAGTAATCGATTTTATAGCTTCATAAAATATACATTTTTACTTGGAGTAACTCACTTAAGATTCTTTGTCATGTTCTATAAAATAAAAATTCCCTCCAATACCATGTCAATCTATTTCCTTCTTTATTATTATGTTAGTAAAGTCCAAATTCCATTTTATTTATTTATATCCGTGACTTATAAGCGTCATGCGACAGGCTTCAACCAGAAAATGACAACGTGAGATATCCTTTCTTCAGCCATATTTAATTTACCCTTTGTTAAGTAATATTAATTTGGATTTTATAGCAAAGGATTAAGATCGATTTTCGCGTGGGGTCTGGTTGTGGAATGGTAAGGTTGTATGTCTCTGGAGGTTTGATGGTGCATTTTCTGGCAGAATAGATAAGATCGTTTTGCACGTGTGGTCTGATGTATATTTGTGATTCGCACATATTTGCTGAAGATGCTGTTCGGCAGATATTGATAGAATTTTTTGTATGATCTGCAGATTTTTATTATAGAAGTAAATGATATTTTGGTAAATGTTTACACCTATAAGGAAAACATGGTATGTAATATCCTGTACCCCATTCCTTTGGGAAATAATGTCTAAAAAATTAATAGATTTAACATGAAATATTCCACAGCTTGGCACAGGCTTTTTCTCAATGTAGGAGAGTTGCTTATTGGGACGTAGAAAAAAAATTTCAACCAAAACAGTCTACAGGTCAGTGTTGAGAAAAGTGCTTTGAAGAAACTTGCACGCTTATGGAAAAATTGTAGAAATTTTAACTACAATTTTTCTTCCCAACAAGATTTTTTTTATCCAAAAACAAAGCTTTTTTTAAATTATATTGCTTTTGGTGCATTAGGGAAAAATTTGTAATTAGTAAATTTTTACGATGCACGCGCATAACGTACATAAGTACACATATACTTTTTTTATTTTTCGAGTATTTCTGTATCTAAATAAGAGCATACAACACAAAACTGTAAACAAACACAATAGAATTTACAACCCTCTACAAGGTTTTTGTCCGAAATCAAATTCGTGACCTTCGATTTACGTGTTCAAACTACTTTGGAACTAAACATGATAATGCTTTTTATTAACACAACATTCGTATTATTAGTAAAATCAAAATGATTTTATTCAAATACGCTCCAAAGACACTCATGAATCGTTATTTTACTTGGTAAAATTATATTTTATTCGTATTATTTTTATTTTTGTGTTTCCCACACATGAGGAAATTCGAAAATGTTTTTTATTATCATATCAAAATTTATAAATATTATATTTGTTTCAATTAACTAATTAATTAATTATAGTTAAAAGTAAATCTACCAATGATTCGGAATGTAGATTCTGCAGAGAAGAATCAGCAAGAAACTTCATAGTCACTCTTTAAAAAAGAAGTGTAACGGAGGTAGGGCACAGCAGGAAATTTCCTGCTCAAAATATGGAGCAGCCCGACTGGGGTAGTACCTCGACCTTACAGAAGACCATAGCTAAATAATACTGTTTTCAAGCAGTATTGTGTTCCTGTTGGTGAGTAAGGTGACCAGAGCTCCTGGGGGGGGATTGGGGATAGGGTCGGCAACGCGCTTGCGATGCTTCTGGTGTTACAGGCGTCTATAGGCTACGGTCTTACCATCAGGTGAGCTGTACGCTTGTTTGCCGACCTAGTAACAGAAAAAAAAGAAGTGTGTGTGCAATTCAAACTCGACAGAAGTAAAACTTTTGAAAAGTCGTAGGATGGTAGGTCGTTGCGATTTGTTCTATCGACGATGATCACGTTCTCGTGAAAAAGGTCGGAAACTTTTTTTGAGTCGGTCTTGAGTAGTAATGTAGAATACCTACATCACGTCATCATCATCATCTCGTTCTCTCCTATACATTTATGTTTCTTTCTTTATCGTACCGTATTTTCGTTTCATCGAGTTTCAAATCACGATTCTAAAGAAGTATAACTTCAAAAAGTGTTATTTATTATAAAAGAATTTCAATTCATATTGTTGGTAATATAATAAGTGTCGTGACATTTTCCGTAATATTTACTCAATGTTGGGCCCGATGATTTGCATGTTCTATTTATTGCTTCTGGAGGCGTTTCTCGTACGAAATTACAGCAATTTATAATGGCACGACGTCGTGTGTGAGGTTTTATAACAGCCGGGCAATGTCACGGTGATCGGCGTTTCATCCGGTTACTGGAAATGGCTGGGGCTGATTTAAAGACATACTTTATGGCAATAGGAATAATACTTTTGATTATTTTTGCCATGTAATTGATGTGTTTAGGCAAGCGATATAAAGTTGAGTTTTATTTATATTTATTAGTTTATTTTTCTTAATAATATTGATTTTTTTTTGTTTAATTTACACAAATTCAGGAAATTTCCTGCTCAAAATGTGGAGCAGCCCGACTGGGGTAGTACCTCGACCTTACAGAAGACCACAGCTAAATAATACTACTTTCAAGCAGTGTTGTGTTCCTGTTGGTGAGTAAGGTGACCAGAGCTCCTGGGCGGGGGGATTGGGGATAGGGTCGGCAACGCGCTTGCGATGCTTCAGGTGAGCTGTACGCTTGTTTGCCAACCTAGTTACATAAAAAAAGCTCTCCCTACGGTTTAGTTGCGTCCCGCGGTTTCCTCTATAAATAGGCGAGCTGCAAGCCGCTAATTTTAAATTAGTTTTTTTTAATTAGTTTGCCAAAGAAGTTTCACTTCTATCATGTGTGAATCGCACACACACCTTTTTTATGTATGTTAGTTACCTCAGAACTTTTGACTGGTCGATTTTGAGGTTTTTTTTAAATCGAAAGGCAAATGTCATGTGGTTCTATTTTTTTCATCGAGATTTGAAGACTACTTTTTGAGTAATCTTAACCCGTAATTACTTAACGATTTTTTCGTCTACTTACGTTGTTTTACCTACTTGTCGATGTAAGTGAAATCGTTTTTTTTTTTCGTTTGCGACCAAAAAACAATTATTTACTATTGCAACGCAAGTCCGATACGGTATACGTTTGTACTTAATAAGTATAGTTCGCCCCAATTTCACTTCGCGTGTAATTATAGAAGCAAATACAGATAGACCAGATTACGCGCGCCTTGCGTGTGAACCTTTCCAATAACAAATGACTTAGTTCGTACCGCGGACGCGCTCGTGGTAGTTCGGGATTACTCGGGGTAGCTCGGGATAACTCGGCATAGCTGAAGGTATGGCACGGTAAGTTTTATTTATTGTTCTGACAATGTTTTTGTCTACAGGTTGTTTTGTTTTATTACTAAACTAGCTTCTGCGCGCGACTTCGTCGGCGTGGACTCCACTCCTGTTGGTCTGATGATATATAGCCTATAGCCTTCCTCGATAAATGGGCTATCTAACACTGAAAGAATTTTTCAAATCGGACCAGTAGATCCTGAAATTAGCGCGATCAAACAAACAAACAAACAAACAAACAATCAAACAAACAAACTCTTCAGTTTTATTATATTAGTATAGATTGAGTATTCTATAATTTTTTTTCTTTTGCTCGTTTGTATTTTTTTAATTAGGGTTTTAAGGTTTTTTGTTTCATTTGTTAAAGGTACACAGATAAAAGAGAAAATTAAGCAAAGAGTTTCTCATTTTTATTGTTCTGAGAATGTAGTAAAGAGTAAATAATATCCATAGAAGCCTACAGTAACAAAGACCGTGTATGCAACGAGAAATATAAGTTACTATGTAAAGTTGTAAGAGTTTTGAGATATTACGATTTCTATTGGTATTCTTTTTACAGGTAATTCGTAATTGGGTATTATATTAACTAGGTAGGATATTGTGTCCTATGAATACAAAATAAATTGTAAATGTAATAAGCAACGTCGATGCGTATTAGCTGCTGTAAATTACTATTACAATACCATATTTATATTTTTGTACGTAATTCATAGTTCATAATTGTGTATTGTTCCAGATCTTTAGGTGTGTTTAAGAGTAACACACGCACACACACACACACACACACACATACGTCGTATAAATCAGAAATTTGACGTGTTCTGTCCGTACGTCACGTCTGGTGACGTCTTATCTATCTGACGGCGATCACGAAAACGTTCGACAATAACCCTTCCTTGGCAGTCGGGTAAAAACGCGGGAGAAGCCACACTTGATCTGATTTCATATAGACCATAAACGTTTATAAAACTAATAATAAAAATATTTATTAACCTTTGCATTAGAGCTTTATCTGTGACTAGCTATACCTCGCGATTTTACACGCGTTATTTTAGGAAAAAATAACCTTCCTCTGTGAATGGGCTATCCAACAAAAAAAAACTTTTCATCTTTATAATATTAGTATAAATAACATTTTTATAGGACTTCACAAAAAAGAGGAGGTTCTCAATTCGGCTGTATTTTTTATTCGTTTTACCTCATAACTTTTTACTGGGTGGACCGATTTCGATGATTATTTTTTTAATCGAAAGGTGGTACTTGTTACTTGGCCCATTCAAATTTAATTATTATTTCTAATAATACGTATTTATTTGACTAATTTTTCGCCAATCGTTGTTGTTTATACCTCATAACTTTTTATTGGGTGGACCGATTTTATTAACTCTTTTTAAATCGAAATCTAGTGCTTGTTACATGGTCCTATTTAAATATGATTAAGATCAGACAAGTACTATTTAAATCTCTAATAATACTTGTTCCTTGACTATTTCTTCATCTAACTTCGTTGTATAGCTGTCGAAGTTTTTTTTTCGTTTGCGAGCAAACACAATTTTTTTGGAAATCGTGTTGTGTGCTTAAACAATAAGGTCACATAGATTTAGTATACTTTTGTTGAATTTAATTAACCAAAGTAAGCGTGGTGTAAAGATGTAGTTCTTCCCAGTGTAGTGTGTGTAGTGTTGTTCTGTCAGAGTGCGTCAGCGCGGTCAGAAGGTCGCCCCGCCCCGACGCAGAGCAGCAAATAATTTGACGTGATCTCATTTTGACATAATGACGTCTTAAAACGTTTTATTGCGTAACTATTTAAAGACCACACATGAGTTATTATTGCTATTATTAATCTATACCAGTGGTCGGCAACCTTTTGGTAGGTAAGGGCCACGAAGTGGCCAAATAAATTAAAGGCGGGCCGCGCTTATGATTTAAACCCTAGACTCTACCTGATACCTACAATATAATTGGTCATATCCCATAGAAAAAATGAAAATGCTATTAAAATTTTTAAAACATATGGAATTTAATACGTACACGTAATACTTACATTATACAGCACAACAGCATTTTTGTTGTATGGAATTTTTTTATGGATCTAGCTGCATTTTCTACCCTAATTCTAAATCTGTAGATACTCAGATTTTTGCTAGCAGCTCTACATTTTGAGATATGAAGGGTAGCTATTTTTGTCAAAAAAACATGGTTTCCCGTCATATAACAATTTATTTAAACAACATTTTCTTTTATGTAACTTTCTTGAATAAGTTGGAGTTTTACAACTATTCTGGATAATCCAACAGTAGTCAGCCATCATACTTTCACTCCAATAGCCCTGGTAGCGCTCCTCCATGAAGTGAATATCCTGATGAAAGCGTTCTCCCTGCTTCTCGCTTAAATGTCCAAGATTTACAGAAAATCGATCAAGGTGGCTATAAATGAAATGCATCTTAATGCTCATGTTGTATCCAAGGTGCTGAACGTATAATGGTAACTGCTTGACGTGGTCAGAAAAGTCGACGGACTTCTTATTTCCCGAAAAGTTTTTTACAAGCCAAAAAAAACTAATTCCAGGTATTTTTTCAGTAGTTGTCATACTTTCAGTAAAATTTACATCGTTTATTAATTTTCTAATTTGTGGTCCTTTGAAAATTCCAGCTTTTAAATTCTCAGCACTCAATTTTGGAAACGATCTGGATATACACTGGCGTGTAAAAGTTTTGGGCCACCCTGTTTTTCCATATAACTGACAAAATATTTTTTTCTTTCACTTGTTCTTTGTCGAGTTGTTTGAGAGGACCATATTAAAGATTATAACGTTAATAATTATATAAAATATAATATTGTACAACGGTAAATGACTTTCAACAGTGTGCAAAAGTATTGGGCCACCGCAATTCACGAATTTGCCGGACCTTACTGCACAAGATTTTTTGATATTTTTTTCTCACTGGTTTCTAAAAACGCTATGCACAAGGTATATGTTAATAATTACTATTATTTCTGCCTCAATGCCGAAAATTTTTAACAATAAAACTTGAAATATGAAAACATTAAGCTCTGTGAAATTTTGTTCAAACCACCTTCAAACTTTATTCAGAAAAAAAATTCACACGTTTTACACACTATATTGGGTATCCAGTGCTTGTTGTTTGTTTCCGATGGCCGTTGATAGTACTCCATGTAAGCATTTTTAACGAAGTCTGACACATTTAAACAAAATTTTTTGAATGTATATTTGCTACAAATGTAACAAAATCTATTTGGATTGTTTACACAGGTCTTTCTAGACGCATGTTGTAAATGACTCTGTACTTCCTGAATATCACAGGAAAAAGGGTTTGCAAAAATCTTCTTTGCTTGAAACTTTTCAAACTCACCAAATCTGTCGCTGAATGAAAAATGTCACATCATATATCTGCCAGTTTCGTTTTAATTCTACGTGTTACGCGATCGCGGTTCGTTCATGCATTTATGTTGATATTTATAACTTATTTACAAAACATTCGCGGGCCGCAAGTAAGACCTCCGCGGGCCGCACGCGGCCCGCGGGCCGCGCGTTGCCGACCACTGATCTATACAAATAAATAAAATTGGAGTGAGTGTCTGTTTGTAATATAAAAATAACCGCTTTTTACTAAATGCATATGGATCTATACACGATACATATACCAAAATGAAATTTTTTACAATTTTTTTCTTTCTGTCTGTCTGTCTGTCTCTTTGTTCCGGCTAATCTCTGAAACGGCTGGACCGATTTTGACGGGACTTTTACTGGCAGATAGTTTATATAATAAGGTGTAACTTAGGCTACTTTTATTTAAGAAATTTATTTTTTTATAACTCTGCGAACTTAACAATAACTTTTTTATTAAATGACGCGGACGAAGTCGCGGGCACAGCAGCTAGTTATTAATAATATTTTATTTCTCATTTGTTATTATTGTTTGTTTATTAATATAAGGAATCAAATTTGTGAGTTTAGGGATTGTGGCAGTGAAATGGTTTATAATTGCTTTGCAATTTTAACGATTAATTGAATAATATTTTATTTTGTTAATTTAGTCAGATTTTATTAAAGTTGAAAGGTTCAGGAAAAGAATTATTTGGAGTTTACTCCTTAAGAATCAATTTTCATATAAGGCCCCCGGTATGAAAAAAATATGAGGAGTAGGTAAAATCTACTGAACGAATGACCTCGTTACGTTTTTGTGCGCTATCTATCTGCTACGACGGTTACGACGGTAGGTACAGGCTACAACGGTTACGACGGTATCGGTTACGACGTTTTCTAATATCATCTGTCATAATTATCATCATAATATTATATCATCATATATCATCTATCTCAATTGGCATTATTTGATTCATTTATTTACCATTTGATATGGTATTTATGTGCTGTGTGGTTACGGCACTAAAGAATGTAGCCACCCCCTCTCTTCCCGTGGGTGTCGTAAGAGGCGACTAAGGGATAACACAGTTCCACTACCACCTTGGAACTTAAAAAGCCGACGGATGGCGGGATAACCATCCATGCTGGCTTTGAAATACACAGGCCGAAGACGGGCAGCAGCGTCTTCGGTGCGACAAAGCCAGCCCTGCGGTCACCAACCCGCCTGCCCAGCGTGGTGACTATGGGCAAAACACATGAGTTCGCGTCGTAATGTCGGGCGCGAACTTGTGGAGGCCTATGTCCAACAGTGGACTGTGATAGGCTGTAGTGGTAGTGGATGGTATTTATCTTTTTCTTAGACTATAAAGTCTTTTTTGTGCATATTTACAGTCGATCTAAAGAAGTAAACTCCAGTCGTGCGTCGGAGCTGACACACACACTTTTTATGTTTTAATTTTGAAAAATAATAAAAAAGTGTTCATAGAATTGTTTACAGAGATTTTAATTGTATAATCATTCTAGGTATATTAATACTTAATGTTTTTATTACCGAATAAGATGTAAGTATTAGATTAGTATGTTTAAGAGTAGAGCTCGTAATACAACAGAATGCAAGTTCAACAGCAGGGTACACGAGCATCTCGTGTCCTAAGAATTAAAAATAATATTAGAGCATTACTTAGAACATATACCTTCTGTTATTATCAACATGTATGGTCACGTTCGCGTTTACCGGTTTTAAAGAGAGAGTGTACATGCAAGTCAGAGGTTACGACATGCGAATACAACTGACATTAGACTAGTTAAATGTCTATTAACATTTATAGCGTTTATAAATGTAATGTTTTAGAATTTGTTTATTTAACATTTGCAATATGTTATTATAACTTTATTAGACCAACAGTGTACCTATTGCTAAATAGATTAATTTGTTTTCTAATACCAGAACTTAATTCCTTCAAGGGATATTTATTGGTAATTATAGTTATGGCCTTTTTAAATCGGTTTTCGATGTATTCGTAATTTTAATAATTTTCTTCAAGAAAATTCTAATAATGTTAAACTCAAAACCCTTTTTATTCCACAGGTCTACAACTTGCTACTTCAGCCTGTAATATGTGGGATATTACAGGGGCTGCTGGGCATAGGCCTATTTCTATATATAGGAGAAGGATACTGCCGGTTGGCGGATAAAGGTATTTACTACTATGAGTAACTACGTGAGTATACGTACTGAGATCTACAACGTGTAGGCTGTGAAATGTAACATCTTAATCATAGGAACATCGTTCCATTGTTTTTTTTTCTTTTCTATGACAACCAGACATCCTTACTGATGTCATGTCGATATATGTAATATCATAGTAGTTACTGTATTGTAGTCTGTAGGTCTTTAGGGAAAATCCTTTTTAGTACGGGATCCCTAGTACATATTTTTCACCTGATTAGTATCAAGCTAATTGTCCAGGAGCAGCTTCATTTTGATGAGACGAACAAAAAGTTCCTCTTCGAAAACTCTCGATTGTGGTAGGTAATAGAGTTAGCAGGAGATAGAGCAGCAGTAGGACCGGGATAACGTACCATGCAATTTCTAGGACAATATTACCATCAAATTATATAAATATTAACTAACTAAAAGAAAAAAGAAAATCAGCTGGTTAGTAATAATTTTTGATGACCTTACGAGGTCATCAAAAATGTAGTGTGTGTATGTTATAAGATATATATATATATAATACTGTAGCTTAAAGTAATAATTTCATAATCCTTTTATTTAGACTCATAATTATGCTAAAATATCTCGTAAGATTACACTCATATCACGGAAGATTGAGCTGACGTAATATAACATCGATAGTGTTATTTTAAGACGTAATAAGCGTAGATAGGTATTGAAAGTTTTATTATCACTTAAATCAAAAGCGATAAGAAACATTTTTTAGGATACTAAATAAAAAATACATTCAGCGATTTTGAATACTAAATAAAAAATAGTTATAGGTACATTCAGATATTTTTAAATACTTATTTATTATAGGTACTGATCTAGATTATGATAATTATAAGTTTTATAGAATCATATAATACTCGTATATTATCTAAAAAAATCTATTATACCTATAATATTCTAGCGCAAAAGGAACAAAATTTTTAACAATTTCATTTCTATTACAAGCTACAATTGGTATTGGTCGGTGTTAATATATGTTGTGTAATAGTTTACGAATTTTTAATCAATGAATGGTAGTTTTCTAGGCATACATTTTTATACGACTAGGTCGGCAAACAAGCCTACGGCCCTTATTGTAAACGGTTAGTCTATAGACGCTTTCAAGATCAGGAGCATTGCAAGCGCGTTGCCGACCCTAACCCCTTTCCTCCCTCTTTCCTACAATGCCTATAACCTACCTCAATGTACACATACATAAATACGTAAATTTTGTACATTATTAATAGTTCGATCTATTAAAAGACAGTTTTATCCGTTTCGCCTTCAAGTAGTTAATTGATTTAACCGAACGCGTCAACTGATAGTGATCTCGGTTAGTGACATATTTGGTGAATTATTATACTAATTGGATTTAAACTTAAAACATTTAACAATGATTTATTTGAATATATTATACTAGCTTCTGCGCGCGACTTCGTCGGCTTGGACTCCGCTCCTATTGGTCTTAGCGTGATGATACATAGCCTATAGCCTTCCTCGATAAATGGGCTATCTATTAACACTGAAAGAATTTTTCAAATCGGCCCAGTAGAACCAGAGATTACCGCGTTCAAACAAACAAACAAACAAACAAACATCAAACAAACAATCAAACAAACAAACTCTTCAGCTTTAGGTATACCTATATTAGTATGGATAATTATGCAAAATGGTTTAATTCAGTGTCATTAATTAATAATTTAAATTCAAGTTCAAATATAAATTCAAATATAAGTTAAAAGATAGATTTTTGTATGCAACAAGCTTGGCAAACAAGCTTACGGCTCACCTGATGTTACCATCAGCGGTTACCCTAACCTATAGACGCCTGCAACACTAGAAGCATCGCAAGCGCGTTGCCGACCGTAACCTCAATCTCTGGAACTCTGGTCACCTTACTCACCAAAGGAACAAAACACTGTTGAGAGTAGTATTATTTAACTGTGATCTTCTGTAAGGTCGAGGTACTACCCCAGACGGACTGCTCCAGTTTTTGAGCAGGGACTTTCCTGCTGTGCCCTACCTCAGTATAATATCTAGGTACAACTAGCTGTGCTCCGAGGTTTCACACGCGTTAATTTGAGGGAAAAAATAGCCTATAGACTTCCTCGGTAAATCGGTCATGTTGGATAACCGATTTACCTTAGGTAAAAATAGTTTTTCAATTTAAACAGTATATAGTTGCTAAGATTAGTGCGTTTAAGCAAACAAAATTTTCAGCTTTATAATCTTAGTATATAGATAATGTAACAATATAAGTTTTTAGCGGCATAAAATACATAAGTTGTTAGAATTTGTCTTATTGGAAGTGAAAGAAATGTAGAGATTATATCGGGTGGAGTATTTAAGATCATTATGTTATTTGAAGATGTACTATTTAAAGTTGATGTAATATTGAAAAGTTATATAATTCGTATGTAATTAGTTAATTACATAACATTTTTAGTTTTTTTGAAAACGTAGACTAATTATATCATCATGTGTGTGAAGTCTGTCAAATTAGTTTTAATTACACTTTTTTTCTTCGTTTATTGTGAGTTAGTTTTTGCGTTCTGTATTATATCGTTGTTTGAGATTTTTTGTTTGTATATTACGTCAAAGACTCGGAATTATTGTGAGAACAAAAAATGATTTAAATACAATAATAGTTTTAAAAAACTGCGCGACGTTGAACAGGATTCTCCTATTCAAACCTTTCCAAAACTGTGTTGGCATGAATTTCCATATGAGGTGATAACATATTCACCTAATGTGATAGTCAACCTTGGCTTCGCCAAAGAATCCCCCCAGAATAACATTCTTTTTACCTCAGAGGTAACAACTAGATGGAATAACAGCCACTTATTTTTTACCGATGCATCCAAATTGACAGAATTAGGAAAAACAGGCGTAGCTGTCTATTATCAAAATTCGAGAATTGCTCTACTATTTCAGTGTCCCCCCCATTCATCTGTATTCACTGGTGAGTGCGTGGGTATATTAGAGGCTTGTCTATTTATTGAGAGCCATAATATATCTAACGCTGTAATTTTTTCTGACTCAAAAAGTGCCCTGGAATCCATTAGTATCAACCCTATTTATAATAAATTAAACAGTGATATCATTTTAAATATTAGAAACTCCCTATTTAATAGTTCAAGTAAAGGCCTAAACATTACTCTAGTTTGGATCCCAGGTCACTCAGGCATTAGAGGTAATGAGGTAGTGGATTCCTTGGCGAAGCAGGCTACTTCACAACAGGTGGACAATAAACACTACAGGTATCAAACTTACGACATCCTCAATCTTCCCCAGAGACAAGCACATCAATCTTGGCAGGAAGACTGGGATAAGACCAGCAAAATAAAAGGAAGGTCTTACGCCTCAATACAAGCCCTCGTCCCAAGAAAACCATGGTTCTCAAAGTATAAAAAATTAAATAAAAAGTCTGTCTCTATTTTAAGTAGAATTCGTTTAGGCCATTGCTGTACCCCAGTTTTTCTTAATAAAATCAGAATAAGGGACTCCTCTTTGTGCGAGTGCGGTTTTGAAGAGGGGTCGCTCGACCACATCTTCTTTGCCTGTCCTAACAACACATTCTGTATATACAATCTTCTTCCTAAACTGAACATCCCTCTTCCTACAAATGTTTCCTCGTTACTAAACTTTTATAACAACCCCGAACTGACATTTCTTCTATCTAAATTTATTAATATTAATAACATTAAATTATAATTTTTATGTATGCGAGGCAGGCTTTATGCTACTTATTTATTTAAATAAATAAATAATTATATTATATTACATAGTTATAAGTTATATGTAGCGTGGAGTAGAATGATGTTTAGACCCTTCCCTAGATGTATAACTCCCTGATAATTACTAAAATCTTTGTTATATTTGTCTGCAGGTAACAAAACCCAAACAATCGTGTTTTTCGTTGCATCAAAAACTAGTTTCCTCCGTAATTTGCATAATCTCATACTTGACACTGGCAGAATGTTGCACAACGGTCTGTTGTGACGCCGACATGCCATAAATTAAAGAAGAAGAAGAAGAATTATTAAGTTTCCTGTTAACATAATAATGTGACGATTACGATACGAAAAGGTAGAGTTAGTAGGATCATAATAAACTTACCGGCAGGTTTGGGTACATTTCTCTTGACTTGCATCCACTTGTACGTTGGCACGGCGGCGTGGGAGGGGTGAGGCTGGTGACCCACATGATGGCTTTGCATATCTCCATCTCGGGGGAAACTCTCCCTCAACCCCCCGAACTCTTCTTTCGGAGAGTAGGGATCAAACTCTCCGCAGGGGAGAGGAGAGCCGTGGCTGTATTGAATGCTCGAGTCGTCAACAAAGTGCATATTGTATTTCGTTTCCAAGTAGTGATTGTCTAGTTTGTGATCGTGCATGTGTATCTCCTCCGCTCTGGGCAAGTCTTCCCTGTGCTTGAACGCTTCTGGGTGCGGAGGTAGCGGGTGCACTGGGTAGTTCTGTTGCAACTCTCCATAGTCTAAGTTCGTGTAACAGAGTCCCGTGTCAGTACTTATAACTGGAGCTGCTTCGTGTGTCGCCTGTCCGTGGATGATCGGTTCGTAGTATGGTGCCGGTTCATAGTACCCCTCGTGGTAGCCCTCGTACGGTGGCTGGTACGCCGCCCCCTGTTGGTAGTACTCCGCGTTGTAGCCGCTCTGCTGATTGTTGTACATACCGACGTCCATAGTCATCATGTTTGTCACGCACCGTGTCTATCGATAACGATATTACATCACACACATCACTACGCGACGGCGTGCAACGCGGCTCCCGTTTCGGATTTGCGATCGAATATCGAACTAGTGTTGCGCCGCGCTCGTATCGATCGTCCGCACGCCAGGTGAACCGACGAACACTGAACGCGTTCACGTATAACGAAACGAATTTTTTTCTACCGCACCTAAAATTGGAATCTTTCGTCTCTATCTCGCTCTATCTGAGCAGGCGCGATCAAGAGAGACGGCGTTATCTCAGTGATGCGCGATAAACGGATAAGAAACGTGATTTCGTGGAAAGACCAAGCGTCACGGTGGTGTTCGTTGGGACATTCCTCGGGCGCCGGCGTAACGACTGAGCTTGTCGCTCGCGCCAGGTAGAGCGCTGCTCTGAAAGTCACTGTAAAGGCGTGGCGTAGTAACGGGGCGGACGCGTAGGGATCGCTTCCACCAATAGCGTATCTCGTTTTAATTCTCCATTTTGTATTGGCCGTAGCGAGATAATAGTTGCGAATCTGGGAGGCTGGATGCGAGTGTTGTGTTTTTTTTTTATTTACTTCGTACCGCGCCGAATGGTCCGGGTGTCCGTTTACGCGAAATGCTTCAATTTATTCTCGTGACGTAAATCGATTTCAAGGTGTTAACAGCTACCTTTTTCTTCTTTGTCGTCGGAATGTTCTCGCAAACGTCGGCAGCAGCTTTTATATAATAAATACAATTGTTACGACGTCTTTGAAATTACATCACGCGAGTTTTTATTTAGTCTGTGATAATAAATAGTTTTTTTTTAATTGTAGGTATACGAACTATTTACGCTTTAATTCTTAAGAGTTTCGTATATAAGTAGTTAGGTATATATTTTTTTTGTGAATTTAAACAACTTATTTCTGTCTACTTAGTTTTTCGTAAGTAACCTTAGTCAGGATTGTTTAAAAATGTTTTATAAATATTTTTTTAAACTCTCAAAAACAAAACAAACGATTGTATTTAATTTTTTTCTTTGATTTAGAATGATTTCAGAGTTAACATCTTTATAACTACCTCTGTTAGGGCACTTGATAGGTACGTACATTACCTTAGTTTGTAAATTGTAATGTAGGTACCTTATGTTATGTTAAGATGTTAATATGTAAATTTTTATTTTGTTGTTTAATATTTTTGCTACCTTAACATTCTTTTATTTTTGTTGTTTTTTTTTTTTGTAAATGATAGATAGGTATTATTTTTGACATTCGTTAGCTAAGTGTGTGTACCACCTTTATATGGCGAAATAAATATTTTCATTTCATTTCGTATCAGTATAGGTAGACCTACCTTAATATATTTAAAATATGTATCTGTTTTCATTACTTAGGTAGGTACCTACCTATATGATAAAACTAGCTTCTGTGCGCGACTTCGTCGGCGTGGACTCCGCTCCTATTGGTCTTAACGTGATGATAAGTACATAGCCTATAGCCTTCCTCGTTAAATGGGCTATCTAACACTGAAATAATTTTTCAAATCGGCCCAGTAGTTCCAGAGATTACCGCGTTCAAACAAACAACCAAACAAACAAACTCTTCAGCTTTATATATTAGTATAGATTAAATTGTGTTTTAGTTCATAGATCGAAAGTGTTTTCATTTACATAAATCAGCTGTAGTAGGTATAACTTACTTAACACGTTATCATTAAGTGTATTTATTTATTTATTACAAATGCATATATACCTACTAACTAAGGATATGTACCTACATAAAAAAATATACATTTGAAAAAATACGACTGCATTATTTAAATATGAATTCTAACACTTGAAGCAATTTGTTCGTTATTTAGACAACTGTAGGGTAGAGCGGGGCTTAAAGGTCCGCGGGTATAAAGGTCCACCATAAGTATCTAAAAAACTAGTGACATATCGTTATTTCCGACTATACAAGTTGTGAGAGGGGTGCGCAGGAGACGTAACAAGGTATCGCCGGCAGTCGAGCAACGTCGCTATCATTGGCTATCAGGAGATATACGACCGCGTCTCGAAATTTTAACGTAAGTAAATTTTTTCATTATTATTCTTTTTAGTTTCGAGCACTGTTATTTCGTTTACCATGCTTAAAGGAAGTTTATTCGTATAGGTAATTTATTTCTTTATCACGATTTATTATCATTTTTTAGCTAGTTTGAACGGTAATTTTTTTTATAACCAGTTAATACACTTACACATGGTTGGGGTAAAAAGGTCCACTATGGACCTTTTAGCCCATCATTAATATATTGGCAAAATAAGATAAAAAATATTTTTTCTTTCAGTATGCGAAACTATAAAAGAAAAGATCGGGGCACTAAATCTGTGGAGTTATAAGACTAAATAATTAAGTAAAATAAGTTAAAAGATTTGTCATATGGCAAAATTCATAATTAAGGATAAGTGTTATCTTTTTTTAATTATGTTGTATTGAGACTGACTAGTGGTTAAAACTCAACAGTTAGAAATTATTAATATGTAATGTTTCAATTATTGTGATATGATAGGAAGCTTAGAGGAAAATAGTTTTTGTTTGTTAAAAAAATACTTTTTTTGTTATAAAAGACTGCTTAAATATTATGAAACTTAATCTAAGTATGAAAAAGTTTTTTTTAGTTGAAAATAATAGCTGTTTTTTACTTTTTGTTTTTGGAATGAAAATAAACTATCGAATTTTATTGAATCAAGTGTTGTTATTATTTCATAAAAACTTTTAAAAATACAAATTAAATAGTGGACCTTTTTGCCTCCTGGCTGTCCCTTTTTACCCCAACTATGGGGCAAAAAGAGACAACCGACGAGGTCTAGAAAAATTGGAAAATGATACATTTCTATCATCATGATTCAACCGAAAATTGAGTTAAACATAGTCAGATAACTGTTTGTTTGAATAGCATTATATATTTTGATATAGCTGACTCGGTTTTGACGGTATAATGCAAAATAGTCAAATTGGACCTTTAAGCCCCGCTCTACCCTACCTATAATTTAAATTTATCTGTTCTCAAAATGTTAGCGGGGTTTGTGTTTGAGTAGGTATAAAAGAAGTAAAAAAAACCATGTAGCCTTCTAGCACTTCATTTTTGCAGTAAGATTAAGATACCTATTTGAATGTTGGTAATTTGACGACAACCGGCTTAGATTTATACCTATATAGATTAGATTATATTTATTATACCTATTAATAGAAATCTAGAAAAATCGTAATAAAGTTTTAGGTATAGGTAGTTAGGTATATTTGTAAATATTAGTAATGGATTTTACTTCTGTTGCAAAAAAGTAGCGTTTACTGTAAAGTTATTTAAAGCTAATTACTTAATTCAAATCATAATAGGTAATTGGTCACGCTATTTCGGACGAGTTCTGTACCAAACACAAGAGATTTTTATACTTTAGATTAGAGTAATACCTACCTACTTACAAATTAGTCTTTTAAAAGAGGTTTATTTTAGACTGTGTTTATTACACTATCCGTATCTACTTAACGTATGAATGTAGCAAATAGACACTGTTGCAAACTCTCGATGAAATAAACATAGTAATGACTTTCAAATCGTGTCTCTACCTACTCTACATACACATGTATTTAAAAAGTAAAAAATAAATTTGAACAGCTGCATTTGTTATAATGTTCATCATAATAAAAGAATAGGTACCTACAGTGTAAAATTGGTTGTTTTGAAAAAAAAAAGGAGAGAAAGAAATACGTGCTCGCACCTCTCTCTCTTGCTCCGCTCGCCTCTCCCGATCACACTTTTCGTAACGCTCTCGTCATCCATTCACCAAGTCAAGCGTGTGTAAAGAAATTTTACTTCAAAAAACTCTCATAGGTCTCATTACTGGGTATGAGGAGATGTCTGCATTTGTCTATTTTTTATAAGATTTTCCCTAGGGCTTAATTAACCATCGATCTGTGGTGTCTAAAACAGACAGAGCATCTGCGGTTGTGCTGTATTGACAGGGAACGGATAAAAATGCACTTGTATTATTGTTAGTCTTGTAGGCGTTTATAAGCTACTAGCTTCTGCGCGCGACTTCGTCGGCGTGGACTCCGCTCCTATTGGTCTTAGCGTGATGATACATAGCCTATAGCCTTCCTCGATAAATGGGCTATCTAACACTGAAAGAATTTTTCAAATCGGCCCAGTAGAACCAGAGATTACCGCGTTCAAACAAACAAACAAACAAACAAACAATCAAACAAACAAACTCTTCAGCTTTATATATTAGTATAGATTTCAATAGATCAATAAGCAAGTGAAAACTGCTTACCTACTACTTAAAATATAAACAAATTATGATCTCAGGAGGTTCTGTGTCAAAATATTATTAGTGAGAAAATATCAAGACTATAAATGCGTAAGTAGGTATATTTAATGTTGAATAAAGAAAAGACGCAGTAGGCATTACTCGATGAGGTTACAGGGAGGACAATTTATATGATTATAAAAAGCTTATCTCAACAGTGGTTATAACAAATGCTGCACCACTGAATTTGGTACCATAATGACATCATGTCAAACATGACAGGTTTAGGTATACAGAATAGATATCGTAAAGAATATTGATTTATAAATTGAAAAGTATTTACAGGTAGAAAAACTGGCAGTGACGTGAGTTTGACTGAGAGAATTTTATTTCTATATAACTACCTGTATTGTTACGGGAACAACGGGAATTTTTTTTATAGAAATAACCAGCGTATGGTCAGGAAGTTCATTTCATACTGTGTCATTACCGTAAGTCAACAATGCAGAATACAAGGGTGGTGGGTATGTAAAGTTTACAAAATTATCTAAAACAATCAGCCTCAATATTCAAACAAATGTTTCCAGAAATACCAAAGTCCGTCGGTTTTAAGTAACTTTTGCCTCTACTACGCTGGTATACCTACAACTTTGTTTCAACTGAGGTAGGTCACAGCAGGAAATTTCCTGCTCTAAATATGAAGCACCCCGACTGGGGTAGTACCTTGACCGTACAGAAGATCACAGCTAAATAATACTGTTTTTAAACAGTGTTGTGTTCCTGTTGGTGAGTAAGGTGATCAGAGCTCCTGGGCGGAAATGGGGATAGGGTCGGCAACGCGCTTGCGATGCTTCTGGTGTTGCAGGCGTCTACAAACTACGGTAATCGCTTACCATCAGGTGAGCCGTACGCCTGTTTGCCCAATCTAGTTGTACTTGTAAGAAAAAACTTTTATCTTTAAATTTTCTACTAAGCATGTAATCAAAATATGAGCTACTATCAGTAGGTTGTTTTTGTGTAAATGTTTTTCAAGAACATGTTAGTAAACGTTACCAGTTGGGACGTACCTATATCAAATGATTAATACATACGGTATTAATTCTATTCTCTCTCTCTTATATTTTCGTTACATTTCATGAATATACCTTTCCCTTCTGTGGTCGTCCTAGTATGTTTTGCGTTACTTTTATTATATTTTTTATGTATAGGTACTTTGCAAGTTGTACCTACTCGTGTAAGTCATGTTATACACTGTTTATCTACTCAATGAAGTAAAAAAAAACATACGACACGAAGAAAAAATGTCCTACGCAGGTGTTGATAATTATGATGTTATATATAGATATAGAATAATATATCCAAAGTTTAAAATGTGCAAGTTACATGAAATTGACTACTAGCGCTTTTTTGCTGCGTACAACGATAGAATCAACTACTCGAATGACTTTTCTTCTTAGACAGTAAAAAAGATAATTTAATTTGGTACAAGGTCTGCTAATTTACAGTCAGAGTATATTTTGAGCTTAAAAAAAAAAAAACTAAAGAGAGTTAAACTAAGAGTAAGTTAGACGTTGAATTGCTGACGTTGTTTATTTTAAGCCTATCTTGAATTCCCGATAAAGAACTGTTCACGACAACTAAATCTATAATAACTAGATAAAAGACGGACGGACCACACTTAAGGCCTATTTCACCAGTTGTCATTAAAACTATCTGCCGCATAACGGTATATTTCCCAGGTAAAAAAAAATATGAATCTTCAATTTATGGGACATTTCTATTCGTAATTGTGAATCTAATAGTTGTAGACTGTAGTGTATCAATTGAGGTGACGTGAAATGGAATATCTTACTTCCTGCTGTTAGTCTATTCGTGACTTTTGTGCTGGATAAACTATCCACCACCGGTGTAACAGGCCCTTGACGATAGACACAATTTAATTGTCTCATCCAACAAGCCATCCAATTTTCTCCACAGTGACAGAAATGAGATGATTCCGATCTACAACCGATGCTGCGACGACCTATAGACATTACCACACGAACCGTTGACAAGATAAAAACAAAACATTTAAAAATCAACCTTAAAACAAGTCACTAGATATTAAATTTAAATAATAGTTGATATCGTCTCGATGACAGTTGCTGAAAAGATGATAGTTGAGCAGCTCTTAAGTTAATGCAATAAGGTTGAAGATGGTACAGCTTGAGCAGTTTATAATAGAGGGTATTTTAATGAGGTTGGACGTGTTAATGCTCCAGACGAGACAGATAACGCGGTAACAGATTATGGTAGTGATGTGGTGATCGATACTGTCGATATTTTGATGTATGAGAAAATGAAATTCATTAAAACGAAGTTTATTAACTTGGTTGCATATGTTACTACCAAAATAATTTTAAATTATTATTGTCACTGTTTTGCAATAAAAAAATCTCAATTATATTTTGTAGTAATAATCGAAATAAGTACCTATATAATTATTATTAATTACCATTGAGACATGAAAATTATTTGTCAAACTTAAAGAATTAAATTTATACTTACCGCAGAATAATCTTAAGTATAGTATTAAACCTGTCACCTAATTTTATTGCTCAGCTTAAAGATATAAGATAGTGAAGTTAAAAGCATGGGGTTCTAATAAGTGTAATCCCCTTAATCGATAAAAATCTATCGACATTTGGTTCCCCTAACTCCGTATTCAATTAAGTTGTTGAGTGCTGTAATCTGTCTCTGTTTATCGTGGGACAATCGAAATATGTTTGTCTCGTTCGCACAGCAACGGAAGCACTCGTTATGAACCAATGATCATGATAGGGCCAGTGGCGAAGGGTTACAATTATTCTTTTTTTTTTTAATAAGTACTAAGGCTGGCCGCAAGTTATTATAAGACGTTTCTATTGGAAAACTCCTACCATAATTCGAAAAATTCTGTCATTAGGTACCTCATACGCAATCATAAACTTTATATAAACATATTTGGTTAAAATTCTGATCGCCTTTAATGCTTAGATGCATTGTTTGATAAAATATGGGCTTGTAATAAATTGCGATACTTTTGCAAATTAGAAAGAGATGGAAGATCATGCTGTCATTTTTTGCCTTCTTATTATGACACTGACGTCCATTTTGTATTCTATATTGTTTTAAGATATATCTACTGTGTGGGAAATTTAAGAAAATACACCATTTGCAAAGTGGCTGCTTTGCATTTCTACGGATTTTTTGTATTACACAATTAGCATTTATAATTAATGTAATGCTTGGTTTTTTAGAATTTATCGTGATTTCTCGTCTTTCTCACAGCTGTTTTGATTTAAAAAATTAATGTATTGTACGGCTTTTCATGAACGCTTTTTTCGTTCGTAATCAATCAAAATAACAAAATTAAATACAAAAAGTTGTTCTGGAGTTGAACAGTAATTTAGAAATTGATTAAAAATTAAAAAATGTACTGTTTTGACGTAGATTTTTCAATCTAAGTATTTTGATTTGTTTTTCTAAGTATTTTTTTACAAAACAATTGGAGAAAGCAGCTCTAAAGAAGTCTCTACCGACAATACTAAGAAAATATAAGTCGTAAAAATAATGTAAATCAACATTAGTGTGGATTTTTGAAAATTTTATCACTCCACATACTTCTGCATATTCTTCTTCATATATTTCAGTTCAGTAAAGTAAACTGTTCCACCATTTTAGTTGCGTATTGAATGTAATAAATCATATGTTAAATTTTTTTTTCAAGATTTTCTTAATATTCGTGACTTTCACCCTAATATAAGTATACTTATCCAAATTTAAACCTTAACTGAGTTTGGGCACAGCTGGGAATATCTTGCTAAAAATGGGCATGACGACAGTATCAAAAAATCGTCAATTTAATGATTTCAGGGGAACACTCATACTTAAAAAATTCAAAATATTGGTTTAGATTTATGTAAAATAAAAAGATTATTGTGATTTTCAATAAAATAAAACATTAAAATACTGCAATCGGCCATTTTGAATGAAACACAAATTACAGCGCAGACGTCACAACATAACATATACCTATAATACGTCAGGCGCGCTCCAAAGAGTAAAGTAAAAAGTAAGGCCCAGATTATTTTGTGACGTCAGAGCCGACGCCATGACACCTGCAGCCGTTTTGCCGCTCTCATTGAAAACATATTAGAAAAATAGTTTTAATCTTCCTTAAACTTAAGTTTATTACCGAAATATAGGTATTTCCGTAAATAGTAAATGTGTAGCCACATTACGGAAGAGGTTTTGAAAATCTTTCGTCATGCCCATTAGCCAGCACGATTGGGGATGTACCTCGACCTTACAGAAGATCACAGCTAAATAATGCAGCTTTCAAGCAGTGTTGTGTTCCTGTGGTGAGTAAGGTGACCAGGGCAGCTCCTGGGGTATTGTGTAGTGTTACAGGCTTCTATAGTTTACGGTAATCGCTTAAATACCATCAAGTGAGCCTTGTTTGCCGACCTAGTTGTGTAAAAAAAAAAGTGTGTTTATCAGCTCCGACGCACGACTGGAGTTTACTTCTTCAGATCGACTGTCTAAATATGCACAAAAAAGATTTTATAGTCTAAGAAAAAGATTAATACCGTATCAAATAGTAAATAAATGAATCAAATAATGCCATCGACAGATGATATTATAAGATGATATTAGAAAACGTCGTAACCGATACCGTCGTAACCGTCGTAGCCGGTACCGTAGACGTCGTAGCAGATAGATAGCGCACAAAAACGTAACGAGGTCATTCGTTTAGTAGATTTTACTCTTCATATTGTTTTTTCATACCGGGAGCCTTATATAAAAATCGATTCTTAAGGAGTAAACTCCAATAAACTCCAAAAACTGTTTTTTTGAAAATAGAATATCTACGTCATTTGAACTATTTTACTGTTATCTATGACGAAATAATTATACCTACAATGGAATGTTTAATGTACGTATTTAAGATCACCGTAACTTGTTCAGAGGCTTAGGGCCAGTTTCACCAGTCGTGGATAACATTATTTGACGGATGACGTTATTCAACAGAAAAAGTTTTCAGTGTTCTTTTTTACTATAGAATTTCACTCAATTTATGAGATATTTCTGTTCGCTGATGTGAATCTAAAAGTGCAAATTTATTAATTGAGGACAAACAGATCCTATTGGCTTATCTATCTATACATATATAAAACTTTGTTACCCTAAATGTACAAACCAGCTTAATCAAGCATAAGAATCATAATATTTGATTCGAATGCCATTACCTTCCACCCACTCGCATTATCTTTAAAAAAAATCGAGAGGATTAACGAAACTCAACGTTATCGTAACTGGACAACCGCCCTGACAGACGACGTCTTTATACACAAAACAATGCCCTATCATTTTACAAGCTATTAAAATTTTCATACACACCCAAATATCTACCTTAATTTCATTGAAAAAGAGTACATTTTCGTTCAAATATGATGCCGCTTAAAATGTTCACGATGAATTTAATATAACCTTTAATCGATTAAAATACAGTTCATATTTTATTAGCAGCGATGAAAAGCAGACAATCGCGAGAAGGGCGTAACTACATTGTCGATTACTAATCGATTTTAAGCCTCGTTTCTTTTAAGTAGGGTTGTTAATCGTGTGATCAGTGAATTAAAAGGGTTATTAGTTATTATTGAATAAGCATATCATAGTGTTGTGACGTGCCGTTTGATTAATAATGGACGTAGCATGTTCATTGGGTTTTTTTGAGTAACGCGTAACGCTCTCAGCGATATCGTTGGTGACTTTTTTCTTTATCGTATTGTTTCATTATTGTTTTTTTTTTCATAATTTCTGTCAGCCTCTATAGTTGACCGGGTTTTTTTGAGTACATTTATAATTTATTCATTTGTATTTTATTTTCTTTAAATTAGTTTTTTAAAGAATTCTTTCCCGTCATTCGTTGACTTCAAACGTGGCTTCGGCCGTTTATTACATCGGTTTGTATAAATTCAGACTAGGCTGTATGGACTATTAATTATTAAAGTTCTTTGCTTTCCCTATTGGGGATAAATTGTAAAACCTTAGTTTTTTCATAAACGATAACAACTTTGCTAGACCTTTTAAATTGATACATAGGTGTATACAATTATTGAAATTAAATCTATTTAACATTATAATGTACAGTATTATCTAATTCACACGCACGTGATAAGATGGCGCCTTGGGTTAACGTTTTCAATATACCTACCAGATTTTTTTTCTAAAATTTGTCCATGTAAGATTGTGGCTATCTAACACTGAATTTTTTTTAAATCGCAGCAGTAGTTCCTGGGATTAGCGGGATGAAGCAAACAAACAAAGAACAAACAAACGAACTCTTCAGCTTTATAATATTAGTAGGTATTGATTTATTTATTGTTCACTGCTGGTGCTGGATATAGGCCTCGCCAAGTTCGCACCAAACATCCCGATTTTCCGCAATCCTCATCCAGCTTACACCGGCAACGTTTATATAAGTACTATAATTATTACAACCTTAATTGAAAATTATTGACATTTAGGTACTGTCATTTACCTACTTTCTTGATTGTTTGACGTTAATGGTCACTAACTCACTACACTAAAATGAGCAACGGCGTGATGTTATATAGCCTACCTTTATCCTTTATAATCTTGCTTACAGTATAAATTAAATAAATCATTTCTTCGCACGAATAGCGCCAACTTTTGCGCGAACAAATTTTTTAGTTTATTACTTGAATATACAGAGATTTCCTTCATTATAGATGAATTTTTATTTCACTGTTTTGGTATATTATTGAAATTATTTGTTTAGGCGTAATATTTATTATAATTTTTTGTATATTGAATTAGCAATTAAAATATAAGTGAGTTTTCAATGCACTTGCCGACGGGACGTAGAATACGAAAGGCGTTAAACTTTTTTTAAGCGTCTCAACTATATATATACACATATTGATTATGACTGTACTAACTGAGGTAGGGCACAGCAGGAAATATCCTGCTTAAAATCTGGAGCAGCCCGACTGAGGTAGTACCTCGACATTACAGAAGACCACCTAGCTAAATAATACTTCTTTCAAGCAGTGTTGTGTTCACGTTGTGTTCCTTTGGTGAGTAAGGTGACCAGAGCTCTTGGGAGTGGATCGGGGGCAAGGTCGGCAACGCGCATGCGATGCTTCTGGTGTTGCAGGCGTCTATAAACTACGGTAATTAATCGCTTACCATCAGGTGAGCCGTACGCTTGTTTGCCGATCTAGTTGTAGGTATTAAGTTAAGATGGCAGTAATTCGGCTGTAGTTTCATTATTTAAAGGTTTATACCTTAGTGCTCCCCCAGAGATTAAACACACGACATAACAAGTCAGTAAGTTATCTCTACAAAGACGGATGACGCCCGGATAAGTCTCAAGGGAGAAGTAACTTTACCGAGATTATTTTTAGTTTTAAGTTCTTCTTGTATGGCATAAGATTCATTATATTGATTGAATGAATTTATTGTTTTTGAAGTAAAACTTCTTTACGCACTCCCGACTTGGGGAGTATTAAGCTAGTGAATGCGTGACTAGAGCGTTAAGAAAAGTGTGATCAGGCGATGCGAACGGAAGTTGAGACGGAGATAGGAATAAGTTATATGGAGCTAAAGAAGTTTTACTGCAGTCGTGTGGTCTAAAGCACACTCGTTTCCTATTGGTTCAGGATTTGAAATTATAATTTGAAATTGAGATATCTACGAGTATACTACGAGTAATATAAAATAGATATTATAAAGCTGAAGTTTCTTTCAAGTGCGCTTATCTCAGCAACAAGCCTACAGCTCACCTGATGCTAAGCGATTACCGTAACTTAAAGACGTCTGCAACACCAGAAGCATCGCAAGCGCGTTGCCGACCATACCCCCAAATCCCCCCCAGGAGCTCTGGTCACCTTACTCACGAACAGGAATATAACACTGCTTGAAAACAGTACTATTTAGCTGTGGTCTTCTGTAAGGTCGAGATACTACCCCAGTCGGGCTGCTCCATATTTTGAGCAGGAAATTTCCTTCTGTGCCCTACCTCAATCTAAACTTCACAAAGGTGTACCGAGTAACAGGAACAAACACAAACATTCAACAACGAGTCCAAGTTACTGCGAACAAAGCATTATAACCCTTTCACATCATCAGAAAATTAATCTACAGTGATGACGAATGAGAGCTTTATTAGCGTAATCATTTAAATTACGTGATTTACAAATCTATTTACTACTTTTATTATATGATATATATGAATAAAGATAGCTTCCTCGCCACCCGCACTCTTCCCACGGTTAGATTTACAACCGCAAGCCATAAGAGGACGCCGCGCGGCGATAAGCTTTACAAATGTTTGACTATTGATTCCCTTAAAACAATCACTTTTATAGATAGCGCTACTGTGTTCCGGTCTATACTAGATTACATAGCGTTTTATCAAATCTAATCAATTTGGAATAGAAATTCCACAGTTGGTCATAGTTCTGTTTAATTAAATTATGAAGAAAAATAATTAATGTTTTAAAAATATTACAACCGATTTTTATATGAATGATATACCGATTTTTTTATAAATAATAAAAAAATAGGGAGCAGCCCGACTGGGGAAGTAACTCGACCTTACAGAAGATCACAGGAAATAATACTGTTTTCAAGCAGTGATGCGTTATAAGTAACACAGACCACAGTGGTGAGTAAGTTTGGAGATTGGGGGTAAGGTCGGCAACGCGTTGCGATGCTTGTAGTGAAGCTGGCGTTTATAGGCAGTACGGTAATTAATTATCAAGTGAGTCGTATGCTTGTTTGCCGACCTATTTGGATGAAAATAATTATGGAAATTATTATATCTACTAGTTATATAATACGTGGGGTATTACAGTCTTTTATATTTTAACTAGCGACCCGCTTCGGCTTCGCACGGGTGCAATGCTGACACTAAATATAAAATATAAAATACCTAAATATTTGCAATCTAAGCGCAAAAAATGGGTTTATTTACGACATCACATTAGAAAACTTTAAAACTATCAGTGTTCCTCTACTATATTATGCATGTATTATACATATAAACCTTCCTCCTGGAATCACTCTATTTACTAAAGAAAACCGCATCAAAATCCGTTGCGTAGTTTTAAAGATCTATGCATATATACAGACAGATAGACAGCGGGAAGAGACTTTGTTTTTAACCGACTTCCAAAAAAGGAGGAGGTTCTCAATTCGACACGTATGTTTTTTTTTTTTTTTTTAATGTATGTTAGCTCAGAACTTTTGACTGGGTGGACCGATTTCGATCAATTTTGTTTTAATTGAAAGGTGTTGCGTGTCATGTGGTCCCATTTTAATTTAATTGATATCTGACAAGTACTTTTAGAGTTATATCTAATAATGCGTATTTACGTGACTACTTTTTCGTCGACCTACGTTATATTATACCGTATAACTTTTTACTCGGTATACCGATTTCGATGATTCTTACTTTGATCGAAAGCTAATACTTGTCTTGTAGTCTTGTTTAAATTAGATCGAAAACTGATTACAACTTTTTGAGTAATCTTTAATAGCGCGTATTTACTTGACTATTTTTTCGTCTTATTACGTTGTATTACTTGTCGATGTAATTGAAGTCGGTTTTTTTTCGTTTGCGAGCAAACACAATTATATAATATATATGTAGTGACATAATTGTTCACTGTCAAACTGTCGTATTTATTTCGGCAGTAACAGTTGATTACTATACCATTGAATTTAATTCATTTTCTTTCAAATCAAATCGAATCTTTATTCAGACAGGCTTCAAATGCACATTCGAATCGTCACATTCGGAATCTAAATTCTGTAGAAAAGAATCGGAAGTTACTCTTAAAAAAAAGCTGTGTTTTAATACAAAATTGGTAATAAATACATACATATAATTGCAAAATTCATTAAGTTTAAGGATCAATGCGATGATCAAACCTCGTTAAATTGTAATAAAAGTGTAGGAATAGAAAAATAGTACAAAATGGGTTTAAGGTATTAAACATTCAGTACAATTATTTAAATCAAAGGCTTCACACCCTTGGCCGTCAACCTTGAGTCGTCAAAACTGACAGCTGTCAAAGTGACAGCGGCTGTCATCCGTAGCGCAGAGTGATTAATTAGTGTAACTAATTGATTTGACGTAATGTTTGAACTCGTTTAAAGTATGGAGGCGCAGAGTTGAGACAATAAGGCGATGAAAACATATCAATATCCGCATCATTGTCTTATACGTTAAGCTTTCGTCACACTTGATTAGTGTTTAACTATGCGGTAAAACGTCAAGACGTTATAGTCAGAGCTTAGCTTGACAGACTGTCTGACGGCATTTTTAGCATGAATTTTATAAATTTTAAGACAGTTACAGATTATGTACTGCGAAGGGTAAAATGGCCATTTAAGCTAATTCTTTCAGGCAAAACAGGAAAAACTCCAAAAGCTAATATTTTTTTGGTGTTAAAAAATAAATAAAAAGGTAGTCTATATTCGGAATCTATTAGTAGCCTGCAACTCTACAAGCATCGCAACGCGTTGCTGACCCAACCCCCAATTCCCCCCAGGATCTATGGTTACCTTACTCACCACAGGAACACAATGCTGCTTGAAAGAATTATTATTTAGTTGTCCTCTTCTGTAAGGTCGAGGTTGGGCTGCTCCAGATTTTGAAGAAGATATTTTTTGCTGTGCCCTACCTCAGTTAAATAACTAAAACGTAACATAACGTAAGGTACTTATTAATATCAATTATAAGAAGGTCGTGTAAGATTAAAGATTATTTTTGTCGAAGGAGATAAGATACTGGTGTTGTAAAAATCACGTACAAGAATATAATTTTTGTGTACCCGCTGTCATCGGCTTATCGTTTTGATACAAGTCGATTGGTGACTTCCTTAATTAAAACCTAAAATTTTGTTGTGATTTTTTTTTAAATTCAAAAAAGTCCAAACAAAGGAAAATATTAACCGTATTTTTTTATCAATGTAGGTACTATTCTGTTAGGTTGGTGAAAATAATAATATATAAGACTTTATTTAGTTTTAATTTTATGATTGTATGTTTTATATCTTCGAAATGTTGATGCTCTACAAAAAATGAATAAAGCAGGCAGACGGACAAAAAGCTACTAGCTAGAGTACTAAAATACTTCCAAAAAAACCTACCACTTAATAATTAGACAATAAGTCCACAACGCCATCTCTTAGAAATGATAAAGACTACTTTCTTGTCTGCAAAACTAGCGGTATCTATTCATGCATGCTTGAACTACTTCGTATCCACACGCACATTGTAAAAATTTACTCTCATCATTTTTCTCCAACGCGCCAAAAGAAGTATAACTTCAAAAACTTTTTCAAAATACCTTCAATTTACTGAATTGGATCTGTCACAGTTTTATAATAAGAATAGATTTAACACATATGTACAACATTTAATGACTAGTTGTAGTTACTACATAAAAATCAGCCTGATGGCAAGCGGTTATCGTAGTCTATGAAAGTTGCTGTCCCCCACTTTCTTCAGGAGGTCTAGCTATCTAGAAGGAACGTGTTACTTCTTGGGAGTAGCATTAGCTGTGATCTCCTGTAAGGTTAAGATAGTTCCGCAGTTGACCTTCTCCAAAATTTCAAGCATGATATTTCCTGCTGTGCTTTACCTATCTCTGCCCACGGGAGGTAGGGTAACCTCACTTAAAATATATATAAAAAGTTGTTATTAAAACATTACGTTAAAGGTTGTATTAAATATAAATATGTAAAATGAAATAAAACGATAACAATCGAAATCCTTATCAAAAATAAAAAGAAGCCAACGATAAGTTATAATAAGATTTAATTTGATAACACGCATTATAATTTTGTATATAGATAGACAAATAGATAGTGTTGTAACGAACGGATAGAGCAGTGGTCACAGTAAATGACTACCTACTGTGCTAGCGGACGTGGGTTAGATTTTTGGAGTTTACTCCCCCCGGTATGAAAAAAATATGAGGAGTAAAATCTACTGAACAAATGACCTCGTTACGTTTTTGTGCGCCATCTATCTGCTACGACGTTTACGACGGTATCGGTTACGACGTTTTCTAATAATGCCATTTATTTGATTCATTTATTTACCATTCGATATGGTATTAATTTTTTTCTTAGACTATAAAGTCTTTTTTGTGGATCTTTTTTGTGCATTTTCTTTTTTCTTTTTTGTGACAGTCGATCTGAAGTAGTCTCCAGTCGTCCGTCGGAGCTGACACACACACTTTTTTTTTATACAACTAGATTGGAAAACAAGCGTACGATTCACCTGATGGTAAGCAATTACCTCAACCTACAGACGCCTGCAACAACACACACAAACATTGCAACGCGTTGCCGACCATACCTCCGACTCAAGCAAGGAGCTCTAGTCACCTTACTCACCAGAGGAACACAACACTGTTTGAGAGCAGTATTACTTAGCTATGATTTTCTGTAAGATCGAGGTACTCCCAGTTGGGCTTGTCCAGATTTTGAGTAGGATATTTCCCGCTGAGCTCTACATCAGTTAAAATAATTAGATACCAGTTTATGATAAGTATTTATATAGAACATACATTTCCTTGGTCTATATCGGATCATAACAGGTCACTATCACGATTCAGTCTCTAACATCCCACAGCTGGGTATAGGCTACCTACTCTATGTGGGATAAATGTCCTACTACGAGTAACGATCGCTATCAGGTATTTATATTAAACACCGGGACCGACAGCGTTACCTGCTCTCTGAGGCACGACGGAGAGACTCACAAGGACAGACATACAAACTATTTTAAAAATATAAATATTCGTACAAATACAAATATCCATCCTTAGCGGGAAAAAGCAGTCAGTCAGTCAGTTCAGCCTATTGCAGTCCATTGCTGGACATAGGCCTCCCCAAGTTCGCGCCAGACATCCCGGTTTTCCGCAATCCTCATCCAGCCTACACCAGCAATCTTACGAAGATCGTCGGTCCAACGGGCCGGAGGACGTCCCACACTGCGTTTGCCAAGACGCGGTCTCCACTCCAGGACACGTCTGCTCCAACGGCCATCGGTCCTGCGACACAGATGACCAGCCCAAAAGGGAAAAAGCAGGGCCGCAACAAAATGCGGCAAAGGTATAATTCGATACATTTTTTAGAAGTCAGCCTGTATTAATTTACCCAGCTGTTATAACTATGTAAATATGTTTAAAGTTATAATCTAAGTATCGTTAGTGTATCAAAAGTCAGTGATAACGATAGCAGGGTAATATCAGTTGTTATCGACGTCTTATCATTTATCCTTAATATTTGTAACAAAGTATTAAATCCTTACCTCGCGGAGTAACACCAATTTATAGATTAGGATTTTTTTTTAATTTCTTATTTAATATATTTGTTTCGAAAACTTACAATATTATACATATTTACAATTAACAATTTAAGAACTAAATATGAACAGATAGGTAGTTGCTGTAGGAATCATGTTCGCGTGGATTGGTGCCAAGATTGCTGGCAAAATTTCCCCGTTGAATCGCTGTGCCGATTCTCATAAATAATAATTTTTTTTTAAATATATAACTAGGTCAGAAAACAAGCATTTGGCACACCTGATGGTAAGCGATTACCGTAGCTTATAGACGTCTGCAACACCAGAAGCATCGCGCTTGCGATGCCAACCCCATCCCCGATTCCCCCGGGAGCTCCGGTCACCTTACTAACCAACAGGAACATAACACTGCTTGAAAATAATATTATTAGATGTGATCTTCTGTATGATCGAAAGATACTACCCCAGTCGGGCTGCTCCATATTTTGAACAGAAAATTTCCTCAGGTGACCAGAGCTCCTGGGGGGAATTGGGGGTAGGCACCGCAACGCGCTTGTGATACTTCTGGTGTTGCAGACGTCTATAAGCTACGGTAATCGCTTACCACCAGGTAAGCCGTACGCTTGTTTGCCGACCTAGTTAGATATAAAAAAATTACATTAAGTATCCAAAAAAACTTCTTTATATTTACATCAAAAAACTAAATGAATCACAGTCAGTTTTCCGAGATATAGGTACTTGATCACAAGATAGTAATGGTGACGCCGCGTTGGCGCAGCGGTTACAGCACTGGATTGCGATTGGCTGTTGCAACATTTGTATTGGCCATACAGATGTTTGCCGTGGTCTGGGTGTTTGTGCAGTCCTTGTGGGTTACCCCACCGTGCCTCGGAGAGCACGTTAAGCCGTCGGTCCCGGTTGTTATCATGTACACCTGATAGCGATCGTTACTCATAGTAGGGAATATATCCGCCAACCCGCATTGGAGCAGCGTGGTGGATTAAGTTCCGATCCTTCTCCTACATGGAGAAGAGGCCTATGCCCAACAGTGGGATATTACAGGCTGTATCGTGATCGTGATCGTGATCGGTGACAGTAAACTTGAAGATCATGAAATATTGTTGACACGTATTTTCACAAAATTATTGTGTTTCTTTCAACGATGCAATCAGATAGTTACTGTTAACTGCACAAAAAAAAAAAAAAAATTCCAAGCAACATTCCATACAAAATGCTTAAAAATTATTATTACATGGGTCAAACAATCTCACGAGCCCTTACGAAAGCTGTGCTTTTTAACCGACTTCCAAAAAAGGAGGAGGTTCTCAGTTTGATTGTATTTTTTTGTGTATGTTAGATCAGAACTTTTGACTGAGTGGATCGATTTCGATGAAATTAGAGATCTGACAAGTAGGTACTTTTAGTGTCTAATAACGCGTATTTACTTGACTATTTTTTTTTTCGTCTACCCACGTTGTGTTACTTGTCGATGTAATTGAAGTCGGTTTCTTTTTCGTTTGCGAGCAAACACAATTATTTCTAGTTTATTTGATTGGTAACATTATCAAAGTAAGTACTGTATTTATTTTTAGCCGAAATAACAGTCACGCTTAGAGCCAATATGTCCTCGCATTAACACGTCACGTGCGCCATCTAATATAGCAGATATGTCTGTCCGGATTACCGGATTAGAGGCTTAGCTACCGTTCGCCGGCGATAGTGGTGCATTTATATCGATATTACACTGATAGTGTTGTGATATTGCTGCCTAAATATAGATATTTTTAAACGATTTGTACAAAGCCTGGCATTTTTTTTAAATAATATAAAATGCTAATCTTTAATATGATAATATGCTTTTGTAGAGAAAATATTGTAGTACCTAATTTTCTTGCGGTTTTAAAAATATTATTTTGTCTTGATATCTTTTTAATATATTTTATTGTGTTGTGTGTTTTTTATGAACACATAAAACTATATTTATATTATATTGGGCCTCATTGATTTTGAAGCTTTTGCTTATTTACATTTAAAAAAAAAACAATTTCTCGTAACAAAAAAGTACCTAATTTTTTCAGCCTTCATTGCAAAATTATGTTTTTTAAGTAAGAAAACGTAATTAAGAACATACATACACAACGATATATACAACATACGATATATTTCCTATTAAGATTACCAACATGACTTGCATAAATTGCATATAGGTACTACAAATATTCATATAATGTTACATACGAAACTTCTCTTTCTGCATTTATATCGGAATAATTAAAGATAAACTTTAATAAAGAATAACGTTCGCTTATCAGAGTTACCCATAAAATGGCAGTGTCACCGAAAAGTAATGTTTATAAAAATATTTGGACGACAGCCCTGACAAAACCGAAACAAACAGCAACTTATTTTAAAATGTATCATTTACGCTATAAGTTTCATTATTCAATGGCACGTTTTGTCAACGCTCGATCAATTAATATGAAAAAATCATCTTGTCTTTCTAATTATGTAGTGATGGAGGCAGTTGACAGGCGCAGAGATAAACAAATAAGAATAAGACATTTTCCGGTCTGTATAATATAAAAAAAAGCTTGTAAAAACCGCGCAATGTCAAAGATTTATCAAGATTGGAGCTCTGAGCGTTTGGCGTGGCGACGATCTCGCATTGCGTGCTTAAGTATAATGAAAGTTTTAATAGGTTCTGTCTGTACGTAGGATATTACGTAGCTATTACCTATTACACTTTTGTTTATAATTAAAATGTGCGCTTCAAAGAGTTTATATTCTTCTATTACTAATGAATTGTTTTAACTCAAACCTTTTGACAGCTCTGGATAGTGCGTGTGTCGTGTCGATAGCGCCTAAACACCGACGGTCACGGGTTGGATTCCCACTCGGAGTGCATATTTGTGTTATAAAAGTTTATTTCCGATCTAGTTGTGTGTCCTTGTGGGTCTACCCACCATGCCTCGGAGACCACGTTAAGCTGTCGGTCCCGGTTGTTATTTTGCACCTGATAGTGAGTTACTAAATAGTAGGCAATATATCTGCAACCCGCAGTAGAGCAGCGTGGTGGATTAAGCTCTGATTCGTCTCCTAGCTGGAGAAAGAGGCCTATACCCAGCAGTGGGATATTATAGGCCGAAGCAAACCTTTTGAAACATCTGTATACTTCTATTGAGGGACAGGATATATACAGAATGTATGTCTTAATCAAAATTTCGGAGTACTTTACAGAAGCTCACAGCTAAATAATACCGCTTTCAAGTAGTGTTTTGTTCGTGATTAAAGTAGGCGAAGAGTCGCTCGCATTCTCTTGGTATTGCACGCGTCCATAGCCCAGTGGCATAGCGAGGGGGGGATAGGGGGGGTATCATGCCCCGGGTGCTACTCACAAAGGGGTGCCAAATGTTCCGCAAAACAAGAAAATGCTGGACGTATTATATGGTTCTCGAATGGGTGGAGGGGGGCGCGATAAAAAGGTATTGTGCCCCGGGTGCGAGATCTCGCCACGTCACTGCCATAGCCTACTACTATAGTATTATTTGTTTGTTTAAAACAGCTACGACAAACATTTATAAACAATAACTATAAAAGTCGTCCGCTGTCTCGTTGAATTACGTCACGTGAAATATTGGTCGCGTTATGACTTATGACGCGTCACGTCAAATCCATTCACTTCACATACCTCGGTCAGCGACACAACGTTGTTAACTCTTATACAGACTAATGATATTTATAAAAATGACACAAGAATTCGATTAATGACGTGACAATTCTCTTGACATTTTTGTTTGATGACTGAGAGAATCTTCGATCTGTGAACAACTAACCGACAGACGCAGATTTAAAATAAAAGTATTCAATTTTTATATATGTTTGTGTTAATATACGAGAGGAAAAAAAAGGTGTGTGTGCGATTCACACACGATAGAAGTGAAACTTCTATGGCAAACTATTTAAAAAAAAAACTAATTTAAAATTAGCGGCTTGCAGCGCGGCTCGTCCTTCCCTGTCTTTTTGCCGTTGCATCCAATTTGAAATCACAACGATTCTAAACAAGTTTTACTTCAAAAAGAGAGGCTCACGAGCAGACATCACCACCAGACATCTGCAATATTACAAGATTTGCTAGTGCGTCCTTTAGGAAAAAGGTCTTGATTACCATAAAAAATCAGTTTCAATAAACCAAGAAATCATCAAACACGAAAAATGTTTAAAAAGTAACAAAGAATATTTTTTTTGTAGTTAATAAAACAATATCCAGAAAACAAGAATAATAATCTTTAGAACTTCTGAATTTCTACTGGTCAATATTATGACACTATAACATCGTCGAGGTGACTTACCGGAACAATAGCTTTGATTCAAGGTGTCATTAGACACCCGTCTGACTAGCTATTTAGCTGGCTATTCAATTAGTTTTTAACTGTCATCAAGCTGAAAGCCAATATAACTTGATATTTTTATTACTATTATTATTTTGCATAAAGAAAGAGATATTTTTATATTTTAATCAATTATTGCACGCGTCACACGCTTAAGCGTGTGGGTGTGCTTTACTATCGAAAGACGGCTCTGTGTCCATTTTCCAAGATAAAATCGTTCTTATACGTTAAGTTAGGCACTGAATTTAAAAAAAAAAGGTTGTTTCGGAAACTAGACATGTTAATCTATAAAGTCAGCGTATTTTCTTTTCATTTTGTTTAATATTTATAACAAAAAAAACGTAATTAAAAAGTGATATGTCAGCTGTCCGTTGGTCTGTGCCCTTTTGTTGTCTTCACGTTTTAGAAAAATATAAACAATTAATTGTAATAATTTCTTTTGAATAATACTTCATTCACTCTAAGGATGAACTGTATATCTTTTTATGAATGAACTCTTAACCGTTTTAAAGATATTAACGAAATTCGAAAGATTTTCTGGGTTTCTTTCATAAATATTTTTTCTTTTTTAAACCCCGGCGCAAAACGAGGGGTGGTGTAAGTTTAACGTGTCTGTGTATCTGTGTAACTGTCTGTGGTACTTTTTTCTAGTTGATGAGGGGATCTGACTACCTTCCTTATGTCCTATCGATTCGAAATTTGGTACCGTATTACTTAAATGATATTGAAAGTGTATGGTAAGGTATCGTATTATGTATAGTAAGGCATCCGCCAACCCGCATTGGAGCAGCGTGGTGGATTAAGCCCTTTAATATATATAACAAAAAAATGTAATCAAATAATATATCTACAGCTGTCCGCTGGTATGTGCACTTTTAGTTGTCTTCTCGTTTTAGAAAAATATAAACAATTTTAGCGAAATGTATAAGCTATTGAACGATCGGATAAATAATAAGATGTTATCTATTTTCGCTGACTCTTTATTGAAGAATAATAATGATAGAAAAACAATATTCAAGTAGCAAAATATAAAAAATTGGCAAAATACAAAATATAATTATAAGATAATAGAAAAACAATATATTCAAGTAGCAAAATATAAAATATAATTATAAGATAACGTGCTACGGGTACGTACATAATTTTACTTACTAAATTGAAAAACAAATTATCAAGAAGAATTTAAAATCAAATTCTTTGACGACTATCGAAAACACGCCACATTACTCTCCTCCGAGACCGAAGGTCAATAGCCGGTTGGCGGGCCAGTGGAACCAGATGCTGCATAGCTCTCAGTGAGTTGGAACTGTCTGCGGTGATGCTTGCGAAGCCTGCGTTGCCGTTCAAGCTCGAGGTTACCAGCTTAGCGAATGACCACCAGTTTAGCAAATGAGCTCGGTTTAGCGAATGAATGAGCGGATGATAAAATATTCGCTAACTCCGCAGACTTTTTATTAATGAATTGTTATTTTTTTATAATATAAAAATGAATCAAGTAGCAAAATGTAAAATATTAACAAGAAGAGCTTAAAATCAAATTCTTTGACAACTATCAAAAAATATTTTTATTAAAATGATAAGAAGAGGTTTTTATTATTATTTATATAAAAAGTCTATATATGTAGAGACGCCAATTAATTGTAATTATTCCTTTTGAATAATACTCCAGTCACTCTAAGGATGAACTCTTTTTCTTATTATGACTGAACTCTTAACTGTTTTAAAGATATTTACGAAATTCGAAAGATTTTCTGGGTTTCTTTCATAAAAATTATCACCGTCTATTTTTTTTTCCTCTCTTCTTTTTCATGAATTATTTATTTTTTAAATAACTTCTGCTGCATCTAGCGACATTATTGATATTTTTGGCAGTGAAGTTAAAATTGTATCTATGTTTCGTGACGTGTCGACAGATTTTCGATAATATAAAATGCCAAAAGAAAATAAAAACTCTGCAAGAGAACGTGATCAATTACAACGTGATTATAAAAGAGAACGTCGTAAAAATTATGAGTCTTTCGAAAAATTATAAAGATGATGTTATGATTGAGCTGAATAAACCTGAAAGCTGCTGTCTTGGAAATAAACATAGTGGAATCTATTCTGCTCAAATTCCTAATAAGGATGATGTAAACCTTGCTCAAAAAAAATGTCGAATGTCTCAAGTTCGTCAAAACTATGATTTTAGACAAAGCGAACGAGAAAAAGATAGGTTAGCTAAGCAGGCTCAGCGATAATTTAGTGCCTACCTTAACATATAAGAACGATTTTATCTTGCAAAATCGACACAAAAAATAATAATATTTTATTCAATTGATTTCTCTTTTAGGCAATTATTATTAATTTCAATTCGTAACACAATGAGCGTGTGAGGCGTGCACTTTTGGATTTTCCAAATTTTTAAGTTTATTTAGAATTATATAGGCTACTAGCGACTCGCCCCGGCTTCGCACGGTTTTATGAACAATTAGTGTTTCTCTACTATATTATGTATGTATTATGCATATAAACCTTCCTCTGGAATCACTCTATTTACTAAAGAAAACCGTATCAAAATCCGTTGCGTAGTTTTTAAGATCTAAGCATATATACAGACAGACAGACAGCGGGAAGCGACTTTTTTTTATAATATGTATTGATAACAAATCCTGTCTGATCTGACTTACGGAAATGGAGTAGTAACAACATACATATTAGTGTTTGATCTCAAACAAAACAAAAAGCCTTTTTTAATTTACAATACTTTTTAAGCGATTAAAAAAAGGGAGAGGGCTCTCAATTCGACTGTAATTTTTTACTTGTTTTATTTTTACTTTGATGACGTCATAACTTTTAACTGGGTATACCGATTCTCATGATTCTTTTTTATTAGATAACTATTGCTTTTCACGTGGTCTCATTTTAATTTGAGTGAGATCTGATCAGTGGTTTTTGAACTATCCCTAATAACGTGTATTGTATTATTATACTTGTTAGTGTAATTTTAAGTGGTTTTTTTTTCTTTTTGCTTTAGAACAAACAGTTCTTTTAACCTTTTAAGTTCTAGTTATTTAGTATTTAAAAAAGCTCTCGCTTAAATTGTAAATTAATATCAAATATAATTAACCGGACCAATACCTTTAAGCGTTCATTTGACTTAAATAGGGTTGAGATAAACAAAATTTAAGGATCAATGGGCTTTTTATTAAAACAAGTTTGAACATTATTAAGTTTCTGTTGTCAAAGACTTCAAAGACTATACTTATATAATCACAGATTTCGCTAAAGCTACACTATTAATTTGCCTATTTTTTTCAAAAAAAAATATATGAAATTTAAATTTAAAAAACCAAAAAATTATTAAAATAAATAATACCTTATTTAATCTATAATCTATTCTCAATTTGACCACAGAATTTAACAATAAAGAAAATAGTATAACTATGTGATGTCTTTAATGTTTTTTTTTATCGATTTAATGTATTTTTTTTGCATAATTTAAAGAAAATATTAGCATTCTGCATTCCTTCCCTTTATAAACTATTAGGTAAGAGTGCGAAATTTCATACTCCTCCATCTGTGCAATTTTCGTAAAAGGGGTACAAAGTTTTTGATTCACTCATTAATATGTAGATAGAAGATAGATAATTATAATAAATTAGCTGTGCCCGCGAAATCTTCAGCGTGGAATCTTCAGCGTGGAAAGTTATTGTTCAGTTTGCCAAGTTATAAAATAAATAAATTTAGAAATTAAAAATTAGCCTAAATTACTCCTTATTACATGAGCTAACATTTAAAAAACAGGCCTACGTCAATCAAGTAGTTTTCAGAAGTAGGTACTTTAAATCTTTTAATACATATAATTACAGCGAAAAGTTGTATAGGTTAATAGGCTTCTCTCTCTAAGTTTTTATATAATTTTTAATCTTAATCAGAAATAATAAATATCATAACCATAAACCGTAATACGGTGATACGGAACCTATTAAATAAAATAAAAGATCGTTTTTAGTGTAATGTTTTTGTTTCGGTAATCTAATCCGTCTCATTTACGAAGTTTTCGTGTATTGATGTTGTAAGCAGCGAAGCGCGCCGGACACGCGCTTAAAATATCAAATAACTTACGAAAAAGATTAAAAAATAAAAAGAAAGACATGCAAAGACTGGTCGAACCGAAAAATAACTTAAAGTAGATCAAGTTTTGAACTTTGTTTTAGATTTGAGCGTTATGGAACGCGGAAATGACGTTTTAATAAAGCCGCCATTTTTGCAAATAGTACAGGCAATATAATGTTGGTGAAATAATATTAGCTTGTAATAAACAATTTGCAGAGTTGGAACATTCAAATGTAAGCTTACGTACGATGACAATAACAAACTCATAATAAAAGTAATTTACATTATTTTTTTAAAGTTTTTAATAAAAACCTTACGAACCTTACGAACCTTAACGGAGTTGCTAATACATATGATAAGCCTTTATATATGACTATTAGGCTGTTTTACTGTATGTGGTTTCTATCAGAAAAATCTCACGTCCGTTGAGCATTAAAAACAATTTATGTTAATTTTCTAATCGACTTGTCTTGTAATGTGCGGTAAAGTTTGTGGTAAGTTGTGGTAAAGCACGAGACGAACACGAGACAATATTAAATTATTCTTTTTTTATTTCTTACTAAATGGCCCGGTGAACTTCGTATCACCTACGTATATTTGTAAAAAATATACACAAAACACTTTCTGAACGCACCTATAAATTATTGACAACCAATTGACAACGTTTAGACAAAAGACATTAAATTTCCCCGCTAGGATCATTTTTTATTGAAAAATTGAATCGTCGTTTTTAGTATTTTCCGTTACGTATTATTTGTGTTTCTCACCGTTTAAACCTTCCCTGAACTCTTACAAACATTTCAAGATCAAAATTAGCCAAATTGGCCCAGCTACTCTCGAGTTTTAGCGAGACTAACGAACAGCAACTGATTTATATAATTATATAGATTAGTAGATTACAATCGAAGCAATAAACATTGTCATAATTCTAATGATGAAACAAAAAAATCTTTTTTTTATAAAGTAAATTAGGAACTACACCAAAAGATCGTCAAATTTTTTTTTTTTAATAAAATGTAAACGTCATTTTTATTTCGACAGGACATATCTCAGTGATGAATGAGAGTGCGAGATTCTGCACAGGAATGCGTATTCCCCCAGGAATACAGATATTTTAGAGACAGGTAAGATCGACAAAGTTCACAATTCATATAGAATTCATCAAAAAATTGATATTGAACTTTATTTATATGACATAAAGTCACATAAAATTGTGATATAAAATTTTGTATGGAATTTAGATAAAAAGGGGTTTGTATAGAAATGGCCACGCGCTAACAGTCGGTGGTCAAGTTTTTTTGAAAGTTTTAGTAGAATTTATTTAATGAATATAATATATTTCTTTTATAGATGGTCAGATCTGTTGACCCGTACATTTGTTCTCCCTTCAGGTAATGTTTTTTGGAGGAAGTTGGATGTGGTTGACAATGTACTATCAATTCTTTTAGGTGTAACATATTCATTTCAGTTATGTGTTATAGCCTATGAAAGTTAATTGTTTAATTGTTAATTAATTTATAGCACGCAGTAATATTGATAAACATAAATAGTAATAGCAGTAATATTGAAACTTCTCTGAAAATAATCTATTATGATTTTTCTGAATTTATTAAAATTTCCTCTTTTATTTAGTTTTAATACGAAAAACCGTCATAGGCACTTCATATTTTCTCAAAAGCACGTTACTTTTACTAAAATTATGTTATCCAAAACAAACCCCACGACTTGCTTACAGTTTATTTTGTTTTTCTTTTTTCTTTTTTAAATTTTTTAATTTTTATACATAAATTTTTGAATTATACATACATTTTTGTTGTTTTTGGTGCAATTTTTATTATTAGTAATATTATTATTATTTTTTTTTGTACATTCATTATAAATATACAAAGTATGAATAATTTCGGTTGTTGCACATCATCTGAGGCAGACCGTTCAAGCATTTTGGTGTGTGGACTTTGCCGAGTCTCATTTCACTACAAATGTATTTTCCCACACAAGGAGAACAAAAAGCCACCGTCGGATCTAAAATCGACTTGGATCTGCCCCGATTGTATACAAAAAAATCGTGCTCCAAACAATCGCAATAAAGATAATACACCTGTCCGTTCGAATTATCGTGACCTAAAGGAAGTTGTAACCGAAGATATCTTAACCTTGCACCCTAACTCGAAGCAGGATGTGGGCAATCAATCTCCACCTATAAACATCAAGGATTTCATAAAATCTGAGTTTCATGATATGAAGCAGGATCTTAGCAGTATCTCGAAAGAAATTACATCTTTAAGGCAGGAACTTCAGGACATAAGAACTGCCATGGGTTTTATAAACGATGAATACAATAAGATGAATGAAAAAATTGCGTTAGTGGAATCGAAGTTTAAGGCTTTTGATGCCTTGGTGACCACTGTGGAGCATTTAAGGACGGTTAATGAGAAGCTGGAGGCAGATTCTAACGCTAAAGACCAATGGGCAAGGCGGTCTAACATAGAGATCTGCGGAATTCCTGAAAAGAAAGGCGAGAACCTTCTCCGCATTACAGAAGAAATCGCTAAAAGAGCTGGATTTGATCTGAAGTTGACAGAAATTGATTTTGTTACGCGAGTTGCCTCCACTAGTAAAGTCAATAAACCTAAGCCTATAGTTGTCCGTCTGCAATCTCGCTATAGAAAGGATGACTTTTTAGCCTGTTTGAGGAAATTGAAAATGATTTGCCAGGACCTCGGCTTTGATAAGAATGAGTCTCGGATATATTTTAATGATCATTTGACAAAATTTAATAAAATGCTTTTACATCGTGCTAAAGTTTTGTCCAAAGAGCGCACTTATAAATATGTTTGGATTAAAAACTGTACAATTATGGTCAGACAGAACGACACCAGTCCTGTTATTCACATTGCGAATGTTGATGATTTAAAAAAGATCAAATAGGCAATATTTACTCTCCATTTATAATTATGTATTGTATGTTTTATGTAAATTGTAGTATCTCATTTAGATATTTAATATGTTGTTATAGGTATGGGGTTCAGCTATGTTTGCGAAGTGCTCATGTATTCGGGCTCTGCTTGACAATTATAGTTAGGAATTTATCTTTTACCAAGTTTGGGTGTGATAACATTTCGATTTTGAAAAATAAATGTATATTTAATTTGTTTATTGTTTGTAATTACTATGCTTGATCACAACAGTTTAAGTATTTACTATCAGAACGTTCGTGGTTTACGTACCAAAACTAACTTATTTTATAACAGTCTACTTCTCAATGATTTTGATATCATCTGTTTAAGCGAGACATGGTTGTTGGACTCCATTTCTAGCTCTGAACTTTTTGATTATCGTTATGCTACATATAGGTGCGACCGTAATTATGAGTCTCGTGGTGATAAGCTTGGCGGTGGTGTACTTATTGCTTTGCGTCGCGAGTTTCAGGTTGTTTCCTCGGATAATATCACCTTTAATAATTTTTCAGCTGAAGCTGTCACTGTTACTATTCACCTTAAGAACTCACGCCTTTTGAAGATTTGCTGTTGCTATTTCCCACATTGCCCAGAACAAGAAGAATCTGAGGCTTATTTATTTGACACAATTTCTAATATGATTATCGATAGACCTAATGATGTTTATTTAATTGTGGGTGATTTTAACATAAGTAATGGAATTTGGCATCAAGTGCATAATTATTCGGAATTATGTGACTCTTTTCGAGGTTCTCTGGTAGACAACCTGCACCACTTTCTTTGTTTTTCTGATTTCAAGCAGTATAATACTATAAAAAACTGTAATGACCGTTTATTGGACCTGGTTCTATGTAGTACAGATTGTGTCGTTTCTAAGAGCCCTTATCCTTTACTTGACGAAGATAAGTATCATCCTGCTTTAGAGATTAACTCATTGCTAGTTAGACCTAATATTATGCAATTACCATCTCGCATTATTCGTCTTTATCACAAAGCTGACTCTGGGGCAATAATTAAGTCGCTTCGTGAAATTGAATGGATTAAACTTTTCCATAACCTTGACATTGAAGCCGCCACCACTACTTTCTATAATACCATCTTCAATATTATTGATAGGTGCATACCGTCAAAGGTTGTTCATCAGTCACGTAAGTATCCTGTTTGGTACAATAGGCCTTTGATAAAGATAATTAAGGAAAAATTGAAATTTCACAGAAAATGGAAAACTTATTGCAGGATGTCAGACTATGATACATTTGTGCTTTTACGGGAAAGACAGAGAAGGGTTGAAGTCGACTGTTATAATGCTTTTATCGATAATGCTGAGAGACAAATTAATCGAAATAGTAAATATTTTTGGTCTTTTATAAGATCTAGGAGGGGGGAGTCTTATGATCTGCCAAATCGTATGTCTTTAGGTGAGACTTTGTCATCTGATGGCGAAGAGATTTGTAACTTGTTTAACTCATACTTTCAGTCTGCTTTTGAACCGGAGATGGGTGTGAATGGAGTTTTACCCGACAGTCAACCCTGTGTGGATTTATGTTCAATCGAACTTAGTATTTCTATAGTTGAGAAATATCTTAAAAATCTTAACGTTGACAAGGGAGTTGGACCAGATGCTTTACCCCCCTGTTTTCTTAAGCAATTTTGTGATGTGCTGGCATTACCTATATTTTTGTTATTTCGCTTATCTTTGAACACCGGATGCTTACCGACTTTATGGAAAAAATCTTTTATAACCCCGATATTAAAATCCGGCAATAAACATGATATACAAAATTATAGGCCTATTTCAAAACTTTGTTCCATTGCAAAGTTGTTTGAGAAAATCATTTACGACACTATGTTTCCAACTATACGTTCTTATCTGCTAAATCAACAGCATGGATTCATCAATAAGCGTTCAACGGAAACCAATCTCTGTGAATTCATACATCGGGTTTCTAGTTCTTTGGACCAGGGACATCAGGTTGACGTCGTATACACGGATTACTCTAAGGCCTTCGATAAGGTCTCACACAGTCTTCTTCTTCTTAAGCTGAAGCGTTTCGGAATACACGGTGATCTTCTTCGTTGGTTGGATTCATATCTTCGCAACCGAAGTCAGGCTGTATCTATTAAGGGTTACTTATCGTCATTTGTGCCTATTACGTCAGGTGTGCCCCAGGGCTCTCACCTCGGTCCTTTACTATTTAATATATTTATAAATGATATAAGCGATGTGTTTGTGTCCTCTGAATTCCTTTTGTACGCTGATGACACTAAAATATTTAAAACTATTAAATCACTTGCTGATTGTTATGATCTTCAAACAGACTTAAATCGCCTTGAAATCTACTGTAAGTCTAATTTTCTTCATCTGAATATTACTAAATGTAGTATAGTTTCTTTCTCACGCAAACACCAACCTTTTATTTATAAATATGCTATTAACAGTACTTTATTAACGAGGAAATCTGAGGTGAGAGACTTGGGTGTTACACTGGACAGTAAACTAACATTTGGGACCCATGTAAACAACATTTTAACAAAGGCATATAGTTTGCTTGGTTTCATTATGAGGATCGGATCTGAGTTTAGGAGACCTTCCACACTTAATCTTCTTTACAACTCCTACGTTCGCTCTGTACTTGAGTATTCATCTACGGTCTGGAATCCCCAGTATAACGTTTATAAGAATCGAATTGAGAATATTCAGAAAAAGTTTTTGAAGTATTTGTCGTATAAATTTACTGACTTACCAAACGAGCCATTGAGTCTGTCTAGACGCCGTTCTGTTCGAGACCAAATATTTTTATTTAAAATTGTTAATAATCACGTGGACTCTTTTTTTTTACTTAGTAATCTACTTTTGAACTGTCCACGATCTGGTTCACGTCATCCGAGGTGTTTTCATACTCCAACTTGTCGTACCTTCTATAGCGCTAATTCGTTTTTGATCAGAGCTTGTCGTGAGTATAATGAGCATTTTTGTAATATTGATTTGTTTCACTTATCTTTAGCTGAATATAAAAAGCAGATATCGAATGCGATTATTACGATTTAATGTTGAATGGATTTTGTTAGTGATTTGTATTTGTTTTGAATTTATAATGTTGATTAATTTATTATAGCTTATCATTGCTTTAGAGTGCTTTTATGTAATGGTAATTGCTGGAAACTTTGCTGTATTTTGTGAAATTAATTTGTGTTGATGTATTTTATTGTATAATATATATTCGATAAAAACGATTTAATGTTGAATGGATTTTATTAGTGATTTGTATTTGTTTTGAATTTATAATTTTGATTAACTTATTATAGCTTATCATTTTATTGCTTTAGAGTGCTTTTATGTAATAGTAATTGGTGGAAACTTTGCTGGATTTTGTAAAATTAATTTGTGTTAATGTTATTTATTATGTACATCTGTTTGTTTCCCAAATATTGAATAAATAAATAAATAAATAAGTGCGAAACTCAGTAACAGCTTGACCAATTCATTGGATATTCACACAAAACGTATCAAAAAATTAAAATTCCCGCGTTTCAGTTCTCTAGACAGCACAATCGTCTGTCGAGATAGTAATTTATATGTCTTGGTGACATTTATTAAATTTAATTAGTAAAGTAAATAATTGTGTTTGCTAGCAAACGAAAAAAACTGACTTCAATTACATCGACAAGTAATACAACCTACGTAGACAAAAAAAAAAAATTAACAATCGCACTAGTCGTCACTATGACTATCGAGGATTCCTCTCGATTTATGTAGGATTCCATCATCAGATCCTGGTTTCCTTATCATGGTACCAAACTGGGGATATCTCCTTTCCAACAAAAAAAGAATTATCAAAGTCGGTTCATAAGCGACGAAGTGATCCCCGAACATACATAAAAAAAAACATATATACGGTCGAATTGAGTAACCTCCTCCTTTTTTGAAGTAGATTAAAGAAAATACTGTTTTAATTTGATGCCTTTGTTTTATTTATCTCTATAATCAATGTAGTCTAATCACCTGTATAATTTACCCCTGTTGCACAATTTGTGTAATCTGTATCACGGAGGTGTATGTGCGAGTAAGCTGACACTAGGCGTCAAAAGTAAGTAATCTAGATTCTAGATAGTTCGCAGTGCGTGAACCCGCGGCGCGGGCAATTTCCTGCCGCGTCAGCGTCTTAACACTTTTATCTCCCACCCCCCCAGACTTGCACTGGTTTGATTTAATCCTTTATTTATAAACATTTTTAAGTATTATTTTAAAATGTGGTTAAATTATTGACAGTAAGTGTAAATTTTTAATGAAGATTTTTAAACTTTAACGTTCATACCACTCGTGGTCATAGAGTTTCCAACGTCGTTGAAATACTGCGAATTTCAAAATGACAACAGCGGTAATTTTTAACCGACTTCCAAAAAAGGAGGAGGTTCTCAATTCGACTGTATTTTTTTTTTTTATGTACTCGTATGTTAGCTCAGAACTTTTGACTGGGTGGACCGATTTCGATCAATTTTGTTTTAATTGAAAGGTGTTGCGGTCATGTGGTCCCATTTTTTTTAAATTAAGATCTGACAAGTACTTTTAGAGTTATCTATACTAATATATAAAGCTGAAGAGTTTGTTTGTTTGTTTGTTTGTTTGTTTGTTTGTTTGTTTGAACGCGGTAATCTTGGGAACTACTGGGCCGATTTGAAAAATTCTTTCAGTGTTAGATAGCCCATTTATCGAGGAAGGCTATAGGATATGTATCATCACGCTAAGACCAATAGGAGCGGAGTCCACGCCGACGAAGTCGCGCGCAGAAGCTAGTATCTAATAATGCGTATTTACTTGACTACTTTTTCGTCGACCTACGTTGTATTATACCGCATAACTTTTTACTCGGTGTACCGATTTTGATGATCCTTACTTTAATCGAAAGCTAATACTTGTCACGTAGTCTAAGTGAAATTAGATCGAGATCTGATTATAACTTTTTGAGTAATCTTTAATAGCGCGTATTTACTTGACTATTTTTTCGTCTTATTACGTTTTATTACTTGTCGATGTAATTGAAGTCGGTTTTTTTTCGTTTGCGAGCAAACACAATTATTTATAGATGGATATCTCATCTAAGATTTTTGTTTGGGTAAATATGACAAAATTTACCGTTTTGCTGAAAATCGTAAAAGAACCCGTTTTTGTGTCCTATGACCCTGAGTAATTTTTTTTCCAGGTGAGGACTTTTAAGGTTCTATTTATGATGGTGTTTTGAACAATCCTATTAATTTTCAGCTGAGTGCGAACTTTTTTACCCTTGAATGTCTAAATTGACCGGACTGTAAGTACCACAGTATCTCAAGTGTTCTTAATACTCTATGTTCTTAATATAATGGCATATAATTATAGTTTTACTATATTAATTACAAAGATTTGTTAATATTTTTTAACGTCAACTCGTTTACAATTTTCCTAGAATTGCCGGCGTTCATTGATTTGACGACGTTGATTCCTTGGTTGCCTTCCAAACGCAGTATTTTTAATGCTTAAAAGAAAACTTTGTCAATAAATACGTAAATAAGAAAATTTAATGGATATCTTTAGTTATGCAATTTAGATTATATTACTCATAGAAAAGCATTAAAATATTGTGAAATATATTACATATGAGAAGTAAACAAATCAAATGCAATCGTCTGGATATTATCTCATCTACGTAACACATTGAAGTGAGTATGTCTGTCTGGTACAGCGCAATCTCCATTGCTTAGATAACTGGATGATAAAATGATGCTATTTTTACCTTACAAGTGTTAAACGTTACAAGCTAATTTTAATTTATAAAAAATTTAAATCACACGTTGAAACATTGTAGGTTGTCCTTCTTATATATCTATATTTATATTTACACCCAGACCACGGCAAACATCTATATGGCCCTGTGATATGGCCAATACAAATGCTTATCATGTGTGGCGATCGAACCCGCAACCGCCAGCGGAACAACCACAAACCGGTGCTGTAACCGTTGCGCCAACGCGTCGTTTCTGAAAAATATTATCACATCATTATATTATTACCGTATTCGCTGTGTGGTTAGGGCAGTAAAGGATATAGCCACCCCCTGTCTTCCCGTGGGTATTGTAAGTGGCGACTAAGGGATGACACAGTTCCACTACCACCTTCGAACTTAAAAGCCGACTAATAACGGGATAACCATCCAACTGCTGGCTTTGAAATACACAGGTCGTAGACAAGCAGCAGCGTCTTCGGTGCGACAAAGCGACCCCTGCGGTCACCAACCCGCGTGCCCAGCGTGGTGACTATGGGCAAAACACATGAGTTCCTGCCATTTTCGGCGCGAACTTGGGGAGGCCTATGTCCAGCAGTGGACTGTGTTAGGCTGAAGTGATTATAATGTCTTTGTATACATAGCTATCGTAATTTAGTTACCGATCGACCATTACATCAATTGTAACACTTCTACAACTGCTACTTCTAGCAGTCATGCCTATTTCAAAGTTCACTAGGCATTCCGTGATCCAACTTGTCCTATGTTGTTGTTCTTTACTTGAAAAATAATTCATTATTAATTTACGAGTATTCATTTTGGTAATTTTTAAGGCGATACCTTAAATTTTACTTCATAGGTCCTTTAGTTTCACATTTCCTTCACTACTCTGTAAGTCTGTACGTCTAATAATGTCATTCGCAATGAATTATTTTAAAATATTGAACGTACAGACGCGGTCACTGTCTTATTATATATTCAATATATAGACAATTTGAGTGGCACGTTTGTCCGTCCGTTCGACATCAGGTACGAGATAAGGAGCGACGTCTTACCTGACATTGGCGCAGGATATGGGCAAAAAATGCTCTTTCCGAATCAATGAACGATTCAGATACTAACTTCTCAAAGTTTAGTAGTGATTTTGATTTTGAATTCTTGAAGTGAAACTTCTTTAGGCTCATGAGGGGTAAAATTTGAGCGACCGAATTATTATTTTTTTGAATTTTTTTTAAATAAGTTTGCCAAAGAAGTTTCACTTCTGACATGTTTACTTTAGGAGCATCACAATTCATGCAACACAATTTGCCGACCATCTGTCGACCCTCTCCTGGAGCTCTGGCCGTCTTACTGGTCATAAGGAGGAGGAAGGAGGACATATTATGTATTTGACATTTTTATAATATATATCATGCCGTGACTTAAATAATTATAGTCACATAAATACATTAAAAAATTGATACATTATAACTAAAATATTTCGATTCCTAATCAGAAAATTAAGAAATATTCTAAATAAACATAAATGCAATAAAGTTTGACAAGCGGCGAGAATCGTTGATCCCCGCGACAGGTTGTGCTGTTGTGACAGCTCGCCGGGACGCCATCTTTACAACAATACGACAAATAAAATACAAAAGTATCATAATACTATTGTCTCCCAACACCGTCCGAATAACTCGCTTTCATACTTAGACAATAATTATTGTATGTAATTGTTGTATGAGTAATGAATGTTATTATGTTGTGTCATTGTGCTAATGTTGTAGTTTTTTTTATAACCAAAAAAGTGCAACTGTTTACAGATAATTTGAATGATGATTGTTGAATTTACAATGAAATATAATGATTATTTTATTTATTGATTCATTCATTATAATGATTATTTTATTTCGAGATTATTAATAGGATAACTAACACTAATCTCAAGGAACTACTGGTTCGAATTGAAAAATTGTATTTGTGTTGGATAGCCCATTTACCGAGTAAGGCTATATGCTATTTTATTAAAAGATTTTATTTAAATTTGTATGCAAGTATGTATATGTAAGTATGGAAGTATGTATGTATGTATGTTTGTTAGAGTGGAATCTTGCAACTCAATTTTGAAGCATATATGTATCTTTAACCGATTGAATAGAAATTGTATATACCTACATACACGTTTATTTTCGTCAAACGACTGTAAATGGGCACGGCTAATTTATGATAAACTTAAAAATAAATATGTACCTACTTGATCTAGAAGTTCTAAGAGCTGGGTAAACGTTCGTAGCACATGAATTCGGAAAATAAATTATCATATAATTTATTATAAATATATCTTAAATGTAATTTTAAAAGTAGATATGAAACATTTGTTTCGTAAAAACAGACGTAGCTACATGTTATCGATGGTGTCGAATTGTTTAAATAATATTCTACCCTTTCCTTAATCGAATAATTTTGACTCTCCCTATAACATAGTTGGTAACCTGAGTTTAGCTCTTGGAGTGTGGGTTCGAAAAATATGCAAATATACTTATTAGATTTAAGATTAACATGGTTACTTCTATTACGAAAATTATTCGAAAACGGGATATTTACCATGTTTATTAATTTTTAATAAACATGGTAAATGAGACTGTCTCGTGAACAAGACATTCGCAGTTAATGTCGAAATATCGAGCTCCGCGAAGAAAAATTAATAAACATGGTAAATATCCCGTTTTCGAATAATTTTCGTAATATAGGTACTTATTACTTATCTGTTGACCGTTCAGCAGAGTTTACGTTAGGAACAGACGACCGTGTGTAATTATTATCTAATATTGTGTCATTTTGTTTATTAAACATTTAACTGATTTAACACACTTGGTGTTGAAGTTGCAAACAGTAACAATCAGTACCCATAGTTGAAGATATTATCTTTTCGACTTAAATGAGTATAATGGCGCCAAAAGAATACAGATGATTTTAACAATGTCTTCACTATCACTACACATTATAAAACAAAGTCTCTTCCCGCTGTCTATCTGTCTGTATATATGCTTAGATCTTTAAAACTACGCAACGGATTTTGATGCGGTTTTCTTTAGTAAATAGAGTGATTCCAGAGGAAGGTTTATATGTATAATATATGTATAGTATAGTAGAGGAACACTGATAGTTTCAAAGTTTTCTAATGACGTGATGTCGTAAATAAACACATTTTTTGCGCTTAGATTGCAAATATTTATTTTATATTTTATATTTAGTATCAGCATTGCACCCGTGCGAAGCCGGAGCGGGTCGCTAGTATAAAAATATTTTACAATTATTCTGATAACAGATAGCCCATTTTCGCTTTTCAGTGAGCACAAAATAAAAATCGGTCGATAGGTACTCAAAATATTTAATGAATGACGTAAAGATAATAATAATAATAAAAAAACGAAATTTTACAAAATAAAAATTTATGGCAATTAATTATGATAATATTGACAACCGTGATCATTATCTAGCGATAAACAGCTTATTTTATAAAAGTAAGAGATTAAAACAAAGATTTCTTACATTTATTTGATAAATATAGATAATAATCTGTTACGCAAAAGTCTATTTTAGGTAATAATTAAAAAAAATAACTATGTATATAGTGCGGTTTTGTCCGGATTGATAATTTGTTTAACGCCGAATTAATAATACTCTAGGTAAAAGATTATTGCATTTTTTATATACGAGTAAATAGGTACTTACAGGAACACAACCTGCTCGAAAACAGTATTATTTACCTGTGATCTTGTGTAAGGTCTAGGTACTACCGTTTTTGCCGTCCTATTTCAGTTATATTATGTAGGTAGTTTAATTTGAGATATCTCGTCTGTTGACATAATACATAAAATCCTTAATAATAAAATTTTGAGGTGAATTTATTTTTACTTTACATTTTAGCTACCATAGTCCACTATATTTTTTTTTGTAAATTTAAAATCCCTATCAATTTATAATGAAACAACTTTTCGGGTTTTATCGCGGAGAGGACTGCCCTCCAGTGACCATGGTTGCTGTAAAGTACCTATCCGAAACGTCGAACATTTAAAAACCTTAATAAACCGCGATGAAATACGAAAACATTGTTTCATTATAATGAGTGAAATTCGCGTAAACATTAGAAAACAATATATTATCAATTTAGCTTTTAAAAATATATCCATCATCATCATCATCATCACTTCATCCAACCGCAGTCCACTGGACATCATCATCATCATCATCATCATTTCAGCCTATCGCAGTCCACTGGACATAGGACCAAAATTCACGCCAAAAACGGCGTGAACTCATGTGTTTTGCCCATAGTCACCACGCTGGGCAGGCGGGCTGGTGACCGCTGGGCTGGCTTTGTCGCACCGAATACGCTTCTGCTAATCTTCGGCCTGTAAATTTCAAAGCCAGCAGTTGGATGGTTATCCCGTCATCGGTCGGCTAATTAAGTTCCAAGGTAGTAGTGGAACTGTGTTCCACTCCCTTAGTCGACTCTACGACTACCACGGGAAGAGAGGGTGTGGCTATATTCTTTACTGCCGTAACCATACAGCAATAAATAAATAAAATATATATGTATAATGTATTATATCTCCGGCACTTAAATCCGAACCTCACGCGAGCACAATCACAACACTTTGTAAATTTTTATAAGCGTAAAGGTGATCTCGACTTTAATAATATAATAGCATTTGAAAAGTCAACATTTATCCATGTCAGTGTCAAGAGCAGTTAAGTGTTTAACGAGATAAGTATCAACAACCGACGGTATTGTTGTGTGGGATAACAACATTAGCCGGTACGATATCGGTAGCTAGCAAAAAGGATTTAAGGATTTCTTTTTTTTTCGAATCCCTTGATATGGTTTTGTTTGTTGGAAATATATACCAAAGATTTCGGAGTTTAGTTTGTTTATATAAAAAGTTTAATAATAAACTTTGCTGACAATTTTTCAACTTAGTATTTTATTATTTAACTACGCCAGATCCATCTATAAGATGCCCATTTTAGACAAAGTATTTTATCTGGCTTTGTTCTTAATTAAATAAAGTTAAACAAACGCCTCACTCTCAACGACCTCCAGTAGGAATTTCTGCTGTGTCGGGGGTCCGGAAACATACAATACACAAGCACAAACGCCCAAACCATAGAAAAAATATATATGGCCAACACAAATGTTTGACATGTGCGGGGATTGAACCCGCGACTGCCAGCACAATAGCCAGTTCTAAGACATAATTATGATCGCTACGCCAACGCGTCATCAAAATCCGCGACGCTGCATTCCGCTGTTGCTTGGCAAACACAACTGTTCATTTATTTATTTCATAAGGTTTTATTGTTTGCTAGCTATCGCTTTCGACTTTGTTCGAATAGAGATTTCCAATAATCTCATATTATCAAATATTTTCCCATTTTTGTCTGCTGTGCTTTTATTTACGGCCTTTCTCAATAATTAGGCTTATATGTACCTATACAACATTAAAACTATTTTACATTCGAACCAGACTTCTTGACAGTAGTTCGTAGTAGTTCATAATGAGTTCAGAATGAGTTAGTAGTAGTTCATAATGAAACAAACTACCTACTCGTACTTTGACTAGTCCGTTGGCGCAGTTTGTAGTGTCTTTGCTTTCTGTTCCGCGGGTTGCAGGTTTGACTACTGCCTGAGTCTGGGTGTAATATTTGTATTTATATATGTAATATTTCTATGTATATTTACCAAAAAAACAGGTGTGCTTTAGACCACACGACTGAAGTATAACTTTCGGAACGTAACTCTCTCTCTTTCTGTCTTCACTAGCTTATATCTCCCTCTCATCTTCGTCGTAGTTCGTGGCGTTCGTCTCGCCCAATCACAATTTTCGTGACGCTCTCGTCACTAATTCACCAGCTTGCCTACTCCCCAAGTGGCCCAAGTCAAGCGTGCGTAAAGAAGTTTTACTTCAAAAAATATTTACCTATAACTGTCGGCTGTTACCTATAACACAAGCATTAAGTTGCTTACTTTAGGAACAGACGACCGTGTGTGTAAAACGGGTATAAAATATCTAGCTCCTTAATATTTGTGTAGGTAACCCGGTTTCCCAAAAGCAACGCAAAAATTAACTAATCATCTGTCAAATAGTCCGGGTTCCCTAGTACTTTTTTTCACTTGATTACTATCAAGCTAATTTTCCAGGAGTAGCTTCATTTTGATGAGACGAACAAAAATTTTCTGTACGAAAACTCTCGATTGTGGTAGCTAACAGAGGTAGCAGGGGATAGAGCAGCAGTGAGCGTAGGACCGGGATAACGTACTGATAGTAATCAAGTGAAAAAAATGTACTAGGGAGCCCGGACTATTTGACAGATGATTAGTTAATTTTTGTGTTGATCAGCCTTTGGGAAACCGGGCGTAAGACTACAAAAGTGCTTGATCCTAATTGCTATATTTTTATTACAGGCGTTACCACTTATTAGGTAGATATTAATTAATGCTTGGCAATGTCTTTCTTTTAAGATATTGCAGCACATTGAATAAGGAGCTATTGGTTTTATTTTTCATTGAATACAAACAGTGTTTACATTTTTCAATACATCATCGTTTTAAGAACTAAGTGTAAATATTTGTCATCAAGTCTTCGTCATTATTTTAATCATTAATGTGACATTATCTTTCTGTCTCTACTGAATATTTTTTCTTTGTTTGTCAATCTAAATCAAAGCTTTCTATAGGTTTAGAATTAGACTAATGTGGCTGAGTTCCAGACCATTGATTCATTCTGCTATTCGTGTCGAGCGGTAAAACAATAGTATTTGAAGGAAACATAATATCGACGGTGGAAAGGCAAAACGTATTAACCGCCATTTTAGGCGATATCGAGTTATATATATCGTTGGAATCAGGAGAAAAAACTCTTTCGAATGGTCCTGGTTTCAGCTCGATCTGACGACTTTTATGGTCGTTAATACAGCAGTGATTTTGAAGTTTCTCATATTTTTTTGTCTTTTAAACTGTATAACAAATAGTGGGTTTTGTCATTAAAACACCTCTCAACTAAAAACTTTAACCTTATGCTACTTTGCCTTGCTTGACTTTAACTAAATTTAAATATTAAAACAATTTACCAAATTGTAATATTATCATTTTTGTAATTGATACATTATACCCAACTTGACTTTTCTTCATCAGTAGAATTAAAACATTTTACTCCGATTTTAAATGTTAGTAATTGTAAGTTAATACATTTTACCCTACTCTAAAATGCTATTGTTTTCAAGATAATACATTTTACCCATCCAAAATAAGGTAACATTATGCGTTGAGTCGTTTTTCTGTTCTTTCTAGAATCTATTTTAATACAATAAAACAAATTTACTTGTTTTTTTACTAGTTTAATTTTGGACATTAAACTACTTTACAATTTTTTATCGCATACAAAAATTGGTGGTTAAACCATACAAAATAAATCAAATTGCGAGTAAATCAGACGATAGTATTTAAGTAAGGACTGATGCGTAGGCGCTTCAGTCACCCCTATCGTGTCGGAAAGGACGGCTGCGCGCACTTCATACCGTTGTCAATCGTCGTGGTTCGCCATTATTTTAAGTATTTTAGGTAAGTTATTGTTTAGTTACGTGTTGTTTATTATTGAAGTAGGTACATGCTTTGATTTTCCGTCCTTACCATTACAACATTTTAATCACTGATACTGTTTTCTTTTATGAAGAACTATAGATTAAAGCATAATGAATCGAAGCCGCAGCAAAACAATATTGAGAGCTGCATTAACGAAGATTAAAAAGAAAATCGACTTTTCGACGGTAAGTTTTAACACGTTTTGTTTTATGTGCGAATTTATTTAGGTATATTTTTATATTATATCTTATATTATATTTTATCATTATAATTATATTTGTAATAATTATTTCAGGATGATGAAGTAATAAAATTGGATAATGTTGTTAATCCTACTGACGACGACATAATAACATGTCCTAATACTGGACAAACATACTCGACGCTGAAAAACGTTGTCAGTGATACATCGGACTTGGAAGCTATAATTTCAGAGAACGAATTCAAAAGACCAGTCTTAGAACCTAGTATGCCCTTGGGAAACGAATCCAGAGAACCAGAACTAGAACCTGAAAACATGGAGTTTGAATCTAAAAATGGATTTGAAGAACCAGACACTAATACATCAGAAGCACAGGTATGCATCAAATTTGCAATCTACCGTTTACTAAAAACAACATACTTTTGGAATCCGTACATCCATCTGTGTCCATCTATCCCCTTTACCCATTATTACCAAATGTTCGAACTATATTGAAGAGTCGTTTCTATTGTTACAAAGCTTTACTTTTTACAGCAATTTGTAGACATCGACGTTGAATCTGAATCATTGAGAGAAACGCAACCAAGTACATCTGAAACACAGGTAAGCTGTTTATGAAATTAAAAATAGATCAGAATAGCAAAGGATAGCTATACAAAAAACATTCATCATAGTTAGTCTAGTTATTCTCTATCTACTTTCGGTATTTACTTTCGCCGTAAGGTGTACTAAGGATTTCTTTTTGTATAGTTGTTACAAATTAGCTACGTGATTAAGTTCCTGAAGAAAATATAAACGACTTAAGTCTTTTCAACAATAATGCGATGGAAATGTAGGCAAATTTTTTATATAATCTACCACACTCTCTCGCAGTTGTTCTGTGGTTTTACTGGGAGGGACACGCTTTTCCCTCATGTCAATTTCAGAAAGTTTAAATCGAGTATTTCAAAATATTTGATAGACGCATCGTTGAGGAATATCGAGTGTATATTCAGTTCATAAAGATTACTATACATTTAAACTTTTTCTTTTCAGATAACTTTCATACAATCAAACAAGCAAGTCAAACTTAAAACAAAGGCAAAGAAAAGTTATATTGATTTTATGTCAGAAGACGAAGAAGCCGATTTCGAATGGTCGTCTTCTTCTTGGGATGGTTATGAAACGTCAGATGGTGATAGCAAAGATGACGAACCTTCACGGAAAAAAATAAAAGCACGCAACTCAATCGAAGAAGGAAAAATAGGTAAAGAAGGATTAAAAAATAAGAAAAAGGTAAATAAACGAAAGGAAAGGAAAACTTTACGTAGTCAAGGAAAACAATATTCCACTAAATCTGGTACTGTCGTTAGGGCTAGAGAACTTCAATCTAACCCTTGTTTAAATAAAAAGTGTGGTAGGTCTTGCCATGAGATAACAGAGGAACGAAGGCAAAGTTTGTTCAATTATTATCATACTTTAAGTTCAGAACGGAAACGTGATTGGCTAGTTTCAAATAGCCAGATTGAAAATACAAAAAGAAAGCGCTCAAAAGACAAAAATAGCCGACGTACCAATACATTTTTATATTTTATAAATGAAGGAGAAGGTCGTCGACAAGTGTGTCTTCAATTCATACTACGTACACTAGACATTACTCAACGTTACGTCTATTACACATTGTCAAATGCTCAATTTAAACTTTCTAAAAGTGATTTGAGGGGAAAGCATGTCCCTCCCAATAAAACCACTGAACAACTGCGAGAGAGTGTGGTAGATTATATTAAAAATTTGCCTGCAGTTCCATCACATTATTGCAGAAAAGACTCAAATCGTTTGTATCTTCCCCAGGAACTCAAAAACATAGCTAATTTGTATCAACTATATAAAAAAGATTTTCAATCAAAAGGAATAGATACAGTAGGGGAAAAAGTTTTTAGAAACATTTTTAATAATGATTTTAATATTACATTTCATGTACCCAAAAAGGATAAATGCATTAAATGTATTTCATTTAAAAATAACCCTAATAGATCTACAGTCGACCAAGAAGCCCACGAAAAAGAGGTAAACGATAGTAAAAATAGGTTCAAATTTCATCAACAAATCAGTAAAACTACTCCAAACACTTTGTGCGTATCTTTTGATCTTCAGAAGGTCCTTGGTACACCATACGGTGAAAGTATGCTTTTTTATTATTCACGCAAATATTCTGTTTACAACCTTACATTGTATGAAAGCAATACTAGGGAAGTTTTTTGTTATACATGGGGCGAAGCTGATGGAAATCGCGGGGGTAATGAGATAGGGACGATTTTGTTTAATTACATTAAGTTAATAGATGCACGCAAGACAGTGAAGAACGTTCTTTTGTATAGCGATTCTTGCTGCGGTCAAAATAAAAATAAGATTGTTTTTGCAGCAGTACATTCAGTGTTACAGTCCTGTGAATTTATAGAAACTATTCAAATGAACTTTTTGCTTCCCGGACATACGACAATGCCAGTTGATAGTGTTCATGCTGTCATTGAGAGAAGTATTGCTAATGTGATTATCTATGCTCCTTCTCAATGGCCAACTGTATTTGAGTTGGCTAGAAAAAAACCTAAACCCTACAACGTAGAGGTATTAACCTACAAAGACTTCAAGGCATGGGATTGTATTTCAGATAAATATTTTAAAAATAATTTGATTGGAAAAATAAGTAAAATTAGAATTATAACTTTTAGAAAGACTGACCTTAGCTTTGTTTATCTTAAATATAGCATGAGTGAAACCACTGTATCTGAAAAGGTTGAAGTGTTAAGTAAAAATAAATCATTTCCTGATAATTCATATAAAAGTAGACTACCTATTGCTAATGAAAAGCATAGCGATTTAGTTAAACTATGTAGAACATTTGCCATTCCTCAAAGATATCATAGTGAGTATTTGAATCTTCGTACCTCCGCTAATAAGGCAGATGTTCTACCAGACTCCGATTTTGAAGACATTTCTAATGTTGAGGTAGATGATAAGTGAGCATTACCTAAAAAGTTTCGTTAAACCACTCGTTATGGTGGACTGAAAAGTTTTTTAATAGTTAGGTGTTAATATTTTGAGTTATTTTTTGTACATCTTGTAAAAATACTACAAATCGTTAAGTACAAATTTAAACTGTCCAAAGAACTTATAATTATTGTAGCTTAACTTTTTTATCAAGTCATTGTTTTTTATTCTTTCTTTAAGTTCAAGACTGTGATTTCTATTATGTATAATTATGATAATATTGTGATACTTTATTTAAAGACTTATTATACGTACTCATCAGAATGTTCCTATAATATTAAGGTTGTTAATATACCAGTCTAGGTAAAGAACACTTACCTCAGCTTGGAGCTGACTGAGGTAAATTTTTATGTTACTTAAAGCTTATGATTGATAAACTGTCCAAAGAACTAATAATTATTGTAGCTTAACTTTTTTATCAAGTCATTGTTTTTTATTCTTTCTTTAAGTTCAAGACTGTGATTTCTATTATGTATAATTATGATAATATTGTGATACTTTATTTAAAGACTTATTATACGTACTCATCAGAATGTTCCTATAATATTAAGGTTGTTAATATACCAGTCTAGGTAAAGAACACTTACCTCAGCTTGGAGCTGACTGAGGTAAATTTTTATGTTACTTAAAGCTTATGATTGATAAACTGTCCAAAGAACTTATAATTATTGTAGCTTAACTTTTTTATCAAGTCATTGTTTTTTATTCTTTCTTTAAGTTCAAGACTGTGATTTCTATTATGTATAATTATGATAATATTGTGATACTTTATTTAAAGACTTATTATACGTACTCATCAGAATGTTCCTATAATATTATTAAGGTTGTTTAAAAAGACTAATTTAAATTTAATAATATAGTTATAATAATTATGTTATATAGTATGTTTGTAAGCGTCAGTATGAAAGTTTAATCCAGTTTTTTAAATGTAACTTTATGATAAATATAATTTTAGTAAAACATTTACCTTCCTTTTTCATTTCTTTACAATTTTCAGGATTTTGTTAAGTTTTCGAAAATTTAGTTTGTGACTTAAATTAGTGTTAAGTGTATGGTTAAGTCACTTGACCCTCTTTGTTCGAATACAATGATGTCTGTACAACTGTTTTTCCAGGTTCGTATAGATATGAAAATGTTACATAAAAGTATTTACCTCTCTCTGGTCATGATTGGATTTCTTTTTAAGTCATTTTACGCGATAGCAATATCACATTAATTTGGATATAAAACAATTTACTTGAAAATATTAAATTATATTTTGGATATAAAACACTTTGCTTGAAATTTTTTCGATAGAATATTTGGATATAAACTAATTTTACCTATCTGAGATTTTATGGTATTTTGTATTAACTCCATAAAATAATACAAATATTAGACATACGTTATTTTTTATTAAATGTATACATTTGTAATAAATGTAATTACTATTTCACTTAATTTCATAGATATATTTCCAATATTTTAAAAGTTATGAATTTTTTAAAACTTTAATCGTCTCTCCTGAACATTTTACTAGATGGCGGTTAATACGTTTTGCCTTTCCACCGTCGATATGTAGTATGATTGTATTATATTTTCATACAAAAAGTTAAAATATTTATCACTCTTACAAGAACAATTCTATTAAGAAAGAGAAAGAAAGAAGAAGAGAAGATCTAAGATCTTGTTGTTTCGTACAAAATACAGTTCATATTAAATATATTATTTTCAAAAAGTAACTGCGGAGTTTCTCGCCGATTCTTCTCTGCAGAATTTACATTCCGAATCGGTGGTAGCTTCACTTTTAAAATTAACAATCACTTAAAAAATTTAAATAGTAAAATGACGATTCGAAATTACTTTTGAAGCTATTTGAATAAAGTTATTTTTGATTTTGATTTTGTAGCCCAAGGCTTTTAATTTTATTTCGCATTAGCAATATCTAGCATGCCTTTATGGTTGAGCTATAGGGGGCTAACCTCTTTAAAGGATAACAAAGTGGCTATTGTCTTTTTATAAGATGATTAAGTAGCTATAAGTTTTCGTATGTTAAGTTCTTAAAGTTATGAATAAGGAATTGTACTATTTTGCTGAATATAAATATAAAATTAGTACCTTCCGTACCGTTCATATGTGATCATAAGTAATATAAGCCCTTCCCCATAACCCCTAAGAAGAGATCTATCCCCAAAAGTGGGACACTTCGATACTTAGAATGCTTAGATGTATAGAAATAAGTATATCCGTCAACCTGCAGTAGAGCAGCGTGGTGGAATAAACTCCGAAACTTCTCCTGCATGGAGAAAGAGGCCTATGCCCAGAAGTGAGATATTACAGGCTGAATTTATTAACACTATACATAGGTAGGTAATTAAAATAACGACGCTTAGTTACGTACATAATATAATATCAGAAATATAAACCAAATTATAAGTTTTAAATATTTATTTAAAGTACAAAAATAATTTAACAAAATATAATATATAAAAAGTTATTTACAAAATATTATATTATAATTCTGAACACATTTACAAACTAATAACAAATGTAAGTATCCTTATATAAAGTAGAGAATTGACTAATTATAATTAAATTTCATACAGAAATAAAATGAGTATTGAAACTAATATTAATAATTACAATTATATAAAATTATCAAAATTTACATTTCAAAATATTTACTATTACAAACATAAAAATAGAGATTTTTTATTTATTTACAACATGTATATGTATATGCTAAATGTGCTTGTATATCTTAAGCTTAAAACATAATTATGTTATTACTACTTATTAGGTTTGGTTTGACAGTAAAAAAATAGTATATTTCAAAGAACATAAAACTGCAACAGGTTGTCAAATAACTAAATATTGACCCGCCGCCGCCGTACAATTCTGCCCTTATAATTGGGTGATGTTAATTATTAATTGCCATTTAATTTGAAAAATAATTTAGACATATTTTATGACTATTGGTCTAAGATCCGAGAAGGTAAATCTTCCCTCATCTGTTAATTAGATGAAACAATTTTTTATAGGCTTATTTCAATATAGTGAATTTATAAAAACAACCTCTGCCACCATAAGCCTGCTGCAAATTTTTTTTTTTTAATCTTTTCCCTCTCATGTTAATTACATGTAGTAAGCTAAAACCGTTAATATTTTACATTATATACCTGACTGTAGTAGGCAGCCATCGCTATGATTGCTACACTTACCTGCAGCCAAGTCAGTAACCTCAGTCAGAGTAACCTGGCTGCAGGTAAGTATAGCAATCATAGAGATGGGTGCCTACTATAGTCAGGTATATAATGTAAAATATTGACGGTTTTAGCTTACTACATGTAATTAACATGAGAGGGAAAAGATTTTTTAGAAGAAAAAAAATTTTTTTTTTAAGTATTATTGTTTGCAGCAGGCTTATGGTGGCAGAGGTTGTTTTTATAAATTCACAATATTGAAATCAGCCTATAAAAAATTGTTTCATCTAATTAACAGATGAGGGAAGATTTTGTTATATTCCGGATCTTAGACCATATGAACACATAAAAATGTCAATACCGTCAAAAAATAAGTGACTGACTGTGTGTTAGAACTAGAACTACTATATGTAACAGTTAGGTACCTAATTTTTTTTATATTTTTTAATCAAATTCAATTTCTATTATTGTTGTTATTTTTAATTAAATATTTGTATTTAGTGTTCCATTACCTACGTCGATGACGGTCATTATGTGACTAGAGCTGCCTACTCAAAATGACAACGTCAGCGCACTAAAACAACTGGAAACGTCTACAAGAACTGGTCATAGGTTCTACTTTGGAACATAAATTATATTACATACTACAACATTTTGCTCTAAATGAGTGATCAAAAACAATAGAACGCGACAAGATGCGACGTATCATAACTAATATTTTAGAATATTAATTTTATTTATTTATTAAAACATTATTGCACACAAGAAAAAAGACGGGTTAGAACCATTAGGTACAAAAAAATAAGTATGCAAAGGCAGCCTTATCGCTTATAGCGATCTCTTCCAGGCAACCTTTAATGATAATACATACTTTAGGAAAAAGTGCCAGGAAGAGTGCATAAATAACAATGCAAGATAATATAAGATACCGAAATGAACTTAAAATACTAAATATAGTTATATAAAATCCATACATCGTACGGTACATACAAACATATATTCATACACATTTACACACAACCAAACATACACATAGAAAAAGTATACCGATAGATCACGTACTCAAGACAATATGAGGGATAGATAAGTAGTAGTTGTGCAAACGATTCTTAAAAATATTCATTGACTCTGCTTGACGGATATTATTAGGGAGGGAGTTCCAAAGTTTGATCTCTTTAGTAGTGAAGGAGTAAAGTTGGAGTTTAGTAGGATACGCACTTGAGCGACAAAGAGACAATACAAGCAAGTTATTACTACGAAAACGCAAATTGCATTTAGTTTCCTAAAAAAGTACACTTCTCCTCAATATAAGGGTGTGCGTGAAGGTGATAAAGGATATTGTACAGGAAAGAAGGAAACATGCATATTTAATTGCCGTCTAATAAAGCCAACTCAACTGTTTACGAAGTTGAGATAATTATATGGTCAAATTTACGCAACCCGAATATTAAGTGAATACGTACATATGTTTTATAATCGTTCCAATTTATTTAACAATTGTTCAGACAAATCAATATAAACAATATCGGCATAAGTAGCAGTAAGGAATTAGTTAGGCAGGTTTGGTTTTAAAGGGGAGAAAGTTCTTCCAACGTTTTAGCGAACTTATTGTTGCAAAGACCTTTCAACTCACCACCTCAAATTGAGGCATATTGCCAAATAATAACCCCAGGTCTTTAACAGCAGGAAGAGGTGAAAGTGCGACAGGATTAAATAAGATGGGAGGTAAGTTGAGTGAGTTAATTTTGGATAGCTGTTATGAGTTGCTAATAATAGACACTTGTGGATTTATTTGGATTAATCAGTAGACCGTAGGTATGCACCACGTAACGATTAAGAGATGTCATCAATAGAGATGTCATCAATAGGTATTGTTACATACAGTGTATAGTTGAAAATGATCAGCGTAAAAGTTTGTTTTAAAGTACCTATAAGTAATTAATCAATACTTTAACATCGGGAGAAGGTTACTAGATTTTCGTTTAACGCATAATTTTAGGTAAGCGTTGACGTGACCTAATTGACATAACATTCTAGTACGTGTGATGTGACATACCACGACAACTTAGGTCAACGTAGGTACTTATCATTATCTATAATGACTATTTAACATTATCGCGTCGCATCGCTTTGCGTCGCGTATTATTGTGTTTGACACTCACATTGAACAAAATGGTCTCCTAATAAAATAAGTTACTAATGTTTCTATCAATAAGTCCGCTGTACAGTGGCTCTGAAGCCTTCTTTGTCGTCAGCTAGGTAGGTGACGGTGCGCTGTTTGCCGTCAGCGTCAGTGAACGTGTAGTATCCCCTGACGTTGCTTCCGTCTCGTATCTCATGCGCTGCTTTGGAGTCTCCCGTCTTTTTATCCTGGAAAGACAAATAAAATATTATTATTAAATATGACATTTATTTATATACATCAAAAGTTGAGATGGAGTTGGATGAAAAGTATAGAACACGTGGATTTTAATAGTGTAAACTCTCCCTGGTTTCAAAGTGCCAGTGATTATAATAAGTTTCTCATAACGGTCTTAGAGCAATTTAGGTTGAAATCCCTATACTGGGTTATTATATTTCACTTGTAAATGTAAAAAAAATGTTTAAACATTTTCGTAAACATTTTTCGCTTCGTAGAGCCTTTCTTATATATTTGATTATTTATTGTGTAGTAATAATTTAATTCATAGAATGGGATGTCAATTGTTGTATTTTTCATTATAATGTGACAGTCATGTATGTAAAACGACAACTACTCTAACGCATTAGGATAACATCCTGTAATGTTAAATGTAAGATGATGATGATGAAATAAATAAATAAATAAAACATAATTAACAAGATCACGCCATTAAAGTTTAAAAAAATATTCATAGTTTCAGCGTACGAGAGTACGCTGAAACTATTGATTTTACAAAATAAAAAGGTTACTACATAAATTGTAGGAAATTTTCTCTAGTTTAATTTAATACATTACTATTTTTATTGTAAACGAGTTGAAACGGAGTTATTCTCAAAAAACTGTATTTGAGCGCCATTTTTCCAATATGGCGGCGCGTCGCGCGAGCGGCAAAGATACGAGGTGGCAAAGTGAAAATACGAAAAGAGCACGTCGAAATCTATAAAATCACCAATTTTCAAAACTACCGGAAAAGTATCCAGGTAAAACTACCAAATGACTGGACTAATACGGAAACTGATGGTTGAGTTATTTAGAGTTAAATTAATATAAAATACATATCGTACTCGGCATTATAGTTAATACCACCTGCAATTAGAACCTACAACCTGCATTTTGATACAATTTTCGAAAGAGAGACAGAGAGAGAAAGAACGAGGAACGAAGTTCCTGTTAATATTAAAAGCACAATTACCTTGTACAATTTTGAGTGTAGATAAATTTTAATTGTAATTTTATCACTTTTATTGATAGTATTGATACTCAATAATAAATACCTACAGTACAGTCAATATTACGATTATAGCTCAGAGCTATGTGCTGCGGGATATCTTGTTGCTATTTTGTTAACTTTAATGACTGTGACGAAATTGCTATTTAATTCGGACATAACTTGTTTTATTTGAATGAGACTTGGTAATTTAATTATTAATAGCGCGAAATATAAATTCATAGCATATGTAATTATTCATCGATTTAATGCTTTATTGCGCAGTACCTACACTAAAATATAAAAATATTGACCATCAAAGTCGATGCTAATGATTAAATAATGATTAAAATTAATGATACCAGTCAAGTAATATTAAACTATTTATTTAAACCTATAATTTATAGAGACGTGTATAAAGTTACAATACATGCTTACTTTCTATTTTTATATAGATTTACAATAAGGTGTACTTAGAGTTAGAGGTGTATCGTAATAGTTGATGATGTTGATAGTTAAAATATAATTTACCCTTTTTTGCAACAAACTTACAACAAATTGGTGCACAAATATTTATTAAAAATATTCTATGCTGTTGAAAAAGCCTTATTTAAAATTTTTTTATCTGACAATAATTATAGTATAAATTTTAAGCTCGATCCAAAGGCTCGACAGTCGTATGCCAATGTAAAACTGGTCTACAGTCCGTGGAGAGCGTCGTCGTGTATGTCGGAGAGAATCGTGAACTTACGATGTAATCCTGCTTGAAGGTTAAGTGTAAAGTTATCAATGAAAACATCTCACAACTGACATCGTGCAGATAATTGGCGTATGTAAATATTTAAGTAATGTTTTTATGGTAAATATTCACCAAGTTCGCAGCGAGGGCGTTACGAAATATTTTAAACATCTTTTAAATTACAAATTGACTGCAAAATAATTATGATAATTTGCGTATGTATTTTTATATTTATAATATAATTATTGTTTTTGTAATTATTTTAATTTTTAATTGTAATGGAAGCTAATAAAAGCGTGACATAATTACTGTGAGAAATGTTTAATATATTTGTAAAGTGTAATTAATTTGTGTATGTATTTTTAAAATTTTAATATAATAATTGTTTTTATAATGATTTTAATTTGTAAATGTAATGGAAGCTAATAAACGCGTGACACAATTAATGTGAGAAATGTTAAATATATTTGTAAAGTGTAATTAATTATATTTATATATTCACACGTATTATATTTTGTATTTTAATTATTTAAAATGACATGTATTGATATAAAAATAATACACTAGTTACAGTATTGTTAAATGATCAGCCATAGAGGGTTGAAGTGCATAAGCTCTGTCTAAAAGCTGTTATATTAGAAAGCAATGTTTAATGTTTGACAATGTTTTACGACGACATATTTTATTTTTCATATATTTTATTATTACGACTTCTGTCCGTCCATATTTTTTTACACGATAAGTAATCACCAACTTATCATATACTAAAACCTTTTCCGAAACTCGCTGCATCTTATGGTAAAAGTCAAGTATAAGTATTATTTTGATTGATTAATTAGTATAGATATATTATTCGCTACTGGGGTAAAGTAAAATATGTTACATAGATGGACAGAAAGTAAAGTAATAAAATTGTTGAGTGCCCAAAGAGCGTCACATTTTGAAAAATAGAAATTCCAATGCGGCAACTTCTGCAACATTTTCCAGCTGCTACATTTATCGTGTAAATCGGAAAATTTATACAAAATTATAATATTCTCATTAATAAAACTATGGTGCAAAACTTGAAATGTTGAAAGTAAACAATCACTTTAGATACATTACAATTAAATTACGGAATAACACGTTTTTTTCATAATAACGTCATAATATTTTTCACTCGTTCTACTTGATATCCAAACGATTGTAAGGTGTAAACTAAAATAATCTCTACACTTTTGTTATTAGACTCAAATTACCGTAAAGTTATAATAAAAACATGCGTTGCGTAATGACCGCATACCGCTTCGGGCTTCCTACCTTGATCGTGAACACGAGAAACTGTTAGCGTTCTCCTTGCGCGTTATACTTTGCTAGTTAAATGGTTATATCTTTATTTATTTATTTATTTACACTTTATTGTACATCACAACTACAAATATCATTTACAGACTGTGAAGTACAATAGGCGGACTTATGGCTATTTAGCCATTTCTTCCAGACAACCCAAATATATATTTCCTACTATGAGTAACAATCGCTATCAGGTGTACATGATAACAACCGGGACCGACGCGCGGCTTAACGTGCTCTCCGAGGCACGGTGGGGAGACCCACAAGGACTGCACAAACACCCAGACCACGGCAAACATCTGTATGGCCAATACAAATGTTGTCGTGTGCGGGGATCGAACCCGCAACCGCTCGCGCAACAGCCAATCGCAATCCATTGCTGTGACCGCTGCGCCAACGCGGCGTCGTATATCTTTGTGAAGGAATTCAGGACGATATTAACATAACACTTTTGAAGTAAAACTTCTTTACGCACGATTGACTTGGGGAATGAGCTGGTGAATGCATGACGAGAGCGATACAAAAAGTGTGATCGGTCGAGGCGAACGGAAGTTGAAAGGGAGATAAAAGTTAGATGGAGTTAAAAAAAGTTTAATATCAGTAGTGTGGTCTATTCGTATTTTTATTAAAGTGAAATTTGTATTCCGTCGTCTCAAACTTTTTCGTCTGTGTGTTGCATGTCGCGCGACGGTCGGCCGCGAGGTAAGATTGATAAAGCGATTTTTATACCCTTAATGGAATATTATTCCAAATTTTTTTTAGTTATTTAATATTGAACATCCACTTCACCAATTCCCACCACTTCAGCCTATCACAGTCCACTATTGGACATAGGCCTCCACGAGTTCACTCCCGACATTATGACGCGAACTCATGTGTTTTGCCCATAGTCACCACGCTGGGCAGGCGGGTTGGTGACCGCAGGGCTGGCTTTGTCGCACCGAAGACGCTGCTGCCCGTCTTTGGCCTGTGTATTTCAAAGCCAGTATGGATGGTTATCCCGCCATCCATCGGCTTTTTAAGTTCCAAGGTGGTAGTCGAACTGTGTTATCCTTTAGTCGCCTCTTACGACACCCACGAGAAGAGAGGGGGTGGCTACATTCTTTAGTGCCGTAACCACACAGCACTACTTATTAATAAATGTACACGCAGATTATTTAAGGTTGCTTCCTAAAATACTTATCCATGTACGTATTATTGAATGATTCCGGGAAATATGATAAGTGTTTTAAACGCCTTCTTGAGCAATCCTTTTAAGAACTCACATTTTTCCAGTGCGTTAAATAGCATTTGGCAATGAAATTTTCAAGGTATTTTACTATTTCTATTTTAATCAACTTAACTTTTTAACTTAACTTAACTTAACTGAGGTAGGGCACAGCAGGAAATTTCCTGCTCAAAATATGGACCAGCCCGACTGGGGTAGTACCTCGACCTTACATAAGACCACAGCTAAATAATACTGTTTTCATGCAAGATTGTGTTCCTGTTGGTGAGTAAGGTGACCAGAGCTCCTAGAGGGGGAAATGGGGGTAGAGTCGGCAACGCGCTTGCGATACTTCTGGTGTTGCAGGCGTCTATAGGCTACGGTAATTGCTTACCATCAGGTGAGCCGTATGCTTGTTTATCGACTTAGTGATATAAAAAAAAAATCATTTTTCTATCAGTGACATATTTATTACAACTGCTCTGGTATAGTGGTGCGCGCAGTCGCCTAAAATATTGACAATTTGCGGGTTCGATTCCCGCTCGGGACGGATATTTGTATTTGTACAAATATTTCTTTCCGGTTTGAATGTCTGTCCTTGTGGGTCTCCCCCATCGTGCCTCGGAATGCACGTTAAGCTGTCGGTCCCGGTTGTTATCATAAATACCTAATAGCGATCGATACTCATAGAAGGGGGACATATCCGCCAACTGTCGTGGAGCAGTTTCGTGGTTTAAGCTCCAATCATTCTCCTAATCTAGAAAGACTCTAATTCCCAGCAGTGGGATGTAACAGGCTAAATCGTAATCGAAATATTTATAAAAATATTATTACGGTAAGTTATTAATGATGCACACAGTCATTTTAAAATAGGTACCTTATGAAGTATGCCTTAGCAAGAAACATCTAATTCGTTTTATTTTTATTTTTTGTGTTACCAATAGGTATATTTAGCTATAGACGGCGCCAAAGTTTACTTAAAAACCAAAAATAAAAATCATCATATCGAGAATTTCGACCCGGCTAGATGTGGATCCATAGCTCAGTTGGCAGAGCGCTGACACGGCACGTCAGAAGGCGCGGGTTCAAATCCCGCTGGATCGAAAAACTTTGATATGATTTAAAATGTTTAAGAAATATCTACCTCAAAAATCTCGAGCAGAAACATTGGTAAAGTACCTCGACCTTACAGAAGATCATAGACAAAGATTGTTCTTAAATAGTGTTCTACTCCTGTGATGAATAGCAGAAAGAAAGGTCACTTCAATCTGTGCCAACGTGTAGTCAAAGGCTTTGTTTGCACCCTTAAGTACTAAAATATGGCACAGGAACATACCAGTGCAGTGATGTAGTGAGCTTAATTCGCGCCCGGGGCACAATACTTTTTTGCCCCCCTCCCCCTCCATTCTAAAATCCATATAACATGTCCAGCATTTTTTTGTTTTATGAACCCTTTGTGAGTAGCGCTCTAGACGTGATGCCTCCCCCTGCCCCTCCCCCTCGCTACGCCACTGTACGAATGAGCAAAGATGAGGTATTTTATTATTCAGTAATATTTATATATCATCAAATTTCTCAAGTACCGTCGAAATATAAAAAGTAAAATTAGGCAATAAAGGCATTTGGGAGCCGGTTGCGTATGTGTAGCAACATGATGAAATCGTATTCGTCTCGCTCGGACGAACAAACAAGTTTGATCTTTTATATATAAATAGTATCAAATTCAATGCAACGTTTTGAAAGTTATTATAGCAATATAATAAACTAATAGAAGTTTTTTTATAAGTACTTATTATAAAAAAAAGAAGAAAAACGTTACTTAAGCAAAGTGAAAATGTTTATTTTAAAGGGAAAATAATGAAAACTTTCACGTCTTGTAAAAGATATTTTCAGTTACCTACTACAAAACTATTTTATATTTTATTTTAGTCAAGACACTAATTTAATAAACATAATTTTTGTTTGTTTGTTTGAACTAGTTTAGAATCTACAAGTGAAATTTCGAAATATCGTTTTCTGTAAGACAGTAATTTATTAAGAAATATAAAGTTTCTTATGGCTTCAATAGGCTATATAAAAACAATAAAACTTCATTCATACATCCGAAATCGACCCATGTGAATTTTTTTTCGGAAACAATGCGTGCTATTAAGATGTATATCTCAACGTTGTTCGGAGAGCGTTTACAAAATTAATGGACTTTTCTGATGACAGTTAACGATATCTTGAAGTTACATAAATTGCGTAATTGTAACAGAGTTTGTTCTGGCATGTGTCACGACTTGTTTGACGACGCATTGGCGAAGCGGTCACTGTACTGTACTGGCGGTCACGGGTTAGATCCTCGGTCGTGACAAATATTTGTATAAGCTAGGTTAGTTACATAGGAGCTCTGGTCACCTTACTCGCACAACAACTAGACAAAGAACACAACACTGCTTGTGACAGCAGTATTATTTAGCTGTGATCTTCTGTAATTCATGGTACTTCCTCAGTTGGGCTGCTCCAGTTAAAAAAGTAATACTGATTGTCCATTGTAAAATAACTGAAATACCAAACTAATGTTAGATCGTCAATATTGAGCATTTGAGTTTGCACAGCGACAAATGATAATGTATGACCGAGGTGTCTACATCTTTTACCTAAAGGTCACTAACGCAACACAACTCTAATATAGAAGATGTCTATGAATGACTGTAGCCATTTAACATCAGGTTGTACTTTCCACTTGTTTGCCCTCCTTATTATATAACAAAAAAAACGGAAAGTTATCTTTTTTTTTATAATTAGATAGGCTTGCGTTTGACCACTATTCCACCTGATCTTAAGTGAGAATGCGGTCTAGGATGGAGCACGCTTGCCTAGAAGTAGCCTATTCACTCGCGTCTTGAAGATACCCAGATTGTAACTTTCCGGAAACACAGATGCCGGCAGAGAGTTCCACTCCTTGGCCGTACGCATCAAGAAAGTACTAGCGAATCGCTTAGTGCGTATGTTGGGAATGTCGACCGTATAGGTACGGGTGGCGTAACGCCGACTGTCGTACTAGTCGTACGGAGATGGAAGGGGCAGGGGGGAACCAGGGGGGAACCAGGTCGTGGGTCGTGGTGGTCGTATCTGTCATCGTATCAAGATACCTGTACAAAGTATCATAATCCCAGCGTATTGAATTCTAAATTAAGATTCATATTTATTTCAGTTATATTATACAAGATATTGATATGATCAAGGTGTTGTTCTTGGCCTCATTGCTGACGGTTGACTGAGTTTGGGAGTATGGATCATATGATAGGTATGATAAGTTAATCACTTGAAGAATTTTAATATGAAAGCCCTAGGGCATCACGCTCAAGGTATCTTATTTATGTTTTGCTTTGGAATGCAGTGACAAAATTGCTTCGATTTTTCAGACTATTATTATAAGTACGTAACTAAGGTAGGGCACTGCAGGAAATTTTCTGCTCAAAATATGGAGCAGCCCGAATGGGGTAGTACCTTGACCTTACAGAAGACCACAGCTAAATAATACTGTTTTCAAGCAGTATTGTGTTCCTGTTGATGAGTAAGGTGACCAAAGCTCCTGGTTGTCGGGATTTGGGTCTTCTGGTGTTGCAGACTTCTATAAGCTACGGTATTCACTTACCATCTGGTGACAGTTATTTATATAAAAAAGTAAATAAACGGCATACTCTCAATTCACTCAATACTCAACATATACCCAAAGACCCAGACTTGACCTGTCACTGTATGATCATACACATCATACAGATGACGGTCATGTCTGATAAAGACGGTGTCATCCATATACCATAATGTGACGAGAGTAGGAATTGAATCCACAACGACTTCTAATTGAAATTAGATATTATTACATAGATAATTTCACAATTAAATACTTTTTACAGCCAGGCGAACAGCTAAATAAAGAATGCCTATTTATCTAAAGATTTTGTTTCAGCTGATAAAGTAGAGACGACCGCTCTGGTGTAATGGTGCGTGTGACGTGTCAGCGATGCCTAAAACACCAACGGTCGCGGGTTCGATTCCCGCTCGGAGTGGATATTTGTGTTTATACAAATATTTATTTCCGGTTTGGTTGTTAGTCCTTGTGGGTCTCCCCACCGTGCTTCGGAAAGCATGTTAAGCTGTCGGTCCCGGTTGTTATCACGTGAACCTGATAGCGATCGTTACTCATAATAGGAAATATATTCGCTAACCGCATTGGAAGAGCGTGGTGGATTAAGCTCTGATCCTTCTCCTAAACGGGGAAAGAGGTATATCCCAGCAGTGGGATATTACAGGCTGAAGCCTGATAAAGTGGAAACTTGTAAAACAACACAAAAAAATGGGATGACAGAATTTGCCAAAGACTAGAGACGGCGCGGTACCTGTTAAAGATTTCGCAAAATTACATACATCAGAACGGAGATGATACGAAGAAGATTAAATGATTATGTAACGTAACTGGATTGATTGAATCAATGTGATGTTTTACATTTAAGTCGCATTTATTAAGATATATGAAACAAACCTTACATAGGTAACAAGCAATGTACACTATGGTAAAATATTCCTTCGAATTGACCTCGTTAAGACAATAGTTTGAAGTTTTAAACCGACAGTTACCGCAATGGTGAAGTAACAATTGACATTGCTCCACTTATTAATTTAGCGAATATTTTGTAACAATATTTAAATATTTTTGTGAAAACTTGGGTCATCTTGATGTACGCGTATCAACATTTTACTCGTAATACTTAACTGGGTCATGCTTATATAAATAACTATCTTCTGCGCGCGACTTCGTCCGCGTGGAATAGGATCAATTATGTATACATGGTTTGTCCGAAACTTTAACCGTTTACGCAGCGGGAGCTCTCAAAAGGAAAAAAACCCCGATTTTTAAACATTCTTCATTGCTGCTACGCTCCTATTGGTCTTAGCGTGACACTAAATACCCTATAGCCTTCCTCGACAAATGGGCTATTTAACACTAAAAGAATTTTTCAAATCGGACCAGTAGATTCTGTAATTACCGCGTTCAAACAAACAAACAAACTCTTTAGCTTTATAATATTAGTATAGATATATAGATTATACTTAACGATATATGATGATATAACGATGGAACGTAAATTTAGGATATTTAAAATAATTCAATGGAAAACGCAGGTTATCGAATCGGATCACATCTTCTTCTTCTGAAAAATCCTGTATTGGTTAGAGAGGAAGGTTAGTAAGCCTGCATGTTTCAGGAGAACTCTTTGATACATACATGCACCAACTCACAGCACCCTTTTTCTAAACTTTCTTAACGCCCAATATGTAGGTAAGAGAATATCTATGCTTAACGTTAGGACATTTGTAGACTTAAAGATCTGTAGTTAACTGCTTAGTGTTGAAGATTGCATGTGTTTAGGCCTTAGAAAATTTCGCTTCGATTCAGAGAAAAGATATTAGACTCCCAGCGTACCTATATAAATATAATACTGTGCTGTTTCTTTTAGAAATAAAGTAATTATACAGTGTTGAAACAAAGAACTACTTATTTACTTATTTCCTCTCGACCTCGCAATAAGGTATTTAAAATATTTATAAACTAAAAGTTATTTCATACATGAACGTACATTTATTTAAACTTATAAATTTATTTACGGAAAAGAAAATACCTGCATTAAATATTTTACCATATTAAAAAGAATACGTACTAAATATAGAATGTTTCATATAAATTAAATGTTTGTGTGATCAAGGAACACTACCGTTACAAGATCAAAAATAAATAAATAATTAGTGAAGTTACGCAATGAAATCGATTAAAATTTATTGAATTACAGATCGTAAAACTAGACTGTATTTTGTTTCATATTATTAGTATGGCAAACAATTGTAAGTACGGCCTGGTGGTAAGCGACTACAGTTTATGAACGCCTGCAATACCTGGAGCATCAAACACCTTCCTGACCCTTCCCAGCCCTTAAAACACAGTGTATAGTAGGGGAGACGTAGAACATCGACCTTCACCGATCTGATAACTCGATGAGACATATTTTTTATCAAATATAATTTAAAAACAAATATGCCTATGATAACTTGCCTATCGAAAAGTGGTCAAGGTTATTTTTAATTTAATTAATTTTAATTAATTTTTTTTCATCATCTTCACTCATAATTATGATAACCGAATGAGTTTTACATCAATTGATAGTTTTTAACACACAGAATATGCCTAGGTAGGCTTGCCTACTTATTTTTGGTCATGGCTACCTGGCAAGTAGATGTGAACAGGTAGGTCAATATATACCTATATTCGATACTACATCGATCTGTTCGAATCAAAATTGATATTGTTACGAGTACACAAAAAAGGAGCTTGCGCCATCTAGCGGGGAGCGAAGGAACCACGTTGTGTGCTGTACAAACCACTTTGTTACAAAGACAACGTGAAACATCCACTCAATACTAGATGGCGCTAGAGGACATATAGGTGAATGAACTCAGGATCGAGTACACGCACGAGGGTTCTAGAACTGTCTGGGTGTAGGCTCGGCCCGGTATAAAAAGGCCGATTGAGGCCGAGCGGAGTCAGTTCAGTTTGAGCTAACGACGAAGCGACTTCGAAGTGAATACTAGTGATCAAGAAGTGATACCAGCGGAAACCTACGACATTGGCTACGACCTCGGACATTGTTAGTGCTTAGTGAAGTGTACCTAGTGATAAGTGAGTGTACCTAGTACTTTGTGTTGGACCTAGTACTAGTGAATAAAGTCTCTAAAAGAGTCAGCAGGTCTTTCTCTCCAAATCGTTCGAACCCTAACACGTAACAATATCATAGGTAAGATATTGTAATTACAAAACCAATCATATAGGCTTGCCTGCAAAAAAATAGCCTTTTCGATAGGCAAGTTATCATAGGCATATTTGTTTATAAATTATATTTGATAAAAAATATGTCTCATCAAGTTATCAGATCGGTGAAGGTCGCTCTTCCACGTCTCTTAGACCAGTATCAAAAGCTCTGGCTAATTTACTAATCACAAGAACGCAACACTACTCGACAGCACTATTATTTGACTGGGATCTTCTGTAAGGCTGAGATTCATTACCAGTAGCGCCACTTAAATCGTGATATAAAAAGGTTTCTAAGATAAGCCCATTTATACTAAATCTATACATAATACATAAATACTATAAAAGCATTTAAATATTTAAAATAAAATTAGATTAGAATTAGATTACATTGATGTATAATATTATTTGCAATTGTGCCCTTTCTGAATTCCCTTGTGACAACTGAGACAGAACAAGTGAAAACTATGACGTAATTCTATTGTTAAAATTATGTGAATTAGTGATATAATATAATATATTACATTATTTAAGGTAACATAACATTCGTTGAAGGACTTAACTTAGTTTAATGACATTAAAACTGTAAAATTTCCTAGTTAGATTGTTGACTCTACATTCTAGAAATTTTATTGCGACTACGAATTTGCTCAACTTTTATTTTAAATGTTCTTTAAAGATTTTACAGATAATTTTATTAAAAATGTTATTTATAATAAGGTTAATATTTAAGTAATGCAAGTACTTGAAGTTAAAAATAAAACCTTTATTGATAAAAAAAGCGATTTAAACGAGTTTTGTGCAACATTCTTAAACTGTTTTGGTTACAAAGTCGTAAACAGTATTGAATAATTTTTTTTTGTTTTTGTTTTTCTTTTCTTAAATCTGTTTCCTTTTTTAGTGTGTACCTATAGAATGAAAGACGCGTCCGCTGCGCAGAACCCCCATTTAACCCTAGAATACTAATCTATCGTAAAAATTACGACGACGAAACCACGATTCCTGGAAAAAACAATGTTCGCGTCGTTCCCGCGCCCCCTGCTTCACAATACCTTCCTTATTTGTTCTGTTAGTGCACCACGTGCATTTATTGTGATCCCACATCATTTTTGTGTTGACTTACAGCGAAGGTGTCGTAAAATTTACGGAAGATTAGTGTTTACGTGACTGTTGAGCGATGGTAAGTTTACTTTTTTGTTAACCGACTTCCAAAAACGGAGGAGGTTCTCAATTCGACACGTATGTTTTTTTTTTTTTTTTAATGTATGTTAGCTCAGAACTTTTGACTGGGTGGACCGATTTCGATCAATTTTGTTTTAATTGAAAGGTGTTGCGTGTCATGTGGTCCCATTTTAATTTAATTGAGATCTGACAAGTACTTTTAGAGTTATATCTAATAATGCGTATTTACGTGACTACTTTTTCGTCGACCTACGTTATATTATACCGCATAACTTTTTACTCGGTGTACCGATTTCGATGATTCTTACTTTAATCGAAAGCTAATACTTGTCTTGTAGTCTTGTTTAAATTAGATCGAAAACTGATTACAACTTTTTGAGTAATCTGTAATAGCGCGTATTTACTTGACTATTTTTTCGTCTTATTACGTTGTATTACTTGTCGATGTAATTGAAGTCGGTTTTTTTTCGTTTGCGAGCAAACACAATTATTGTTGTTTTTACTTGTTTTTATTACTTATTTGTAATGATTTTATGTTGATTTTACTTGATTTTAGTATATTTTCTGTACTATATATATATTTTTCACTTTTTCTTACTAATATTTGATTTTTTGTTATTAGTAATATGCTGGACCAGAAAAACGCGTAGATGACCATTACGCTTGTTTTATAACTTAATCAACATTACAATTATAAACTTATACATTATTTACGTCAGTAAGAACTGCAGAAACAATAAAAAAAGCAAATCTAGACGCGACTTTATTTTGGAAATGGCTGATGTTCTTATGGAACCTCCGCTAAAAGAGAAACTAATATTACCACTTTGCGGCGTGAAATAAAGGAGCTCATAAAAGTTATGGTATGTTGAACCTGTTCCAGAAGCAGCAACAATTGAAGAACCTAATACAAGAAAAATATGTGCCCTTTGTCCATCCATATCAAGAAAAATTACAACACACTTTTGCATGAAATGCAAAAGAGCCATATGTAGGGCGCATAACATGAACATGTATCTCAACTGTGTAGAATAAGTAAATTATTTAATTTTAATTATAACGTGATCTCTTAAACCCAAAGAATGATACTTTAATTTCTAAAACAATAAAAGTTTTTATTATCTTGTTTATTCTCGTTTCATTTTAATGTCGTATTTTTTACGAATGATTAGTAATAACGTTACTCGTAGGATAGATTAGTAATCTAGGGTTAAAGGAACGCGGTTAGGGGTCGAACACTCGATGTACATTACTTAGAGTATATAGGTATATTATTTTTTAATTTCTAATAATTATAACATTATAAAGGAAATCATTCCACTTGAATAATTTGAAACAAAGAACTATTTTTAACTACATTTTTTGTAGTGTCTATCATTTGCCTTCCTGTTAAATATGATTAGGTACATTAATATAATTATATAATCATAATTATCATTATAATTACTTTTTTATTCTTTAAAAAATATTTTAAAAATATAATAATAATAAATATAAGTTATATTATTTAAATTCGCACTTTTTAAATTATTATTTTTTTATGACCGCATTAATATTAATAATAATTATTTAACATGGAAGAAATGTCCGAAATATGTATACATATTATGTAAAAAAATGTACGTAACATTTTAATATAAGGATATCCAATGATCTTAGAACAAAAAGAATTTTTCTAAGATCATTGATGATATCATTATAATTTTACACTGTGTAGCTACGGCAGTAAAGAATATATCGGTCCTGCGACACAAGTGACCAGCCCACTGTCACTTCAACTTGCTAATTCTGTGGGCTACGTCCGTCGCTTACTTTCATCCTCTCGCGGATAGTCTCATTGCTAAATCTATCTTTGAGAGAGACCATTGCACGTTGAGTGACTTTAAATTTGTGGACTAGTATCCTCGTCAGTGTCTACGTCTCAGCACCGAATTTTAAAACAGGCAGAACGCATTGATCGAAGACTTTTGTCCTTAAGCATTGTCGAATCTTCGAAATGAAGATATGACAAAGCATCTAGCCGCCCAGCCCGAAGTTGTTTTGGTCTAGTATGGTATGGCTTAGGTCGACATCACGGAGTATACATAATCCTGAACTACTTCGAGAAGGATACCATCGACCGATGCCGGTCTTGATGACTTAGCGACCAAATATATTATTAAACGTATATAATTAATTAAACTTGTCTTTTCAATTGTATTATATAACATAACTTAGCGTAATAATTACTTTCTTCGCTTTAAAGACATATTGGAACATTTACTTTCACGGTAATGTTGCAAAAACTTTCACTTCGTCGGCCTTGCGGACACTGAATGAACAGTGGTTCAAGGTTGCTCGTTCTATCTATAATTCTCTACTGACATTTAAAATAGGAAATGTTGCTATGGTTATTGAAAGAATCGTTGTAAGATAGAAGTGGCATAGGCTAAAAAATAGCGCATTATCTATCTTCTATCTATACTTATTATAAAAATAAGTCCCCCGGCCGCGTCTTTCTGTCCTCCTGTCTGTCTGTCTGTCTGAACGCGATAAACTCGAAAACTACGCAACGGATTTTTATACGGTTTTCAACAATAGAAAGAGTGATTCTTGAGGAAGGTTTAGGTATATAACTTATTATGTTTGAATGTAAATTAGCAGAAATACGGCGATAAATGTTGAAGAGGTCGCAAAAAATTTCGCCAACGGGGAGCTTTCCACGCGAACGCTGCGTAAACTAGCAAAGATATAGTTGTATAATGTACTAGCGAATTCAAAATCTATAAAAATTCTACAAAAAAGTCCGTGATAGCATATCTCTATCTCTTAGGGTTGACTTACAATAACCACTTTTATGTTCAAATTTGTAATTAAAAACATTACGTTATTTTCAAAGCTATTTTCTTTAGTTCAGTATTAATCCTTATCCAAATAAATATGTTAGTTAGCTTCAGAATTTAATGCAGATTAAAATTGCCCTTTACACTATATCAATCAGATGAATAGTTTTTGAGATATCTTAGTTAGAAGGGATTATTAAAAATAAATTAATGCGCAACGAAGTGGGCACGGGTCGGCTAGTTAGTATTATTAATAATATTCATACTAAATGACGTTTTTTTGATAAGACATAATTATACATTATACTAGCTGACCTGGCGAACTTCGTACCGCCTTATTTTTTTTTTTCGTGAACATAATAATTATAAACATATATCGAAATAAAATATAGCCTATGACTTTAAAGCAAGTTGGATCAAACTGCACACGGTGTGCAAATTTTATTAAAATCAAAAATTATGACATTTTAATGTATAAAATGACGATTTTAGGGTGCTTTTGAGGCCTTTTTGAATAAATTAGTTTTTGATTTTGATTTTAGCTACGCATAACGTTGTTAAATGAACAAAGTTATCGTTTTTACAACAGATGTATTTACTAATTAAGGATATTTAATTTCGTTTAGTTAATAAACTTCATACAAATTAAATTTGAGGTTCTTTACAAATACAGCAGAATACTCAGACAGCAGAATTGCAAGGTGATGCCCCAAAGACATCGTTCATTTAATTTTAAATATTTCAAGTTTTCTAATTGCTTTACGACATTGATTGGCAAATTTTAAAATATCGATCATACGTTTTAACCTTTAAAAGTAATTTGTCAAATTCATTTGTAATTAAATCTTATGAGCCAAGGACTAATATTTTTATGTTACTTGTAATGTCTGAACTACCGTCTATATAAAATTATTTGACCTTACAGAAGATCACAGCTAAATAATACTGCTTTCAAGAAGTTTTGTATTCCTGTTGGTGAGTACACCTTACCAACAGGAACAGAACACTTCTTGGTCACTATCTGGTCACCACCAGAGCTCCTGGGGGGATTTGGGGATAGGGTCGGCAACGCGCTTGCGATGCTTCTGGTGTTGCAGACGTCTATAAGCTACATTACTCTTTGAGCTACGGTAATCGCTTACCATCAGGTGTGCTGTACCTATGCTTGTTTGCCGACCTAGTTAGGTATATACAAAAAAAAAAAACCATCACAGTTGACGAGAAATAGTCAATCGATTTAAAAAAATGTTCTCAAGATTAAATAATTTTTTTCGCAAATTCCATTTGAAATAACTTAATGTTGTTATTTGTATGAAACAATAGTAGTAAAAATAGGTTTATGAACTATAAAATTATGACAGGCGACTACGGAACAGTCCACTGTTCGTGGTGCACGCAATTATCCGGTCTCTTATTCCCTGTGATGTTAATTATAACATGATGTAAAAGTAACATGTACGTTTACAAGCCTTCTCACTTGAATGCAGAATATAACAATCAATTCTTAAAGTCGTAAAAGTTATTTATATACACAATAATATTTTAATTAATATTATTTGCGACCCGGAACTTTTTACTAACAATTAGTTGCATATGTATAGGTCGGGTTTTTTTTTTAAATTGATTGACAGATAAATTATATTAAATTGTATAATAAAAAAGGTTATCTCTTTTTTTGATATATAATTTGTAAGTTAAATTATAAAATTATATTTAGGCGATTATACTTTGCCGTGTGGTTACGGCACTAAAGAATGTAGCCACCCCCTCTCTTCCCGTGGGTGTCGTAAGAGGCGACTAAGGAATAACACAGTTCCACTACCACCTTGGAACTTAAAAAGCCGACGGATGGCGGGATAACCATCCATGCTGGCTTTGAAATACACAGGCCGAAGACGGACAGCAGCGTCTTCTTTTTTTTTATGTTAGTAAGTCGACAAACAAGCGTACGGCTCACCTGATGGTAAGTGACTACCGTAGCCTATAGACGCCTGCAACACCAGAAGCGTCGCAAGCGCGTTGCCGACCCTATCCCCATCCCCCCCAGGAGCTCTGGTCACCTTACTCACCGACAGGAACACAACACTGCTTGAAAACAGTATTATTTAGCTGTGGTCTTCTGTAAGGTCGAGGTACTACCCCAGTCAGGCTACTCCATATTTTGAGCAGGAAATTTCCTGCTGTGCCCTACCTCAGTTCGGTGCGACAAAGCCAGCCCTGCGGTCACCAACCCGCCTGCCCAGCGTGGTGACTATGGGCAAAACACATGAGTTCGCGTCATAATATCGGGCGCGAACTTGTGGAGGTCTATGTCTAACAACGGACTGTGATAGGCTGTAGTGGATTATACTTTTGACGTGACAACATCGAATAAATCAATGAACGCCGGTGGCATGCACGAAAAAGGATGACTCATTGTCCCGTTACGCTCATTGTACGCTTGCTCCGCATCTATCTCTCTTCCATTCGATTGGCCTATGCGTCCGAGGAGATGTTTTGTTATGACGTTGTCACGTTAAACTATCGTCCGTAAACCAACTTTACAGACAACCAATTTTTTACTATAATTACTTTTTTTGGGTTATGTTGAATTAAAATTTACACCATCTTGATGAATTGTATTTAAGGCAACAATAAATTTAATTGTTTTAGAATTGATTATTGTCATTACGCTAACAATTTGTTGTATGTACGTTAACATACTATTTGAAACAGTAAAATTTACATAGGTAATCAGATGGTGTGAATTTTTTTTGAACCGATAAGTAATTTAAACGATGTTTCCATATTTTAACATTAGATATAAAGATGTCATGTAACTTGATTTTCAAAAGTTATGATACAAAAAAGATTATAAGATCTCAGATATAAATTTTATTAGTGAATCAGTGGAAGAAGAACGAAGTAGTGTAACTCTGGTCACACAATGTTTGTCATTCTGATACCACTTCTGATACCCACAATACTTTTTTTTTATTTACAGTTAAGATAGTCTTACAAGACTTTATTTATTTAGGATTTTTTTTAATTAGAAGTTTTATTTGCGATATACAAACGATATTGCGTTAAAATCGCATTATTCGCGATAAAATAACAAATTAAACCACAGTGTAGCAAACTTTCACCCGTTCTCGCTTTCTACGTATTAACTTCTAATTACTATGTTTTAATGTTAGCATAATTTTATTTGTAATCGTAAGTAATTGAAAACCATTGTTATGTATATTGTATTGTTATAACAACAATTGTAATTGTTCTAACAACTAATAAAGATTTCAATCTGAACAGTCATAATTTTAATTGCAATTTGATTTGAACGATAAATATTATATATTATGACTTTATTTATAAACAGGGTTGTCAATATGGTCTAAGATCCGGGATAGCAAAATATTCCCTCATCTGTTAATTAGATGGAACAATTTTTTATAGGCTGATTTCAGGTCAGTAACCTCAGTCAGCAGTCACCTGGCTGCAGGTAAGTATAGCAATTATAGAGATGGGTGCCTACTATAGTCAGGTGTATAATGTAAAATATTGACGGTTTTAGCTTACTAACTACATGTAATTAACAAGAGAGGGAAAAGATAATTGTTTTTAAGTATTATTATTTGCAGTAGGCTTATGGTGGCAGAGGTTGTTTTTATATATTCACAATATTGAAATCAGCCTATAAAAAATTGTTTCATCTAATTAACCGATGAGGGAATATTTTGCTATATCCCGGATCTTAGACCAACATGTTTTATAACAATGCAATATCAATTCTTCAGTGCTATGAAGTTTGATTGTATTATTTAAGTTTTTTATACAAATTTTTAAAACTATTTGATAGGATCGTGACATTACTGGGGCATAATAGAACTACATAGTTCGACTATTATATCTCTCATCTCTTTCTCTCTCTCCCTTAATTTTACCTATTCCTTTTAGACTTTTGCCTTAAGGTTACACTTATTTTGATTTATTTCTTCTATAAAGGGCAGAGGCCTTTGCTCAATAGTAATGCTTAAAGAACACTTAAAATTAATCTAGTTCGTTTCAATTAAATTAAAAATACTCACATGAACACCATAGGAGTAGCTGTAACGCGGGTAGGGATCGAACTGGTCGTGAGCTTGTCTTAGATCTGGGTCGGTCACTGCCAAATTGATCCGATTACCCTTAACCGGCTGTCCCCTTTGATATCCGACTACTTCAAGTCCTTTCAAGTACAGCAATTTCTTCGGCGGTATATCATTATTTACATTCATTTGAACTCCTAGCGGATCAGTATATTTATAATTGCTGACTGGATCTATGTATACTTCCTGATTGGGATAATTAAACTGATTCAAAGCCATTTGTTGCATGTTAGGTTCTGTATAACCTGTGTATTCCTCTACCGTTTTAGGGAGTTGTCTGATTAGACCATAATGGTTTGGATTGTATCCCTGTGCTACGGCTATAGCCCTTTCTCTCTCTTGTTCTGGTAGTTTAGTGTCCGGGTCATCGAGATAGCTGACTAGAGCTTCTTCGATCGTCTTGTATGTATGGTATGCGTATTCTGGACTTTTGGCTCCTGGTCCGGTGTCATCGTAATTGTTTTCAATCGCGAATTTTATTTGTGATCGAGACGCCGCCGATTTCTGGTACGGCTGTCTCAGTTGTATTGAACTAGCGCTCGCGATTAGAGTTATTGTCAGTACCTGGAAAAGATGATTTTGTTTGTTAATACTAGGAGTAAGGAATAAATGACATTAATAAGTTATAACAAAATAAAAACTTTTTAAAAAGTTGTGCATTACGATGTGGAAAGTAACAATTTTCTTCACTTTTGTACGTGGACTGTTTTGATGGCTGACCGAGTTTTTTGTAATGTTAGATGATGTCAAACTTAACAATCAGATCGTCACCAATTTTCTGTAGAAAGGACTTGGGAGCTTGACTTAAATATTATGTTTGGTTACAAAAATGCAAAACGCTAACTTTATATTCTAATCACGGAAATACAGTACAGGCAATACAATGAATGAAATGAAGTGAAATAAAACGTAATTTTACGTAAGTGTTAGGGTAAGGCTATTAGAATTTAAATAGGTTTATTTATATGTTATTGACGCTTTGGCTTCACTCATAACGTAAAAGGTGTTTTTGTGGTCCTTTTTACTTTCGTTTTGATGTCGTAAGACGTAAAAAAGGCAACCTATAAGGTTAGAAAGATTCAATTCAGCCTGTAATATCCAACTACTGGGAATAGGCTTCTTTCCCCATGTAGGAGAAGGATCAGAGCTAAACCCACCACGCTGCTCCACTGCGGGTTGGCGGATATACCTATTCCCTACTACCAGTAACGATCGCTATCAGGTGTACATGATAACAACCGGGACCGACAGCTTAACGTCGTCTCCAAGTCACGGTGGAGAGACCCACAACCCACAATTACTAACAACCAGACCGGAAATAAATATTTGTATAAACACAAATATGCACTCCGAGCGGGAATCGAACCCGTTAACGTCGGTGCTTAGGCGCCACCGACACGGCACACGCACCATTACATATGAGCGGTCGTCAGAAGGATTCATGCTATGCATAATTATGCATATTAGTCCCAATGTTGTAGGTAATAATGTATACGTAACGGATTTTTGTATTGTAATTATATTAGAGCCAATAAGATATTGAGTTTCAATAGTAACATAAAATTAACTTAGGAGAAAGAAATATGCTTCTATTTTGCGAAAATAATTAAGTATGTTTTTCTTCCATTTCTCTATACATCGACATGTAAAACATCGAAGGTAGAGGAAAATATAATCAACAGTAGGTAAGTATAACTAAAAAAGTTCTTATTATCAGCATTAGCTTTCGAGAAAGTAATAATGGAAATCTGTTCACTCAGTAAAAAGTTATGATGCAACAAAAATTGTAGTCCGTTAAAATTCGTAAGTAGTTCATAGAATTCGACCCAATAACTGACGACGCATCAAATAATTACCGATTGCTTCGTTTTAGTTCACATATCATGTTGAACAGGTTTTATTGTTGGTAGGTTTCTTCGCTTACTCAATGTTGATATAAATTAACCGATTTCCAACAAAGGAGGATTCGATTCAATTGTATTTTTTTAAATGTATGTAACCTCGGAACTTATAGTCCAGAGGGCGGGACCACTAGATATCTATCCGATAACTGGTTGGAACCGCTACGGGTACGCGACGGACGCACTGCTCTAGCTGCTAGTGTCACACACCCCTCCCTGTAATCCGTGGCACTTGTATCCCTAACCCCAGATCCTGTCCTCACATAAATCCTTCCCACCATCCCACCTATCCTACGTCTTGTCGATGTAATTGAAGTCGGTTTTATACAAATACAAAGAAAAAAATACTAGATAATTATCTATTCTATTATAAAGGTGAAGTATTACTACAAATGTAGCTAATGTAGCTCATTAAATTAATATCAAAATATTCCTCAAAATAAGTTGTTTATACTTATCGACATTACATAACAATGTTATGCTACTTTTTGACGAATAATCGAGTATATTATGTAAACGATTCCGGATCGTCAAGTACATAATGTGACGTCAAAACTTTCCATTTTAAATGTAAATCGATTAATTATTAAACAGCCTTTACTATGCTTATAAGCAGGAGATATATTTTGCTTGTCATCAATAAAACCTGACGAAGATTTCATTCAATAAAAATTATTTTGCCATTAAAAAAATGCTTATTTTGTTTTTATGTTCTATAGATAGAAGGTTTTTGTTCGTAAAGTTGGCAAGTTGAAGCCTCTGTCTTAGGGAACAGCTGACTGATGTATGTAGGTACATAAATATAAATACTGTAAAAATTGTGGGTATGTATTATTAATTCAGTTATGATATATAATGAATATTGTTTTTTTTTTATTAAGTATGAAGAAATAAGGTCGAAGTCAGTTTTAAGTACCTAACTTTGAAGAGACCACCCTTGGGCTTTCCATATAAAGAAACTAAAAATTAGCTTTATTTTTGCATTAGCCTCTATTCTTCATTACTCAAGAAAATATATCTCTAACGGCTCTGGCTATCTTAGTCACCACAGGAACCCAACACTATTTAGCTGTGATCTTCTATAAAGTTGAGGCACTTCCCTAGTCGGGCTGTTCCAGATTTTTAAAATTATGTTTCCTGCAGTGCTCTACCTCAGTTGAATATACTCTATAAGGTTAAGATACTCCCCAAGTCATGTATCATCAGTTTTAAAACGAGATATTTTCTCTCGTAATCTACGTCAATTAAACAGTGACAAGATGTTTAAGTTTACTTAATTTTCGATAATATGAATGAGTGTATTGACAACTTGGTGGTAACGAATATGTCTGACGCCTACGACTGTCGTTTCGATCTATGAACAACAATGTATTGTTTACTTTAGTGCTTTGTATCAGTTATGCTAATATTAGTAAGCAAACAAATTGTTTGTAAGAATCTCATTGAATCTATACCACGATTAACATTAATCATATTTTATATCCGCCAACCCGCATTGGAGCAGCGTGGTGGATTTAGCTCTGATCCTTCTCCTATATGGGGAAAGAGACTTTATAACTTTTTTTCAATAAAAGAACTTCTTTAAGAAAAAGTTGAAAGGAAAGTGGTGTTAAAACGTTCTCATTCAAAAAAGGTAAATGTATTTCTTTAATTAAATACAAGTAAAATCACAGCATAATAATTACGCTGCATGCCGTAACACAGGTTTTCCTAGTATAGCAGCAGAGACATCCTAAATATAATTACTGTGAAATTAGTTTTTAACTATTTGGAAAAAAATAAAGTACTAAGTAATTACGTATTATAATAAACTAGCGACCCACCCCGGCTTCGCACGGTTGCAATGCTGAAACTAAATACTATCTACAATAAAATATACGTTAGAAACCTCTAAAATTAAAAGTGTTCCTCTACTATAATATGCATGTATTATACACCAAATCTTTTGCGTAGTTTTAAAAATTTAAGCATACATACAGACAGACAGACAGCGGGAAGTGTCTTTGTTTTATAATATATATGTAGTGTAATAAATACACTGTATAATTTATGTATGACGACGCGTTGGCGCAACGGTCACAACCATTTGTCACAACAACGGTTTGTGGCTGAGGCGCTGGCGGTTCCGTGTTCGATCCTTGCACATGACAAATCTTTTTATTGGGCATACAGATGTTTACCGTGGTCTGGGTGTCTGGGTCTTGTGGGTCTCCCCACCGTGCCTAGGAGAGCTCATTAAGCCGTCGGTCCCGGTTGTTACCATGTACACCTGATAGCGATCGTTACTCATAGTAGGGAATATATCCGCTAACCTGCAGTGGAGCAACGTGGTGGATTGAGCTCCAATCCTTCTCCTACATGGAGAAGGAGGCCTATGCTCAGCAGTGGGATGTTACAGGCTGAATGCGGACAGCTATACTATATTTGTCCACCAAAAATAATTTATTAGAAAAAAATATATGGGTTAAGGCTCCGTCGCATGACAAAAGTAGGCATTTAACGTCTACCCCGTCCCCCTTGGACACACGTCGCGCGAACTCGTTGCTGTTGAACTCAGTCCGTGACCTGAAAGCGTCAGTGGCTGTAAAGCGAACTAATTTGATTTGACTTTAAAATAGAAATGCATTTATTATGATCATTTTTTAAAGTAGTGATAAATATGTAATACTTTCGTAAATAAATGAAATAAGTAAATGATTTCAGGGTTATTTATTATAAAGACTGTTGGACATAAATAGAATAAGCTATATAAAATAAAACAAATTACATATTAAATCTATACAAATAAATAAAATTGAAGTGTCTGTTTGTAATATTGTAATACCCGCTTTTAACTAAATTACATATATAATATACATGGTGCAAATACCAAAATAACATTTTTTATAATTTGTCTGTCTGTCTGTTCCGGCTAATCTCTGAAACGGCTGGATCGTTTTTGACAGGACTTTCATTGGCAGATAGTTGCTGATGTAATAAGGAGTAGGTAACGTAGGCTACTTTTATTTTAGATTTTTTATTATTATTTTATAACTGCGAACTGAACAATAATTATTTTGTTAAATTCCACGCGGACGAAGTCGCGGGCATAGGTAGTTTAAAATAATTATTATTCAATAAAACGTATCTCAATAAATTCCACAATACAATTACAATATTTAAAAAAAACTAGTTGAAAAAAAAAAGCGGTCACCCATCCAAGTACTGACCGTCGTGACGCTGCCGCGTTACCGGTCGCTCAAATTTTATCTTAACTAACTTATATCTCCCTCAACTTCCGTTCGCCTCGACCGATCACACTTTTCGTAACGCTCTCGTCACGCATTAACCTGCTTACTGACCAATTTAAGCGCGCCTAAAGAAGTTTCACTTCAAAAAAACTAGTTGAAAAAAAAGCGTCACGCATCCAAGTACTGACCGTCGTGACGGTGCCGCGTTACCGGTCGCTCAAATTTTACCCCTCATGCGCCTAAAAAAGTTTCACTTCAAAAAAACTAGTTGAAAAAAAAGCGGTCACCCATCTAAGTACTGACCGTCATGAAATTTTATTTGGCTTTAAAATAGAAATGCATTTATAATGATCATTTTTTATAGTAGTGATAAAATAATAATACTTTCGTAAATAAATAAGTAAAGGATTTCAGGGTTATCTATACATATAATAAAATGGTAGAAAAGTCAAAACTGTACATTGAATATTTTTTTAAAAGAATACCTACTTGGGGTGTGATCTACAATCGATACCGAAGCCAAAAATATAGTTTTTAGAATTTTTGTCTGTTTGTCTGTATGTATGTCCGGGATAAACTCAAAAAGTACTGCATGGATTTACTTCAAATTTGGCACGAATATTGTTAAGAAGTCGGGTCAGAACATAGGCTATATATTATCACGCTATCACCTACGGGGAAAGAGCAGTGAACCTTTATTTCTTCAAATGTATGTCCGGGATAAACTCAAAAAGTACTGCATGGATTTACTTCAAATTTGACACGAATATTATTAAGAAGTCGGGTCAGAACATAGGCTACATATTATCACGCTATCACCTACGGGGAACGAGCTGTGAACGCACGCAGACGACGTCGCGGGCAGCAGCTAGTTTAGTATAAATACTGTTGGACATAAATGGAATAAAGGCTATTAAATGAAACAAATTACATATTAAATTTAAAATAATAATTATTAAATAAAATTTATCTGTATACAGTAGGCGGTATTAGCTCTCCGATGTTGATGAATTTTAAAATTGCTAATTTGCTACATCGCCATAGGCGTAAAAATGTAACAGACACACTTATACTTTTGAATTTTGTACCTAATTGTATTAACTCGAAATAAAAATATAATTTAAATTATTCATTTTGAGCTGTGTAACATACGAATGTAAAGTTTGTCATGAAGCGCTGCTTAGTACTAGTGGTCTAAGATCCGAATCTAAATCGATCTTCACCGAGCTGATAATATAATGAAACATACTTTATAATAAATTTAGTATATATATTAGATAATATATAAAAAATGGTTTACCTCTATTTTGAAAACTCTATTTTGTTGCTATGTATTATTATTATTATAATCTATATAATAAAAAAGAATGTTGCTAAGCGCATAACTCGAGAATGGCTCGACCGATTCTAATTTATTTTTGTATGTTCCTTAAAAATTCCACAGTAGGTTTTTATATTTAATAATTCTTATTTTAATATTAATTAAATATAATTTATTATAACAAAGAAAAAAAATGGCAACGTCACGCGGTGTTCCCAAGTGGTCACCCATCCAAGTACCTGACGCTGCCGCGTTACCGGTCGCTCAAATGTACCTCATGTGTATGTACCTCATGTGTATGTAATGCGCCTTAAGAAGTTTCACTTCAAAAAAACTAGTTGAAAAAAAAGCGGTCACCCATCCAAGTACTGACCGTCGTGACGCTGCCGCGTTTCTGGTCGATTAAATTTTATCTTTACTAACATATCTCACTCTCAACTTCCGTTCGGCTCAACCGATCACACTTTTCGTAACGCTCTCGTCACGCCTGCTTACTCTCCAAGTTAAGTGCGCCTAAAGAAGTTTTACTTTAAAAAAAACTAGTTGAAAAAAAAGCGGTCACCCATCCAAGAACTGACCGTCGTGATGCTGCCGCGTTTCCGGTCGATCAAATTTTATCTTAACCAAAATATCTCCCTCTCAACTTCCGTTCGCCTCGACCGATCACACTTTTCGTAACGCTCTCGTCACGCCTGCTTACTCTCCAAGTTAAGTGCGCCTAAAGAAGTTTCACTTCAAAAATCTAATTGAAAAAAAAAGAGGTCACCCATCCAAGTACTCGTCGTGACACTGACGCGTTACCGGTCGCTCAGATTTTACCCCTCATGCGCCTAAAGAAGTTTCACTTCAAAAATGTTAATTTGGTGTAATATGTACCGTGTATATATACATACATAATTATGAAGCCGTAATATTACAAACAGACACTCCATTTTTATTAATTTTTATATAGATAAATAGTGTTTACAAAAACTTAAACAGCAACAAAATAATTATATTAAACTAGCGGACCCGGCAGACGTTGTCCTGCCCGGAAAACAGCTACCAAATTTGATTGCTTACATACCGATAGCAGCGCCACCTATCGGGTCAAATTGAGATAAAAAATTCCCTATCTCTCGAGTTGGACCAAATTACAGATGCTTACGAAATGTGATAAAAATTGGTTCAGTACTTTCGGAGTTACATAGCGATAGCAGCGCCACCTACCGGGTCCAATTGAGATAAAAACTACCCTATCTCTCAAGTTAGACCAAATTACAGAAGCTTACAAAATTTGATACAAATTGGTTCAGTAGTTTCGGAGTTACATACCTATAGCAGCGCCACCTACCGGGTCTAATTGTGAAAAAAGTACCCTATCTCCCAAGTTGGACCAAATTACAGATGCTTACAAAATTTGATACAAATTGGTTCAGTAGTTTCGGAGTTACATACCGATAGCAGCGCCACCTACCGGGTCCAATTGAGATAAAAACTACCCTATCTCTCAAGTTGGGGGAGGTTCCAAGTGTTTGCTGAGTACGTCCACGTCGTCTCCCCTGGACCCCGTCCTGACCCCGGTAACGCAGGTGGCAGGCGGGTGACCGAAGCTCGCGAACTATACTTGGAACAAGCGTCTATAATCTTTCTTGTGTTTTACACCGCCCCTCGCAGCCCCCCGGTGCCAGTTGTACTCGTGGAGTCCCCGACTCCACTTGAGGAAGCGGCCGGCGCAGTTGCGTGGTGCACTGTCCCCGCAGGGAAGTGGACGCTATAGGATCCTGCACGTCTTTCTTGTGCAAAGACTCCTGCAGCATCCATTACAAGGAGTTAAGCCCAAGCATTAGGATTACCTTACGCGGAGGTTTTCTACCGGAAGCGTATAGGGACACGTCGAAGCTTGGACTACCTCTAGAACCATGTCTGAGGGGGGAGAACCACCCCCACCCTTAGAACAGAGGCCGCGAGTACGCGGCGGAAAATCGGGAATACCCCGCACGGTGGTGAGGCGCGACATGTCCGACAATACAGTCGAACGTGTTGCCGCCTCCCCTGCACCCCGCCCCCGAATTAGAGTACTATTACCCGCCCGGACATCCGAGGCGCCCGAGGAGGATCTCGGAGGCGCCGACCTGGACTTCGCAGCCGCTGTAGCTGAGTCTATAGCGAGCGCAGAAGGCCCGAAGCGCACTCGGTCAGAGTACTCCTCGCCGGAATCGCCAACAAATAAAGAAGACGAAAAGCGTCTAAAAATACGCACCGAGACGACCCCATCGACCAGCGATGAAAATATGGCCGACAGCGACGTCAGTGCTGTGGAACGCCGACAGCTCGCCATAGCTCATAGCTCGCCGCTACGAACACCACCTCAAGAGGATCGGGGTACAAGCAACCCGACCCTTAACCCCGAAGGGACCTGGCCGCGTGACTCAACGAGTTACGCGGCACTACCCTCTATCGAAATGGCAGGAAGTGGCTCACGTCCCTCAACACCACAGCCAGGACCGTCCACTGCCTCTTACGCCGCAATAGCGGCTGCTCCGGCCTCACCACGAAGCCAAGCAGAGAAACCGGCGGCGCAAAGGCCAGAAAAGACCCCAAGGTCGGGTTACCCACCTATCACTGTGGAAAACCTGCCTAAGTGGACACTCCATTTTAACAATCTGCGCAAGCTACTCGGACGTGCCCCCAACGCACGCCCATTGGGGAAGGGCGTGAGGTTTCTGCCCGGATCGGCTGAGGAGTTCCGGGCAGTACAAAGATACCTAACAGAAGCTATGAACCAGGACAAATCAATCACCTGGTATTGCTATAGCCCAGACGCCGACCTGCCATCCAAGGTGGCAATCCGTGGACTACCATACGATACGCCACCAGAGGAGGTCATAGCGGCACTACAGTCGCTAGGCTTCCCTGCGGAACACGCCAAGCCGATTCCACCTACGAAGGGTCGCCACGGCTGCATCTACTTTGTGCAGCTCGCCCATCAAAAAGCCTCGGAACTTCAGGAGCTGTATAAGATCACAGAGCTCCTGTATATGCCGGGGTTAACCATCGAGGCCTGGCGCGGAAACAAGGCCCCACCCCAGTGCCACCGATGCCAGGCGTTTGGCCACGCATCGGCAAACTGTCACCGTAATCAAAGGTGTGTACGCTGCGCCGGCGATCACCTCGCCAGGGACTGCCCGCGCCCAATCAAAGACACGCCGACATGTGCCAATTGCGGAAAGGGGCATACCGCCAAAGACCGAAGGTGCCCGGTCTTCAAAAAAGAAGCCAGACGGAGGGGGCTAAAGGTGGCACCTCGACAACCCAATATCCCCAAGCAAGGCCAGAAACCAGAAAAGACAAGCGAAAAGCCACCCCCAAAAGCGGCGTCTGTCCCAATACAGCTGGAGGTACCGTCACAGGCGACGGAACCGCAGCCCGCTACGGATTCAGCTGCGACAGTACAGGTGACAGCAGATGCCGCAAAGAATACCACCCTAGCTCCGCTGGCCAACCCACCGACAGAAAGAGGAAAGGCCCCAAAAAAGAAAAAGAAGAAGAGAGGCAAAAGGGCTCCGAGGCCCGCTCGCGCCGAACCTGCGGCTGCCTCAACACCTCAGCCGAGACAACAGCAACAGGCGGCCGAGGAGAAACTACCCCTACCCAAGCCACAATCATCGGACGGAGCTCGTGATACAGTGGCTTTTCGCCAAAGATCAGCCCCAGAAACCAAGGAGCTGGTCAAAATTTTTATAGAAGCACTCAGCCAAATCCTGATTGCCTATACACAGGGCCAGGATATTATACCTGCAATCACAGCTGGAATCGCCACTCTTACACAATTACGTTCCAGCTAAGAATTCTTTACTGGAATCCAGGCGGCATTAGAGGCCACGTCAGGGAGCTGACTCGTCTCGCCCGGTCGCAGGATATCCATGTCATCCTCCTGGGCGAGACAAAACTCTCTGGAGAGGTCGAGCTCCTCATACCTAATTTCTTCGTGTACCGACGAGACGAGGTCTCACCCCGGGGCTTCCCTTATAGGGGTACGGCGGCCCTGGTGCGGAGAGACGTAGTCCACGAAGAGTTAGTCCACACACCGTACATGAGCGTGAGGACGCAGGGCGTACGGGTGTGGGCCGAGGATGAGGAGCTCCTACTTTATGCCGCCTACAAACCACCCGGCGAGACCTTCTGCGGCACGGATGTCCAGTCGCTCTTTAGCTCGCAGAAGCCTACACTAGTCGTGGGTGATCTAAACGCGAAACACCCAGTCTGGGGATCTCGCGTCATCACCCCGGCCGGAAGGCAACTGCTCGAGCACAGCGAAAGTCTGGGCTACGGGGTCGTAGGGCCGGGAGCGCCGACCCACATACCAACCAGCCCCAACATGCAGCCGGACGTCCTGGACATCGTGCTGCATCAACACATGAAATGGCCCTTTGATGTCGAGGTCATGTACGACCTCGACACACAACACCTGCCGGTGCTAGTCACGCTCTCCCTACATCGAGATTTCGCAGTGCCCCGTCCATCCAGAACGCGGACGGACTGGGAGCGCTTCACCTCCAAACTCATGGGGTTTGAGCTCACTGTTCCTATAACCGAGCCTGCCGACGTCGAGGAGGCGACAAGAAAAATTACCATTGCAATACAGGAGGCCAAAGAAGCGGCCTCCACAACCACGAACCCGTCGCCGGGATATAGGGAACCACTGCCGAGCTCACTCCGCGAGAAGATCCGGAGGAGGCGCCAACTGCGGAAGCTCTGGGCGCGCACTCGCTGCCCGAGGGTGAAGCGTGACCTAAACCGCATTACAGAGGAGGTATCTCGTGCGCTCGTGGCTCTCGATGAGTCGGAATGGGAGACGACCATCGATCGAGCATCCGAGCACGACACGAATCTATACAGCCTCTGTAAGAAGCTCACCAAACAAGATGTACCTGTGTACCCTCTGCTAGATGAAGAGGGTAACAGAAGATATTCCGCCAGCGACAGAGCGGAGATCCTGGCGGAATATATGGAAAAACAGTTCTCCCCGAATCCCCCGAACACGACGGATGAGAACGTCGTCCGACATCACGCAGCAGTCCACCAAACCGTGGAACGATTCCTATCCGACCCTACTCCGACACTCCAGGGAGAAAAGCTCATCTCCCTGTCTGAGCTACGAAGGGCAGTCACCCGCCTACCCAAGCGGAAGGCGCCAGGACCGGACGGGATCTCCACTGCTGCGCTGATGCAGCTGCCTACGGGATGCCTCGCAGCGCTCACGAGGACATTCAATGGGATACTCCAGACCGGACACTTCCCCGAGGCGTGGAAGAACGGGAAAATCGTTGTCATCCCCAAGCCGGGGAAGGACAGGAGATACCCACAAAACTATCGGCCGATCACGCTACTCTCGCACATCGCCAAGCTGTTCGAGCGTCTACTGCTGCGGAGACTTGCGCCACATCTGCCCGTGCGCGAAGAGCAGTTTGGCTTCCGCAGCAGTCATTCGACGACGCTCCAGCTGGCGAGGGTCATCGGACACTTGGCCAGTGAGTGGAACAACCGGCACTGCACGGTCGGGGTCTTTCTCGACATGGAGAAGGCCTTTGACCGGGTGTGGCACGCCGGCCTCCTGGCTAAGATCATCGATACGACAGCACCGCCCGCGTATGTGCGGGTGGTAGCGTCATTCTTGGAAGGCCGAAAGTTTTACGTCTCGGTGGAAGGCGAGGACTCCCAACCCCGCCCCATCCGAGCTGGAGTACCCCAAGGCAGCTGTTTGTCGCCGCATTTATACGCGGTGTACACGGACGACGTTCCCACTCTCCGAGAACACCTTCGTGAGGGGGAGGAGGACGTGCTGCTGGCCCTTTACGCGGACGACAGTGCGTTCTTCGCGTCGTCATACCATCAAATCGTCGCCACCAATAAGATGCAGCGTTTGCTGGACCTGTTACCGGAGTGGCTGGACAAGTGGAGGATGGCCGTCAATGTGGGGAAGACGGCCGCTCTGCTGACCGGTGGCTCCAGGCCGCTACGCCAACTCAAGCTACGAGGACAGGCCGTAGAGTGGAAGACCTCAGTTAGGTATCTGGGGTGCCACATCGACCGGAGGCTGCACATGGTGCCCACCGTTAATCGGGCGGTGAACCAAGCAGCGGCTGCCCGGTCGATGCTCCGCCCCGTGCTCACATCGAGATTGCCCCTCAGAACCAAGCTGATGGTCTACGGTGCCTACGTCCGCTCGCGCCTGACGTACGCGGCCCCGGCCTGGTACGCACTCTGTTCCGCGAGCCAGGCCAGGAGGCTGCAGGTCCAGCAGAACCGCTGCTTGCGTCTGATAGTAGGAGCTCCGAGGTACGTCAGAAACGACGTCATCCACAGAGACACCAGAACGCCCACCGTGGAGGAGTATGTCCGCAACCTAGCGCGCACTATGTTCGCTCGCGCGGACAAAGGTGCGTGCGTACACCTCCACGGAATTGCCCCGCTACACGCAAGACCGCCGGACGGGCGTCCACTACCTCGTGAGCTCCTGCTGCAGATGCAGCAGAACACCAATGCAGGTGACAGTGGCGACGAGGAGGACGACGCAGGGGAGACTGCGTAAATAACCGGACTGACGAACAACCTACAAAACAATTAACTCATAGGGTAACGCTCACTTAGGTCGGCGTATCCTCGGCCCATTGGACCGAAAACAAAGCACCCGGCAGTGGTTCTGCCGGAGAGGACAGGCCCGGGTAAGCAGGCGAAGCCTGGATGCCCGCACCCAGACAGGCCCTCGGATCTGCCAGGAAGAACCACACACACTCAAGTTCGACCAAACTACAGAAGCTTACAAAATTTGATACAAATTGGTTCAGTAGTTTCGGAGTTAGATACCTATAGCAGCGCCACCTACCGGGTACAATTGAGATAAAAAGTATCCTATGTCCGTTTCCTGGTTCTAAGCTACCTCCCCACCAATTTTCAGCCAAATCGCTTCAGCCGTTCTTGAGTTATAAATAGTGTAACTAACACGATTACACGACTTTCTTTTATATATTATAATATAAATTTAAAATAAATAGCGAATTTAAATTTTATTACTACTGTGGGCAGTAGGTGTATGGATATTGAATGCATACTACGTAATATTAAAAATACAAAAGACGGAACGCTTTTTTGAAAAATTTTGCACAGGTCTTGCCTCTGTAACGTCCAACGGGACAGTGTGAGTGCCGCGAGAGCGCCCAGCGCTTCGAAAATCACTTGAATAATCGATTAAAAAAAAATTATGTAATTAAAAAAAAAAACACTTGATCAAATTATTCCAGTTATATATGAACTTTATTTTGGTAATTTATTAATAATATCAAATCAGTTATTTTAAGAATAAAACCCAATCATAGTAAATAAAATGACCCGAAAAGAGGTAACTTTGTGAATTTATTCTATCGAGCCAAATTTATCAAATCATGTTTCCGACAAAAGCCTGAACTAGAATATACCCTCAACAATATCAATTAAATTTATTAGATAAAAATTTCACTGTTTACTATTTCAAAACTGAATTCATAGAAACGTGTTTTGCAGGAATACATCAATTACCTCACCTTAAGAGGCCTGTACCGAGCAGTGGGATATTACAGGCTGAAGCGAAGGGATAATTTATGTTGACGTCTTGTAGCAAATCCACCGTAACGACAAATAGTACCTACTCAAGATAATAAGTGATATCAAGTTAGAATTCCCTATTTTAAAACTACCTAGTTCACTAATAATAGTTTTATCTGTTGTAGTAATGTTGTAAATTAATAATTGTAATAGAATTTGTACTAATATTCAAAAACAAAAAATAAATAAATCAAATGTATACTAATATTCAAAATCTTTTCTGATGTTTTTTTTTGTTTTTTTTTTTTTTGTTGTTTGGTTGAAATTCTTCCACCATGAGAAGGTTACTTTATCTCTTATTGACAGATGGAATATTTCACGTGGAAAACTGGACTGCTAAAATAGGTTATTAATCTATCCAGGCGCAGTCACGTGCCTTAGTTTAATCTTTTTATGTAATACGTTATGTAATGTTTATTATAGTTAATATTGTTTATAATATGTACTTATATATATGTATGTATGTTTATTTAATTGTCTTCCTGTTTTATTTTATTTTAATATTGTACACCCTTTCCGCTTTTTTCACATTATCTCCTCCACGCTGGTTGTCTGGAAGATATCGCTATTTGCGAGTAGCGGTAAGACCGCCTGTTGTACATTTATTTTGGTGTATTGCCTTGTAAATTGTAAACTTCTTCTTTGTGTACAATAAAGAGTAAATTATCATTATTATTATTATTAGTTTATTACAAATTTGTCATAATATGATAACATGGAAACGATTTGATGATGGTCGAAGATGGCTATGGGAACTTCTAAACCCCAGATTATAAATAGTCTTTGAGTTGTCCTAAATAGTATTTTCTTTCGTTGATTCGAAAAGATTTTCAAAGTAAAACTTCTTTACACACGCTTGACTTGGGGAGTAAGCTGGTGAATGCGTGACGAGAGCGTTACGAGAAGTGTGATCAGGCGAGGCGAACGGAAGCTGAGAGAGAGATAAGTTAGTGAAGATTGAAAGAGAGGTAGTTACGTTTCGTATATTACTGTAGGGGCAATTAAAGAAGTTTTACTTCTGTCATGTGGTCTAAAGCACACTGGTTTTTTTAAAACTGCTGTGGCATATTTTTTAAACAATATGCTTTAAGATAATGTTTATGTTTGCATATTATTTTTTTTAACGTCATTTTATTAATCTATTATATATATAAAAGAGTTACCCACCCATTGACTCATCACGATATCTCTGGAACCATAAGGCGTAGAGACTTGAATTTTGGTACGAATATTCCTTTCGCCGAGTAGAGGTCAGCTAAGAACGGGTTTTACGATATTCCACCCCTAAGGGGGTTAAACGGGGGTTGGAAGTTTGTATGAAAGTCCTTATGTTTTTGAAGTAAGAGACTTGAAATTCAAAATGTATGCTCTATAGATGGTGTTGAGGTGTACTAATAATGTATTTTGAGAAATTAACCCCCTTTTGGGGTTAAAACAGGAGATGGTAGTTTTATGAAAGTCCAATGAAAAATACACCTACAAACTTGAAATTAGGAAAGACTATAGCTATGATTTTCCTCAAATTAACGCGGGAGTAACCGCGGGGCACAGCTAGTTATTTATATAAAATAATAATGTTTAACTAATCTTATTTATAAGTGCGATGGTAAAGATAATTTTATTAGGTAGGTACTTAATGATAAATATAATTTTTGTAACAGATATCAATTTCACAAGGGTGTCAGTTTGAAAAACGTCTCTAGAATGTTTTGTTTAATAATAAAAAACAAAAACAAAAAAAAATACTTTGGATTGTTAACTAACTAAAATAAATTTAGATAAGGAAAAAAATATAAAAAATTAAAATTAAAAAAATTAACATATAAAAAAATTAACTCACTAAAACTCGCCACATTTTTTTCTTTTTTTTTAAATATAACTCACAATCACAATTTAAAAACAGCGCGTCACGTGACTGCGTACACGACACCGTTGCGCGGGCTCAGCTCTGAGTGGCGACTGAATAACTTACTTTTGTTTCGGCTTATGAACGATACGATTATATTATGTAAAGACGAATTCCGTTATGTAATTAAGGACCAAGGTGGGATTGACGGAGTTAATATCAAGGTTTTAAATTAAATATTTGATTTTGATCAAAAAGACTAACGCCCGGTTTCCCAAAGGTTGATCAACGCAAAAATTAACTAATCATCTGTCATCAAGCTAATTTTCCGGGAGTAGCTGCATTTTGATGAGACGAACAAAAATTTCCTCTACGAAAACTCTCGATTTTGATAGCTAACAGAGGTAGCAGGGCATAGAGCAGCAGTGAGAGTAGGACCGACGATGACAAGGCGACGAGTCTTAAGGTCATCAAAAATTGTTTTTTTTTCTGATTTTTTTTCTTTTAGTTAGTTAATATTTATATAATTTAATAGTAATATTGTCCTACAAATTGCGTGGTACGTTATTCCGGTCCTACGCCTATTAGTTAATTTTTGCGTTGATCAGCCTTTGGGAAACCGGGCGTAAGCCTATGGATGTATGAAGTTAGTGCCACTGTATTTCATGCAAGGTATGACAATTTTTTTAAATGAACTGTTTCTTTAAAGAGTAGGTAATTGCAGAGTTTCTTGCCGACTCTTCTTTGCATTCTTGAATCTACAGAATCGGTAGTAGCTTCTCTTGTATAATAAAAAAATTAATTTGTAAAATGACGACTCGATGATACTTGTGAAGTTTGATTTTGATGACGCTTTGATGCTAACTTGACGGGAATATTCTAGGCAGTCCTTTTCACATTTTCACAAGACTCACCTGTATGCGGTTGGGAGCATTTAAAACACCTAGGGATAGACGGCACGCCCGCCATAACGTCTGCATTTGAGGCATTGGTTGGTGGAAAGTTTGTAGGTGTACACTGCAAGGGATGAGTGCTATGAGCACACTATTTCACGAAGCACTTGCCTATTCAAAGTAAGGACCACAGGTTGGGTCAGAACCCATGTAACGTTTCCTTCAGTGATAGATTTGCAATTACGCCGTCAGCAGCCAAGGATAAGTTCCAGAGACGAAACCGGTTTCTCCACAGACCAGTACGGAAATACATTTTATTAATCCCATTCTAGATATAGTGTAGATTGGTTTGATGGATTTATACTTGCACATTTCTAGAATGGGATTTTTAATAAATTCATTGGTCACCCTATTAGAAACGAATTCGACTGAGATCATGTTATGTCCAACATTTTTAAATCCGTCGTTAATAATTGAGACAATTTTGTGGGTGTGCAAAAATAACCCATAAATAAATATACCTACCATGTTTGTTTTTGCTCATTTTGAGTACCTATCTGATATTGAGTATCATCTCATTTTGAGTATCAGTAAAATTGCACCGCCATGGTCACAGGTGCATTCTCTCATTACACAGTAGTAAAGATATTAACTATTCTATTTTACAGATATGTTATAATTTTTATATTGTAATTGTATAAAAAAGTTATTACCAAAGAAATTTGATGTCTTCACTTAAGTTTATTTTTTACGAAAGATACTACATGCTCACATTTCTCCATTACAAAGTTACGTTTACGTAATTGAAATGAATATTCAGTAGTTCCCGTACTTATATAATATTAGATACATATCTTAAATTTCACATTTTTAACCAATAAATGAATCATATAGAAGCAAATACAGCAATCTCCAATCGGGGTAGTTTTAAGAAATTTAAATAAAACATTTTTCTGTAATTAAACCTATGTTTTTTTGAACCAAGTCTATTTTATTACAACAGGGATGTTATAATGCATATTTACTAGCCTTTAGATGATAAAAATAATAGACGATAATGGTAAAATATTGGAAAAATGACAGGATATTGCTGTTATTGTTCTTGACAGTAGGATATTGCTGTATTTGAATTTTCTACTTTGGGACATTGCTGTCATTGCACCCAACGACGCCATATTTAAAAGGTATGTATAGTAAGACGTATGACAGTTGATACTTTAATGAGGTCATACATGACAGAGACTCAGAGTCATTTATAATTTTATTCATTTTTTATTCATTTTTCATTTTATATTAATTGTGCTTGAAACCTTAACTGTGCTTTTTTCCTTACGAACTTTCATATTAATAACATTACTATAGTCGGACTTTTAATTCGATTCGATTCGGTTATGACAAGTAATAAATAGTGACGTTGCGAAATTATTCGATACGGAAATCGATTATTTCCGGATCGATTCTTCTCGTTTATAATTTTATCTCGTAAATTAGTAAAGTATATTAATCTCGTAAACTAAGTATATCAGGAAATTAAATATTTCTAAACCGATAATTTAGTTATGACGATTAATTTTATTAAGGATCTGAGAGTTTTCTTTAATAATTGTGTGTGAAATAAATAACTAATGTGATCATGAAGGAACATGAGAAATAAAACAAATATAGTCGTATTTTTAATTAGACGAAGCCAACTGACAGTAGCTAATGTCACTTTGTAAAATAATGATACCATATTTAAAGTAATAGTGATGCGTTCAGTTCTCGTTCAATCAGATGAATGAGCAATGAGTGTGAATAGTCAATCACTTCAAACTATAACTAATGAATATATTGTTACGTGTTAGGGTTCGAACGATTTGGAGAGGAAGACCTTCTGACTCTTTTAGAGACTTTATTCACTAGCATTAGGTCCGACACAAAGCACTAGGTACAAACACTGGGTACAAACACTAAGTACAAGGTACAAACACTAAGCACTAGGTACACTCACTAAGCACTAACGATGTCCGAGGTCGTAGCCAATGTCGTAGGTTTCCGCTGGTATCACTCTTGATCACTAGTCTTCACTTCGAAGTCGCGTCGTCGATCACTCAAACTGAACTGCCTCCGCTCGGCCACCCGCCACTTTGGTCATACATTCATTTTTATCCACAACTTCAAAGGCCTCCAATTGCGCAGAAGTTTCATTTTTCACGTACTTGTAGGCGTTGCGGATCATTACTTTTTCAGTAACAGTGAAAGCTTTTCGTGGACGCTTTTTTCTTGGGGACAAGAAAACATCCACGTCTTTTTGTGATGTACTTGGCTGAGGATCCATTTTGATGGAAAACCAAAACAAATACATTCACTCAAAGTTCACAAAAAACTATAAACGTAACAACAAACACAACGTAACAAAACTTTAACAAAACCCAACAAAATAACAAAATATCGATTCGCAATGAAACAAGATATTCGTGCAGTCAGACTGGGAGAATGAAGCCGAATGACAAGATAAACAAAATGGCGATAGAATACTAAGAGAAAATAGAAAACTATCTAGGCTCTTTTATTATAAGTTTTGTTTTTAATATAAAAAACAAAAATATTAACTTTTTATAAAATAAAGCTGATACTAATTAATAAATAATTATTATGAATAATTATGTATTTATTTAAATAAAAATCAATAATTTAGTATTTAATTGGCACACCAATATTATGATTACATAAACACAAATCGCGATTGTTTATCGATTTTTGTGTTCATCACTACACTATTAAATCTGGTATCATTATTTTACAAAATGACAGTAGCTAATGTCAAATCAGGAATCGAATTAAAAGTCCGACTATAGTTGATATACAAAAAAAAACGGTTACCAAAAAAGTATCAAGATAAACGAAGTAACATATTCTATAAAATATATAATATTAACCTCTGAACTTTAGCGACATTCCGTTTCCAAGTTTCGGGGTTTCGCTGACGTTTTCTTGCATAATTATTATTTACAGGGACAGAAAAACAATCCATCGTAACTATATAATAACTCGATCACTTCAAAACTTGTTTAAATCTAAGAATAATCATAAAAATTAGAGCATGTATTTTCTCCGTTCAACCGTTTTCGCCATACTAAATAACGGCCTGTGATTGGCTAGTTGGGATATTGCTGTCATTGGTTTTGATAGTCTTGGATTTTGCTATTTTTACAACGAACACTAAAAACAAAATTAGTTTTTTTATAGGATATTGCTGTTTTAGGAGCGGTATCTATACATATAATAAAATGGTAGAAAAGTCAAAACTGTACATTGAATATTTTTTTAAAAGAATACTTGGGGTGTGATCTACAATCGATACCGAAGCCAAAAATATAGTTTTTAGAATTTTTGTCTGTTTGTCTGTTTGTCTGTTTGTCTGTTTGTCTGTATGTATGTCCGGGATAAACTCAAAAAGTACTGCATGGATTTACTTCAAATTTGGCACGAATATTGTTAAGAAGTCGGGTCAGAACATAGGCTATATATTATCACGCTATCACCTACGGGGAACGAGCAGTGAACCTTTATTTCTTCAAATGTATGTCCGGGATAAACTCAAAAAGTACTGCATGGATTTACTTCAAATTTGGCACGAATATTATTAAGAAGTCGGGTCAGAACATAGGCTACATATTATCACGCTATCATCTACGCAGAACAAGCAGTGAACGCACGCAGACGACGTCGCGGGCAGCAGCTAGTTATTTAATAAAAACGTTTGGAATTTTACGTAGATGGTGGCGCTATTGTTAGGCCTGTTTGGCAAAAAAGTGGATATTGCTATATTTGCTTCTATATGACTCAAATATTGAAATATTGGTGATATATTGGTGAAAATATTGGTGATGCAAGAAAAAGCAATAATGACGAGTTTATTCCTTGAAGAAACTCCCAGCCCTACAATACATATCTGACGGATGTACAGGCTATTCTTGGAGTCAGCATACTTTTTTAAATTTTTTTTATATCACTAAGTCGGCAAACAAGCGTACGGCTCACCTACCGTAGCCTATAGACGCCTGCAACACCAGAACTATCGCAAGCACGTTGCCAACCCCACCCAATTCCCCCAGGAGCTACGGTCATCTCACTCACCAACAGGAACACAACACTGCTTGAAAGCAGTATTATTTAGCTGTGGTCTTCTGTAAGGTCGAGGTACTAGCCCAGTCGGGCTGCTCCATTTTTTGAGCAGGAAATTTCCTGCTGTGCCCTAACCTCAGTTAACTTATTATTTTACTAGCTGCTGCCCGCGACGTCGTCTGCGTGCGTTCACTGCTCGTTCCCCGTAGGTGATAGCGTGATAATATGTAGCCTATATTCTGACCCGACTTCTTAATAATATTCGTGCCAAATTTGAAGTTAATCCATGCAGTACTTTTTGAGTTTATCCCGGACATACATTTGAAGAAATAAAGGTTCACTGCTCGTTCCTCGTAGGTGATAGCGTGATAATATATAGCCTATGTTCTGACCCGACTTCTTAACAATATTCGTGCCAAATTTGAAGTAAATCCATGCAGTACTTTCTGAGTTTATCCCGGACATACATACAGACAAACAGACAAACAGATAAACAGACAAAAATTCTAAAAACTATATTTTTGGCTTCGGTATCGATTGTAGATCACACCCCAAGTATTCTTTTAAAAAAATATTCAATGTACAGTTTTGACTTTTCTACCATTTTATTATATGTATAGATTTATATTTAATTTATTATTATTATAAGAAAAGTTATAAAACCTTGTCATACTCCAGTTATGTTAATTGTTATTTGAAATTATGTTATAGGTACATAGGTACCTATAGCCGAACTTATTTTTTTTCTGGTCTGGAACTTACTTTTTCTGGTCAGGGCGTTCGAGTGTAAGGCCTTACGATTATGTTAATTTTTGCATAGGTACAGTATTACAATATTCTTTAGTTGATGCAAATTATTCATATTACCAATGCTGAAATGTTGAAGTCAAGTAAGATTATGCAAATTCAATGAATGCAAGACTAGAATTATTTCTTAACTAGCTGCTGCCCGCGACGTCGTCTGCGTGCGTTCACTGCTTGTTCTGCGTAGATGATAGCGTGATAATATGTAGCCTATGTTCTGACCCGACTTCTTAATAATATTAAATCCATGCAGTACTTTTTGAGTTTATCCCGGACATACATTTGAAGAAATAAAGGTTCACTGCTCGTTCCCCGTAGGTGATAGCGTGATAATATATAGCCTATGTTCTGACCCGACTTCTTAACAATATTCGTGCCAAATTTGAAGTAAATCCATGCAGTACTTTTTGAGTTTATCCCGGACATACATACAGACAAACAGACAAACAGACAAACAGACAAACAGACAAAAATTCTAAAAACTATATTTTTGGCTTCGGTATCGATTGTAGATCACACCCCAAGTATTCTTTTAAAAAAATATTCAATGTACAGTTTTGACTTTTCTACCATTTTATTATATGTATAGATTCTAAAAACTCAAATTATTATAATAGCTCACAATAATTATTGGCTCAGTACTTTGTAGCAACTATTTATTTCAAGTAATCCTGGCCTATTGACACAAATGTACCTCATTAAAACTGAAATTAAATATTTACTTAATTTCTAAGAATTAGGAAATATTACTATTTACAAATCGGATTAAAGTATTTCATTTATAGTAGAAATGGTATTTTCAATTCGATTTTCTCGAGAAAAATTTGTTAGTTTAAGAAATTATGGGATTTGATCGAGTTTCTCAAGTAATGAACATAGCCACTGGCTGTTGCGCTAGCGGTTACGAATTCATTTTGCCCAAAGTTTTTTGTCATGAGAAATGTCTTCCTTCTGAATGTTGAGCCTTCTGACGTGCCGTGTCAGCGCTCTGCCAACTGAGCTATGGATGGATCCATCAAGCTGGGTCGAAATTCTTGATATGATGATTTTGAATTTTAAGCAAACCTTGGCGCCGTCTATAGCGAGTTCTTTACAGACCCCGCTACTCAAAGATTTCATATTACAATGAATTCTGTTAACAAGAGACGATACCATGCTATCTTTAATTCGTTTTATTTTTTATTTTTGTGTTACCCACACATGAGGTAATTATAAACATTTTTAAAATCATATCAAAAATTTTCGATCCAGCGGGATTTGAACCCGCGCCTTCTGACGTACCGTGTCAGCGCTCTGCCAACTGAGCTATGGATTCACATCAAGCTGGGTCGAAATCCTTGATATGATGATTTTGGTTTTTACTTTTTAAGCAAACCTTGGCGCCGCTTAACCCATTTTTTTGGCTGCACCATTATAAAACTGTGACGTACAATTCTGTGAATTGAATAATAATTTCTAATATCAATATTGAAGAAAACATTAGACTTATTTTCTAATGCCAGTCTGAAACTAGACTAGGCAACTGGATACTTTTTGGCAAAAATTTAGTACGGAGGGGGGGGGAGTGTTGAAAATATTAATCTGTTTTTAGTTTCAAATCATAGATATGTAGACTGGTAAATATTTTAAATGATTTCGATAATGACTAGAAATTACACACAGCCTCAATACAAAGTCCAAATTACTTGAAACTCAGAATACGGAAACCTTTGAATGTACGGCTTATTTTAATTTTGCAATAATAATTTATGAAGTATTTTACAAGCATAATTATTTAAGGAACTGAATATCGAAAGAAGCCGCGGGTGACCTAGTGATAGTAGCAAATTTTTCGATCATGTTATGTACAAGAATATGATTAATTTAGCAGTTTTCGTAACTGTTGCATCACATCGTCTCGTCAATGTTAAGTAACTGAGTAGCTTGGTATGGTCTTTTATTAATTTCTCCTCTAAAGAAACAAGTTTATGTGACATTATGAACAGTGGTCTGGATTCACTGTCGGAGGTCTAATTACACTAAAATACCATCCACACTTAACACTTGGTTCTATAAATATTTGGTTAAATTTTGAAAGAAAAGTTTACATACATAATTATGCTTATCTATATTTCTTAAAAAAGTTAGCTTGACGGTAAAATAGTTTCAACAAAACTTTTAGCTGACTACTTTTAATATTATAATATTTGGTTTGTTTTTTTTTTCTTTAAACACCCTATTTCACAAACTACTGGTTCGAAATGAAAAATTATTTATTTTTGTGTCGGATTACCGAGGAAGGCTATAGACGTAGTACTATTTACTAATCTGTGGCTATAGGCAATTTTTCCTCAAATTAAAACCTTGTGCGGCTAATAATAAATATAACTAGATAAGATATAACGACATCGTTATAATGAAAAGTGTATGAACTATGTTTGATGAGCTATTACTTTTTCTTAAAACATATATCAAAACAGGAATCTTTGTCCATCGACTGCATACGAAAAAAATAAAAAAATACCACGACACATTCCTAAACGCTAAGAAATACTTTCTTAGCTTTGTACTAAAAAACTAATTTTTGCCTCTCAATCAAATCAGCATAAAGTTTCACCGATATTGCACATAGAAATGAGTCCAAACTTCCTCAAGTGTGTATATCCGATATTTTATAAATTGTTCTCGTGCTAGGGTCTTAACCACGACTGTTGTAGCAATTGTTAATTACAGTGACAACTATACTAACTTGTCGACAAAACTGGAACACATATGTATGACCACAAGGGTTTATTAAGGAAGCAAAGGAGTCTGTGACAACTAAATACGTCAGTTTCCTACTGGTTCTTCTTGATATATTCCACAGTCAGAACCAGCAGAAGATTTGTATAAATGACTAGCTTCTGCTCGCGACTTCGTCCGCGTGGAATAGGAACAATTCTGTCATACATGATTTTTTAGTGAATTGATAGTGAATTGATACTAGTGATAGTAAATTTCAGAGAAGTTGGACCAATTTTTCACCAGCACTTTTGTTTCTTTTACTAGATATGTATGTCTTTTTATATGTGATGATGTGTAGGCCGATAGTGGCTCACAAGGTTATGTTATCCGACTATTGAAGACTAAGCCTTGATAATGCACTATTCCATTTTTAGATATATTTCAAATCAATTCAAATCAATTCAATCTTGCGTCTGAGAGTGCAAGTAAAGCTGTAACTTGATAGCGATTCTTATTCTTCAACTAGCTGTGCCCGAGACTTCGTCCGCGTGGAAATTTAAAAAAAAATCTTGTTCAGTTCGCTGAGTTACAAAATAAATAAATTTCTAAAATAAAAGTAGCCTAAGCTACTCCTTGTTACATCAGCTATCTAGCAGTGAAAGTCCCGTAAAAATCGGTCCAGCCGTTTCAGAGATTAACCGAAACAAACAGACAGACAGACAGCCAAAAATGTTAAAATATGTTATTTTGGTATATGTTCTTTATGTTGGGTTATTTGAATATTACAAACAGACACTCTAATTTTATTTATTTGTATAGATTTAGTGTTTTTAACTGTACTTGTTACTAGTATGTCACAATAGTGTGTTTTGGAAAGTATCTTTGAATCGCTTTCGAATTTTAAGTACTTCCTTGATTCGGTGACACGTGATTATATGTCATTTTATTTTCTAATGTGATACTTATTCGATAACAAAAAGTTATAACTAAAACAACGCAAGAAATAAATTGATTTTGAAATATAGATAAAAAGTTATAATCTTTATAAATAATTCTTTTCTCGTATTTTCAATATCCCTGTTGATTTAAATGGAAATCTGACCTTTCATTTATCTATCTTTTAAGATGTCAAATTTGACATATTAATCATAAGCTCGAGTAATGTCAAGGGTAAAACTGTTGAGCTGCCATTTGGATAGGTTTGATAACGAAGCTACTTATGTTGCGACATTGGTTGGACATTTTCTCGATTTAGGGCTAATCGGCGGTAAATATGTATGAATTACACGAAACATAGTACAGCCATTAAAATGTTCCGAATGGTAACATATATATAAAATTATATTGAATTTTTTTTTTAAATGTAACTACTAACTACGTCAAAATGACCTACAGTGTCTGAATGAAAATATACAACTCTGTTTAAAGAAAGTACTAAAATATTCGCAATCATAAAACTATTAAAAATTGGTTTTTATTTTTATTTTTGTGTTACCCACACATGAGGAAATTATAAAGATTTTAAATCATATCAAAATTTTTCGACCCAGCGGGATTTGAACCTGCGCCCCCGGGGCGAAGGGCGCATCAGGTTCAAATCCCGCTGGGTCGAAAAATTTTGATATGATTTAAAATCTTTACTATTAAATTTCATAATCTATTACTACAGACTGTATGTTTTAAAGTTGATTGATATTAAATTTCCATTACTAATCATTAATAATAGTTAATAATTCTATGAAATAAGAACACAGTTTTTAGGATTATTTATCAACATTAATAATATTTTTTACTTTGGCACTATTTTATTTTGATTTGATTAATACTTTCTATGCTCGAGACTTCGTTCGCCCATAATAATAGGTAGGGATCCCTAGTACATTTTTTTCACCTGATTAGTATCAAGCTAATTTTTTGGGAGTAGCTTCATTTTGATGAGGCGAACAAAAAATTTCTCTTCGAAAACTCTCGATTGTGGTAGCTAACAGAGATAGCAGGGGGTAGAGCAGCAGTGAGCGTAGGACCGGGATAACGTACCACGCAATTTGTAGGACAATATTACTATTAAATTATATAGATAATCACTAACTAAAAGAAAAAAAATCAGCTGGTTAGTAATAATTTTTGATGACCTTACGAGGTCATCAAGTTAATGACTAAAAACAAAAAAAATCAGAAAGAAAATTAATTTTTGATGACCTTACGAAAAATATTTAAAGTAAGTAAATACTTAAATAATTAAAGTATAAGTGATCTTAGAATAGGGGCGGGAATCGAATCCACAACTCCCGGATCAATATGCAGGGACACTCCATATTGTACAAGCGAGCTAGTCAACGTTATATTAGTAACTCCTATATAAAAATTGAAATAAGGAACTACTTTTCTGAAAAAAAAAAAAAACATTTGTTTGCCTAAAGCAGGGTTTCTTAACCTTTTTCTAGTGATGGACCACTTTAAGAATTTCAAAGAGTCCACTGACCCTTTCCAAAAAAAAGAAAAAAAAAACACAATGATGCTTTACTTCAATTACCTTTTATTGTTTGCGATCAAACTTTACATATAAATAACTAGTGTGACGGTTGCTGTTGCTTATGCTGGATTAGAATATCAAATTGAGGAGTTGTTTTTGATTACGCGCAAAGTGAAAATATTTACTCACAACATAAGTAGGCTTGCCATGGACCCTCAGCTTTCATAATCCACGTCCTGCCAGGGCCAGGCCATGACCAGGGTTTCTTAACCTATGGTCCATGGAAAGAAACCCTGGCCTAAAGTTTGACATATAGAGGTGTTCGTTATATTAGGTAGCGGATAAAATCACCTATTATTTTTAAATCATTTTATCACCTGTTATTTTTTTTACCTGGGAAGCGTGATATAATATCACGCTTCCCAGGTAAGGTTTGAAAGAATATTTTTATTTTTACTACTTTACCTCAAATGTACACAGAGCCAAATTGTACTCTATAGTCACAAAATTCCTTTTAATGTCCAGAACATCGTATAATATGTTAGTCCCATGTAAAATCGTATTCTATTGTAACAGACTAAGAACTATTTTCCTTTGAATGTCCAGAACATTCACGTTGCGTATAATATCTTAGCTTAGTCTCATGTCAAATTGTATTATATTGTAACTGAATAAGAACTATTTTTCTTTCAATGTCTTTTGAAATAAATTTTAAAAATATTTTAGTTCGTATTATTATTTTTATTATACTACACGTTAGACTTATTTTTTTCATATTATTTCGTTTTGTTTAACAGTTAAATTTTCAGTATGGACAACGCGTTTGTTCTCGTATGATGATCGTCACTTTCGTGAGTTTATTTACGAATTTTACGATTGCGGTGTTGCGTTTTGAGAAACTGTAAATATAATTAATAATTAATTAACTATAATTAAGTTGTTTATATAATTAAGTATAGTTCTTTATATAATTAAGTATAGTTGTTTAGTGAGTAGAGTAAAATGCCACGAAAAGGACAAATGTGGAATTATTTTACTGTGGTGGATGAAATTGCAAAAAAAGCGGAATGTAAATATTGTAAAAATAAACATTCATATTTTAAAACTACTATAACGAATTTAAAAAAACATATGAAACAAAAGCATTTAATTATGTATATGAAGAAATAAGTAGAGTAAATAACAGGAATGAAAACAGCGGTAAGTTTATTTTATCTTGTATCTGTAAACGAGTTACGTAATTATTGTAGGTATTTATTGAAGTGAAATTTCTTTAGAATCGTTATGATTTCAAACCGGATGCAACGGCAAAAAGACAGGGAAGGACGAGCCGCGCTGCAAGCCGCTAATTTTAAATTAGTTTTTTTTAATTAGTTTGCCATAGAAGTTTCACTTCTATCGTGTGTGAATCGCACACACACCTTTTTTTTGTTATACTTTGGATATCTCAGAAACGGCTGTAACCGTTTTGATGAAATTTTGTATACAGATAGTCTTTCATTTTAAGTATCCTATATGTAATATGCATTTGATCTCACAAATAATAAGAGTTGACCTAAAGGTAAATTACCTGAACCTGAATGACCTAAGGTAATTACCAGGTCAAAAAATCCCAAAAAAAAATTTGATCTCACAAGGGTTTCACAGTTGGTAAAAAAAAAAAAAAATATTATCACGTAAAAAATAATAAGTGATTTAAAAGTAGCGTAACGTTATAACGTAATATCAAAATGTAGCCGTTACGCCCATCTCTAGGTCAAATGAATTTAAAATTTGTAGCTACGAATTTTTATTTACTAATCCTATATCTCACAATGCTATAGGTGCTAATATTTTATACTGATGTTATACGTAATTACGTGTTCCACTTGATTGTTGATGATCGAGGCTGACCATCTCTATGATTATACTTGAAGCGCTGTCGAATAACGAGCAAAGATTTACAACATGTGTACATCTAATGCATAGTAATGTGACCGAATTCTTAGAATCATTAAAGTCTCTTTAGGCACAACTCTAACCCGCGACTACTGTTGTGGTTTAGCGGTACGAAAGTACTATTAACACACATAGGGTTGATTCCCTGTTGTAGTAGATTTTATACAAAATGTTTGTCTCTGGTGTATACCACCAACACGACCGTACGGTCGTGTTGGTTCAACTCTGTTACGAATGTGCGTAATAACCGAGAATGCACGAGTACATCCATCGACATCGACATTTTTAAAATAAGCTTTATATATATAACTAGCGACCCGCCCCGGCTTCGCACGGGTGCAATGATGATACTAAATACTTTCAACAATAAAAGATACGTTAGAAACCTCTAGTCTAAAATTATCAGTGTTTTTCTACCATATTATAACCTTCCTCTTGAATCACTCTATCTACTCGTATTAAAAAAAACTGCATCAAAATTCGTTGCGTAGTTTTAAAGATTTAAGCATACAGACGGCGGGAAGTGACTTAATTTTATAGGTACTAATTACTATGTATAAAGATAAAGATGTGCATGTGCAGGCATAGTAGGCGCCGAACTTTAAATGTTTCGCTGTTAATTACTTCTAACGACGATATCTGAAAACCTAATTCATCTGATTGATATTGATAGTGTAAAGGGCAATTTTAATCTGCATTAAATTCCTAAGCTAACTAAAATATTTGTTTGGATAAGGATTAATACTGAACTAAAGAGATAACGTAATAGCTTGGAAAATAACGTAATGTTTTTAATTAAAAATTTGAACATAAAAGTGGTTATTGTAAGTCAACCGTAAGAGATAGAGATATGCTATCGCAGACTTTTTTGTAGCATTTTTATAGATTTATAATTCGCTAGTACATTGCTCCACTGTATCTTTGCTAGTTTACGCAGCGTTTGCGTGAAAAGCTCCCAGTTGGCGCGATTTTTTGCGACTTCTTTAACATTTATCGCCGTATTTCTGCTAATTTACATAAAAGTATACTAAATTATATACATAAACCTTCCTCAAGAATCACTCTAGCTATTAAAAAAAACCGCATCAAAATCCGTTGCGTAGTTTTAAAGATTTAAGCGTACAAAGGGACATAGGGACAGAGAAAGCGACTTTGTTTTATACTATGTAGTGATAATAAATAGTATGGAAATACTATCTGAGTAGGTTTTTTATTGTGTTTGTATTGAATGTTTCTGAACGATGTGATGGGGATCACAATATTTTCTAAATTGTATAAGATACAATAACAATTATAATACAATTTCTTAGGTGTTAAATTAAAACATGTCTAGACAATTAATTAACGAAACATTCTTACCAATCAATGAATAATGATAAATTATCGAATCAAGGAAATAGTCCAATATCGAATAGAATTTCCTACGTTTAATATTTAGTCTTTAGTTACTTAATTATTTTATAGAAAATATAACCGGAACAATATGCGGACGTGAAAAATATCAATCATCGAATTTTATACGGTTCAAGGTTGTATAGACAGCCTACACATATTTATTATAAAATACTACACACGAATTCCAACTTTATGAATAAAACAAATAAACATTACTTTCGCTCAGCGTAAAAATTCTAAAATTGCATTCCGGTTTACGAAATACATAGCAAAGTCTACTTAAAGTAAAAAGCATAAGGTTTATTTTCATATGTTTGTTTCAATGTGTGTAGTTATGAATGTAAGTTAAAACAATGCCAATAATCGATCAAAATCCTTTGTCTAGTGATATATAATTCCATGTATCCTTGGCCCAGTTTTGAGACTTGATCTTTATTGAATTACTTGTAATAAGTACTAATTATCGCGTTTCGTTGTATGTAGGATTAATATTCAATTATCTTAATTCTATAGTTGTTAATTGAGTATATTAATCTTTTGACCTTGGTTCTAGGCTTAAATCTAGAATTAAGCACTATTATTCAAGTTCTAAAAACTCTCTTGTACAATAATGTAATTCCTATTTCATGTATCGTTTAATTTTGTCATCTTTGCATGTACATATTATATGCATTATGTAATCTTTGCATGTATATGCATTACAGCATTAGCATAAAAGCTCTTCTTTCGGCTCTCTCGGCCTTGACAGTGTCACCGGGTGGGGTGGCCGGATACTGAGACCCAGCCGTGAAAGAAGAAGAGGAGCCCTTTAGAAGGGCTCAGGATGTCCGTTTGTCTAAAGGCTGTCTCCTAGCGAGATCTCACCTCTGCTTAGTCGGTGTGGAAGCAATCGTTGTTCATATTAATATTAATATAATTATGTATACGCAAACTTGCAGTGGGTAAGTGTGGTGGACTAATCTCCGACCGTTCTTTTACATGGGGAAAGAGGCCTAGCAGAGGGATATGACAGGCAAAATTAATCAACTCATCATCTTTTAAGACTACGAGATCCGCTTGAGATCTTTTCGGACAACTTAAATTTGAATCAAATCATATACATTTACTTCAGCCTATCGCAGTCCAATGCTGGACATAGCCCTTCCCAAGTACCTATACGCGCCAAACATCCCGGTTTTCCGCAATCCTCATCCAGCCACCTCCGGCAATCTTACATATTATCATAAATATTCAAATGAGTTTAATTCCGTCAATTTTAATTAGTAATAGGAAGTGATATGCCCAAAGTTTGGAATGCTGACGTCTGATACATAGTGACGTTTGAGATGAAGATTATTGATCTCACGGATTTCCTATTATATCAGTCAATATATTAACAACACGGTACATGTATTTGAGTGTCGACTTATGAGTTAAATATATAACGAAAAACGTATATTAATATCTACATAATTAGATCTTTTTTATATGTAACTAGGTCGGCAAATAAGAGTACGGCTCACCTACCTAATGGTAAGCGATTACCGTAGCTTATAGACGCCTGCAACACCAGAAGCATCGCAAGCGCGCTGCCGACCCTATCCCCAATCACCCCCAGGAGCTCTGGTCACCCTCCAACCGGAACACCATACTGCTTGAAAACAATATTATTTAGCTGTGGTCTTCTGTAAGGTCGAGGTAGTACACCAGTCGGGCTGCTCCACATTTGGAGCAAGAAATTTTCTGCTGTGCCCTACCTCAGTTAATTGGATCTTTTGTTGTCCGATTAATAAACATTTTTATTCTAATTTTTACTATTTTGAATTTTTCGTTGAGATTGCGCTAGGGAAATAGAACGTTTTAAAATATTAATAAAAAATCTAACTGGACTTGAAAACTAGAACACAAGGAAAATGCCAACGTAATCTAAATTATGTTTCAGTAAGTTATCTATACATATAATAAAATGGTAGAAAAGTCAAAACTGTACATTGAATATTTTTTTAAAAGAATACTTGGGGTGTAATCTACAATCGATACGGAAGCCAAAAATATAGTTTTTAGAATTTTTGTCTGTTTGTCTGTTTGTCTGTATGTATGTCCGGGATAAAGTCAAAAAGTACTGCATGGATTTACTTCAAATTTGGCACGAATATTGTTAAGAAGTCGGGTCAGAACATAGGCTATATATTATCACGCTATCACCTACGGGGAACGAGCAGTGAACCTTTATTTCTTCAAATGTAGGTATGTCCGGGATAAACTCAAAAAGTACTGCATGGATTTACTTCAAATTTGGCACGAATATTATTAAGAAGTCGGGTCAGAACATAGGCTACATATTATTACGCTATCACCTACGGGGAACGAGCAGTGAACGCACGCAGACGACGTCGCGGGCAGCAGCTAGTAAATAACTAAAATAAATGAAAAAAATATATATATTTTAGTATGTCTTGATGTACACAGTACAAAAATATAACCTTCTTTTATCTTTACTTAACTGGTTTTATTTAACTTTAATTAAAACAATTAATTGATAAGCTATTTTTTAAAAATCATACAATACTCCCGTTGGCGCAGCTTGTAGTATTTTATTTCGCGTGTTGCGGTTTCGATTCCCGGCTAAGTCTGGGTATATAATAATTGTATTTATATTTTTATACACATATGTATTATTTCTATGTATATTTATCAAAAAATCTATATCTATAACACAAACGTTAAGTTGCTTACCGTAGGCACAGACGACCGTGTGTGTATGTTATATGATATTTATATATATTTTCTTTACCTAATGAGTTATAATTGTGTTTGCTCGCAAACGAAAAAAAACCGACTTCAATTACATCGACAAGTAATACAACGTAATAAGACGAAAAAATAGTCAAGTAAATACGCGCTATTAAAGATTACTCAAAAAGTTGTAATCAGTTTTCGATCTAATTTTAACAAGACTACAAGACAAGTATTAGCTTTCGATTAAAGTAAGAATCATCAAAATCGGTGCACCGAGTAAAAAGTTATGCGGTATAATATAACGTAGGTCGACGAAAAAGTAGTCACGTAAATACGCATTATTAGATATAACTCTAAAAGTACTTGTCAGATCTCAATTAAATTAAAATGGGACCACATGACACGCAATACCTTTCAATTTAAATAAAATTGATCGAAATCGGTCCACGCAGTCAAAAGTTCTGAGCTAACATACATAAAAAAAAAACATACGTGTCGAATTGAGAACCTCCTCCTTTTTTGGAAGTCGGTTAAAAATAAAAGTACTTAATCAAGCCATCAGGCTTAGTCAGGTACATTGAGCAGGGTCATTTAACGCACATTTTTCTTACATATTAGTAGAACGTTGCCTAAACCGGGTAAGAATCCACATGTGTTAGAATAAACACGATGGGCTAAAAACTAGCAAATATCCGTTTTTGGAAAGTAAATGTGGCCAAGTGCAATTTAGTTATACCTATCATTAATGTCTAAGTATTTATGTCTGTAGGTACAAAGGTTTATAAATATATGTACCTATATAATTATACATGGAATTATTGTGATGTAGTCAGTTATGAATGTTATATGTAGTATGTTCTAGTAGTAAAAAACTAGGAAATAGGATACTAGGAAATAATGAAGGAATTATAGTACCTATGTGCAGTAATTAACAACCCTAAAATTGTTTTTTTTTTTTATACAACTAGAACAATGGTAAGCAATTACCGTAGGTTATTGACGTCAGCAACACCAGAAGCATCGCAAGCGTGCCGACCGTATCCCCAGTTCCCCTCAGGAGATGTGGTCACCTTTCTCACCAATAGGAACACAATACTGCTTGAAAACAGCATTATTTAGCTGTCGTTTTCTGTTAGGTCGAGGTACTTCCCCAGTCGGACTGCTCCAAATTTTGAGCAGGAAATTTCCTGCTGTGTCCTACCTCAGTTATAGCCCAGATATATTTTTTTATACCGTTAGGGTAGCAAACAAGTATACAGTCTGCCTGGTGGTAAGTGGATACCAACGCCTATAGATGCCTGCATCACAACGAACATTGCAAATGCACTGCCGACCCTTTCATCAACCGTCTCCAGAAGCCCTGGTTGGCTTACTCGCATTAAGCCCGGGTGACACGCAACGATACATTGTAACAATTTATTGAACGATTTATCGCTCCAACTTTTTTACGATTTCTTATCAAATGTCACTTGCCGCTATCGACCCCAGTAAAGCTTTTAACCATGGAGGAAGTAGTGTTGCTGTCGCTGTACATCGGTTGTTTAGTGAGAAAAGTACGCAATACAAGTTACAACTTACGAATACATACGGGTATGCTTTCTTTCGTTACTTTTACTCTATTGGGCACTGAGTGAAATCGTAGCGATAAATTGGTGCAACTGTTTACACGTTCCAACATATCGTTACGATTCCCAGAAATTGATTCCGCAATTCACTCCAACTCCAATCCCAATAAATCGTTACAATCTCCCGTCTACACGCAACGATAAATTGTTACAATTTATCGTAGTGTGTCACCCGGGCTTTATTAGGGACATTCTTGTGAGCAGTAGCGGCGTTAGGGTAGGGCGCGGAAGGGCGAACGTCCAGGACGCTGGCGCCACTGGCTCTGACTCTGATAGGTGGGTAGATCAGATAACTGTTGAATGAATCCTGAATAGTTATGTTATTACATCCATTCCTTTTTTTTAAATATGGGATTCAATTGTAATCAGAGGGCGACGTTGAAATCTTGAACAGGGCGCCGATAGTACTAAAACCGGCACTGCTTGTGAGAACAATATTGTTTGCCTGCGAGCTTTTCTAAGTGTTGGCTACTACCCTAGTCAGACTGCAGCAGATTTTAAGCAAACTATATCTTGCTACGTTCTACCTTAAGAGTGTACACTACCTCAAATTGCTTATTTTCCACTCGGCAGGATCTCCATACCTTCCAAACTACTGAATATTTAAGTTTAAAATTTATGTCTGGTAAAGTTCAGGACATAAACTATCTTTCATATGTTTCGAAAACACGATTCCATAAAATTTTCTCGATACAAAAAAATCGCAAAGTTACCTCTATTTTTTGTATTAAAACCCTAATATCTCAGTAAATATAGAAGTTATGGACTTGAGATTAAGCATGGTAATTGAAATAAGTATGAAGAACATTTTATATGTGCGTTTTTTAAAAAATAACTATTGATAATGTTTGTGGGGAGAAATAACATATAATTCGCGCGATGAACAACCAAGCGCTCTCAATTCTCATGTGTGTCGGTATAGCACGTACAAATTAACTTGACACCTGGGCCGATGACGGCAACTTCAATGTACGGTGTGAAAAATAATGTAACATATTATGATAATATGTTACATTATTCTACTATATATTTTATTGATATATTAACATATATTATGATATGGTTACATTATTTTTCACACCGTACATTGAAGATGCCGTCATCGGCCCGTGTCAAGTTAATTTGTACGTGTTATACGACGAAGTGCGGGTGAAATCTGAATTCGAGCTGAGGTAGTGTAGCCTCTTAATAAAATGATGCGTTTTTGAACAACAATACATATCGCAACAGAAAATATTAATCTTATAATTATTGCTTCGATCACGAGGGACCTTCAAAAGAGGCCCGAAATTATTAGGAATGTTGATTATCTTCTCACGTAACTAGAGTTACCAATATACAAATTCGAATTGGGGATTTTTACCACTTAAAACTAATCTTTGTTGATTTTAAATTGTTTTAATTCGTATGAATATTTTATTATAGGTAAACGTAAAGGGGAAACGTAAACTGGGAAAATGGCAGGAAAGACTGGAGGGCGCGGGGTTGAGGATGAGTAGATCCAAAACCGAGCATTTATTTTGCAATTTCAGCGGTTTGTCCAGTTTTTCCCATATTGCCTTGAATGGTGTATCCCTACCAGTCTGCTCCGACTTCCGGTACCTCGGTTCATTAATCCAAAATGACGGCAACGTAGACCGTGACGTGAAAAATAGAATAAATGCGGGATGGATGAAATGGCGACAGGTCTCTGCAACAGCTTGTGATCCACGAATGCCTCTTAAACTTAAGGGGAAAATCTACAAAACGATCATAAGACCTGTCATAATGTATGGGTCAGAATGTTGGGCAACGAAAGTGACGGATGAAAGAAGAGTGCACGCAGCCGAGATGAGAATGCTAAGATGGATGTGTGGAGTAACGAGGAAAGACCGAATTAGAAATGAGTATATAAGGGGAAGTTTGAAAGTAGCACCCGTGACGCAGAAAATGAGGAGCAGAAGGTTAGCATGGTATGGGCATGTAATGAGGAGGGATGAAAGCTATATTGGTAAAAGAATGTTAGGGATGAATGTCGAAGGACGAAGAGCGATCGGCAGGCCAAGAAAGCGATGGATGGATTGTGTGAGTGAGGACATGAGAAAGAAAGGAGTAAGCGTTGAAGTGACGAATAATAGGGAGGAATGGAAGAGAAGAACATGTTGTGCCGAACCTACATAAGTGGGATAAGGGCAGGGAGATGATGATTATAGGTAAACGTAATGATGTAACGGTGTAACATAGTTTTAGGCTATAATACTTCACGCCATGAACATAATTCAAATAGAGTACCACGGATGACGCACGGCTTATTTCTAAAAGCATTTCTTATTTAAATTTCTTATTATTTACATTTAAATTGCTTATTTAATGAAAATAAAATTGAGGCATTTAATTCATCCACTGTAACTTAACAAAATACCTGCCAAAAAATTGAATGTATGTAAAGTCGGCTTACGGACAAAAGAAACATTTTGAAAGTCCCGTTTTGCACACGCAAATCATAGTGAAACTTAAAAACATTTATGTCTTTAATATTGGTTTTTATAAATTAACAAAAATTAATCAAATAACTTACTTAATGGTCACCGTACCAATTTTTGCATAGGCACTATTACGTACGTGTCGTAAATTATTCGCAAATTGATTTCCTCCTTCAGTGATGGCGTTTGATAGCGTAATTATTAACTGAGATTTAAATAAGCGTTGATAAAATATAATTAGCGTGAAGTATTTATAATTATTTTTGAAGTAAAACTTTTTTACGCACGCTCGACTTGGGGAGTAAGCTGGTGAATGCGTGAAGAGAGCTTTGAAGTTGAGAAGGAGATATAAGTTAGTGAAGATAGAAAGAGAGAGAGATTTACGTAGGAGTTAAATTTATTTTTTATTTTCAGTCGTGTAGTCTAAAGCAATCTTGTTTTTTAGTTTAAATTTAACAAATAAGTTAATGGTAGTAAAATAGTAGTTGGTAGGGCACAGTAGGAAATTTCCTGCTCAAAAAATGGAGCAGCTCGACTGGGGTAGTACCTCGACCTTACAGGAGACCACAGCTAAATAATACTGCTTTCAAGCAGTGTTGTGTTCCTGTTGGTGAGTAAGGTGACCAGAGCTCCTGGGGGGGAAATGGGGGTAGGGTCGGTAACGCGCTTGCAATACTTCTGGTGTTGCAGGCGTCTATAATAGGCTTACGGTAATTGCTTACCATCAGGTGAGCCGTACGCTTGGTGATATTTAAAAAAAAAATGTGTATGTAACGTAATAATATTCGTGTGAATTAGGTTACTTACAGGTTTTCGTTACTTATTTTTAATATCTGTCAATAATACGACTTTTTTTATCTATTTAACTTTAAGACGATGCGTTAGCGCAGCGGTCACAGCACTGGCTTGTGGCTGTTGAGCTGGCGGTTGCGGTTTCGATCCCCGCACGTGGCATATATTTGTATTGACCATACATTTTGCCATAATCGGAGCGTTTCTGCTTGCGTATTATGTGAGTTCCCGGACCTACGTCACAGGAATCAATCCTAGTGGGGGCTGTTGATTATGAGATGCTATTTATTAATTAACCTTATTACATAACTAATAGTCCAAATGTAAATAAATGTATCAAAATAAATGTGAATCTATATAATTGTGTTTGCTTGCAAACGAAAAAAAACCTTCCTTCATTACATCAGTAAGAAGTACAGTACAGTACAGTAGGTAGATGAAAAATCAGCTTTCGATTAAAACAAGAATCATCAAAATCGGTACACCCAGTGAAAAGTATGATATAAAAAATAGGCATATTTTTAGGAGTTAATTAAAATATATTTACAATAGCCACTCATCTTAAATCTTTTCTCATCTCAGCAGCTAATTCTGAGCCCCCTGAGTGCGGCTGTGAGGGTTGGGGGAGGGGCGGTTGCGGGGGTGGACGCGATCCGTCACCCTGTCACATGCCATTAGTTGAAGCCTAAGCGATACAGGACTGTTCGCGCCTATATACTAATATTATTTATTCATTGATATGATTATTAAATTATTATTATCGAAAGTTATGAGAAAAGCTACATTTTCTCCATTTAAATTTGAACATTATTTGATATTTCTTACTAGCTTCTGCCCGCGACTTCGTCCACTTGGACTCCGCTCCTATTGGTCTTAGCGTGATGATATATAGCCTATAGCCTTCCTCGATAAATGGGCTATCTAACAATGAAATAATTTTTCAAATCAGACCAGTAGTTCCTGAGATTAGCGCGTTCAAACAAACAAACATAGATTCTGCCTAAAGAAGATAAAAAAATCGAAGTGTATAATATGTAGTATCGTACTATATCTATAGTATATATAATAATTATGTAGTACATAATAATTATGTAGTATCGTACGATATCTATAGTTATTTTATTTTAATTAATTGTAAAAATTGTGCTTTTTATGGGTCATTTGATACCCGAAATAAAGGATTATTTATTTATTTATTTATTTATTTTATTATAGTTAGCTTACTATATACAAATATACGACAGACATCTGTATGGTCCATACAAACATTATTTTACCATAAGGATACATTCCGCGAACCGCCAAATCGTGAATTATAAAATGCCAACATAAAGTGGTGTGGTATTCAGACGTGTCTATAACACACCTTTAAGAGATTATAGCCTCAATTTGAATGTCGAGTATCTTACAAGACATGCCTGATACATAATCACGTTCCATTTTCGACGTGTTATTGTTATTATTTGCGCTATTTCTGAAGATGAGGGCTTTTTGGCTTATTAGAATTCGATTCTGAAAGAGTTGTTTGTTATTATGATATCTTGTATATTTTTCGATGGGTACCTACATTTCATTTTAAAAGCTTGGATGTGAAACAAATAATCTTTAATTTTTCGTAACGTGTGTCTATAATAATAACCTGGGCGAAGCGCTTTTAATGCTCACTAAGACACGGTGGAAGACCCACAAGGACATACATCTAATCTATACTATTAATATAATAAAGCTGAAGAGTTTGTTTGTTTGATTGTTTGTTTGAACGCGCTAATCTCAGGATCTACTGGTCCGATTTGAAAAATTCTTTCAGTGTTAGATAGCCCATTTATCGAGGAAGGCTATAGGCTATATATCATCACGCTAAGACCAATAGGATCGGAGTCCACGCCGACGAAATCGCGCGCAGAAGCTAGTATACACATATAAGTATAAAGTTATCTGAGGTAGGGCACAGCAGGAAATTTCCTACTCAAAATATGGAGCGGCCCGACTGGGGTAGTACCTCGACCTTACAGAAGACCACAGCTAAATAATATGGTTTTCAAGCAGTGTTGTGTTCCTGTTGGTGAGTAAGGTGACCAGAGCTCCTGGGGGCGATCGGGGATGGGGTCGGCAACGCGCTTGCGATGCTTCTGGTGTTGTAGGCGTCTATAAGCTACGGTAATCGCTTAACCATCAGGTCATCTATACTCTATAGTCTATACAAATAAATAAAATTGGAGTGTCTGTTTGTAATATCAAAATAATCGCTTTTTATTAAATGCATATGTATCTATACACGGTACATATACCAAAATAGAATTTTTTACAGTTTTTGTCTGTCTGTTTGTTCCGGCTAATTACTAGAACGGCTGGACCGATTTTGACGGGACTTTCACTGGCAGATATCTGATATAATAAGGCGTAACTTAGGCTACTTTTATTTTAATTTTTTGTAATTAATAACTGCGAACTGAACAATAACTTTTGTGTTAAATTCCTCGTGGACGAAGTCGCGGGTACAGCAGCTAGTAATTCTATATAAAAAAGACACCCAGACGAGAAATATTTATTTGTACCTACCCCGAGCTGAAATCGTATCTGCCTACCTACGGCGTACGTATTATGGTCGATTTACATTAAACGAGCGAATGCTCATTCTATCCCCACTAGGTAAGTACATCAAATTCTTATCAAATTCTTTTAGTGTAAACAGGCGTAGAGCATTGTTTCGTTGTTAAATATATGAATACGAGTGTTCGAAGATCAAGAAAGAATGCTCTTGTTCTAGCTCTAGCTCTTTGTTCGTTTGGTCTAAATCCATCCTTAGGCGACAACACACCACATCAGACGGGCTATCTAAATATGTCAATTATTACATCTCAATTTGCAGGATATGTTAACTTTGTCTTAGTTTGTTCTGTAGCAAAATACACATATTACCGTATTATTGAGACACCATTACCTTATTACAATAATAAGAACTAAATAAAACCTTAGACAATTTATTTACTATGTTATTATGTATTGTGGAATTCAAGTGAAGGGATATAATTTGTTTATCAACCAGCAATTGTGAAGGTTTATGTTATCAACGTTATCAATGATTCGTTAAGCAAAGCAACGAGGTGTGTTCTGTGACCTTTATATTCATTTATAAACGATTAATTATAATATTATAATTAGGTATAACTAGCGACTTGCCCTGGTTTTTTAACGACTTCAAAAAGGAGGAGGTTCTCAATTCTACTGTACTTATTTTTTAAATGTGCGTACGTAACTTTTTCATATAAGACCAGCCGTATGAAAAAAGTATGAGGAGTAAAATCTACTGAACGAATGACCTCGTTACGTTTTTGTAACGCCATCTATCGAGATCGAGATGGCGCTACGACGTTTTCTAATAACGCCATCTCCAATCATGGCGTTCATCGTCCGATAGCCATCATCCGATAGATGGCGTTATTTGATTGTTTATTTACCATTTGATATGGTATTTATCTTTTTCTTAGACTAGTAAGCCTTGTTTGTGCCTATTTAGACAGTTGATCTGAAGGTGTAAACTCCAGTCTTGCGTCGGAGCTGACACACACACTTTTTTTTTATTGAAACAGGTAGGTACTTGTCATTTGGTCCCATTTAAATTTGATGGAGATCTGACGACTAGAAAATTATAGAGTTATCTCTAATAATATGTTTTTTCCAAGTAGGAACTTCTCCTGTAGCGGTTATCCAGAAACACAAAATACACAAACTCGGGGATTGACTTCGCTATCGTCAATGTAATGTAAGTTTATTCGAATCATACAAAACACGGATACATCAATGTATAATTAATAACATATTTTAATTATTGTAATTAATTACTTTAAACTTTAAAATAATCACAACGAATAATGAGTTTCGAAACATTTTTATTATAGATCTGTTGCTTATTTGGTACAAGGCCCAAGGATATAAAATAAAGGGTTTGATAAAACAAAAAGATTAATTTTCCGCTAAACTTAATTTGTCGAAATTTTTCAACGCTTATAGAGAACTACAATGCAGTTATTTGAAGTGCAAATGATACTATCTTACAACAAAAAACGAGTGTGCTAATATACGAAACGTAACTCTCTCTTTCTAACTTCACTAACTCATATCTCCAATCTCCCTCTCAACTTCCGTTCACCTCGCCCAATCACACTTTTCGTTACACTCTCGCCACGCATTCACCAGCTTACTCCTAAGCTAAGTCAAGTGCGTGTATAGAAGTTTTACTTCAAAAAATATAGTGTTCCAATTCCCAAAAATAGCAGAATTTAGACTTAATCGATTCTTGTTCGTCGATTCGTTAAAAAGGAAAATTGATGGAACTCATAACGTTTATCAGAAGGAACGGTCGACTTACGTCAATAATAAGCACCGAATTGCACTTTAATACTGGTTTGAAGTAGGGGCCTTATGCGGTTTGTTTCCTAAAATAACCAACAGCCGAAATTAAATTCATTCATAATCGTAATCTTCATCAAAACTTTCGCTTAATTTCAAATACATAGATTCAATTCAGTACCTAACAGTATAAGAAACTCCGCTCTGCTGTACAGTATGTACAGTAGTAGTGCGTGTGCCGTGTTGGCGCCTGCACACGGGCGGTTTTCGGGTTTGATTCCATCTCGGGACGTATTTGTATATACAAATATTTCTTACCAGTTTTGATGTCTGTCCTTGTGGAGCACGTTAAACTTTCGGTTCCGGTTGTTATTATATAAACCTGATAGCGATAGTTTCTCATGAATAGGGAATATATAACAGCCAACCCGTAGTTAAGCAACATGGTGGATTAAGCTCCAATCATTCCCCTACATGGAGAAAGAGGCCTATGCCCAGTAGTGGAATATTACAGGCTGAATCGTGATATGAAAGTCATATAAAATTCTTCATGAATTCGTAACTAGTACGCGGATACGAAAATTCATATCCATAACACTCCTAATTTGAAGTAGAGTATGAAATATTGGTATCCCTCTGAGACTTTAGTATGTAAATGGTAATAAGCGAGAGAGTTATAAATTAAACCGCGTAACACAAAACTAACTCTTTTTAAACCCTTTCGATCACGATCACGATTCAGCCTGTAATATCCCACTGTTGGGCATAGGCCTCTTCCCCGTGTAGGAGAAGGATCGGAGCTTAATCCACCACGCTGCTCCAATGCGGGTTGGCGGATATATTCACTACTATAAGTAACGATTGCTATCAGGTGTAGGTACATGATAACAACCGGGACCGACGGCTTGACGTGCTCTCCGAGGCACGGTGGGGAGACCCACAAGGACTGCACAAACACCCAGACCACGGCAAACATCTGTATGGCCAATACAAATGTTGTCGTGTGCGGGGATCGAACCCGTAACCGCCCGCGCAACAGCCAATCGCAATCCAGTGCTGTGACCGCTGCGCCAACGCGGCGTCCCCTTTAAGGCGCGTTAAACCCTTTATTGATGGCTTATTTTCGACTTCACGTTTATTAGAATAAATTACCAAGCGAATTGCAAAACCGTTAAAATCAAATAGCGATTAACCTATCAAAAATTGTAATCAATTCCCTTTTAAAGTGATTCTAAATTCAACAGGGGTGTTCCGAGTCAATGGTTTTAAGCCACAAGTTTATGGGCGTATAATAGATAACATTACGGTTTCAAGACTAATAAAGTGGGGATGGTTATGGTTTTAATTTAGGTATCAGCCTATAGGTATAACAAATTCAAAATTTTCAAATGGAATTGTTATTAACTGGGGTAGGGCATAGCAAGAAATGTTCTCTTCAAAATCTGGAGCAGCCCAACTGGGGGAGTACCTCGACCTAACAGAAGATGACAGCTAAATAATACTGCTTTCGAGCAGTGTTATATTCCTGTGGTGAGTAAAGTGAGCTCTTGTGGTGTTTGGGTAACGCGCGTAAAAAAATTTATAATTATATTTTTATTACAAAAAATCTTAAAAAAGGTAGGCTCTTGAAGCAAATATTCAAATAAATTCGAAATATAGTTTCTGTTGACAAAAACCAGCAAAAAAGTCAACGATTAATCTTTTAAATAACAAAAACATTTAAACATTATGAACTCCGTAATATTTAGTCGCTACTATTCCTACACGTCATTTATATTCTGTTGTACTGAATCATTACCTATGCTTTGTCCAGTAAAAACTTTTTAAATATAATACCAAACCTTCTAGATTACTGTTATTTCAAACAGAATAGATTTTGAGGATGGCTGGACAGGTACCTATTTGTATTTTAATCTTTTTTTAAATCTGCTGTAACATCCCATCGCTGGGCATAGGAGGCCTCTTTCTCCATGTAGGAAAAGGATTGGAATTAATCCACTATGCTGCTCCACTGCGGATTAGCGGATGTGTTCCCTATTATGAGTAGGTATTGATCGGGTATATTTGATAACAACCGGGACCGTCAGCGTACCGTGCTTTCCGAGTCACGGTGGGGAGACCACAAGGACTAACAACCAGGCCGGAAATAAATATATGTGTTAACACAAATATCCACAACGAGCGGGAATCGGACCCGCGACCGTCAGTGTTTAGGCGCCGCCGACACAGCACAGCACCATTACACCAGAGCCGCGGTCGTCAGTGTATCATATTGTTGTATAATAGTATAGATCTTACGTACATATATGTACTTACAGAAACTGTTATATACTTACAAAAACATAACACCTAAATCTATATAAATAAAAGAGATTTCCACCCATTGACTCATCACGATATCTCTGGAACCATAAGGCGTAGAGACTTGAAATTTGGTAGGAATATTCGTTTCGCCGAGTAGAGGTCAGCTAAGAACGGATTTTACGAAATTACACCCACAAGAGGGGGTTGCGGGGGTTAATCTATACTAATATTATAAAGAGGTAAAGTTTATAACTTTGTTTGTATATACGGGGTAATCTTCGCAAATACTGATCCGATCATGAAAATTCTTTCGCTAACAGAAAGCTACACTATTCAGGAGTGACAAGATAAAAGGAAAAAGATAAAAATATATAAAGATTTTAAATCAGCAGGATTTGAACCTGCGCCCTCTGACGTGCCGTGTCAACAATTCAATCTAATCAAGCATTATTATTTGCCTTCGAAATTAATTGGTGATTTTAAAACATTTATATTTATCTGATTTGGTGAAAATAGTGATAGTGTATTGGAACATATCAAATTTCACCGTACCCTTCTTATGTGAAATGGATTATAACACCCAACGAAGTGGGCACGGGTCGGCTAGTAACATATATGGCAAAACAACGTTGGCGGGGACAGCTAGTATAAGTATAGGTACCTACATGCATAGTACCTACAAAAATAGGTAATAAAGAAAAATTGATATAAGTATACAAGTTATTCTAGAATGATAAAATTTAATTATAATTTTATAGAACGTCGCAGAATTTAATTTCGCCTACCAATTTTGTTAAGTTTTGGAAATAAAAACAGCGATAAAATCGATCAAAACAGTTGTTAACAAGTTAACGTCAAGCAAGACAGCAAAACTTTTCGCAAACGCTTAGCGAACAATAAAGTTAGACAGTTTATGATGTGACAGACTGCTTGTAGTATTAATAAACACGTTTGTATTTATTGATAGATACAACAGTGGGTATATAGGGTACAATTCCATATGCATTTTGAAGTAAGTTTTCTTTCTATCGAACAGAACAACTATAAACTTGAAGCTAGAAAATGCATCATCATTTTAGCTTATCACAGGCCACTGCTGAACATAGGCCTCCCCAAGATTGCGCCAAAACGGCGCGAATTCATGTATTTTGCCCATAGTCACCATGCTGGGCAGGCAGGTTGGTGACCGCAGGTCTGGCATGGTTGCACCGAAGACGCCCGTCTTCGGCCTGTGTATTTGAAAGCTAGCAGTTGGATGGTTATCCCGGCAGCGGTTGGCTTTTTAAGTTCCAAGGGGGTAGCGGAACTGTGTTATCCCTTAGTCGCCTCTTACGACACCCACGGGAAGAGAAGGGGTGGCTATATTCTTTACTGCAGTAACCGTACAGCAATTGAAAATGGATAAAAAAATATTATAGAAGAATATCAAGTATCAAGTTACGTAGTACCTAACCACCGTAAAGCGTGCTCATTTTATTGATGCGTAGATAAATACTTGCACATAACGTCTACATACTTTGGTAATTTTGAGGTGGGTGTAGTGAAGTTTACTTTGTGTATTATATTAGAACAAAATAAAATACAAGCGAATTGAGAACCTCCTGCTTATTTGAAAGTTGGTTAAAAATAAACATGAGTAATCCAACAACTTCTATTTTCGTTTAAGAGTATAATCCGGTAGTTACCTAACACGACAGTATATTCATACAAATAACGCACGTTCGAAAAACCTTTCAAAAATAACATTTCCGAAAAAAAAAAACATCTCAATTTCTCCGAAATTCCCGTTGACATAAACCGAGAAAAAAATTCAAAGGCGTTCCTAACGAAAACGTCAATCTCGAATATAGATATAGAATATAATTCGCTTATTTTTCCCGCGGCATTTCGGCCGTCGGTGATCGATCACGTCGTAAGGCAGGAGGACAGATTTCGAGAAAAACGTAATACCCGCACGTGCACCGCTCATAATCAAAATGGGAATTTGTTAAATAAATACATTTTCGTAAATTGAACCTTTCGTGCTCGGGAACGTGTAAGATTGTTTGTTTTACTCAGATATACGTAAGTACACTTGATTATTCCTACCCAATGGAGTTACCAAGTTATTGCCCTGCTGAAAATTCCAAATGAAAAACGATGATTTTATGGGAAGATATTGTAAGTAAACTATTGTGTGTTTGAAACAGGGATTCAAAAATTTTCATACAATTTTCATAAAATTTTATCTGGATTTCAGATAGATCTATCTGGAATAATCAGCAGAGTGTAGTTAGTAATTATGTTTTAGACTTCGACTCGTCGTTGTCTGATATAAATATCACAGACCCTATAAGTAATGGATATAAGGCATGTTTTTGTAATATAATCTGATATATTATTCTGATATTTGTCACTCAATCATGTCAGCGAGCGGATTGTTACCAGTAACGCTCTATGAGTTGGAAGGTGTAGAGTAGAGTCTGCCGTTGATGTTCAGGCAATTAGTATTTAGGTCCCAAGCCTCGCCGTGGTTAGTTTGTAGCGCTGAAAATCTTCAAAAAGTGTAGTTACTAAGTTTTGTCGATATTATTAGTCACGTTCAAATAGATGTGTTAAAATATTTCGGAAATGTTTTAGCATCGACATTGTTAATGTTACTGTTGATACCGTTAGGTACTCATACATTACTAATTTGGATAAAAGTTTACCAAAATGAGTTCAAATGTTCAGGGGCGTTACGCATATACATATACAAACTAGCCATATTTTCTTCTTCGAAGACCGACATCTCAAGTTCTTTCTCTACGGCGAGTAAGCAGTAAATAATGATTCGAATAACATAATCTTTACATATTATATTAAACCACATAATAAATTAATCGGTCCCGCATTAATGCTTTTAGCGGAACCAAAATCTCTACTCGATACGACAGCTACTATTTGCGAGACAATAGCGGAGCGATCGCACAGCGATCCATCATTCTGTCGCCGGCCGTCCCCCGGCGTGGACGTCTCCCGCACAATGTATTTGCTTAAAATCTACGTCCATTGTACACGGGACCATTGTTGGACTACTGATTTTTCGCTAGTTTTTGTAATATCGATTTTGCAGAGTTTCTGTTATATATTGTGATTAGGTTTTATATTATGTTACTGACATGGTTAACAGAAATCATATAGATGATTAAATTACTGATGATGAGTGTTTTTAGGGTTCCGTACCGTACCTCAAAAGGAAAAAACGGAACACTTATATGATCAAGTGATCATGTTGTCCGTCTGTCTGTCTAGACCTTTTTTCTCAGAACGCGTCGAGGTATCTAGCTGAAATTCATATCAAATACTCAGGTCTACTGTCCCTTGAAGCTGTGAAAAATTAAACTTCTAAGCCAAAGCAATCAAAAGATACAGCCGTTTATACTGCAAATTTTCGGCACTCGCAAGGGAATCAAAACCTACAGGGTACCTACTTCCCGTAAACTCAAAATCTTGAAACAAATTTCTACCGACGTTGCTTCGTACCAAAGTACGAAGCAACGTCTTATAGGACAGATAAAGGAAAAACTGCGAAAAGTATAAATTTTTTGTTACATCAAATAATAAAAATATTATTAACTAGCGGACCCGGCGAACTTCGTTCCGCCTAACAGTCGATTCTTAATTTTTTTAATACTTATCCTTCCCGGAACCCCTCCACTAACACATAAACTTTATGCTATGGTACTAAAGCTCAAATTGACTTTTAAGTATTATTACGAATATTTTGTATGGGAATATAGAAAAGTGTTGCTTTTAGACTTTTGTGGGCACTTTTTAAAATTGTTCTCTCCGTAAGAACCATCCTCGTACTTCAAGGAATATTATAAAAAAAGAATTAGCAAAATCGGTTCAGCTGCTCTCGAGATTTGCGCTTAGCAACACATTCAGCGATTCATTTTTATATATGTATATAGAGATAATTTTGTTTGTACGGAACCCTCGGTGCGCGAGTCCGGCTCGCACTTTGCCGGTTTTTTTTTTCTTCATATTAGGTACCTATCTAAAATATAAAATTCTCGTGTCACAGTGTTTGCAACAAAGTTCTTCCAAAACGGCTTATTAAATATTCTTACGAAATTTTGTGACTATATTCAGTGTCTGAGAGTAGGACGTACATTTTTTTCGACATCCCTAAGGTCCTGCCCTTTTTTTTAATTTTTACAGTTTGCGATATCAACGAGGTTGTAAACTGTCCAGCAGTATTTGGGCCAAATCCAATGAGTTCTAAAACGGTGGTTGCCTGCCAAATCATTTGGCAGGCAACCACCGTACCATTTACAACTGGAGGTTGGAACTCCGGTTATTTTGCTTCGTAATATTTTGAACCCACCACGGCTGTGCAATGGCACGCGATTAGTCTTTAAAAAATTGACGAAAAATTGTTTTCGAAGACAGCATTTTGAATGGCAAGTTCCGAGGAGAAGATTTATTACTACCACAAATTCCTATTATTCCCAAAAATGTGCCAATTGAATTGAAACGGGTTCAATTTCCAATTAGATTGGCATTCGAATCTAGTCAATAATTCTCATGGCCAAACTATATCTGATTGTAGTTTAGATTTGGGCACATTGTGATTTGTGTTTATCATACGTGGCATGTTCTCTCGTGGGTAATCCATCCAGTTATACATATACTGTTAGGTCACTAACAATACTAAAAATATCGTACACTCCATTGCACTAATATGAAACTGATGATGTTTTTTTTTAATTGTCATAATTTGTTATAGAGATGTAATTCAAAATGTATTAGTTAAGATAATAAAAGTACAATGAATAAAAATAAATGTTTGGTTACCCCCCAAGAGCTCTGGTCACCTTACCAAGAGGAACACAACACTGCTTGAAAACAGAATTATTTGACTGTGGTTTTCTGCTGTGCCCTACCTCAGTTAAAAATGAAATGTATTATTATCTACACTAATGTTGTAACATTCTACTTATGTTTCCAATACTTGACTTATAATTACTACTGTTATAGCGCAGACAACAAAACACTCAATTTAAGCAATTTCACATGATGGTATAATATCCACATCGATATCGTAAAATCTCATTATAGGCCAGTCAAATTGTACATTAAAATCGCAAATGGTCTGCTAGTTCTGCTTTTTTCATATGTTATTAGGATCAGTACCAGTAGTGTAAATCCAGTTTTGCAACTTCGAAAGACCTGTGCTAACTTTGGGGCGCTCGAAAAACCACGAAATTTTCGCACTTGTTTCGGTTTTTTCACTATATCTTCCAAAGTATGCATTTTTAGAGAATACATGTAAGATATATTTTTAAAGTAGTTTAAATTAACTACAATTTGAGCCCAAAACCAGCTCTGTAGGTCAAATAGAAGCCGAGATACAGCTCTTCAAAAGTTGATCGTTTTTTCCGAAAAAGTTAAGTTTACAGTTTTAACCAACTTTGGACCCAAATTTCGGTGGGAAATACTCACCCTAAGACGAGCGTCGAATCAAAAGAGGTTGTAGTAAATTTCATTACCTTTAATTTAAGCACAAAACGGCGTCTATAGGCCCAATAGTTTTTTACAATGTTCAAAAAAAACAAAAATCGGGAAAATAGGCCAGTCAAATTGTACATTAAAATCGCAAATGGTCTGCTAGTTCTGCTTTTTTCATATGTTGTTAGGATCAGTACCAGTAGTGTAAATCCAGTTTTGCAACTTCGAAAGACCTGTGCTAACTTTGGGGCGCTCGAAAAACCACGAAATTTTCGCACTTGTTTCGGTTTTTTCACTATATCTTCTAAAGTATGCATTTTTTAGAGAATACATGTGGGATACATTTTTAAAGTAGTTTAAATTAGCTACAATTTGAGCTCAAAACCAGCTCTGTAGGTCAAATAGAAGCCGAGATACAGCTCTTCAAAAGTTGATCGTTTTTTCCAAACAAGTGAAGTATACAGTTTTGACTAACTTTGGACCCAAATTTCGGTGGGAAATACTCATCCTACGACGAACGTTGAATCAAAAGAGGTTATAGTAAAGTTCATTACCTATAATTTAAGCACAAAACGGCGTCTATAGGCCCTATTTTTCCCACCGAAATTTGGGTCCAAAGTTGGTCAAAACTGTAAACTTCACTTTTTTGGAAAAAACGATCAACTTTTGAAGAGCTGTATCTCGGCTTCTATTTGACCTACAAAGCTGGTTTTAGGATTAAATTGTAGCTAATATAAACTACTTTAAAAATGTATCCTACATGTATTCTCTAAAAATGCATAATTTAGAAGATATAGTGAAAAAACCGAAACAAGTGCGAAAATTTCGTGGTTTTTCGAGCGCCCCAAAGTTAGCACAGGTCTTTCGAAGTTGCAAAACTGGATTTACACTACTGGTACTGATCCTAACAATATATCAAAAAAGCAGAACTAGCAGACCATTTGCTATTTTAGCCCTTTTTTGTGTACGATTTGACTGGCCTATTATAACATCGCGCGCATGCGCGCAGCTGCGCTCTCATTGGTTAGATTTTAATGGCGGCAAAATCACTGTGACAATACACGTACGCGTGAATTTAATTTAATATTTTATTTGTATTCCGCGTTTCTTATGTCAAAATAGATCTATACTATCTATACTAATATTATAAAGAGGTAAAGTTTATAACTTTGTTTGTATATACGGGGTAATCTTCGCAAATACTGATCCGATAATGAAAATTCTTTCGCTAACAGAAAGCTACACTATTCAGGAGTGACAAGATAAAAGGAAAAAGATAAAAATTATCAAAATTTTCGACCCAGCAGGATTTGAACCTGCGCCCTCTGACGTGCCGTGTCAACAATTCAATCTAATCAAGCATTATTATTTGCCTTAGAAATTAATTGGTGATTTTAAAACATTTATATTTATCTGATTTGCTGAAAATAGTGAGAGTGTATTGGAACATATCAAATTTCACAGTACCCTTCCTATGTGAAATGGACTAAAACGCCCAACGAAGTGGGCACGGGTCGGCTAGTAATATTATAAAGAGGTAAAGTTTATAACTTTGTTTGTATATACGGGGTAATCTTCGCAAATACTGATCCGATCATGAAAATTCTTTCGCTAACAGAAAGCTACACTATTCAGGAGTGACAAGATAAAAGGAAAAAGATAAAAATATATAAAGATTTTAAATCAGCAGGATTTGAACCTGCGCCCTCTGGCGTGCCGTGTCAACAATTCAATCTAATCAAGCATTATGCTGCTTGCGTCTGATAGTAGGAGCTCCGAGGTACGTCAGAAACGACGTCATCCACAGAGACACCAGGACGCCCACCGTGGAGGAGTATGTCCGCAACCTAGCGCGCACTATGTTCGCTCGCGCGGACAAAGGTGCGTGCGTACACCTCCACGGAATTGCCCCGCTACACGCGAGACCGCCGGACGGGCGTCCACTGCAGTGAGCTCCTGCTGCAGACGCAGCAGATCACCAATGGTGAAAGTAGCGACGAGGAGGACAACGTCGGGGAGACTGCGAAAATAACCGGACTGACGAACAACCTACGAAACAATTAACTCATAGGGTAACGCTCACTTCGGTGGGCGTATCCTCGGCCCATTGGACCGAAAATAAAGCACCCGGCAGTGGGTACTGCCGGAGAGGACAGGCCCGGGTAAGCAGGCAAAGCCTGGATGCCCGCACCCAGGCAGGCCCTCGGACCTGCCTGGAAGAACCATACACTTATTATTTGCCTTAGAAATTAATTGGTGATTTTAAAACATTTATATTTATCTGATTTGCTGAAAATAGTGAGAGTGTATTGGAACATATCAAATTTCACCGTACCCTTCTTATGTGAAATGGATTATAACGCCCAACGAATTGGGCACGGGTCGGCTAGTTAATTATAAATAGCAAGTCGTCATAGCAACCATACAAACAAATGCTTTTTTTAATTAAACTATAAAACACGGCTTTGATCACTTTTAGACTATTATTAAAAATCTAGTTTTAATTAATAAAGAAAACTTTAATATGTCAATTTTCTGGTCGTGTTGGGGTTTATAATTTAATTAAAAAAAAGCGTTTATTTCTATAGTTGCGTTTCCGACTTGGTATTTATATTTGATATGTTTTGACAGCACAAACCCGGAATACAAATAAATCTTCTTTTTTAATTAAAGTATAAAGTACGGATTTAATCAATTTTAGAATATTATTAAAAATATATTTTCAATTAATAAAGGATACTTAAATATATGAATTGTCTGAACACGTCAAAGCACGTACCGGAGCACGGCTTCATAGAAAATGGGCATTGTCCTTTGAACAATTATTATAAATAAACTATTGTCAGCTTTTACTCTTGTTGTTTGATTAATTGCATTAGTGAAGATAAAGTAGTGTATGCAACTGCATATAACACGGGTATTAAAACACTCGTTACTATTATGAAACTCGCTGCGCTCGTTTCATAAACTCACACTCGTGTTTTAATACCCTTCATTATATGACAGTTGCATAAACTACTAGATATTATTCAACTTATTCTATGGTCTCAGATATACTAGTTAGTTCGACAGCTTCTAATACTGCATACGATTTCATAAATCAATTTAAATTTGAGCTAAGCCTCAAGAATAAAAAGTGCGTAAGTATTTTAAATTGTGACGAAAACAGAAAAATAATGAGAAGATAAAAAAATATTTGAGTATTTGGAATTTATCACCCGACTGCGCAACGCACATAAGGGTAAAGTATCTTGTTAATTGGGAATAATTAGGGAAAAAAAGTCTGTGTACCAGCTCCGACGCACGACTGGAGTTTACTTCTTCAGATCAACTGTCTAAATAGGCACAAAAAAGGCTTATTAGTCTAGAAAAAGATTAATACCATATCAAATGGTAAATAAAGTAATCAAACAACGCCATCTATCGATCGATCGATGCCGTGATTGGAAGACGTCGTCGTTTGTCGACGACGTTTTCTTAGTTTCCGATAGATGGCGTTGGAGCAAGTTAATATTCAAGCCTGAAAAGTGAAAGGCAAAAAAACGTAACGAGGTCATTCTTGCAATAGATTTTACTCCTCATATTTTTTTTTCATACCGGGGTCCTTAAATGAAAATCGATTCTTAAAAAGTAAACTCCAATAAACTCCAAAAATATACTTGAGTCTGGTGTTTAACACCCGACTGCGCAAGGCAAAGAAGGGTAACGTATTATCTTGTTAATTGAGAATAATTTGGAAAAAAAATTATAGGGGTAATGAAAAAGAAAAACATAACAGTATAAATAATATACATTTTAATTCTTCTAATAACTTTTTATCTATTTTTTTATATTCCTGTAGCTTTTTTATGAGAACTGATACAATATCGTTGATGTTTTATGATAAATAAATCGAATTATATAATAAATATTTACAATTTCTTCTGGCAACGATGTTTCATTCCTAGAGATTCTAATTAAACTAATTCGCAGCTTCCGCTATCCTGAAAACGAAATACACAATATAAATGAGTATTTTGGGAAGCAGTTGTAAGCCAGGAGCTAACGGAAGACTATTGATGTGTGGAACTTTTGCTGTTATAAAAAAATTAAGTTTAAAAAAAACGAATGTGCTTTAGACCACACAACTGAAGTAAAACTTCTGCACAACAGGCCTGCCCTGTGTCTTAGATATACGAAACGTAACTATCAGAGAAAGAGAGAAAGAAAATGTGTGTTCGCATTTCTCTTTCTTGCTCCGTTAGCCTAATCCGCACTTTTCATAACGTTCTCGTTACGCATTCACCAGCTTACTCCCCGTGCTCTCAGAGGCACGGTGGGGAGCTCACCCACTCTCGGGGGGGCTCACCTGCGGCCCAGCACGTGTGCAGATCGAGAGGGGGGGGAGCTCACCTGCGTCCCAGCACGTATGCAGATCGAGAGGGGGGGAGGGCTCACCTGCGGCCCAGCACGGCTTGCGCGGCAGCCAGCACGTCGGTCGGCCGCGGCAGGGCGCGCGCCTCCAGCGAGCGCGCGTAGGGCATGGGCACGTCCGCGCCCGTCACGCGCCACGAGGGGAGTGTCTCACCTGCGGCCCAGCACGGCTCGCGCGGCGGCCAGCACGTCGGTCGGCCGCGGCAGCGCGCGCGCCTCCAGCGAGCGCGCGTAGGGCATGGGCACGTCCGCGCCCGTCACGCGCCACGAGGGGAGTGTCTCACCTGCGGCCCAGCACGGCTCGCGCGGCGGCCAGCACGTCGGTCGGCCGCGGCAGCGCGCGCGCCTCCAGCGAGCGCGCGTAGGGCATGGGCACGTCCGCGCCCGTCACGCGCCACGAGGGGAGTGTCTCACCTGCGGCCCAGCACGGCTCGCGCGGCGGCCAGCACGTCGGTCGGCCGCGGCAGCGCGCGCGCCTCCAGCGAGCGCGCGTAGGGCATGGGCACGTCCGCGCCCGTCACGCGCCACGAGGGGAGTGTCTCACCTGCGGCCCAGCACGGCTCGCGCGGCGGCCAGCACGTCGGTCGGCCGCGGCAGCGCGCGCGCCTCCAGCGAGCGCGCGTAGGGCATGGGCACGTCCGCGCCCGTCACGCGCCACGAGGGGAGTGTCTCACCTGCGGCCCAGCACGGCTCGCGCGGCGGCCAGCACGTCGGTCGGCCGCGGCAGCGCGCGCGCCTCCAGCGAGCGCGCGTAGGGCATGGGCACGTCCGCGCCCGTCACGCGCCACGAGGGGAGTGTCTCACCTGCGGCCCAGCACGGCTCGCGCGGCGGCCAGCACGTCGGTCGGCCGCGGCAGCGCGCGCGCCTCCAGCGAGCGCGCGTAGGGCATGGGCACGTCCGCGCCCGTCACGCGCCACGAGGGGAGTGTCTCACCTGCGGCCCAGCACGGCTCGCGCGGCGGCCAGCACGTCGGTCGGCCGCGGCAGCGCGCGCGCCTCCAGCGAGCGCGCGTAGGGCATGGGCACGTCCGCGCCCGTCACGCGCCACGAGGGGAGTGTCTCACCTGCGGCCCAGCACGGCTCGCGCGGCGGCCAGCACGTCGGTCGGCCGCGGCAGCGCGCGCGCCTCCAGCGAGCGCGCGTAGGGCATGGGCACGTCCGCGCCCGTCACGCGCCACGAGGGGAGTGTCTCACCTGCGGCCCAGCACGGCTCGCGCGGCGGCCAGCACGTCGGTCGGCCGCGGCAGCGCGCGCGCCTCCAGCGAGCGCGCGTAGGGCATGGGCACGTCCGCGCCCGTCACGCGCCACGAGGGGAGTGTCTCACCTGCGGCCCAGCACGGCTCGCGCGGCGGCCAGCACGTCGGTCGGCCGCGGCAGCGCGCGCGCCTCCAGCGAGCGCGCGTAGGGCATGGGCACGTCCGCGCCCGTCACGCGCCACGAGGGGAGTGTCTCACCTGCGGCCCAGCACGGCTCGCGCGGCGGCCAGCACGTCGGTCGGCCGCGGCAGCGCGCGCGCCTCCAGCGAGCGCGCGTAGGGCATGGGCACGTCCGCGCCCGTCACGCGCCACGAGGGGAGTGTCTCACCTGCGGCCCAGCACGGCTCGCGCGGCGGCCAGCACGTCGGTCGGCCGCGGCAGCGCGCGCGCCTCCAGCGAGCGCGCGTAGGGCATGGGCACGTCCGCGCCCGTCACGCGCCACGCCGGCGCGTCCAGCTCGAAGAACGACGGCGACTCCATCACCCGCGCGCAGATCTCCGCACCGATACCTAGAGTAATATTTTATTAATGTAAACAGAAGTCTGTCGTAAGACTAGTTCAGTCAGTCCGTCAGTTCAGCCTATTGAAGTTTACTGCTTGGATATATGCCTCCCCAAGTTCGTGCCAGATATCCCGGTTTTCCGCAATCCTCATCCAGCCTACACCAACAATCTTACGTAGGAAGACCTCCAACCAACCAAGGTCCAACGGGCCGGAAGATGTCCCACACTGCGTTTGCCAATACGCGGTCTCCACTCCAGGACACGTTTGCTCCAACGGCCATCGGTTCTACGACACAGATGACCAGCCCACTGCCTATTCAACTTGCTAATTCAGTGGGCTATGTCAGTTACTTTCGTTCTATCTCGCATAGTCTCATTTCTAATCCTATATTTGAGAGAAACCCCAAGCATAGCCCGTTCCATTGCACGTTAGACGACTTTAAACTTGTTAACGTGGACCAGTCCCGTCATCAGTGTCCGCGTCTTGGCTCCGTATAATCCATATTAACACAAGCAGGACGCATTGCTCGAAGACTTTTGTCTTCAAGCTTGAGCAGCGGGGAACTGCGCCTCCGCCGCATCAGATCCAAAGCTTCGGGAGAAAGCTGCTTCGTTGACTTAGTCGCTCATCGCGTCTACGTCGCTAGTAGTTTCCAGCGAATCGAATCAGTTTTGGAGTTTCAGTTGGAACTGCTCGGAGCCACATAGTATTTGGGGCAGCTTAGGTCGGAGAGAGATTTCATCAAGCGGTCCCGCTCTTATCGGAACCATATATTCAGAGTGCCCTGGTGCTCGCTGCCGCTGTTAAACCTATTAACAACTGAGATCATCTATCTCGTTCCTTGTCACAGTATCGGGGCTTTGCCATGTCCATCGCCTTTGGGGCTTGTTCTCGAAAAATGAACTCATCAAGAAGAGTCCCTCTATTTCGAGCGACCCCCTGCGATTTCTGTGCCTTAATCCGTGTGGTCCGATTCTCGATTCGTCGCGGTCTTGTACTCCCACTTTAGCATTGCAGTCTCCCATAACAACGTTGTAGAAGGCTGAAGTAGTGCCATGTATGGCCCTTATAATATCTTCATACAAGGCTTCGACTTCATCTTCAGAGATATCGTAGATTTAAAAAGCCGGCTGTAGGATTGCTATCCCACCATGGGTCGGCTTCAATAGTTCCAGTGTTAGTGGAACTTTGTCATCCCTTAGTCGCCTCTTACGATACCCACAGGAAGAGAGGGGGTGACTAAATTCTAGACTGCCGTAGCCGCCTAGCAAAGATTATACTTCGTGCGCTGTAGCATGGTGCGAGTGACAGTTTCAGTAACGTTTCGTTTCACTCTTGAAAGTTGCCGCGATTTACAAATTATGACTTAGTATTTCACCTGTACCACATTCGTAATACACTAAATCATTAATTACTGTAGTAAATTAAATTAAACCCAGCCAGAATGTTCTAGTCTACAAATAAAATCGAATGGCAAGAAAAATTAAGAAAAGTGTTTTGCGTATAACTTAACGCCATAGACGTGCTTAGTGATGGGATGTACTGCTACGATAGATAGTCGATGTTTTTTATAATAAAAAAACGTATATTGGGCGTAGTTCAATTATTATTGTAAAAAGTATTATATTATTATTTTAGTAGTACTTATTATATTAAAATTGATTTTGTTCGTTTAAACTCATATCAGAGAGTCAGGAACATCTGAATTGTCTCTAAATTCATCATCTGTATCTGTGACGGATATTACCTATTAAAGATGAGTCCATTATATTGTCAATATGGATGTCACGATCCCAATCGTACATAATGTTCCATTTTATTTTATTCACAACCTTCGACCAGTCTTCGGATTGAACATTGTTGGTGGCCACTTGTAATAGAGCCAACATCTTATTTGCCGTAAATGGAATCTATATATTAATACGTGAAGAAAAAACTTTGTACCCCTTTTTACGAAAATTGCGCGGAAGGATAAGCATGAAATTTCGCACACTTATAGTTTATATCGACGCCGCGTTGGCGCAGCGGTCACAGCACTGGATTGCGATTGGCTGTTGCGCGGGCGGTTGCGGGTTCGATCCCCGCACACGACAACATTTATATTGGCCATACAGATGTATGTCGTGGTCTGGGTGTTTGTGCAGTCCTTGTGGGTCTCCCCACCGTGCCTCGGAGAGCACGTTAAGCCGTCGGTCCCGGTTGTTATCATATACACCTGATAGCGATCGTTACTCATAGTAGGAATATATCCGCCAACCCGCATTGGAGCAGCGTGGTGGATTAAGCTCCGATCCTTCTCCTACATGGGGAAGAGGACTATGCCCAACAGTGGGATATTACAGGCTGAATCGTATAGTTTATATTGAGAAGGAGTGCGGAATGCTAATATTTTTTCAAAATTATACATAAAATAAACATTAAATTAAAAAGGTATTTAAAAGAAGGTTCTTTATTGTCATAATTATTTGGTTTTCTATTAATATAAAATTTTAATTATGGTCGAATTTCGACCTCTGGGCGACCACTAGTAGCAATAAATACGAGTCATCACATACAAGGCATAAATCCGATTTTGATTACATATTTTATAGTACAAAGATATTTTGTAGCCATAAAATATATATATTGACAAGTTTATACACGTAGTTACATTGCACAACTGAATAACACACACATTTTCATAACACTAATTATCAGAACTAGATTTATGCTGCGAATATCGTCAGTGATAAAAATGAATTACATAATGTCACATCCCTAGTAATGTGTATTGACAGAAGTCAACGTCATATTGGCAACTGTCACCCGCACCATGCTACAACGCACGAGGTATAGTCAAACTTATTTAATTTTAATCAATACGTCGATCATTTAGTAGGAAACTCACCAGACTGAGGCCAGCCTTGTTCCACAGTGATGAGATGGTGAGTCTTAGCGATGGACTGTGCTATGGTGTCGAAATCCAACGGCCTCAGTGACCTGAGGTTAATTACCTCACATTCAATACCTGGAATGTTAAAATAATATAATAGTTTATATGGGTTTGTGTGTTTCTAAAGGACAATGTGTATGGACAAAACGCACAGAGTAAATTTGGTTTAAAATCTTTGGATAAAGTATCGTATATAAATAAAAATTATATGCCTGTATTGCACTGAAATGTATGTACGCACATAGCTTCAAAACAATAGAACTAAATTGGATATATTCACTTGATACTTGTAGCACAAGCTCATTTCGGCATCTCGACGTTTGAATTTATTTTTAAATGTGTCCATTAATAACATGAGAAGGTATGTGTACAAGGTTTGCTTCAGCCTATAATATTCCACAGCTGGGCAAAGGTCTCTTTCCCCATGTAGGAGAAGGATCACAACTTAATCCACCACGCTGCTCCAATGCAGGTTGGCGGAAATATTCCCTACTATGAGTAACGGTCGTTATCAGGTGTACATGATAACAACCAGGACCAACGGCTTAACGTGCTCTCCGAGGCACGGTGGGGAGACCCACAAGGACTGCACAAACATCCAGACCACGGGAAACATCTGTATGGCCAATACTAATGATTGCCATTTTGATCCCCCTCGAACCCGCAACCGCCAGCGCAACAGTCCAATAAACCAGTGCTGTGACCGTTGCGCTAACGCGTCAGGTAGTTGTTAGTTAAAGTAAATTCTACGATATCAATGAAAACGAAGATAAGTCAAGTTACAGTTAAGTCAATAAAAAAAACTTTGAAAAATAAAATCTTTGCACCTATCGATTCAAAATATTAGTCTCATTGCAAAAAGGAGTTAAGTCACTAATATATTGAACATTAAATAAATTACAATTTTCTAACAATCACATGAGTTGCTTTCTTATTAATTGCATTGTGAAAAGTAATCAAACAGAAAATGTGTAATCCGCCATTTTATGGCGGCGGCCATCTTGGATTTTTTATAGTGAGCTGTATTCTACCAACTCAAGCCCTTTCATTTGATACCAATATTGAGATTGTTGTGAAGTTATATGTGATCCGCCATTTTGTATCGGCGGCCATATTGGACTTACAACCATAAGAAATATTATGTTGTATTCTTGTTAAATTAATTGTTATCATCAAGATTAAGAGTGTGTACCAATTATCAGATCAATCTATCATCAGGAAGGGTGTAAAATTCCAATTACTAAATTTGACCCAAACACACAAATAAATAAACAAAAAAGTCAAGCTAACTAAACAACAAAAAAAACTAAACTCAAGTCAAGCTAAATAAAACTGTTTAAAAATAGATGGTGTGCCCTATGTTTAAACATGCTAATGTATGTTTTTCCGGGTATATGTTAGTTTCATTACCCTGGCTCTATCAACTGAGAAACAACTAGTACAGTAAAATATCTATTATTTAATAGCCATACGTCAATACACATGAAAGTTTAAATTACCTGTTCCTGCTAGTTCATTGGCCGCCTGTAGTGCTGTGTCGGTGGCTTTGCCCGCACATACTACTGTTATATGTTTGCCGGGCCTTTCAATTTTAGCTTTACCTGTGAAAATTATAAAGCAAACACTTATTGTAGTGTAAAAATTGCAAGTAATTTAAGGCTTAAAAATTTTGTTTATTTTGTCAAAATGGTACCTAATATTAAGTTTGCAGTCTGATCTAAATTTATCTTTTTATAAAGGCCAGCAACCCCTTGTTGTGTTCCTGTGATGAGTAAGGTGACCAGAGCTCGTGGGGGGGATTGGGGGTAGGGTCGGCAACACACTTGCGTCTATAAGCTACAGTAATCGCTTACCATCAGATGAACCTTATACTTGTTTGCCGACTTAATCATATAATAAAAGACATTTTTCACTTTATTGTAAGTATATCAAAGTTCTTTCTTCATATTAATAGACTAGAACACCTGAGATATATTTTTCTTCTTATAATAATAAACTAATTCATACCAATGGGCAGTACAAAGTCAGGAGACAGGGCCTCGTCGGACATTTGGAATGGAACTCCGTACATGATCTCATCTTCTAGGAACACTACCGGGTCTTGGTCGCGGATGGCAGCTTTTAAAAGACCTGAAAGAAAAATAAAAAATATAATAAATTCACAGCGAAATCCGGCGTTGCTCGGGTTAAAGTACATCGCAGAAGCTTTCTAGACCATTACAGAAATTTTGAGATCTTTTCAGATGTCCTAATGCGTTAGAAAAGGACAGAAATATATGTTTTAACATTTTCACCACCCACTTTCACCAACCGCGACCAAACTCCCTTACACCACCTGGAGACCAAGGGGTGTTTACCACACCAACGGGAAGTCGATTGGGTTTGGTGGTGAAAGAGAAAACTGTGTTTTACATACAACAAAGCATTTTATACCTATATTTCAATTTTTAATTATTTATTGAAGTAAAACCTCTTTATGCACGCTTGACTTGGGGAGTAAGGGGCCGTTCAAGTATTACGTAACGCAATTAGGGGGGAGGGGGGGTCTTGTAAAACGTTACGATGCGTTACAGGGGGGAGGGGGGGTCTCGAACAACGCGTTACGTAACGTTGTTTTTTATTTAAATAAAAAAAACTAGTGTACTAAAATCTCCCAAATTGGCAACTCTTTTCGTTTATATCCCTATATTTTTGTATATACATATTTATACTTACCGCAAACGCGATTTTTTTAAGCGACTTTTCGGTAGTTTTCGCAACAAAGTTGTGACATTTGGGTAAAAATGGTCAGTTGGGGTGTTACGTAACGTTTATGGGCTGGGGGGGGGGGGGGGTACAGGAAAACGTTACGGCGCGTTACATGGGGGGGGAGGGGGGGTCAAAAATCTTCAAAATTTGCGTTACGTAATACTTGAACGACCCCTAAGCTAATGCATGTGTGACGAGAGCGTTACGAATAATGTGATCGCGTGACGCGAACGGAGCAGGAGAGGGAGGTGCGAGCACACGTTTTCTTTCTCTATTTCTCGCATAGAATACGTTTCGTATATCTAAGACACAGTGCAGGCCTATTGTGCAGAAATTTTACTTCAGTTGTATGGTCTAAAGCACATTCGTTTTTTGTTACACTTATACATTTTGGTTTTTTTGAAATTCTTATGGAGTTATATATAAACTCTGCTATAAAGATTTTAACGAAGTAGAAAATAACGTTAAATAACTTAGTTCAAAATGTTTTTCAATACTTCCTTCAAACTATATAAAATAATACTTATAATTGAACATGTTTGTATCACTATCTATACATCGGTACAGATGAACAAGTACCTTTAGCGTCCTCGGCGGAGTAGGGCATGACCACCTTGAGACCGGGACAGTGGCTGTACCAGGCTCCGAAGCACTGAGAATGTTGGGCTGCCACTCCGGACGCTGCTCCGTTGGGTCCACGGAACACTATCGGCACTGGCACCGTTCCCGCTGACATATAGAATGTCTTTGCCGCTGAATTTATTATCTGGAATGTTGACATTATTTTATAAATTAACAATGGTCAAACAACGTTATAACGGTTTCATTATATGCTTGTGCCTGAGATAGGTGGTAAAGCTGTCGGTCCCAGTAGTTATCGTAGACATCTCATCTATTGTCATTCATGATTGAAGAAGATCTTATATCCTCCAGATATAAAAATACTCTTGTGGATGAGGATATATTTACTTAAGAATAGATAGAGAACTTCACAATGACTTAATCGTAAACGTGCCGATCGCAGTGGCGGTCATTGAACGACTAATTTAACTACTTAACAAAATTCCTTACACTAATATTTAAAGTTGTACCAACATTAAGATTTATATTTGTATACATTACAATTTATATGTTACATCGCTTATTAAGGTAAAGAAATTACCTATACAGAGAAAAAAGCCTTGGTCCAGTATTGATCGTTATGCGCTGATTCAGTTCTGTTCAAAACGTCAACAAACACAAATTTTATTAACATTCAGAAGATTACATCAAAGTACTGATTTACCTAATAAAATATTTGCCCTACTTTTCATTAAAGTTACATCTTACGTGATCAATGGCTTGCATGGAGAAATTGAACGTCATAAATTCACAGATAGGCCTGAGTCCTGCAAACGCTGCTCCGACAGCAATACCGGCAAAACCAATCTCTGTGATTGGCGTGTCGATGACTCTTCTGTCACCATACTTCTTCCAAAGTCCCCTGAAATGTAATAGCACAATTCGTTTAGTTTTTAATTACAAAATATTTGTTGATTATAACATTGTAAAATTTTCTTGAGTTTACTTTATAGGGGCAATTATGTGATGTTTTTTTCTTTCATTTTTAGCCAGCCTCTCCCTTGGAGATAGGTAGGTAGGTAGGTTGTAGTACCTACTAAGAATTGTAAAATTTTAAGAATATTAACTTCAAGCTAAGATATAAAGTATATTCTAATTTTATTTTCTTTCAAATGCACAGGCAGAAGACGGGCAGCAGCGTCTTAGGTGCGACAAAGTCAGCCCTGCGGTCACCAACCCGCCTGCCCAGCGTGGTGACTATGTGCAAAACATATGAGTTCTATATTATATGTTCCGATATTTATAATGTCTAGCGCAAACTTGGGGAGGCATATGTACAGCAGTGGACTGCGATAGGCTGAAGTGAGCTTTAAAATACTATTTTGTGAATAGAAATTTCTCATAAATACAGTGGAAATTAATGGTGAAAAAGAATTATACATCAAAACTTTTATCTGTTGGATAATCCGTCAAATAGCACTATCCACAACTTGTGAAACAGGCTGTAAACAAGCGTTTTAGTATTAAATCCTTAAGTAAATTAAATGCAGATAACAGTTTGTATGGTAACTAAATTGTTACTTTTTAAGTGTTTTTGGATAACAAAGTTGATATTTTATTGTTCAGGTTTTTTTTTTTTTGTAAAAAGTATAGGTATATCTTAATTATTTTAAGAATATTTAGGTTCAACCTCCGTTAGGCACCAGTTAGCGCTTAAGACTACAATACTTTTAGTTTTTCAATAGTTTTCATTATTATTTAAACTATATTAAATGTTTACTATACAAAAAGAAATGGTTAAAATTTAGACTATGGACCGTCAATTTTTTGGGTTTTGAGTGGTGCGGGGGGGAGGGGGAGGGGGGGCTACCCCCCAGTACCACTCCCACGTACCAGAAACCCATAGTTATGGAGATATCCATGGTTAAAGTTTTGAGATTAAAAGAAGAATTTAGAGCTATTATAACACTTTTGACCTTCCCACATTTTTTTCTGTGTATAGTACTCATAAATAGATAGCTTTTTGTAAATTTTCAGGTTGCAGAAATGTACGGTCTAAGAGATATAATTTTTTTAATATAATTTTAAGAATAATAACCCTAACCTATCTAATTTCAATATTAGACTGTTTACCGGCATATTTTTGTCACAGAAACAAAAAAAAATAACCCTAACCTATCTAATTTCAATATTAGACTGTTTACCGTCATATTTTTGTCACAGAAACAAAAAAAATAACCCTAACCTATCTAATTTAAATATTAGACTGTTTACCGGCATATTTTTGTCACAGAAACAAAAAAAAATAACCCTAACCTATCTAATTTCAATATTAGACTGTTTACCGTCATATTTTTGTCACAGAAACAAAAAAAATAACCCTAACCTATCTAATTTAAATATTAGACTGTTTACCGGCATATTTTTGTCACAGAAACAAAAAAAATAACCCTAACCTATCTAATTTCAATATTAGACCGTTTACCGGCATATTTTTGTCACAGAAACAAAAAAAATAACCCTAACCTATCTAATTTCAATATTAGACTGTTTACCGTCATATTTTTGTCACAGAAACAAAAAAAATAACCCTAACCTATCTAATTTAAATATTAGACTGTTTACCGGCATATTTTTGTCACAGAAACAAAAAAAAAATAACCCTAACCTATCTAATTTCAATATTAGACTGTTTATCGGCATATTTTTGTCACAGAAACAAAAAAAAATAACTCTAACCTATCTAATTTCAATATTAGACTGTTTACTGGCATATTTTTGTCACAGAAACAAAAAAAATAACCCTAACCTATCTAATTTCAATTTTAGACTGTTTACCGGCATATTCTAGTCTAGTATATCTAAGTCGAAGTAAAATGGCGTCTTATATTAATATTGCATAGCAAAATTTAAAAAATTATATATCTTAAACCGTAAATTGTGAAACCTGTGAATTCACAAAAAGCTTTCTAATTATGAGTACTATATACAGAAAAAATATGAACATCTAAGTCGAAGTAAAATGGCGTCATATATTAATATTCCTTAGCGAAATTTAAAAAATTATATCTCTTAAACCGTAAATTTGTGAAACCTGTGAATTCACAAAAAGCTTTCTAATTATGAGTACTATATACAGAAAAAATATGAACCTCTAAATCGATGGTCGATAGTCTAAATTTTATCCAAAGAAATTCGTAGTCAATTAAAACTGTAAATAATTGTATCAGTACTATTTAACTTTTTAGACAGGTCATCATCACAGGGACATATAAGATTAGAGGGAAGGTGTAAAGAATTTATTATTCAACATTACAATAAATGAAATTAAGGGTTGGATTTAGAATCGTTTGGCACGAATTTAAGGGGGTGACGGGGTGGAGAGGGGAGGGGAGGCCCCCCCCAACCCCCCCGTACTACCCGCGATACAAGGTAATGCGCCGTTCTTGAAAAAATAGAAAAAAGAAATCTTACATACCTAACCTCCAAATTCGACAGTTTATCGTCATAATTTGTATCTGTGACATCTCCAGCACTGTGGAAGCCTTTTGCTGATGCGTTTAAACACTGGTTCAATAATTGTTGAGAGGCTGTGGTAATTTACCAAATAGATAAACAAATATACGATGGAAAGTCCGGGGAAGACGGTCCAAATAGATGAAAGCAAATTCGGGTATCGAAAATATAACAAAGGTATAATCTAATTATAACTACTCTTTAGATTAAGACCCGCGTTGGTCTAATTTTGAATTTAGATAGGTTAGGGTTATTTTTTTTTTGTTTTAGTAACAAAATCATGCCGATAAACAGTCTAATTTTGAATTTAGATAGGTTAGGGTTATTTTTTTTGTTTTTGTAACAAAATCATGCCGATAAACAGTCTAATTTTGAATTTAGATAGGTTAGGGTTATTTTTTTTTGTTTCTGTGACAAAAATATGCCGGTATACAGTCTAATATTGAAATTAGATAGGTTAGGGTTATTTTTTTTTGTTTCTGTGACAAAAATATGCCGGTAAACAGTCTAATATTGAAATTAGATAGGTTAGGGTTATTTTTTTTGTTTCTGTGACAAAAATATGACGGTCAACAGTCTAATATTTAAATTAGATAGGTTAGGGTTATTTTTTTTTGTTTCTGTGACAAAAATATGCCGGTAAACAGTCTAATATTGAAATTAGATAGGTTAGGGTTATTTTTTTTGTTTCTGTGACAAAAATATGACGGTAAACAGTCTAATATTGAAATTAGATAGGTTAGGGTTATTTTTTTTGTTTCTGTGACAAAAATATGCCAGTAAACAGTCTAATATTGAAATTAGATAGGTTAGGGTTATTTTTTTTTTGTTTCTGTGACAAAAATATGCCGGTAAACAGTGTACGGGTCTTAATGTAAGACTTAACATAATTATTATTGACAAAACAATCAAAACATGATGTCTCCAATAAAAAATTTCATTATATTTAATTCCGTTTCAGGTCGGCAGGTAAGATTTCTTTTTTCTATTTTTTCAAGAACGGCGCATTACCTTGTATCGCGAGTGGTACGGGGGAGTTGGGGGGGACCCCCCTCCCCTCTCCACCCCCTCCCCCCTTTAAATTCGTGCCAAACGATTCTAAATTTCAACCGAAATTAATAATGATTTTCAGACATCTAAAACATTATAACAAGAAAAAAAAGTAAAATGATTACTATATCAGAATTGAATGTCTACAGTAAATTATACATCATTCCTAGATAAGAAAGTCAAACAGAACTCAACAAAGTCATATTACATTTAATTACATAACTTTTACCAATACAAAAACATTTTTTTACAGAATTTTTTTTTTAAATAAAACCGCGCGAATTCTTGTATTAAACTAGAGAGCTGTCAACAATGGTTTTGGTTATATAACATTGTGATAGATATAGCACACTTGTAGCCTTGAAAAAGACCACGCTATTGCAGAATTTCTGTATCAAACATATGGAATTAATAATATAATGCTTAATATTAATAAATTACCTTGTCACTTTGTAGGCACCGTCGTACTGGGCCACTTCTTCACCTAAAACGAAAACGCGATCATCCCTTTCCATCTCTTCGTCAATCGCCTGGTTCAAGGCATCTCTCACTGTAACAGGGTTTGATGCCAAAGCCTTCGATGTGGAGAAAGAGCGACGGGAAATCCGAGAAAGAAGTCCGAAGAGTGCCGGTGACGATTTTAATGCCATTTTCACTATAACACTTTTATTTTACACTTATAACCTAAATTCAACACACGAAAGAACTTATAGGAAGTATTTTAAGTGTAGTTTGTGTTTTTGTCGTGAATAATGATTTTAAAATCGTGTTTTTGGTGCGACGAAGGATGAATGGAGGTCGCAGTCGACTAAAGTGAAGTTTGTTACGTCAAGGCAACGATGACGTTAGTTAATTAGCGTTCAGAAATTAATAAGAAGAGGCTTTTCAATTTTATATTTTAAATTGTAATATTCGTCTAGTATATTTCACTAATATACTTTTATGTTTTATAACCTCTATATTATAGCGGATTATATCTTATCATCTAAAACAATTCCAATTATTAACACAAAAATTTCTGGTAATATTTTGAAAGGGCATTCAAAATTTCAAACACAAAGTGCACAAACGCACAGACAAACAGACAAAAATTCCAACAATCATTGTTTTGGGTGCTATGTGTCTTTTTCATAACCGAATTTCACTGTAATCTATACTAATCTATACTTAATATATAAAGCTGAAGAGTTTGTTTGTTTGTTTGTTTGTTTGTTTGTTTATTTGTTTGTTTGTTTGTTTGTTTGAACGCGGTAATCTCTGGAACTACTGGGCCGATTTGAAAAATTCTTTCAGTGTTAGATAGCCCATTTATCGAGGAAGGCTATAGGCTATGTATCATCACGCTAAGACCAATAGGAGCGGAGTGCACGCCGACGAAGTCGCGCGCAGGAGCTAGTAAAGTAATAAAGCTGAAGAGTTTGTTTGTTTGTTTGTTTGAACGCGGTAATCTCTGGAACTACTGGGCCGATTTGAAAAATTCTTCCAGTGTTAGATAGCCTATTTATCGAGAAAGGCTATAGGCTATGTATCATCACGCTAAGACCAATAGGAGCGGAGTCCACGCCGACGAAGTCGCGCGCAGAAGCTAGAAGAGATATTTATGATCGCAAGAACCTAAAACTTGATTGAGGTGAAACAGGCTATAACACCCTTTTCTACCTTCAGCTGTTAAAGTCTAATCGTAACTTATTTGCAGGATAAACTCTATCCACAACTAAAAAATAAAAATGTATTCACGAACTATTTTTGCAATAATATTGCTTATTTTAGCAATTGTAATCTTATAAAGGAAGTAAGACTATTCTTATTTATTTGTCTTTGATAGTGATCTTTTATATCTACTGGGTCATCAGGTCCTGGACCGATTTCACAAACTGACATTAAATATTCTTTTTTATTTTGCTCCTTTTACCTTGACACATATTTTTTTTATCGTAAAAGTATGATTTTATCTTAGAGACCGAGCTGAGCTCGGTATTTTTTTTTTTAGTAAATCGTGTTTTTTGGAATTCATATTACATAATGATCAAATACGAATACGAATACGAATAACATTTTTCGATCTTACCGACATCATAATAGAAAAATATGAACTGGTAATTGAAAACTTTTAACTGAGGTAGGGCACAGCAGGTTTCTTGGTCAAGATATGGAGCAGCCCGATTGGGGTAGTACCTCGACCTTACAGAAGACCACAGCTAAATAATACTGTTTTCAATCAGTGCTGTGTTCCTGTTGGTGAGTAAGGTGACCAGAGCTCCTGGGGGGGAATTGGGGATACGGTCGGCGACGCGCTTGCGATACTTCTGGTGTTGCATAATTCGTGAATGCATTTACAAAAAAAAGGGAAAAAAATAATCAATGGTCTTCTCGTTTAGGGACTAGCAGATTTTCCTCCTGAGTTATTATAACTTTGTCATAATCATCAAATCATGGAAAAATTTACATTCGTATTCTAATGATATTCCAGCAGTTTTTTATTGTCTGAAAACACGGATTAAATGAAATTTTCTAAAAATGAATCCTAGTTAGATAGAATTATCGCCCCCGAAACTCCCTGAGTACTAAATTTCATGAGCATCATTGGAGCCGTTTCTGATATTCAGATTATATAATTATACCTATACAAGAATTGCTCGTTTAAAGGTATTAGATTTTAAAGACTGATCGCATATGCATATACTTAGGCTAACGATGTCTTCCAATATGAAACTAAGCAAAAATATTTCATAATGAAGATATTTTAATAGAAGTTATATTATAGTTTATAGCAGTTTGTAGTGGCCCTGCTTTCTGTTCCGTGGGTTGTGGGTTCGATTCCCGCCCCGAGTCTGGGTGTAATATATAAACTTATTTATATAATGTATTGATTACATTTTATCTATATCTATACTAATATTATAAAGAGGTAAAGTTTATAACTTTGTATATACGGGGTAATCTTCGCAAATACTGATCCGATCATGAAAATTCTTTCGCTAACAGAAAGCTACACTATTCAGGAGTGACAAGATAAAAGGAAAAAGATAAAAATATATAAAGATTTTAAATCAGCAGGATTTGAACCTGCGCCCTCTGACGTGCCATGTCAACAATTCAATCTAATCAAGCTAATCAAGCATTATTATTTGCCTAAGAAATTAATTGGTGATTTTAAAACATTTTGTCGGCGACGAAACACATAGGTATGATTAATCGCTATCGGCAACGAGTCACGTCGATACGCGTCTCAACGAGTCAAGACATGTAAACGAGTCACGTCGATACGCGTCTCAACGAGTCAAGACATGTAAAGAACGATTGGCCGCTTTCTTAAGAAATTGTTGTGAAATTATTACGCAATATTGAAATAGTTACGCAATTTTAAAATGATTATGCAACATTAAAAATATTACGCAACTCGAAACGTATATAAACGGGAAAATTCGGGCTCAGTCATTCAGTCGCAACACAGCCGTTGAAGAGGCAACAAGGAAGAAACAAATCAAGAACCGAAACCTGCGGATCAAGATAAAGTGAAGTGATTAGTTTCTGTTTGACAACGCCTTACCGGTCTTCGAGTTCGTAGTAACGTACATACGCATTCAGGGGTGCGTGGTGACGTACGTAGCCAGCGCAAGTTGCTACAAGGACGTACGTCAATTACGTGGGAGATTGTCCCAGGACGGTAGTGCGGGCATTGGACGTGTCCCTGCCGCCCGAAACAGTTGGTCCTTCGAGCCGGATCCCTGCAGAAGAGTACTGAAGAATCCAGAAGATAAGGAGACTGCGTCAAGATGCCAGTAACCAGGTCGCAGAAGGATGCTCCCTCATATCCCGTATCCCGTCCTTCGGATAAGGACGCGATAGAGCAAGGGTCAGGATCAGAAGGGGTCACGTCTGCGTCAGCGTCAGGGACATCAGGAGCAGTAAATATGTCGGATTCGAGCACTTCAGGTACTACGAACACAGAAGGCACTACGACGACGATTACGGCGGCGACTGTGATCACGGCAGCGTCCGAGAAGAACGGACAGAAGAATGATGCCGAACGAAAGGAGACGACCATGAAGACTCCAGAGGATTTTCCGGACAAGGGTGGTCGCGGGTTTGCCGCAACCCTTAAGCCAAAGGGAGTCAGTCGTCAAGCCAGGTCTACGAAGACCACGAGCTCCTCAGCCAGAAGACGTGAGCTGATAGCCAGAGAAGAATTAGCACGCCTAGAGTTGAATCTAGCCCGTGTCAGATGGGAGTTGGCACAATATGAAGATGAGGACTCGGTGGATGAAGACCAGGAAGACAGAACAGCACAAGTTCAGAACTGGATCGAGACATCGGTACTGGAACAGGACAACATGGAGCAACCTGAACAACGAGGTCAGCAACCTCCAGAAGAGCCTCAGAAGGTGAAGCCAGAAGAGCCTCAGAATGTGAAGCCAGAAGATCCTCAGAAGTTGAAGCCTGAAGAGATCTCCTCAACGAAAGGAGGTACGAGCGAAATTCAAACGTTAGCAACGGTATTGAAGGAAGCCCTTACCACAAGAGGAGGGCCAGTAGCGCAGCCGCAGTATATCCACGAATTACCATACTTCGATGGCAACAGCAGCGAGTGGTTGGCCTTCAAGGTTGTTTACGAAGATACAGCACCGATGTTCAGCGAAGTTCAGAATATGGCTCGACTGAGAAGAGCAATAAAGGGTAATGCAAGAGAAGCTATCAAGAGCCTGCTGTACTCTGAAGCATCTCCGTTGGAAGTGATGCAGGCCCTCAAAAGGAGATACGGAAGACCTGACGCGTTGGTGCTGGCGGAATTGGATAAGGTCAAGGCGTTACCAAAGATATCCGAAAACCCTAGGGATATATGCGTCTTCGCAAGCCAGATCAACAACAGCGTAGCAGCAATAAGGGGTTTGAAGAAACCACAGTACCTGCATTCACCTGAGATGGTGAAACAAATCATTGAGAAGATGCCAATGATTCTCAAGTTCCGATGGTACGACTTCACTGCAGCATCAGAAGAAAGTGACTTCTCTGATCTGACAATGGTCTCCAAGTTCCTGAACATAGAAGCAGACAAGTGTGGAGCCTTCGCGACTTCAGAAGAGAGGATTGGATTCAAGAAGAGTCATCGACAAGCGACGCATTCAACAAGGCAGAAGGACTTCAAAGAAAAGGATTTAAGGCAGCCAAGTGCGAAGAGTTGTCCTATGTGTGAAGGTGGACACTTCCTCGTCGACTGTCAGAAGTTCCAGAAGGCGTCAGTGCAGAATCGGTGGGCAACGGTGAAGAGAAGTCGGGTTTGCTTCAAATGTCTTCAAGGGAGACATCGAAAGGAGAGCTGTAGAAAACCACCGTGCAAGGAATGCAAGAGGTGGCATCATCATCTGCTGCACATCGAAGACAGGACCTCGGAAGATGAAAAGACGGAGACGGAAGAAGTATCAAGCGTCATGGCATCAGTGAATGCAGTCAATAGTACAAGGGCATACCTGAAGATAGTTCCAGTAAAAGTTTTCGGGTCGAAAGGATCAAAAAGGATATTGGCCCTGTTGGATGAAGGGTCAACGGTGTCACTTATTGACCAAAAGGTGGCAGAAGAAGTCGGTGCCCAAGGCAATAAAAAGGAACTAGTAATCGAGACAGTAGGAGGCAAGTTAATAAGAAAGGAGGATTCTCAGATGCTGGACCTTACAGTAAAGGGAGTTCATCAACGAAACACGAAAACCTTGAAGAGAGTCTGGACTATCGACGATTTGAAACTTGCTCCTCAGTTCCTAGAAAAGAAGAGAATAAAAGAATGCCAACATTTGAAGAATATTGCCGACTCTCTATATTATGAAGGGGAGTCACCACAGCTGCTCATTGGTCAAGATAACTGGTAGCTGATAGTGACTCAAGAAATAAGAAGAGGGAAACTAGGAGAACCAGTTGCTTCAAGAACAGAACTAGGATGGGTACTTCATGGGTCAGACGTCGGGGCTGTAAGAGCAGTTCACTTTCTGAACTCATGTCTACACGTCAGCACACCAGAAGAGGAGATGCATCAAGCCATCAAGGATCACTTCGCGATCGAGGCGCTTGGTGTACAACCGCGAAGAGCCACTACAGACTCAGAAGGAAGAACACTCGCCATCCTAGAGAAGACCTGCAGAAGACTGAATGATGGACGATTCGAAGCTGGACTCTTATGGAAGAATGAAGATGAACAGATGCCTGAAAGCTATACGTCCGCAAGGAACCGGTTGTTCAACATCGAAAGGAAGATGGATAAGGACCCTCAGCTGAAGGCAGAATACATCAAGCAAATCCAGCATCTTATCGACAACAAGTATGCAGAAGAAGCACCTGTGGGACAAGAAGACTCCAAGAAGAAATGGTACCTCCCTCACTTCTCCGTGGTACATCCATTAAAGAAGAAGATAAGGATCGTCTTCGACGCTGCAGCCAAGTCGAAAGGAAGAAGCCTAAACGATGCTCTACTACCAGGACCAGATCTGTTGCAGTCACTCTTCGGGATACTACTAAGGTTTAGACAAGGACCGCTGGCAGTTGCAGCCGACATCAAGGAAATGTTCCTTCAAGTTCGTATTCGGCCAGAAGACAGAGATAGCCTGAGGTTCCTGTGGCGCGGGGATCGTCGAGACGTTCCGCCAAAAGAGTACAGAATGACATCGGTTATCTTCGGCGCAACATCATCTCCGAGTACAGCAATCTATGTCAAGAACCGAAACGCAGCGGACTACAAAGAACAGTATCCAGAAGCAGTAAGGGCAGTCGAACTGAACCATTACATGGACGACTATCTGCACAGCTTCCATTCAGAAGAAAACTTCAGAAGGGTGACGGCGCAGGTAGACCTCATACACAAGAAGGCAGGCTTCGAACTCAGGGGATGGGCGTCAAACCAACCTGAACTGCTGCAACACCTGAAGACTGACGGCGAAGAAAAGACAGAAGTAGACCTTGGAGAAGAAGAAGAGAAAACATTGGGACTCCGCTGGTTCACGAAAAGAGATTCCATCGGATTCAGGGCAAACCTCCGGAACACGCCAGAGGAAATAGCCAAAGGACTTCAAGTGCCTACGAAGAGAAAAGTGACCAGTGCAGTAATGTCAACCTTCGATCCATTGGGACTAGCAGCACCGGTTCTCATCCAGGGCAAAAAGCTGCTTCAGAGCATTTGGCGAAGTGGCGTCGGTTGGGATGATGAAATAGAAGGGAAGGAGTACGAAGCATGGAAGACTTACCTAGAGAACATGAAGCTGCTACAAGACCTAGATGTTCCGAGATGCCTGGCGCCACATGGCACTAGTATCTGCCCACTCTTCTGCCAAGAAAAACGAAGGGAAGAACCAGCACTACAGACCTGCAAGTAGGAGACATCGTGCTGATCGTCGACCACAGCCTGCCAAGATGCACCTGGCCACGTGGTAGAATTCTGCGAGTGCATCCAGGACCAGACGGGCGAACAAGGATCGTCGACGTCAAAACACGCGGAGGTGAGCTACGAAGACCCAGTTCAAGAATGGTGCTGCTGGTGCCAGGAGTGTCGCCGAGCCAGAAGGATGGTGCGACGCACGAGGGGGAGACTGTCGGCGACGAAACACATAGGTATGATTAATCGCTATCGGCAACGAGTCACGTCGATACGCGTCTCAACGAGTCAAGACATGTAAACGAGTCACGTCGATACGCGTCTCAACGAGTCAAGACATGTAAAGAACGATTGGCCGCTTTCTTAAGAAGTTGTTGTGAAATTATTACGCAATATTGAAATAGTTACGCAATTTTAAAATGATTATGCAACATTAAAAATATTACGCAACTCGAAACGTATATAAACGGGAAAATTCGGGCTCAGTCATTCAGTCGCAACACAGCCGTTGAAGAGGCAACAAGGAAGAAACAAATCAAGAACCGAAACCTGCGGATCAAGATAAAGTGAAGTGATTAGTTTCTGTTTGACAACGCCTTACCGGTCTTCGAGTTCGTAGTAACGTACATACGCATTCAGGGGTGCGTGGTGACGTACGTAGCCAGCGCAAGTTGCTACAAGGACGTACGTCAATTACGTGGGAGATTGTCCCAGGACGGTAGTGCGGGCATTGGACGTGTCCCTGCCGCCCGAAACACATTTATATTTATCTGATTTGCTGAAAATAGTGAGAGTGTATTGGAACATATCAAATTTCACCGTACCCTTCTTATGTGAAATGGATTATAACGCCCAACGAAGTGGGCACGGGTCGGCTAGTAATACATATAAATAAATATGTATAAGCGGCTATTTCCTATAACACAAGCATTACGTTACTTTCCTTAGAACAGACGACCGTGTGTATGTTTTAAGATATTTATTTATATTTAATAAAATAAGTTCTATAACTATTCATACAAATCAAATATCAGGTGCACTGGTGACCTTTATCACCACAGTCAGGAACACTATACAGCAACACAGCTTGAAAACTGTATTATTTAGGTGCAATCTTCTATATGGTTGAGGTACTACCCCAAACGGGCTGCTTTCGTAAATTGTCAAGTACTTTCAGAGTTGAAAAACTTATTATTTAAATATATATAAAATATAATATAGCCGTGAGTGCGGTGCATTATTAACTAATTCTTCGTCTAATATTTCGAAGATTTTTAAAAAATTTCTTCGCCTATTTGAAGATTAAAAAAAAGTTAATGCATTATTAGTAGTACATACAAAAATTGGAAAGAACGTATGGTACTTGCCTACCGTGATAGATAGGTTGTTTCTGAACGAAGTGGTCATCTCGATTCGGCCTTGACCTACTGAGAGTCTGAGATTCATCTGTGCTACGTTTTATTGGTATATCTTTAATGCTACATTTTATTGGTCTGTGAAATTAAACTGTTCCACATTAAAAGGTAATACTTTTTTATTTGGTCCCTAAGGTGTAATATAGGAAGGGTTCGATGAAGATTGTGTGTTTTAGATTTATTTAATATACTTTGATATATTGACTGAATGTTTTACATATTCATTGCCTGTATATTCCTTATTTTATTGACAAGGCTTATAAGACACGTTTTTACGAACGACGCGTTGGAGCAACGGTTACAGCGCTGGTTTTTCTCTGTTGCGCGACAAACATTTGTATTGGCCATTACAAATGTATGCCATGGTCTGGGTGTTTGTGCAGTCTTTGTGGGTCTCCCCACCGTGCCTAGAAGAGCACGTTAAGCCGTCGGTCCCGATTGTTATCATGTACACTTGATAGCGATCGCTACTTATAGTAGGGAAAATATCAGTCTGCCAACCCGCATTGGAGTAGCGTGGTGGACTAAGCTCTGATCCTTATCCTACATGGGGAAGAGGTCTATGCCCAGCAGTGGGATATTACAGGCTGAAGCTATCGTTCTTTAATCCTTTAAATATGAGAAAAAAGTGTTTAAAAGGTTTTTTTTAAACATTTATTTTTTATTAATCGAGCTGATAAATCTCTAAATTAGGCGTTAAAACAAAAAATTTTTAACAATACAATAATTTGTTAAGCAAAACAAACTTATCCTGAGTGTCTCATATAACATTTTTTTATACGATTTCCTATTAAATGACATTTTGATTAAAGTAAAGGAAATTGCTACACCATACGAGCGAGTTGATATGATGAATGATGCGCTGTAGTGCGAGAGGCGATTGTAAAATTATAAACTAATCTCATACATTAGCCCCTTAATGATTTTTAAGTAAGTGCATAGTGCATGCTTGTATCAGTATCAGTTGTAACAATATAAAGATTAATTGACAGCAAGGCAATAAAGCTTGATCATTAATGAAGTAAGTATGTTTTGTTAAAAACTTAGAACTAACTATCTGTGATGATACTTGATGGTAAGTATTTCGGAGACTGTCGGGACTGGGCTGGTTTTACCATGAAAATGGTATAAATCCGTTTGCATCTCAAGTACTATGAGAGTTAAATTAAATATTGTAATCAATTACGAGAAGAACATGATTGGGAAATTTAATCAACGCTTTATTTCCAAGTCACCAGCCTGACACGACATTCATACACGCACAAAGCGTTTCCTTTGTCCATCTAGGTACACAGTGCACACTACAAGCACAGTGAAATTCAAGCGACTAGATTATATTGTGGTAGTAGCTGATTTGAATTTCACTATATGCAATAGCTGGATAGAAATTCACGTATAAAATTTGGTACTGCTTTCTGCTGGTTTCATATAAACGCCTCACACATATTAGGAATTAGGACTTACTCCTGACACAGACTAGTGGGGGCCGGTCCGTAAATATAATACAACACACAAGTGCAAACGCTAAGACCACGGCAAACATCTGTATGAACAATATTTTCGCCAAGTGCGGGGATCGATCCTGTAACCGTTGCGTTGGTGCAATAGCCGTAAGCCAGTGCTGAGACCGTTGCGCTAACGCGTTTTGAAATTAAATTAAACAATGCATAATAATTATAATCAATAAATTGCTGAATAGAATATATGAAATTGCTGAAAAAAATTGTATGTGACCTGTATTCTAAAAAAATGTATACAGACATTTTTTATAATTACATTCTCTATTTAAACGTTATAGATATTGCGATATTGTGTACCTTTCATATTGACCCAACATCACATCACGAGCTCAATAAAAGGTGCATTCCAAGGTCGTACAATGTTTGAATGTAACTTACTCTAACCCCGGCTCCACACGTTGGCATAGGCCCCAACGCTACTCGTCCAACGTGTGGATCTAGAAAATGGCATTCGTCCCAACGTTGCGGGGCGAAGCGGCACAACGCGTTGAGATCGAATAGCATGTAAGCCACGACACGAATTTCGCTATTTGGTCTTTCTTTGATTGCCACAACGCGTCGTGCGCGTTTTCATTAGAGCCATAACACGAATTTCGCCATGTGGATGTTTTACTGTGACCACATCGCGCTGTGAGCTATTTTTCCGCTCAATGAGCGTTTTCGATCTTTGAGCGTAACATATACACAAACGCCTACACCAACAATAAGACAAATATTTACGTGGCCTGTTTATATGGGTTATTTACTTTCAGAATGGATAATCAATTATAATCTGACTTATAATAATCAATATCCTAACGATTTTGTAATATTAAGATAATACAAGAACTAAACACTGTTAAATTAAACATGCTTGGCTTTCTTCTACGAATTAGGAAGTATACTCGACAAAGTAAATATTTCCTTTTCCAAGGGAATATTTCATGCTATAATAAGTCTTTTGTGATTTAATTCCGGCTTTTATTAATATTGACTTGTTTACGCAAACGTTCTGAGAAATAATTGAAGAACACATTATTTTCAAAAATTATGTTAAAGTGGCGTTACATTATTATTATTATTACTTTGACAAAAAAAATTGCCAGATTAATAGTATAAAAACTAAATAGATTACTACGAACCAATACTAAAACTATATATAAAAGTATTACATATACACTAAGGCTCAAGGGTTCAAATAAAACCCGCTATGGGTTGAGAAAAACTTGCTTAAAAACAAGGTTATTGCCAATTGTGCCAACTGGCCAGTTCTAAATTTAAGCATTGAATTATCATACCATTAATATCGTTCTCCCTTTATTTTGATATCCCATTCATAAAATTAATCGTAAAAAATGTTTGGGCTCTGCACAACTAAATATAACTCTTCAACAGCAGTCGTCTCCCGGTCTATAATGTACAAAGCGCTATAAATCAACGTGCAGTCGGTTAATGACCTCATCTGTGACGTTTCGTATCTCATACGAAGCGTTTATTTGCTATAGAAATTACATTTTGGATTTTTAAAATATAATTAAAATAACATATATAACATATATAATTAAAACCTTTTTCTTATCATGACCTAATCTTCTTATCGTACAAAGTGCGCCCTCCAAAAACCAGAGGCAAAGTTTTTCTTCAGCGCAATTTTAAGCAAATGGACCTGAAACGTTTAAGAGAGGATATGGAGAACATTGACTGGTCACATGTATACAACGCCAACGATATTAACACCATGGTGGAATCACTAACTACTGAACTGATTAAGATATTTGACATACATGCTCCGATAAGACCTGTGCGGATGAAACGTGCTCCAGCTCCTTGGTTAACTCCTGTCATCAAAAAGACCATGGCTAAGCGTGACAGGGCTAAAACGGTAAATAAAAAATTTCCATCGATTGATAATTTAACTAAGTACAAAGTTCTGCGCAATTTGTGTAACAGGATGTGTAGGGATGCCAAACGCCGTTACATTCATGATTCAGTTCAAAATCTTCCTCAAGCAATGGTTTGGAGATTGTTACGGTCGCTTGGGGTGGGCAAGTCCACTGAATCTTGCCCAAGCTCAGTGGATCTCGATGTTTTAAATTCTTTTTTCATTACTCCACCTATAACTTTGGACTCCCATGTTAAAACTTCTACTCTATTTTCTCTAAACACTCAAGCCCGACCCGACATACCTCAATTCTCCTTTAAACCAATATCTGTAGAAGAAGTCAAGAAGTGTGTCCATTCCATCTCCACCAAGTCCATCGGTAGTGACAATCTCAGCCTTGAGATGATTCTTCCGGTGCTGGAGAACATTGCATCAGTGATCTCACACATCATTAATTTCTCACTTTCGTGCAATGTTTTTCCAGAATTATGGAAGAAGGCTATTGTCATACCCTTACCTAAAACCTCCAATCCTTCCTGCCCTGCTGAACTACGTCCCATATCCATCCTCCCTATTCTATCCAAAGTCTTGGAATCTTTAGTTCACAAGCAACTTCACTCTTACCTTATCTCCAACTGTCTCTTATGTCCTTACCAATCTGGCTTCCGTCCCTCACACAGCACTGTTGGAGCGCTGCTGAATGTAACGGAGGATATTCGGCTGGCAATGGATAATACCAAGCTCACCGCAATGATTTTGTTGGATTTCAGTAGCGCTTTTAACTCTGTTGATTATGACATACTTCTTGGCACTCTTCGTGCAGTTAATATTTCATCTTCTGCCGCTGACTGGTTTTACTCTTATCTTTCTGGACGCCAGCAGCGTGTAGCGGTGGACTCTAGGTCGTCAGATTGGTTACATCTTACTGCTGGTGTCCCACAAGGTGGCGTACTTTCTCCTTTACTCTTTTCTATTTTCATCAATAATATTTCAAATGTTATCTCTTCTCCCTACCACCTGTACGCAGATGACTTACAAATATACCGTCATTTCGAGCTGAATGAATTGCATGAGACCATCGAACTTCTAAACAAAGACCTTGCTGCTATACACCTCTGGGCCAAATCGTTTGGACTCCTTATAAACCCAGCTAAATCTCAAGCCATAATTATAGGTAGCAGCCGTCTTAGACACAGAATTGACTGGAATTCAGTACCATCTATCTTGTACTGTGGTATACCAATTCCCTATTGCGACAAGGTCAGGAATTTAGGACTAATTATAGACAAAAACTTCTCTTGGATGGCTCATGTCAATGAAGTCAGCAGAAAAATGTACTACACTTTCCACTCTCTTAAACGTCTCCAATATTTTCTTCCCTTTAGTACCAAAATTTTGCTTGCGCAATCCCTTCTTTTACCCATTCTCGACTATGCAGATGTGTGCTATTTAGATGTGACTCAAGAGCTACTTAATAAGTTAGAGCGCCTACAAAATCTAGCAATACGCTTCATCTTCGGTTTACGTAAATATGATCGTATCTCTCAATTTCGTGCTCAACTTAAGTGGCTCCCAATCCGTCTTCGCCATGACATGCACATCCTTTCCTTACTTTATAATATACTCCATGATCCAAATTCACCTTCTTACCTTCGATCCCGCTTCCAGTTACTTCCGCCCTCATCACGCTCTAGGCGTCCTTGCATTACAACGATGCTCCAGGTCCCTAGGCATAACACTAATTTTCTATTTAAATCTTTCGCTGTACGTGCTGCTACTCTTTGGAACGAACTCCCTAAAACGATCCAACAAAGCACTTCAATAAACGTTTTTAAGAAAAGCTTGAGAACTCACCTACTCTCTAAAGTCAGTCCTAATGTATAAGACGTAGAATATTTACGTATGTATATATGTATGTATGTAGTCTCTATGTATGTATTTTAATTGTTTGTAATTGTATATATTGGTATATATTATTATATTAGCAGTGTATGTGTTATTTAAAAGATACCTTTTTTTTTCTTTTTGTCTTTTGGTTTTTTTTTTTGTTCTCTCGCACTTATGTACCCCGCGATAACACCATCATTCACTCCCATGGGTAAACTGGTAGAAATCTCTTTTAGAGATAAGTTCGCCCTTGCAAACTACCATTGTATTAATATTTTTGTATGTGTTTTTAAGTGCAATAAAGAATATATATTATAATCACTTCTTTTTTTTTACACATTTTAGATTAGTAAGTAGGTAGGGGAGAGTGGGGTAATTACGAACACTTAAGGGAAAACTGAAATTGAACAAAACCAGATTAAGTTAGGAATGTCATTTATTTATTAACGTTTACTTTAACTAATCAACCTTAAGTTCTAATAAGTAACATAGATAAATTTTCAATATGAAATAAAATATTAATAAGAAAACAAAACTATAGGTTTCGGGATTACCCCACAGTACGGGGGGTAATCACGGACACCATCTAACCATCACATAAAAATAACTTAGATGTATTTTCACCACTCGTACACTTTTTATGGGGCCATAAATTACATTTGGAGCATTTTATCCAATCTTCATGTGGAGGATCTTCATATTTTTTATCACAAACTAAGCAAAAATACTCATTTTCTTTCGCATCTACTTCTTTTGCCTTTTTTGCGCGGTACGTCCTTTCATTGAACCTTATCTTAATATTAGTATCTGCAAATGATTGACGATTCTTCACGCCTTTCTTGGAACGTTCAGTAGAACTAGCAGCCTTTTCATTTCCTCTCATGTGCTCCTTATTTTTCTTTTTCTTTTTTTCATTTTCTTCCAAAATATTTTTATAGGACTACTGCTTATTCTAGCTGAATGTTTTCTCCTGAAAGTTTTGTTTTTTAGTTGTGGCACTTTGGTAATTTCGTGGCACCTGAAACATATTTGAGTAGGTATAAATAAGTTCGTGAAGGTACAGGGCTAAAAGCAAAGAAACATACAAACAGACTTCCTCAAATATACTTATTTCATCTAAATTCATCATTATTATCATCTGCGCAACGCAGTCGACTGCTGAACATAAATTATAAAATAAAAGACCATCATTTGATTGTTTAGGGATAATAATGAACGTTCGGGATTACCCCACTGAAATCGTCCGTAATTACCCGGCAGACACAGTAACACAAAACTATATTTTTTTTTTTAGGTTAGAATCGCGTGACAAACGTGGCAAGTACTTAAAATCATTCTTGAATTAGACGTTAATTCATAAAAAAGATACCGAATTTTTATGTCAGACCTAAAATATTATATATCTATTTATGTTTAATCGAAAATTATATGAAATTGTTGAAAAAACTAAAAGTTAACATACCTTGTACACCGACTGCGTTGTTGCTTCACCATTCTTTGTTCGGCACTACGTTTGGGATCGACTCACGATTGCATCACTCGGAAAAGCTTCTACCCTTTTCTAACATAGCCAAACGAACGTTTCCGCGATTACCCCGCGTCCGTGATTACCCCACTCTCCCCTAAACGTACGTAGAGTGAAATGTTTTTATAGTACAATCATGATTCCAGATGCTTTAGATCAAGATAATTTAGGTTTTAAATGTCTTCAGAATATATTAAGCTAATTTTATTTATTTTTTTGTCTGCGGATTCGATTTCGTTCACATAATTGTGTTGATATAAATAGCCAGAAATGGTTTTGTTGTTTTTCCTGAGTATCTACTTTAAAATGGTTTTGATTCACAAAGGGAATATACCTAATAGATGGTGCTTCAACTAGCTACACTTTCTCTACAAGCGTTTAGCAGGTCCAGTCTTACATTAAAATTATATAATTTTTGATTTTTGAAGTTATACTTCTATTGACGTAGGAAAAATTATGAGAGTAAATTTTTACGATGCGCGCGCACACTGTCACAAGAAACCGACACCTGAAGATAGGTAGTCAACTAAGAAGAAGTTGGCAACGTGAAGTTAGCTAGCCAATGAAGTACCTATATCTTCTTACATGCGTACATAAGTACACAAAAAAATAAAATAAAATTGAACAGGTAAAATTATGTACCTTTTCAAACTCAATTATGGTATAAGATAATTTATTCACATATAAAATAAGCGGACAAATGAAATTAATTACATTTAAGGGCCTATGCAAACCACGTTTTTTAAACGCGCCGTCGACGCGCGTTTCTAAAACGCGCGTCGACAGCGCGTTTGTATCGCGCAATACGCGCGTTTGCATCGCGTCTGTATCGCGTGACACGCGCGTCGACGGCGCGTTTTTATCATACAAAGCAGTTTGTTGGCGTTTGTATCGATTCAAACGCGCGTCGACGGCGCGTTTGTATCGCGACATACGCGCGTTTGCATCGCGTTTGTATCGCGTCACTCGCGCGTTTGCATCGCGTCTGTATCGCGTTTAAAAAACGTGGTTTGCATAGGCCCTAAAAGGTAACAGAACGATAATAAAATCAATTTATATCTTTTTTGAAGACTTGAATTTCTTAAAAATACGCTATAATTCTGGTATTTTTGATATAATTTTACATTTAATAAATCTGTGAAATTTAATATTCAAAATGAATATCAAATTTTAAATGCGTTTAATATTTTGTCGTCTAAAGGAGTTTTAAAATCGTCTATTTGTTAATCTCATGTCTGTTAGAAGTAAAATATTTCACGGCAAACTTACTCCTATGAAATAAATAACTAAACATAACGAAGTATTAGTTTGAAAGAAAAATTTTAGAACATGTATTCGCTTAAATAAAATGTGTGCACTATACCTTTTGTTTTTTTTTTGTTGTTTTAATGTTCATTTCCTTTGGAATTGGCTTGATTTCCGATTGGGGTAGTTATTAATTTAGATAGACCATAAAAGTGTTTTCCTGTGGTCTGGGCGTTTGTGTTTGGCTTTTGTTGGGTTTTCCCGGATCCCCGACACAGGAGTAGATTCTGGTGGGACTGTTGAGTGTAAGGCATTTTTTTATTGTGTTATTTATATTTCTACTTATGGAAATATTTGTGGTTGGTCCCCAGTGTGCCTCGCAGAGCACGCAAAGTCTTCGATCTCTGTTGCTATGTCAGACACGTAATTGTCATAGTTACTCGTAGCATGTTGTGTGGCTACGACAGTAAAGAATATAGCCTCCCCCTCTCTTCCCGTGGGTGTCGTAAGAGGCGACTAAGCGCGAACTTGTGGAGGCATATTATGTGCAGTGGCCTGATATAGGCTGAAATGATGATGATGATGATGATGACTCGTAGTATCCAACTTATTCTTCAACATTCAGTGGAGTAAGTTTAAGCTGCGACCCTCCTCTTATATAAAGAAGAGTATTTTGACAAGCAGTGGGACACTTAGAGGGTGATTTAATTTAGTAAAGAAAGAAAATTTTTTACCGATGCAACCTGTATAATCCCACTGCTGGGCATGTAGGAGCTTAATCCACCACACTGTTCCACTGTGAGTTGGAGGACAAATTCCTTACTATGAATAGCGATTGCTATCAGGAGTGTATCTGTATGATTACGTAAGCTTGTAATGTACCTAATGTTAAGATATAAATTTTTATTTTTTATTTTATTTTTTGATTGTTTGCTGCCTTAACTTTCTATTGTATTGTTTAGTTTTTTTTTTTGACTTTCGTTTAGTGTGTAATACCACCTTATAACGAAATAAATATTTTGATTTTTGATTTTGATGATAACAATCGAGACTGCCAGCTTAATGTACTCTCCGAGTCACGGTGGGAAGATCCAAATCAAAGATGGTTTCAAAAGCTAAAAGCACTGGTCTATGCAGATTCTGAACAGAAGAACCGGAAAGAAACTCCACGGTTACGCTTTAAAAAATATATATAAACTGTGTTTAAATACAAATTTGGTAATATCTTGTATAAAATACAGCATCCCTAAGTCCACACATCTTCTTCATCTATGTAATCCTGTACGGAATAATAAGCCTTAGCTAAAATTAATAAATAATTAAATTTATTTTCAGATAATTTCAATATCGTATATTTTACTATACCTACATGCGAATACCGTAACCCAAAAAGAAGCTAGATGAATACATCTAAATACATACATAGATATATATTTTCACTAATCACAGTTTGGTCCATTCGTAGCGATGAAAGTGAGTAGACACTAAGTGGATTAAATTAAAACAGCGAATATTTCGAACCAGACGGTATGCAAAGTGGATAAAGGTCATAGCTCACTACACCCTCACCGGAACGCCTCGTCGCTCGGCGTCCAATCGTCAGCTTTAGTAAGAATACTAACCGCTCGAGTCGCGGCGGTGCTGGTCGGGTGCCGGGTGGGTCTAATGCAGTGTTCCGCAAACTTTTTGTGTTCCAGGTACACCTAGCAATAGGAAAGTATTTTGGAGGTACCTACACCACAAATGAAAAATCACTTTTTAAGTAACATTAACCAACATTTATTTATTAATCATCGAAACAATATTTATTATGAATCAATAAACGTAAAGTTTATTTTTCCGAGGCACACCAATAAACGACCACGGCACACCAGTGTGCCGCGGTACACCCTTTGCGGAACACTGGTCTAATGAGCTATGACCTTAAACCTCAAATAGAGTTTCGTTTTAGAGCGTCACCTCAATTATCTCCGTCTGTGAGAATTAGGAATTGAGCTGTTCTGGAACAGATTATTTGGTTTCATTTATTTACTGAGTGTTAATGTTTTATGTTCTAGGTTTCGGATTTAATATCATTTGATTATATTTTAAATGGAGATATTTCAGATTGTTTACTAGATATTTAGAGTGCTGTGGCTCTTAATAGAATGAGAGTTACTGTTACTTAGGCCACAGCAGTAAATATTATCCCATATATCCCATTTATAATTTATATTACAAATTAAAACTTTATTTATTTATTATTTATTTATTTTACTCTTTTTGCACACCAATACACAAAAGAACAATACATAGAATTTATAACAATTAACTTGCATCAGTTGCAACAGGCGGCCTTATCGCTATTACAGCGATCTCTTCCAGGCAACCTTTGGGCAGAGGACTTGCATGTAAACTAGGGGAAGGGCGCAAAATGTTGTAAAATAAAAAAAAAAAAAAAAAAAAACAATATAAAAATATAACAATAGATGTTATATTTAATGATACATATATACATATAAGTGTACTCATACATGTACATAAATATATAGATACATACATACATACATACACACATACATAAATTCATACATATTATATACCGGATAGTGATCGTTCATAGTAGTAAAAATGAATTGCTGGTTCTCAGTGGAGTGGCATGTTGAATTAAGCTCTAACACAACAGTCTTTTATTGCTCTGGTGTAGTGGTGGATGTAGGCGCCTGAAATACTGACGGTTTGCGGGTTCGATTCCCGCTCGGGATATATATTTGTATTTGTTAAAATATTTCTTCCCAGTTTTGATGTCTATCCTTGTGGGTTTCCCCACCGTTCCTCAGAGAGCACGGTATGCTGTCGGTCTCTGTTGTTATCATATAAACCTGATAGCAATCGGTACTGATAGTAGAGAATATAATTATTTGCCAATCCGTAATGGAGCATTGTGGTGTATTTAGCACCAATCCTTTCCCTACATGCAGAAGAAGGCCTATGCCCAGCAGTGGGATGTTACAGGCTGAATCGTGATCGTGATCAATAGTCTTCATCCAATAGTAGGTCGCTTTAAGTCTGTTTTAGTCCAGATCAAAAATTTTGTTAGAATACCAGAATTCTTGAGGAAAAGTGCTATAAATTTCAACGTTAATATCTTTATTAGGTTGTCGTAAAGATGTATTCAGATATGCAAGGGCGAGTCGTTGACACAAGACATCTGAAGCGAACTTCCTTTCAAATATTTTCATTGAGCGTTACAGTTGAAAACGACACGATTCACAGACAGGATATTAGACATTAATGTTTCTAGTTTTATTATGTAAATAAAAGCATATTTGTTTTCTAATAAATTATTTTTGGTGGACAACTATAGCATAGCATAGTTGTCCGTATTCAGCCTCTAACACCCCACTGCCAAGCATAGGCCTCCTTCTCCATGTAGGAGAAGGATTGGAGCTCAATCCACCACGCTGGTCCACTGCAGGTTGGCAGATATATTACCTACCCTTCCCGGGTCCGACTGATTAACGTGCTCTCCGAGGCACGGTAGGGAGATCCACGAGGATTGCACAAACACTCAAACCACGCCAAATATCTGCCAATACGAATGTTTGTCATGTGCGGGGATCGAACCCGCAACCACCAACGCAACAGCCACAAACCAGTGCTGTGACCGCTGCGCCAACGCTTGCGACCAATGTGTCAGATTAAAAATTTCTTACTTTTAGCTAACAAAGCCTGTTCAAGTTAAACATTATACAATTGTGACTTCGATTCTGTCACCAATTCTACGGACTTTATTGAGCGTGAAGGGGTCGCGCCGACGCCGCGTTTGCGCAGCGGTCACAGCACTGGATTGCGATTGGCTGGAACCCGCATTGGAGCAGCGTGGTGGATTAAGCTCTGATCCTTCTCCTTCATGGAGAAAGAGGCCTATGCCCAACAGTGGGATATTACAGGCTGAATCGTCGAAGGAGCAATAATAATTTTGGCAAGAAAGTCACATATTTTTTAAAGAATATATTTGAAAATGAAGCATAATCATCGTTATCGCGTCCAGGTCATGATCCAAACACGTTTGAAGATTTGCTGTCGGATAGTAAAATTTTACTAAGACCAGAAAATCTATACTAATATAATAAAGCTGAAGAGTTTGTTTGATTGTTTGTTTGTTTGTTTGTTTGAACGCGCTAATCTCAGGATCTACTGGTCCGATTTGAAAAATTCTTTCAGTGTTAGATAGCCCATTTATCGAGGAAGGCTATAGGCTATATATCATTACGCTAAGACCAACAGGAGCGGAGTCCACGCCGACGAAGTCGCGCGCAGAAGCTAGTAATAATTAAGTATATAGCTTTATCAGGCTTTGGTTCAGGACAGCATTTATTATCGAATTTCTTAATCCCGATGGATGTTTTTCCTAGTATCGTATCCTTCTTGTTTAATTGTCTTTTCTAAGTTTCGAGAAAAGCCTTTCGTTTTATTTTACTTTATCTCTCTGTAAGCATTTTCCGGAAACCAATTAATTATTAATCAACGTTTATTTACTTTAAAGTCTATTCTTAGAAAAATTCTTTATAGTTTATATTCACGAGAAACGAAAAAACGACCATTCTTTATTTAACATGATACGTAGATACCCGATTTTGGAAATACTTTTGGCCGGCCGTTGCTGCTGCGGATTTGATCTCTCTCGAAGCATTTTTATTAAATAAAACAGTCAGCTGACCTCATAGGACGATGCCAACTGCTATAAAAAGCCTCTACGCATGGAATCACATTTTTTTTTTACAGTTACGCGGTATTGCAGTATCACCGACGATATATCTATATAACGCGCTTCAGCCTGTAATATCCCACTATTGGGCATAGGCCTCTTTTTCCCATGTAGGAGAAGGATCAGAGTTTAATCCACCACGCTGCTCCAATGCGGGTTGGTGGATATATTCCTACTATGAGTGACGATCGCTATCAGGTGTACATGATAACAAGCGGGACCGACGGCTTAACTTGCTCTCTCCAAGGCACGGTGGGGAGACCCACAAGGACTGCACAAACATCCAAACCACGGCAAACATCTGTATGGCCAATACAAATGTTTTCGTGTGCGGGGATCGAACCCGCAACCGCCAGCGCAATAACCACACACAAACCGGTGCTGTGACCGCTGCGCCAACGCGGCGTCACATATCTATATAAAAGGTATTAATATATAGAAGAGAAGCATTCTGAAAATATTTTATCATAAGCCGGATTTGTATATTAATTTTCATTAATCGCTCCAATTTTGTTCTATCTCAATATCTCTTACCATTTATTTGTATGTTTGGACAATCAAATGTTGCTATCCCGCTCTAATTTCACAATTATATACAGTAAAGAAAAGGACGGACCACGCTTTATTCACGAATAATAAAATGAAAAATGCGGCGACAATTTGAAATACAGCCTACCACGATAGTACGATGACCCCGCTTCTATTACTTTAAACCTATTTTAAGCTCTAAGTATATAAATAAAGAGCTTTTTGTCGCTTGTAAGTGTATTTAATATTGTAGATATTAGAAAATATATTTCCTTTAATTTGTATTGTGAATATTTTATGTTAATTAGTATGAAAATTATTCGTGTAATATTATTCCCCGGTTTTCAAATGTAGGTTTATTTTTAGTATAGTCAATTTAGGGTTCTCTTAGTCAATTTTACTTCAGATTGTTAAAAAAATATTTGAAAGGACATTTGTGTATAATTTTTCAAAAGAAAAAATGTTTCATCATAGCCAGTCATTGGCCAGTCATCTAAAGCTGTAGACCACAACAACTGAAGCATAATTGGAGATTATTCTACCACTAAGGAATAATGAAAGTTGACGAAGCGAAATAAGTATGTAAGGATCGTAGCAAGTGGAAAGAAGTGGTCTCTGCCTACCCCTACGGGAAAGAGGCGTCATTATATGTATGTATGTATGTATGTATGTATGTATATATTCTACCACTCTGCATAAGTTTATATATTTTATTTTATAAAAGAAAATAATGCGTGTGGAGATAGGGGCAGGAGCTAGTAAATAATAAACATTATTACACACGAACAGATAAAAGTTCGCATACTTAGAACTGCGGTCTTATATTCATTTGTTTACAGAGGCATTGATATTTTAATGCGTTTATTGGCAACCCTAAGTGAGATAAGGCGGAACTTTATTTTAATTGCCATAAACACTGAAAGTTTCAAAGTTCAATAACATTTAAAATAAATAAATTTTGTTTGAATTGCCAAGAAACAGACTTGAGATAACATCTTAGAATCTATTGATTTTAAAAGCCATTTTGGCTTTTCGTTAAGAGAGTTAAAAGTTTTACACATAACGCGTACGTATGTAATCCAAGTATAAACCGATGTCACATAATTATAATACAATTGCGATTGAACTACTGATCGCTATCAGGTTTCTACGATAATAACAATAATTGGAAGTATATTTTTCTTCACTACTTGATTATTGTGTTTTGTTGCAAACGAAAAAAAGGCTTCAATTACATTAACGAGTAATACAACGAAGTAGACGAAAAAATAGTCAAGTAAATGCGCGTTAACAAGATTACTCAAAAAGTCTTCACTGTTGGGCATAGGCCTCTTCCCCATGTAGGAGAAGGATCGGAGCTTAATCCACCAATAAATAATAAATATATAAATATCTATAACACACACACAAGGTCGTCTGTTCCTAAAGTAAGCAACTTAATGCTTGTGTATATTAGGTAACAGCCGACTGGTATAGCTACATTTTGTTTTCGATAAACATAGATATAATACTACACATATAAATAAATATATATATTACACCCAGACACGGGGTGGGAATCGAACCCACAACTGCTGGAGCAGAAACCAGGGTCACTACAAACTGCGCCAACGTGCTAGTCAATATAAAATAATTATGTAGTAGGTATATAAGTAGATAATTATAGTAATGACAATATAATCTATACTAATATATAAAGCTGAAGAGTTTGTTTGTTTGTTTGGTTGATTGTTTGTTTGTTTGTTTGAACGCGGTAATCTCTGGAACTACTGTGCCGATTTGAAAAATTCTTTCACTGTTAGATAGCCCATTTATCGAGGAAGGCTATAGGCTATGTACCATCACGCTAAGACCAATAGGAGTGGAGTCCACGCCGACGAAGTCGCGCGCAGAAGCTAGTAATATTATAATAATGATAAGTAAATATTTATCCTTTTTGTTAAGTGGTACAGGATATATAAACAGAGTAAACAAACACATAGAGAAAAGTAACGGAGTGGTAAGCGACCTCCAAATGCATACACTTGACGGCCTTCGTCCTTACAGCATGTTGATTGCATCCTTGGTTTTGGGACAACTGAAAAACTACTAAATGTTATGTTATAGGAATTTAACCCTAATACCTACCAGAATAAGGGCTACAAGTCAATATTGCAAGGGACTAATCAAGGCGCCTGTGACCTTAATCCTGAGGTCAGTTAATATACGATCACGTTGATTGACTTTTAGCCGTCGTAATGTCCTTGTGAGTGCCTGTTTTATATCTGTAGACTGTACGTGTCTTTCAATGTTTCGTATGATATTGTGTAAATTTTAGTTAATCTATATAAATAAAAATGAATGTTGCCAAGCGCATAACTCGAGAATGGCTCGACCAATTCGGCTAATTTATTTATTTGTATGTTCCTTAAGGCCCATAGAAGGATTTCATACAAAAAAAGTTAATTTATTTAATTTTTACTATTACTTATTACAGAACGAAGTCTGTCCGGGCAGCTAGTATTACATAAAAGGTAAAGTAAATATTTGACGTCTCAGCTCCAGCTGTCCCGAGTTCGATCCCTTAACATGACAAATATTTTAAAGGCTATACCGATGATTGTTATGCCCTGGATGTATCTGCTTTTATCCGGTCGGTTTCTTGACTCTTGGCATAAGATTTTCATCTTCCTGGAGGCATCTAAAAGAGAAGTCTTAGAAGAAAAGTGACCATTCATTTTCTGAGAGGTTTAAATGTATATTATAATACAGTTGTAAATGAGGTAGGACACAGCAGACAAACATTTTTTTTTATGTAACTAGGTTGGCAAACAAGGGTACGGCTCACCTGACGGTAAGACCGTAGCCTATAGACGCCTGCAACACCAGAAGCATCGCAAGCGCGTTGCCGACCCTATCCTCAATACCCCAGGAGCTCTGGTCACCTTACTCACCAACAGGAATACAATACTGCTTGAAAACAGTATTATTTAGGTGTGATCTTCTGTAAGGTCGAGGTACTACCCCAGTCGGGCTGCTCCATATTTTGAGCAGGAAATTTCCTGCTGTGCCCTACCTCAGTTACACTCAGTTAAAAAGTTAACATACAGATCAAGGCTAAATAATACTGCTTGACAATACTACTTGAGAAGAGTCTTACTTGGCTGTGATCTTCTGTAAGGTTGAGATAGTTCCTTAGTCGGATAACTAAGAAATTTCCAACAAAATTGTTGTCTTACCGCTACATATTGTTTTAATTTTGTTTTTTATTAAGTATTGTGTACACTATGGAATACAGAGATAGGCTTGTGGACAAATAATTTTAGTAGGTACTTCTTACTAGAACCTTACCTTATATTTAATTAAGATTACTAAAGAAATAAGAATGAAATTGTTTTGTTTGTTATACGATTTAGTAGCAATTTACTTAAAATATTGTTTTCAAACTGTTTATTAAATTTTAAAAATATCACCGCAGATCTGTCGAGTTTGTTAATAATATTTAAATATACATTATAATGAAATTGTAACCGGCTTATGTATTGTATGTACATCAGAGATATTATTAGAAAAAAAACTCGCAATAGTCTTCATAAGATTAATATAAGGCAAAAGAACTATTTTTAGAGGATTTTTACCTCTGTTTGTTTGTATATTTAAATTAGGTAATTATTACGATCCTGGAGTTATTACATAAAATTTTATGTAGATTTTGTTTTGAAAGCTGTCTAGAAATATAGTTATCACTGTAAAAATAATTGCAGTGAAATGTTAACTAAGACTCTTGAATAAATTTGTCGCGAGTAGAACCGCAAGCCATAGTTCGTTATTTATAAAGAAATATACGTATAATAAAATTTCAATGAAAAAAGGAATGCTTCGTCGATCTTGTAATATTTAAATTAGCCTTTGTTGAACTGACAGACATCTGCCATGACGGATTTTAAGCAACAATATGTACCTTAAACTTGATAGTTAAAAAATTCAAATCTCTTCATTGTATAATAAATAATTTTATTTATATCGTATTATATATTCATAGCTTGAACGTCTATGTTCGGGCTTAAAACATTTTATATTTGTCACTAGATGAAACTCGTGGCGTCTCTCGCGTTGATTTTTAATATTTACTTTATATGATGGCGGAACTTTTTAAAGCATAAAAATATTCTGCATAGAATGATGTTTTTGGAGTTTATTGGAGTTTACTCTTAGAATCGATTTTCATGTAAGGCCTCCGGTATGAAAAAAATATGAGAGTTAAATCTACTGAACAAATGAGTCGTATAGAAGCAAATATAGCAATATCCACTTTTTTGTCAAACAGACCTAACAATAATATCCTGTCATTTTTCCAATATTTTACCATTATCGTTTATTATTTTTATCATCTAAAGGCTAGCATATATGCATTTTAACAATAAAATAGACTTGGTTCAAAAAAAAAAACATAGGTTTAATTACAGAAAAATATTTTATTTAAATTTCTTAAAACCACTCCGATTGGAGATTGCTATATTTGCTTCTTTGACCTCGTTACGTTTTTGTTTTTGTGTCATTATTTGATTCGTTTATTTACCATTTGATATGGTATTAATCTTTTTCTTAGACTAGTAAGCATTTTTGTGCCCACTTAGACAGTAAATCTGAAGGAGTAAACTCCAGTCGTGCGTCGGAGCTGACACACACACTTTTTTTGTTTAGTCTAACTATGTGAATATTAGTATGATGTATTATTGCATTGATAACTTCTGAACGTAGAATTAATCTTTTAAATCGTACCAATATATGTAGGTATATAGGTAGAGGGAGGTTCGACAGTTCGCAAATTACTTCAAGTCTGCTTTCCAAACTGTACCTCCATCACTCTGACCACGTTCTAAGCTGAGGTGTGATCTCATCTCAATAGACAAACATATACAGCAAATGTCCATACTGAGCCCTAATGAGGAAGCAGTTAATAGAATTGGTAGCCCAATTTTTACTGCCGGTATTCGGTTCCCCATCGGTAACACTATAAATACAGCTAGGGAAAACGGAAATAAACATATAAAAAAGTCTATATATTTGAAGCTAGCTATAAAGACATGCTTATGCTAGAATCATATTAATTAGCAATAAAAATACTGAACAGCTATTTACAATTTAGATGATTCAGCCTGTAACATCCTACTGCTGGGCATAGGCCTCTTCCTCCATCTAGAAGGATCGAAGGGTTGGCGGATACATATGTTCCTTACTACGAGTAACGATCGCTATCAGGTATTTATAATAAGAAGTAACAACCGCGACTGACGGCTTAGCGAGCTCTCGGTAAGAAATATTTGTACAAATACAAATACCCATCCCGAGCAGGAATCAAACCCGCAAACCATTAGTGTTTTAGGCGACTACTCACACTACTACACCAGAGCGGTTCAGATGATACGGGTTTTATTTATACAAAAGCAGTGGTAGCAAATTCCTAGCAAAATACAGATTCTTCATACCGACAGACAAACTTTTCAATATTGTTATTAGCAAAGATCGCCAGATAATGACACTGTTAAGATACGCTCTTTTATTACGAAGACGACGAGTTTAACGAATATTTTTCAGGTCGAAACCCTTACATGTAACGCAATTTAAAAATACTATGAACTTTATTTTAAAAGTTTTAATTTTTATTTATACATATAGATAAGATAGATCGTTATCTATGATTTTAAAATAATCCTTATCAAAACCCCTTGTTCGGTACTAAATATGTAGGTATATAAATGTTTTAAGAAAATTACTATCGAAAACCACGAAACTAATTCTGAAGAGACTGACAAAAAAACCGGCCAAGTGCGAGTCGGACTCACGCACCGAGGCTTCCGTACAAAAATTTTTAAAAATATTTCTATAATAAAATTTAACTAAAAATTTATGCATTTCGCAATTTTTCCTTTATCTGTGCTATAAGACGTTGCTTCGTACCAAATTTCAAGATTCTAAGTTCACATAAAGTTCCCTGTAGGTTTTGATTCCCTTGCGTCTTGACAGACAGACGGACAACAAAGTGATCCTATAAGGGTTCCGTTTTTTCCTTTTGAGGTAGGTACGGAACCCTACAAAAGACGAATATTCTAATAATAATTTATGATTATAATTAATATTAATGTTGCGTCTACTGGTGACAACAGGGCTGATGCATTTTTGTCCAGAGAGTCGGCAGAGTCATTCAACGGGGAAATGCTGCCAGCATTCTTGGCGCCATTCCACGCGGACATGATTTATAGCATAAATTGTAAATATTTCGAAATAAATGTAAACATATAAAATTGTCCATCGAAGTCACCTTTATAAATTGCTGAATTATATAAGACTATTTTCATTAAAAGACTATTTAGTCAAATTCTCAGATAACAAGGAATGAGTTATCATATCAAATCGATGTATGGCAATCTATAACAATATAATAAAATAGAGATTTTATTGGTTTGTTATTTGTTTGGACACGTTAATTTTATAAGATACGTATCAGATTACCAGTCAAGATAGTTACGGGATGTGAATCGACATCAGACGATTCCAACTCCAGCTTGGCGCTGCCTACCTGTTTTACCTTAGTCTTTATAAATAGTATTATTGTCATGCCTTAAATTAGTTTTTTTATTGACTAGCTCTCGGAGCATTTTTTTTTGATATCTCATATATAAACCTGGTCTAGACAATATTCAACTAAGGAAAAAAATATATTTGGTTTACATACATTTCGGCGATTCGTTTTGTATTAAAGTAGAAAGGATACATAGTGAAAAAAAAAGTTTCAGAAGTGATTTTGAGACGTGTTTTTAGACACGGTAATTTACAGCTCTGAACATACTGTTTAAAGATTAAGATGTACTGATATTATAAAAGTAAATTAATTTGACAAACATATAAATACTTTTACTGAGGTAGGGCACAGCAGGAAATTTCCTGCTCAAAATATGGAGCAGCCCGACTGGGGTAGTACCTCGACCTTACAGAAGACCACATCTAAATAACACTGTTTTCAAGCAGTGTTGTGTTCCTGTTGGTGAGTAATGTGACCAGAGCTCCTGGGGGGGGGGGGATTGGGGATAGGGTCGGCAACGCGATAGTGACGCTTCTGGTGTTGCAGGCGTCTATAGGCTAAGGTAGTCACTTACAATCAGGTGAGCCGTACGCTTGTTTGTCGACTTACTAACATAAAAAAAATAATATATTATACAAAATAAATGTGTTTGTTCGCAAGCGAAAAAAAACCGAAGACGGAAAAATAGTCAAGTAAATACGCGTTATCAATGATTACTCAAAAAGTTGTCATCAGATCTCAATCAAATTTAAATGAGACTACATGACATGCACTACCTTTCGATTAAAACAAAAATAATCAAAATCAGTTTACCCAGTCAAAAGTTCTGAGGTAACATACATGAAAAAACACATACCTACACAAACAATGTCGATTTGAGCAGCTCCTCCTTTTTTGAAAGTCAGAGGTTAAGAGGTTTAGTTAACAATAAAACTATAAACTTGATCTAATAGTGTATACAATTTTATAGTTCTTCGAATCACAATTTAACTATCATACTAACGATCACGCTAGTAAAATTTTACTCACAACCACATTATAGCTGAGTTTTTGACAATACAGTAAAATTTTACTCCTCGTTCCCGATATTCTTTAAGCCACTATCAAATATTTATTACTTTTAGTATCTAGTAAAATTAATAATCACTTGTATTGGAACTGAGATATTTACTTGATTTTAGAGTATATAAAATTATTTTATGTATATATTTGTATATATTTTATAAGTCTTATAAACATTTTATAGCTCAATTTGTATATGCCAATAATATTTTTATTATAAATCATCTCTTTACGTAAAATCGTTGTCAAACTATGTACACTAAATTTTTAAGTGATTCATCCATCAGCCTTTAATAGTCCACTGCTGGACATAAGCCTCCCCATAGAGGCCTCTCCTAATAATGTTCGCCCCTCCGTCCGGTCCCGCGCCCTATGAATCCTGCGGCTTCTCTTGACTATCTTCTTAAGGTCCTCTTAAGTCAAGAGCACAGACCGCCCTCCAACCAGGACCTAGTTTGAGGGCGGTCTGTGCTCTTAAAGGATTGAGGAGTTTTTTATGGATTTTTTATATTTTTATGACATTTTTTTTTGTGTAACTAGGTCGGCAAACAAGCGTACGACTCACCTGATGGTAAGACCGTAGCCTATAGACGCCTGCAACACCAGAAGCATCGCAAGCGCGATGCCGACCCTATCCCCAATCCCCCCCAGGAGCTCTGGTCACCTTACTCACCAACAGGAACACAATACTGCTTGAAAACAGTATTATTTAGCTGTGGTCTTCTGTAAGGTCGAGGTACTACCCCAGTCGGGCTGCTCCATATTTTGAGCAGGAAATTTCCTGCTGTGCCCTACCTCAGTTAAACATGTTAAACATGTTACAAGTTACAAGTTAAACATGTTACAATTAGTAGATAAATTTATAATCATTTATTTAAATGCAACACAATTACAAACCATTTATTGACATACTTTAAATCATATATAATGTTGCATTATTTGTAGCTAGTCTTGTACAAAATTTGATGCATCAAATCAATCAATGATTGAATATATATTAACTTAAAAATTGTTTACTCAAGCATAGTTACATAAACCAGCGTGCTTGAAACCGTGACTGGTAATTGAGAGTATTGTTAAACGTAGACATCGACTAAATTGAAAAATAAATATTCCAAACAAATAAAACAATAAAACAATTAAAGGGGAAACTTCTGTTTCGATCGCCCTTGATTTAATTTTAATCATCAATAGTCGTTTGAGTAGACGTTTGATAGTAATCGTTACTTTTAGTAGGGAATGTATGTGCCAACCCGCAGTGGAGCAGTATGGTGGATTGAGCTTCAATATGGACAAAGAGGCCTATATGCCCAGCATTGAAATGATACAGACTTAACCAATCAATTTGAGTACTAAAGTTAAGTATGAACATTATTATTCATCATAACTCCAGTATTGTTTTGAGCTCATTTGAATTGAACTGAATCATTATGTAAATGTCTGCTGCTCTGCTTTTCTTTATTTGGGAGAAGAATTAAAGCTTGTTTATCAGTGTACGCTTTTCCAATATGGGTTGGTTGGTATTCGATTGTGTTAAAGTAGCCAGCACATATCTTAGTCTATTACCTTGTAATTAAAATTACGTAGTATTAGAATCAATGTAATCTCTAAGTCTCTTGTTCAGTATCCTTGTATAAATTGATAATTTTCATTCTTAAGCAATTACTTTTATATTAAATGATATTTTTTCCTCTTCAGTTGTTGTAGCACCTACTATTTTTGCTTATTGAAGAAATTCACATGACTTTTCTTGCGCCTGAAAAGAAATAATAGCAAATCCTCCTTCAGTCGAAATGTAGAGACGTAACACATGAAAAACTTGCACGTGTAGAAATTTTATGACGTCGTTAAACAAAAATAAAGTAAGAAGCTAAAGTAAATGACCTGCAGTAATCTTAATTAAAACGTATTTGTCAAAGATATAAAATTTGTATTACCTCGCAACAATTACATTAGATAAAAGACAATAAACTTATAATTATACGTAAAAATGTGTGACTTATATGAATTTTCCAGAAGATAATCTAACCCAATAGCCTAGATAGACTGATATATTGATTTCTAGATACGAAAAAATTCTTAACTGTAACTTACATTTTATTGTAATCTGCCCATTAGGCCATTGTAGTACAATATTACCGTAAACAATAGTTTTGTACATAAATAAATTGCAATAAAAGAAGTCGGTAGACACATCCATATTTATTAGATTCCTGTAAATCGGCACATAATACCCATTTATTGTGATACATATACTTCATTATTTTTTATGTGGTTTTATTTTATTTAAAAATCGTATAATTTTTATTCAATGCTTATGGGCAAAAAAAAATTCTACCAAACGTATTATTTGTTGATAAAATTTGATTTGTATACCAATTTATTACGTTTGTATTGAAATCGGAATTCCCGCAAAGTACAAATAAAAATACAAATGAAATCTTCAAATTAATGGAACTGAGATTAAAATGCATAAAATGCTTACCTTTCCCGGATGCGTTCGGCTCGACCTTCCCAATTACCACTACAAACTAAATAGTTTCTGAACATGCAATTTTGTACTTTATCTGTCTTATAATAAGATCTTATGAAACAGCTAGCGTCGAGTTTCAGTAGGCACCAAAAATGCACATGCGTCGCAACAGCGAGCCTACACCGTAGAGGCTCTACGTTCAGACGGCGCGCGACCGCCACAGTCGTAACGCGTAGACCCGCTACGACTTAGCGCGACATTACTTCGGAACTTTTAATACTTTTCTAACTATCGTATTATTTGTGTGCTGTGTAAATACTTATTTGCATACGTTTGATGTGATTAAATGTTGTTAAGGTAGTTTAGAATGACTTAAAGTGACGATGGCTCCTTTAAGAGTATTAAGTGATTTTACTGACGATTTTAAAAACTTTTCGACTCAACATCCGGGAGAGCGGCATCATTTGCGACATAGAAATCATTCGCGTGATCACGCGAGGAATCATTTCGTAGATGTTATATCAAACTCGATAATGGATGTGGTGAATACTAGATTCGTACCCGAGAACAGCGTCTTGCCTGATATGGAGCCGTTGGCCACACACATGGAAGAAAGGCATCCATTGAGGTTGAACATTACGATGAATAGATCGGAGTTGGAGGCGATTGACGACGAGTTTATGTATAGGCACAGTGGTGCAATGACTGCGGTCTACTGCGTGGCGTATCTCCTGGTTTTCATCGTTGGTTTGGTCGGGAATTGCTTCGTAATAGCTGTGGTGTACCGCTCTCCTAGGATGCGAACTGTGACCAATTTTTTCATAGTGAATCTCGCTGTTGCTGACATATTGGTTATAGTTTTCTGCTTACCCGCCACGCTCATGTCCAACATTTTTGTCCGTAAGTACTTTTGATATATTATTTTCACTACTTCCCTAATATAACATATAGGCAAGAAAAATATAAATGTGCTCTAAAATTAGTTTTACACATTACATAAAATAAAGGCTCTATAATAGAGGAATTTATTGCTTTACATATTTTGTACCAGCTAACTAGGATGTTACATTAACAACTAAAATATGTTTTACATTATTAAACAATCATTATTTAATTTATATATTGCATTAATGTCAGCATAATGAAAATATTTATTAAAATTATAACGGCTATAAGGATTTTGATTATACAATATGTATATAGCTTATCTATTTTAAGAGTGTGTATGTTTTATGTTACGATCGTTACTCATAGTAGCAGCGCGGTGGATTAATCTCTGATCCTTCACCTATATGGGGAATATATATAATTATATATATATATATATATATATACATATGCCCAGCATTGGGATATTACAGGCTGAAGCGAGTGAGTGATGTTTTATGTACAGTGTACGCGTAAGCAAGCTCATAATGAGATTTGACTTAATGTTAATTTCATAGATACCTACAATATTATGTAATAAAATGATTTTTTTTTTTTCTAAACATGAAACAAATAATTTATTATGTGTGCGAATAATTTTCGAATAACTTTTAATTAGGTGTAGGTATTATATAAAAGGCTTATTTAAGACATTAATTATGATGAGCGTTAAGTTAAATGGCTTCTTAGATTGTTCAAGTTATTATCATCGCTTTGGAAGAAAGTGAATTTACTAAAAACTTTGAAATTTAGTCAGACTTTTGTAATAAATTATATTTATCTTCACAAAATAATTGTGTTTGCTCGCAAACGAAAAAAACCGACTTCAATTTATATCGACAACGTAATAAATAAATAAATAATAAATAATAATAAACGTAATAAATCTATATAATAAAAATGAATGTTGCTAAGCGCATAACTGGAGAATGGTTCGACCAATTCGGGTAAATTTTTTTTGTATGTTCCTAAAAAAATCCCACGGAAGGTTTTTTTATACTAAAAAAAACATAATAGATAGAACGAAGTCTGTCCGGGCAGCTAGTGCGTAAATAAATACGTATTTTTAGGGATATCTCAAAAGTGCTTGACAAATCTTGCTCAAATCACGACACAACAAGCAGCAAAAAAAAAGAAAAGCGGTTAAATACAGTCGGATTGAGAACCACATTTTTCTGAAGTCGGTTAATAAGATCTATCCATTGTAATGATATATATAACATTATACTAAAGAACGGAAATTATTGAAATTACATCCGATATCGGTGTCATGTCGGTAACCGCAATAAGAATAGAAAGGGGATATATATTATTGTGAACGATGTCGTTAAATTGGACAGTTCACTGAGCATTGTCGGTTTTTCGTTTTTTTCTAATGTTTCGAAGAATCCCTTTGATTTGACGAAATTCTGTTGACTATTTACATAACGTTTTATTATCTATATATAAAAGAGATTTCGACCCATATAATGACTCATCACGATATCTCTGGAACCACAAGAGACTTGAAATTTGGTAGGAATATTCCTTTCGTTGAGATGAGGTCAGCCAACAACGGATTTTTACGAAATTCCGCTAACAAGAAGGGGTTGCGGGGGTCAATAACATATATGGCAAAACAACGTTTGCGGGATCAGCTAGTTATGTTATAATTTATTTGACAGCAACCGCTCTGGTGTAGTGCTGCAAGCAGTCGCTTAAAACACCGACGGTTTGCGGGTTCGAATCCCGTTCGGGATGGATATTTGTATTTGTATAAATATTCTTTTTCGGTTTGGATGACTGTCCTTGTAGGTCACCCCACCGTGCCTTGGAGAGCACGTTAACCCATCGGTCCTGGTTGTTATCATACATACCTGATAGCGATCATTACTCATAGTAGGGAATACATTCGCTAACCCGTAGTGGTGCAGTGTGGTGGATTAAGCTCCAATCCTTCTCCTACTTGGAGAAAGAGGTCTATGCCCAACAGTGGGATAGTACAGGCTGAATGCAAAAAACTATTTTAAGGTAAAATATGATATTAAATTTTTATGTGAAAAAGCTTGTAAACATTACCTATATTTATACCTTTTTACAGTGTAGTTCGTTTATCGTTATAAACTTTGTGTCTGTTATGTGTAAAATAAAAATATAATATCTGTTATGTATTTTGGTGATTTCGTTCATTCATGGAATGAAAATACTTGTTCAGCAAACAATTACGTGTCTTTACTAAAGTAAGCGTTTTTTTTTTTTTTTAATGACCAAATAGACAGGCATTTGACCGCAATCTCACCTGATGTTGAGTGACGATGCGGTCGAAGGTGGAGCATGCCTGCCTAATAGCAGCCTATTCACTCTGGCCTTGAAGGCACCCAGATTGTATCGTTCGGGAAACACAGACGCGGGCAACGAGTTCCATTCCTTAGCCGTGCGCATCAAGAAAGTAGTGCCAAAGCGTTTTGTGCGCGTAGGTGGCATATCAATGACGTTAACTTAAATAAAGCGTCTCAACTAAATAACATCATCATTATCAGTTCAGCCCATTGCAGTCCACTGCTGGACATAGGCTTCCCCAAGTTCGCGCCAGACATCCCGGTTTTCCGCAATCCTCATCCGCCTACATCTGCAATCTTACCTAGATCGTCGGTCCGATGGGCCGGAGGACGTCCCACACTGCGTTTGTCAGGATGCTGTCTCCACTAAATTACATTAAAACGATAAAATTATATACAAATTCACCAAATATAGCCGAACAATATCTATACAGAATTATGTTAAATATTAAATCATATTAAACTTCAAAATTGAATCGTAAGGAAGTTTTTCCTTATAAAGCGCCAACATTAATGTGTTTGTGATTTCGTTGCGTGTCAGCGCTGTATTTAATTCCGCCGTGTTTGTGTCAACTCACTCAATAGCAGCCATATAAACAAAACACAGTTTAATTTGCGTTTAATTAGTCTATATACAACAATTACAAGGTATTTTTTGTATAAAACTGTTAATATAATAATTTTCATTAATATTTAAAATTTTACTGTGTGCTGTGTGGTCAAGGCAGTAAAGAATATAGCCACCCTCTCTCTTCCCGTGGGTTTCGTAAGAGGCGACTAAGAGATAACACAGTTCCACTACCACCTTGGAACTTGAAAAGCCGACCAATGGCGGAATAACCATCCAACTACTGGTTTGAAATACACAGGCCGAAGACGGGCAGCAGCGGTTCGGTGTGACAAAGCCAGCCATGCGGTCACCAACTCGCCTGCCTAGCGTGGTGACTATGGGCAACACACATGAGTTCGCGCTATAATGTCGGTCGCGAACTTGTGGAGGCCTATGTCCAGCAGTGGACTGCGATAGGCTGAAGTGATGATGATAATAAATTTTACTGTGATTTAATATTTTTTGTATTGATGATGTTTTAAATTACATTTCACAGATAAAAAAAAATCTTAAAAGAAGGTAAGTTGCGAAGCATCAAAAAATAAAATCATACTAGATCGTTCAATAAGTCCCGAGACTAACCTGGAAATGGCGCATATATTAAAAACTCTTTTGATTTTTAAAAAGTACTGGCTATCAATACAAGAATGTGTCAAATTTTTAAAAATGGAACAATAAAATGATTGATTTTGAAACATTTAAGTGACGCTACGGTTGTAATTTCGATACAATGGAAAAAAACGAGTTTCGCGTGTTGATAAAACATTGTTTTTTAATGGGAAAAAATACCGTTGAAGCACAGCAATGGCTTATAAAATGTTATGCAGGATCAGCTCCCTCTAAAGCAACCATTTGTCGGTGGTATGCCGACTTCAAACGCGGTCGCATGGACACCAATGATGGGGAACGCTCAGGTCGTCCAAATGAAGCAGTGACTCAACAAAATATTAACCAAGTCCTCAAAATCGTATTGGAAGATCGGAAGGTAAAAGTGCGAGAGATAGCCGAGATAGTGAAGATTTCAGCTGGTAGTGTTTTCACTATTTTACATAAAAATTTGCCCATAAAAAAGATTTTTTCTAAGTGGGTGCCGCGTTTGCTTACAACTGATCAAAAGGAACAACGTACCAATGATTCAGAGCGATGTTTGGCGCTGATGAATCATAATAAAAAGGATTTTTTACGTCGGTATGTAACAATGGATGAAACCTGGATATACCATTTCACTCCGGAATCCAAACGGCAGGCAGCGGAGTGGAGAGCGGCTGGTGAAAGCCGCCCGAAGCGTCCAAAGACTCAGAAATCGGCCGGTAAGGTTATGGCGTCTATATTTTGGGATGCGCATGGAATACTTTTCATCGACTACCTTGAAAAGGGGCAAAATATAAATAGTGACTATTACATGTGCTTATTGGAGCGATTGAAGTACGAAATTGCGGATAAACGGCCTCACATGAACAAAAAGAAAGTGGTGTTTCACCAGGACAACGCGCCTTGTCATAAGTCCGTGAGAACGATGGCCAAAATTGACGAATTGGGCTTCGAATTGCTTCCTCACCCCCCTTATTTGCCAGACTTGGCCCCCAGCGATTACTGGCTGTTTGCAGACCTCAAAAAAATGCTTCAGGGTAAGAAATTTGACTCAAATAGTGAAGTTATCGCAGCAACGGAGGCTTATTTTGAAGCCAAAGACAAATCGTTCTACACACATGGGATAGAAAAGTTAGAAAAGCGTTGGAGGGACTGTATCGCTCTTGGAGGAGACTATGTTGATGAATAAAAATTAATTTTATAAAAAAGACCTTTTTTAGTACTTAGTCTCGGGACTTATTGAACCAAGTGTTAGTCATAAATAGGCTTAATTTTACGATAATGAAATCAACACATTGGAATAGACAAATGAACACATTCATTCATTTTATCACTAGTATATTAATATAGATGGCTCGTAAAATCTAAGGCTATAAGGGCAACGATATAAAAATGACGATACTAGCTTGAGATCGTCGTAAGTGCTCTACTTCCGAGGGGAGTTAAAATTTCTTTCGGATATTGAGCTGACAAACAGATATAACTCATTTGCTCTATATATGTATTTGTTTTAACAGCCTTGTTTTTGTTTTCTTCGAAAAATAACTAAAACATAAGGTTCTTATGAGTAGTCTAGGGAAATCAATAAGAAAAAATGTGATATCCGATAAGTCGAGATTTCGTACGGAATTTATTTATACATTTCGTCAATATAGAGATGTAGAGACGGTGATACTATTTTGTTGCCTTTACTGAGATAAAAATAAATGAAGGTGAATTAATTGGTATTGTTTATAAATTTTGAGGTATTTGGCATTTAACGTTCGTTTTCAATAAACCATCTATCTCTGGTATTGCCTGCTAGCGATAGATTTTTCTCACAATTTGTATTGAGCTTACGTCAAAATTTTGATCTCTAGTAAGCGAATTCAGAGATAGATGGAGTATCCAAACTGACCGTAAATTGACTTAACTTCGAAGAGGAAAATATAAAGCCTAAAAATTATAATACTGGAGTTTAGGCAGTTCGTTACGTTAATTTACTATCGCGAATTTATGTAAGTATTCATATATGTATGTAGAGCACGTGTTTGTATATTTAGAGCATACACCGAGGATATATTGTTAAATTATTATTTTGCCTGTTGGGTCATTGGTGAATATTTTCTTACTTTTAACCGTTTCCAAAAAAGGGAGAACGGATTTAAATTGAAATTTATTGTTTATACATCTACATGATATCTTTTCTTATATAAAATAAATAATCTATACAAATAAATAAAATTCGAGTGTTTGTTTGTAATATTAAAATAACCGCTTTTACTAAATGCATATGGATGTATACACGGTACATATACCAAAATAACATTTTTCGTTTGTCTATTGGTTCCGGCTAATCTCTGAAATGGCTGGATCAGATTTTGATGGGACTTTCACTGGTAGATAGCTGATGTAATAAGGAGTAACTTAAGTTACTTTTATTTTAGATATTAAAAAAAATTGTCAAATTACACGCGGACGAAGACGCGGGCAAAGCTAATAATTAATATAAAATTTACGAAGTCAACCGATATAAAATAATTGTAGGAAATTTCTTAAGACGGTAATTGATTTGGTTCCTCAGGGTGTATTGACAATGAAAACTTTGAATGGTAATGCCTAAGAAAAGTTTTGTTCGAGCAATAATAACAAATAGGTACATACACTAAGTTTGCACAAACTAGTCTGTCATAGCTTTGGAGTGGACTTTGAGGGTTATTCCCAAGGTTATTGACTCCTCGTGACATTTATAAATTAGGTGTTAAATTGAGTGTATTGTCTCTGACAATTTACATTGGTAACAATTTTTTAAAAAGTCTTATTAGTGTTTAATTTAGTATGTAATCACTGCATGAAGAGACTGCGTTTCAAAGCCGAATCAGATAGCGCTTTTTGTGATAAAGAAATCTCAGTATATTTTAATAATAATTTGTATTGGAAAAAAATTCGTACTTATATACAGGTTTACGATTACAAATACAACTTTAATTTATTGTACACTAAATGAGGATATTTTTACATCAAGTTTTCAAAGAATTTCTGAGCTACATTAACCTGCCAGTCGAGAGTAGAGCAGTGAGGCCGAAACTCTCAATTTTCTTGTTAAGAGGTTAGCAGCATGACTAGGAAGGTAGGAAGTTCGAGGAATATATTATTATATAAGATATTTCAGTTACAGTAACACATTGCAGTAGAATTCAGGAAATTTCCTGCTAAAAATATGGAGCAGCCCGACTGGGGTAGTACCTCGACCTTACAGAAGACCGCAGCTAAATAATACTGTTTTCAAGCAGTATTGTGTTCCTGTTGGTGAGTAAGGTACCAGAGAGGTAGGAGAGAAGGTAACCAGAGCTCCTGGGGGGATTGGGGATAGGGTCGGCAACGCGCTTGCAATGCTTCTGGTGTTGCAGGCGTCTATAGGCTACGGTCTTACCATCAGGTGAGCCGTACGCTTGTTTGCCAACCTAGTTACATAAAAAAAATAAAAAAAATAGATTTTTTATCGCAGTGCATTGCACCCTTGGAACAAAATTAATATTTGATAGAGTTCGTAAAAAAATTGTACTTACCGAATTTTATTACTTAGCTGCCTCTGACTTGTCGATGATTTGGTTATTTTATTATTGGCAGAACGTTATGTCCTTGTTAGCTTTAATAGAGCATTAAAGCCTTCACGAAAGTACTTTCTCGCGCATAAAATATATTCCGCGAATATTTTGAAGTGTTATATTGATTTTGGTCTATAAAAACATATTTGAGTTTCTTGAATCAATATATCTTTCAAAAATATTTGGAAAATGAATTTTATTATATTTTTAGGTTTAACTATCGCAATTTTTTATATTAATTAGTTTGTGATTTTTCTCTCTGAAAACTGTGACACTTAAAAGAAATATTGGTTTATATTAAAAAAATAATTATTTTACAAAATGCTTCTCACAGAATATGGTAAATATAAAATGCGATTTTGTAAAAATGTATTATTATTTAAGAGTTAGTACGAGGTAAGTGTGGTATATGTAAACTGAGGTGGGGCACCGAAGGAAATATTCTGCCCAAATTCTGGAGCAGCTCGACTGGGGTAGTACCTCGACCTTACAGAAGAGCACAGCTAAATAATACTGCCTTTAAGCAGTGTTGTATTCCTGTAGTGAGTAAGATGATTAGAGCTCTTGGGGGGGATGCTTATGGTGTTGCAGGCTTCTATAAGCTACGGTAATCGCTTAGCATCAGGTGAGATGTAAGCTTGTTTGACTACTTAGATGTATAAAAATATATATATATATATGAAAAATCTTTAACAGTTAAGCATATTATTATTTTAAAATGATAATTTGAAAGTGTTCTTTAAGGCTATTTGAATAAGGTCATTTTTTAATGCTTAGAAGCATTTGGCTGTCGTTTTTGTCCTTCTGACATTGTTTTTGTTTGCCTTAAAGGTGTTACGTTTGAGATGTAAATTGTCAACTCAGAACACATAAAAAATAAAATTATTGTACTATCTAAAAACTCCAATGATATGCCATTTTATATTATTCTGAATCTTAACCCTTATGCGGTACCTGAATATCCTTAGTACTACTACCGTCTTACTTGTATTATGTAATAAACTGAGGTCAATGTCTGCCTAATAATATCAGTTTATTTACTTTATAGATTGACAAGAAAAAGATTCCTACTAAAATCAGGGTTGCCACTTGAAATATTTATTTTATTACATAATATCATTTAATTTTTTTTTTACTGATTTATCCAAAATAATTACATAATGTTTGTTAGTTATGGAAGAAGATTATGAGCTATAAAGACACAAATTATAAGATTAGAACAGCAACTCGAAAAGTCATTTTGAATCTAGTGCATTCATTCATGCGTGTAACATCCCACTGCTGGGCATAAGCCTCTTTCTCCACGTATAAGAAGGATTGGAGCTTAATCCACTACGCTGTTCCATTGTGGGTTGGCAGATATGTTCCCTACTATAAGTAACGTAGTAACGATCGCTATCAGGTATTTATGATAATAACCAGGACCAACGGCTTAACGTACTCTCCGAGGCACGGTGGGGATTGAATCTAGTAAATTAAACGAAATGAAATACAGTATATACCTGTTACATACCTTCATCTATACCAAAGTTCAATATCTGTGCAAAATTTTATTAAAATCGGTCCTCTAGTTTCGGGGATTAGCCCGAAAAAACATCGCGGCACGAGTCTTTTTTTTTGTAAATAAATACTAAATATAAAAAATATTTCTGCCAGCCCTATCAATTTGGCAACACACACCGGTCATATATTAATACAAGGAAAATTATTTGTTAGTGTATCTCTCACGATAGCCCCTGAAAGAAAGTTCAATAGTAATAAACCCTCCGTACGTCACATTTACATACATTATGTATGAAGTATCTGTATATATAATAAAATGAGCGATAATGTCTGTACGTGAAATGTATATGATACAATATGTTATATTCATAAACTTATCCTTAGGATGTTTGTTGTCTGTCAGTATTTACCATTTTTATATTTTTTTCTAATTTTTGAAAATTTGAATATCTAATAGATATAAATTTCGCGTCATGTCATACTCCCGAAACGATTTGGCTAAATTTTACAATTTTTTGGAGGAAAACGTCTTTACGCAAGCTTGACTTGGGGAGTAAGCTGGTGAATGCACGACGAGAGCGTTACGAAAAGTATCATCGGGCGAGGCGAACGGAGCAATAGAGAGAGGTGTGAGCACAAATTTTCCTTCTCTCTTTCTCTCATAGCCAGTTTCGTCTCGTATATTTAAGACTATTGTGCACGCCTATTGCTAAAGAAGTTTTACTTCAGTCGTGTGGCTTAAATCACTTTTTTTTTGTGCATATTTGGTAGATACGAGATTATTCGTATTATTTATTTTTGTGTTACCCACACACTAGGGAATTCTAAACATTTTTTAATATTGTTTAGGCATACTGGCATATAAAATGTATATAACGTTTTATGTTTAAATTATTTTTGAAGAACTATAAAATTTGATATCTTTGACGTTATTGTATAAATGTAAAAATTGTTCAGGTCATATTATTTTCTTTGTAATAAAGTTATTTTTCATAATATTTTAATTTACCTTATATCCATTTGTGAGAATATTATCATCAAAGAATTTTAAACCTAACAATACCATCAAATCCCCATTCAAATATCATATCAAAAATCGATCGTTCCAGCGGGGATCGAACCTGCATCTCCGACTGACCGTGTCGATGCTCTAGCCAATTAAGCTATGGGACGTCTATGTGGACGTGGGGCGTATATGATGATTTTTATATTCGGTTCTAAGCGACGTGACACACATATAAAAGAAAGCACTGTCACAAAATAGTTAAACTACAAAGATCTATCGAGTGTGAAAATTATTTACACGTGTAGACTACTATATATGTGAAACATTTTTAAATATCGAATTATGGTATAGCAAATTCAAATTGTTACCACATTAAACCGTGTTTCAATGTTACGATGTCACCCAGAAGCCTACAAATGTCCCGCTTATATTTGACCCATATAAAAGTTCCTAGCGAGGGACCCAAATGTCTTTATTAAAAGTTCGAAATCTCGACGAGGTCAAGAAAGTTATTAATGACGTCGCTGTATCGAATTAAAAATCAGGCTGTTACTATTTCGAAAAGATATTCCATTGTGAAGGAAATTTACATATTATTACTTGAGTTTTTAAGGAATTTATTTTAATAATCGTGTTTGCTCGCAAACGAAATAAAAAGAGACTTCAATTATCCGCCAACCCGCATTGGAGCAGCGTGGTGGATTAAGCTCCGATCCTTCTCCTACATGGGGAAGAGGCCTATGCCCAACAGTGGGATATTACAGGCTGAATCGTGATCGATCGTTCAATTAGAACAACAAACATTACATAGACTTTTTTTTTATACAACTAGGTCGGCAAACAAGTGTACGGCTCACCTGATGGTAAGTTATTACCGTAGCTTATTAACGCCTGCAACACCAGAAGCATCGTCAACGCGTTGCCGACAATATCCCCAACCCCCCCCCCCCCTGCAGGAGCTCTGGTTACCTTACTCACCAACAGGAACACAACACTGCTTGAAAACAGTATTATTTAGCTGTGGTAAACTGTAAGGTACGAGGTACTACCCCAGTGGGGCTGCTCCATATTTTGAGCAGGAAATTTTCTGCTGTGCCCTACCTCAGTTAAATGATTAAAGATGGGTAATACAAAGTAGTCGCAGTTAGTCTAAAAAAAGTTTGTTATAGCGTTATTAGGTATAACTCATTACCTTCTTATAAGATCTCGATCAAAAACCATACGAGTTTTAGCTATATTAAAAAAAAATTACACACTAATTGAGAACCCCGTTTTTTAAGTTGTTTAAAAATACGATATCGATTTGAGATGTCAATAGTTTAATATCAGAATATTATCATCAAAGTGCAGATAATAATCACCAGCATTATTCAACATCAATCAGAAATAGTCTGCACTTTCGAACTAAAACTACTTGGAATAGTTCTCAATACTTAATAGTTTTCCCGCCTCCTGTTAGATAACTTCGCGATTGTTGATAAATCGCTTTCACGATACTTCGATCTAGTTGTTTACGTAAATATTTAATGAGAATACAAAATGTGTAATAATATTTTTAATATTAAACAAAAAGTTGATCAAAAGATTACTTACTCTTTAATTTGTATCTGTATATTTCTTGCTAAAAGTACGGAGCAGTCTGACTGAGGAAGTACCTCGACCGTACAACAAAAGTGTGTATGATCAATACAAATATTTCTGCCATACAAATGTATCTATAATTTAATAACTAGATAGGATGGATTTAAACGTGTGACATTTTATTTAAAATATAAATAAATAAATAAATATATACCCAATACACACACGGTCTTCTGTTCCTAAAGTAAGCAACTTAATACTTGTGTTATAGGTAACAGCCGACTGGTCTAGCTACATTTTTTTTTCGATAAATATACTAATAAATAATACATATATAAATAAATATGTATATTACACCCAGACTCGGGGTGGGAATCGAACCCACAACCCTCGGAACAGAAAGCAGGGTACAAACTGCGCCAACGGGCTAGTCAAAATTCATAATATGATCTATGCCATTTTAGTTTCCATCAATCCATTTTTAAAATAAAATAATGAAACATAACTGTTAAAATTACGTCACTTCTGTATAAATGAATTAAGTGACAAAACGATTTTATAACAAGATACGAAAATAGACGCGTAGGAAGATGTGGGCGTTAACGTAGTATTATTTGCTTTGTTAGCTCTATGTCCGCGACGAATTTATCAATTTCACAAATAAAATAATGAAAAAATATATCACAGTAATTCTTTTTGCCGTTCTTTTCCCTGAGCCTTAAGTCTAATTAATGTACCGGAAGATGCTTAAAGCTAGTATAAATACAGGCCTGGCAAATATACAATGTTAATCGTAGATTTTGAACTATGTAGATATGGCATTAGAAATAATTAATTATTAGCGATTTCTTTACCGTTTTTTAATATTTCAAAGTAATTTTAGTTGCGACCTATCATTTAACACGCTATCTTTCTTCGTGAGTATTGTTAATTATTGGGAGGATTGGGTTGTCTGGAAGAAATGGCTAAATAGTCATAAGTCCGCCCATTTTACTTCACAGTCTTTAAATGTCTTTAAATGTGTTTAATGTTTAAAATGTAGTTGTGATGTACAATAAAGTAAAAATAAATAAATTATTATTAGAAATTTCATGTTTTTGTTTATTGTGTTATAAATGTTAAGTTGATAATTATGTAATCGTATTGTCTGGTAAGACCAAATTTTTAGTCTTGTCTTATATTTTTAACCGACTTCCAAAAAAGCAGGAGGTTTTCAATGCGGCTTTTTTTCTGGTTTTAATTGAAAGCTGATGATTGTCTTGGGGTCCCATTTAAATTTGACAGAAATCTGATTGTGACTTTATGAGTTGGTAACGCGCATTTACTTGATATCTGATTGTTACTTTTTGTGTTATCACTAATAACGCATTTACTTGATTACTTTTTCGTCTACTTATGTTGTATTACTTGTCGTTATAATTATTGAAGTCGGTTTGTGTTTCGTACCGTATCTTTTTAAAAAATCTGCACTTTGAGTCGGTAGCTTCACATTAACCACATTTTATAGGTCTGATTCAATAAATTGTTTAATTCATCACAAGCAATTGACCGTAATAATTATCAATAAATCTTTAACGATTAAAGAAACTGCAGTAAAACTTCATCTTTCGTATACGTGGCAGGAATCCTGCAACTGCTGTTCTATTTAAAATATTAGTTCATTTATCAGTCTAGACCATAATCTCTACTACTCCCTAATATATTGCGTCCCGTTCTTTTTCGACAGATAGGAAAGGGACAGATGATACGTATCTTCCGATTTCATAAGTGCACATGAATCAAGGAAGATAATATTTTGTTGGAAATTTTGTTACTTAAAATGTAACAAAGTAATGTTGATATATTAGGGTATAATAAACTCTTATGTGAAAGAGAGGATTTTAAACTTTGATACGTAATCGTTCGAACTGCTGCACTTATTCATAATTATTTTATTATTTAATTTTAAAATTTTTATAGTTAATAAATGTATAGTGATGTTAAGAGATTAATTTATACGCTGTTTAATATGACTTATTTTTGAAGTAAAGCTTCTTTACGCACGCTTGACTTGGGGAGTAAGCTGGTGAATGCGTGATGAGAATATTACGAAAATTGTGATAGGGCGAGGTGAACACAACAGTGAAGAACAGATAAGTCAGTGAAAATAAAAATAGAGAGAGAGTTTAAAGCAATATACATATATTTTTGTTTTCATTAAAACTTTTCCAATTTACTTAAAAATCGTTTTCTAATTCCCCACCGCTTCATGTCGAACTTAATTAAGATTGTAATATACGAATTTCAAATACATTACCCACTAATAAATAAATGGGAGAACCTGTTTGTTTGTCAGATTTTTATATTAGTGCTGTTAAAGTTTAAAAAATATATATTTTTTCAGTTTTGGTTAAGAATTATTTTGAGCTGCATGTTTTTCATTTCAATTTTTACAAGTGTTTGTTAATCTTGGGTAGGTCTAGGAGTATAGAAAATATAATATTAATATTTGAAGTAGCGAGTAGTTGTGATGAGAAGTTATCCTTATTTTTTTGAATTATCAATAAAGTTATAAGTAAAGTCACGTATCCGAAGTTTTATATCCCTGATTCTTCCCTGTAGGGTCTTTATTCTGAATCGGTGGTAGCTCTTAGTTTAACTATAATTAATTAATTAAAAAGATATATAATTATAACTATATAATTTAAAATAAAGTAATTTTTTATTTTGAATTTACACTCACAGTAGCAACTCTATTGGTCAAAGAAGCGATGTAAGACACCGATCTTTACTGTTGAAATGATTTTTACGAGCTCCATCGTCTAGCCGACCACGTTGTGCAGTTTGATGGCGACACGCGGTTTTATTAAATAAACGTTTAATTAAAATGCTTCACGCTATTCCAGACGTATTGTGAATTATTATTTGTAATTTTATAGAAAGCTATAAGCTTTGAAAGCTTCATAAAATTGTTTTTATTTTCTCTTTATATAAACTATCGCATCTTTTAATGGTAAACATTATTCTTGACGACACGTCTGCGCAGCGGTCACAGTGCTGGCTGTTGCGTTAGCGGTCGTGGTTTCGATCCCTGCTCAGGGAATATTTTTACTAGTCAAAGCGTGTTCACCACGCTGTTTCACTAAGGATTGTGGATTATATAAATTAAAGATTTTGAATAGTTTTTAGAAAATATCCTTAAGATTTTAGGTATTGATTTTAAAGATATAGGAAAATGTTAAAAGAAATGAGGTTTACTGTTAAAAAAATCAAGGCCTAGCCATTTTGTAACACATCAAATTGACGCGTTCGCTTTTTGCATAAGAATTTCATCTTTGCTGGATCTGAATCAATATATATTTGTTTTGTGTTAATAAGAAGTATACCTACCCTGGACGTGTGCCGATTTCTAAAGTTGCTTAAAACAGTATAAATATTTGTGCAGGTTTCTAAAGTACATTACCTGAATTTTCGAAGAGTTTCCATCTATAACCATTCTCGTATACCCCTTCCGTAAGTAATTAGATATTCAATCACTAAATCTAGCAGAAGTTTCATAAACCGGAAGGCCTGAAAAACCTGCTGTGACATGCCTTATCTCTGTGCTACCTCTAGTTGAGATAACAAATTGAACCTACTCGATATGCATTATTCATAGGACGCGTTCAATTTAATTATTTCAATCGATATCTCATACTGCCCTTTTCATATCGTTAACTTTTCGAACATCCCACGAATTTTAAAAATAAAATTTAACATAAATTAATTATTATTTTATGCTTACTATTTGCTTGTTTATACGTCTAAATTTTGTACCGATATAATTATTTTTTCTACAAAATATGTACACAAAAAAAAATTAGGTATCCGACTTTGGTGCAGTAGAGACGAGTACATGTTGGTGATTGATTTTATTTATTGAAGCTTTACTTCTTTTGGCGCGTTAGGTAAAAATTTTGAGAGTTAGTTTTTACGATGCGCACGCACACCGTCACAAAAAACCGACACCCTGAAGCTAGCTCGTCGACGAACAAGAAGTTAGCAACGTGAAGTTAGCTAGACAATGAAGTATAACTTCTTATGGTCGATTTACATCAGACGAGCGAATGCTCATTCTATCCCCACTATATCAAATTCTTTTAGTGTAAACAGGCATAGAGCATTCTTTCGTTGTTATTTATATGAATACGAGTGTTCGTTTACACATAAAAATCAAGAAAGAATGCTCTTTTTCTAGCTCTAGCTCTTTGTTCGTTTGGTCTAAATCCACCCTTACGTGGGTACATAAGTACATACACACTTTTTTATTATTTCAATAGATATATATGTCTGCAATTAGATATCACGTTTGTATGTTAATATGATTGGTATATAGGTTTTTAACATGTAGCTTGTATGTATAGCCAGTAATATATTGTGGCAGATGTTTCTAATTACTGTCAGCTGTTATTCATTCTGCTATTCATGAAACCAATTAAACCTTTTATATGTTCATCGACTTCAAATCATATTCATAACTTCAATTTTAACGCGGCGATTAAAATAATAATGACTCGTTAATGGTCGTGATTAGACTCTTTTTGAATAAAGGTTTAGGTACGGAGTTTATGAGCTGCATTAAATATTTTGATAGAGTAATTATATCAACAAGTTTACTGAGTGATTAATATCTAAATTAATTTTATAGGATTTTTATTGTAATGCAATCTAGATGTATTTTTAATGTCTTACATTTATTTTAAGACTGATTTAATCATAGCTGTATCACTATAAACTCATAAAAAAGCAGCTTGAAGCGGCTTTAATCTTGAACTCTTCATAGTTCAAAAGTTTATACTTAAAATAACCTAACAACAACTTTTCATTTCTCAAAGAAAGAAATATTTTTTGGAAACACAACTATCCTTTTCAAATAAATTTAGGTGAGCGTTAGTAAAATTTGTACTACCGTTGAAGTTCTAAATCTATATATAGGTATAAAAGAGATTTCCTCCCATATATAGACTCATCACGATATCTCTAGGCGTAGAGACTTGAAATTTGGTAGGAATATTCCTTTCGCCGAGTAGAGGTCAGTTAAGAACTGATTTTACGAAATTCCACCCACAAGAGGGGGTTGCGGGGGTTAATAACATATAAGGCAAAACAACGTTTGCGGGGTCAGCTAGTCTTATTATATATTATTTAACTGGCTTCAAAAAAGTAGGAGGTTCTCAATTCGTCTATTTTTATGTCCGATTTCAATGAATCGTACTTTAATCGAAAGCTGATGTTTGTCATGTGGTCCTATTTAAATTTGATTGAGATCTGGCGAGTACTTTTCGAGCTATCTCTAATAATGCGTATTTACTTGACTATTTTTACACGATTTTTTATTAGCTTCACCTGTATGTTTGTATGTTTGTAACCGACTCCTTTGGACGTCATTTTGACCCACTTCTAACGTTCAGATTTCATTTAAACTTAGTAGACTTATCGAGGACCGATGACAATACACTAATTTGATAAGATTATTATTTTTTAGTTTGGTTTATTTATAAAAACTTGTTTTTTTAGTTTTTTTTAAACTATTATTTATTTCTTGACTTGTCAATGTAATTATAACACTGAGTACGTTACGTAAGTTTGTAATGTACCTACCCAATGTTAATGTTTAAGTATACATTTTTATTTGATAGATATTTTGCTGCATTATTGTTTAGTTTTTTTTGTAAATTACATTTTTTTTTCTTTTTTGACTTTCGTTAAGTGTGTGGATCACCTTATGACGAAATAAATGTTTTCATTTCATAATTTAAATAGGTGTTTTTTTTTTCGTTTGCACGCAAACACAATTATTTATGACAGTCGTTTAAAAATCAATGCTCCGAACAAAATCACTTTTACAACATCAAAGAGTTGTTTAATTGTGAACGCGCTAAATTTAACGAGTTCCGTAATTAAAGAAAGGGTTTTATTCGTTCGTTTTAGTACGGAACCAAACATACATGAGTGTTTCCGTTCGGTCGTTGACCGGATGTTCAAGTGTGTTTAAGGTAATTACTAATTTGAAGGTGCGTTTCCATTGAAAGACAAGTTTTAAAATTGTTAGTTAGAACTTAGAAAAGTTTTGAGTGTTATTCTAAGAGTTTAAGTAGCTTTTTGTTTGTTTTCCATGGTTAATGAATTCATGTATATAATGGATAAACTTAGTATTATCTTCTATGTTTGTTGCAGAGTATACGTTATAGACTTTTGCAAAGTTAACTTGTGAACAATAAATAAGTTGATTTGAAAAAAAATAGCCTATATACATATATGCCTTCCTCGGTAAATGAGCTATCGAGCACATAAAGAATTTTCCAATTAGAACCAGTAATTTTTGAGATAAGTGCGTTAAAACAAACAAACTTTTCTGCATTATAGTTTTAAATATAATGTAAATAATATAATCAAATGCTTAGATCTTCAAAACTACGCAACGGATTTTGATGCGGTTTTCTTTAGTAAATAGAGTGATTCCAGAGGAAGGTTTATATATTTAATACATGCTAAATATAGTAGAGGAACACTGATAGTTTTTGCAACCGTGCGAAGCCGGGGCGGGTCGCTAGTCACTAATAATTAAAAAAAACTAAAATACCTGTAATATATACAACTAGCTTCTGCGCGCGACTTCGTCGGCGTGGACTCCGCTCCTATTGGTCTTAGCGTGATGATATATAGCCTATAGCCTCCCTCGATAAATGGGCTATCTAACACTGAAAGAATTTTTCAAATCGGACCAGTAGATCCTGAGATTAGCGCGTTCAAACAAAAAAACTCTTCAGCTTTATTATATTAGTATAGATTTGTACAGAAAAAAATGTCTGTGTGTCAGCTCCGACACACAACTGGAGTTTACTCCTTCAGATCGACTGGCTAAATAGAAACAAAAAAGGCTTACTACTCTAAGAAAAAGATTAAATACCATATCGAATGGTAAAAAACGAATCAAATAACACCATCCCCTAACATTATTGGGTTCCGATAGAGGGCGTTACGATAAACGTAAAGAGATCATTCGTTTAGATTTTTCTCCTCATATTTTTTTCATACCTTATATGAAAATCGATTCTTAAGGAGTAAACTCCAAAAATATATTATGTACCTATATATATGCAGAAAACTTTTTACAGTTTTATTTTAAGTATAGATCTTATTCAGTCACTTATCAGTCAGTCACAGTTATTGTGTCACAAGCACGTATTACAAACATATAAACATCGCGAACTTTACAGATTTAACTTTACTTGCTTGTATACAGTGTGTGGCAATTAACAAAGTTTCCTGATAATGAATTAAAACGACACATACGAGTCAATAACCTCAGGTGTGCAAAGATTCGAGCATACGATTTCCAACTTTACAATCTTAAGATAAAATACAAAATTGCAAATCATTTGTGTATTGTCTTGAGAAGTTAGAGCTTGGAAAGAAATAATTCGATTTGTACTAAAATTTATTTATAGAGCGTTGTCTTGAGGTTTATTTCGTTATTTTTTTAAGTTTAAATGATAAATGGAAAAGTTTAGTTGATTATTTAATGTGTTTTGTTTTCCTAATAATTTTTAATTTAATTTTTGTTTAATATTTAATTTTTGTTTAATATTTATTATGAATTTCGCGGTACATTTTCTAGTTTTACTGGTGAGACTGTTTGCAGGTGACGGTTTTCTCAATTCTTTGTTCGTTTTGTTTTAGAAAATATTGTAAGATATTTTTAGTGTTAACGATTCCTTATTTCTGATACATTTTAAAATGTAATGAACATTAAATTTATCCTAAGAAATATTTCAATTTGCTAGTAAAATTTGAAATTTGAATAGATAAACAAATTATTTTATGTTTTTTTCAGAATAGATCAACAAATTATTTTATGTTTTTTTCAGAATAGATCAACAAATTATTCTAAGTTCGTTTCACAATTAATCTTTTTCTTCGAAATTCATAAAAACTCATAAATTTAGATGTATATTACTTACTTATATCCATGTATTCGCCAACCCGTATTGGAGCAGCGCGGTGGATAAGGCTCTGATCCTTCTCCTACATGGGGAAAGAAGCCTTTGCTATGCCAAGCAGTGGAATATTGCAGACTGAGGCATTACTTACTAAAAAATTTAAAATAATGTGTACACATCAATACGTTAATAAACAAAACTTTTTCACCTAGTATCGATATATAAAGCAATTACAGTACCTACAGTATATAATTATAAATTGATTCAATTACATAAACAACATTGCTAAAATCACCGATATTTACTTACATGCGCCATAAGTATTCAGATTAATCTATGCAATTTGTTTTCTTATCTCAAAAACAAATTGATTCAGAGAACTGCGGGGATGGAAAAACAAGACAAAAGACGCAAGCCGAGCGCTATCAACACGGAGAGATCTTAGGCCCTTGATCCGGTGAATATAATCCTCAATTCGCTTGGTAAATTGAAATATTAACTTCATTGTGCCCTGTACTCGAGACGTCTTAAAGGGAAAAGTTCTGCTGTGGACAGTATTTTGCTTCCTTTTTCTTTTATTCCTTTGAATGATCTCAATTTAGGATTTTGTTGTTCAAAAGAAATGTTTTGGATAATTAAGAAAACCGAGTTATTGTCAAGGATGTGCGTACGTCCGTGCGATGAAAATAACATGTAGATAAGGCTTGTAAAAACACGTCGTCAGTGGGAATCGAAACCTTTTTTAACCGACTTCAAAAAAGGAGGAGATTACTCAATTCGACCGTATATATGTTTTTTTTTAATGTATGTTCGGGGATAACTTCGTCGTTTATGAAACGATTTTGAAACCTAATTCTTTTTTTATTGGAAAGGGGATATCCCAACTTAGGCACCATGACAACGAAACCAGGATCTGATCAGTGAAATCGAGGGAAACCTTCAGAAATCGTAGCGACGACTAGTGCGTTTGTTGATTTATTTTTTACTAGCTGACCAGGCGAACTTCGTACCGCCTGACAGTCGATTCATATTTTTTTTATTAATTTTTTTAATACTTATCCTTCCCGGAACCCCTCCTCTAACACTTAGTATGGTATTAAAGTTGAAATTGACTTTTAAGTGTTATTACGAATCTTTTGTATGGGAATATAGAAAAGTGTTGTTTTTAGACTTTTTTAGGGAATTTTTAAAATTTTTCTCTCCGTATCAACCATCCTCGTACTTCAACTAATATTATAAAAAAAGAATTATCGAAATCGGTTCAGCTGCTCTCGAGATTTGCGCTTAGCAACACATTCAGCGATTCATTTATATATATATATATATATATATATATATAGAGAGAGACATAGATTTTATTCAGTATCGTTTGTCACAAGCACGTATTACAAACATATAAACATCGCGAACTTTACAGATTTAACTTTACTTGCTTGTATGTGTGGCAATTAACAAAGTTTCCTGATAATGAATTAAAACGACACATACGAGTCAATAACCTCAGGTGTGCAAAGATTCGAACATACGATTTCCAACTTTACAATCTTAAGATAAAATACAAAATTGCAAATCATTTGTGTATTGTCTTGAGAAGTTAGAGCTTGGAAAGAAATAATTCGATTTGTACTAAAATTTATTTATAGAGCGTTGTCTTGAGGTTTATTTCGTTATTTTTTTAAGTTTAAATGATAAATGGAAAAGTTTAGTTGATTATTTAATGTGTTTTGTTTTTCTTAATAATTATTAATTTAATTTTTGTTTAATATTTATTATGAATTTCGCGGTACATTTTCTAGTTTTACTGGTGAGACTGTTTGCAGGTGACGGTTTTCTCAATTCTTTGTTCGTTTTGTTTTAGAAAATACTAGCTGCTGCTCGCGACGTCGTCTGCGTGCGTTCACTGCTCGTTCCCCGTAGGTGATAGCGTGATAATATGTAGCCTATGTTCTGACCCAACTTCTTAATAATATTCGTGCCAAATTTGAAGTAAATCCATGCAGTACTTTTTGAGTTTATCCCGGACATACATTTGAAGAAATAAAGGTTCACTGCTCGTTCCCCGTAGGTGATAGCGTGATAATATATAGCCTATGTTCTGACCAGACTTCTTAACAATATTCGTGCCAAATTTGAAGTAAATCCATGCAGTACTTTTTGAGTTTATCCCGGACATACATACAGACAAACAGACAAACAGACAAACAGACAAAAATTCTAAAAACTATATTTTTGGCTTCGGTATCGATTGTAGATCACACCCCAAGTATTCTTTTAAAAAAATATTCAATGTACAGTTTTGACTTTTCTACCATTTTATTATATGTATAGATTTATTACTTGCCGATGTAATTGAAGTCGTTTTTTTTCGTTTGCTAGCAAACACAATTATTGTTTACACAGCTATTGGTACATTTATTTAAATTGTCTATCAAAACAGCACCATTTGTTAACTAAGTAATCTAAATCTCACATTCAATGGCTCTTACAAGTATAATCTTTGAGTCTGTATGAAAAATCGTAAACGTTCATATCAAGATGGACATTTGACTAGCCTGTTGGCGCAGTTTGTAGTGGACCTGCTTTCTGCTCCGCGGGTTGCGGGTTCGATTACCCCATGGTTCTGAATGTATGTGTTATTTTTTTTTGTATATTTATCAAAAAATATATATTTACATATAACAGTCAGCTGTTATCTATATGGTCGATTTACATCAGACGAGCGAATGCTTATTCTATCCCTGCTACATGAAATTTTTATCAAATTCTTTTAGTGTAGACAGGCGTAGAGCATGCTTTCGTTGTTATTTATATGAATACGAGTGTTCGAAGATCACGAAAGAATGCTCTTGCTCTTTGTTCGTTTGGTCTAAATCCACCCTAATACAAGCATTAAGTTGATTACCGTAGAATCAGATGAAGGAAGATTTATATTCATATTATTATTTCGCGCTCATTCGAATTAAAAGTTAAACTAAATAATGACGAATCATAAACTTATTTTTATATACGAGTAATTAACTCTCAGAAAAATTATAGAAAAAAATATTTCAAAACAGAAGCTTAAAAACATACACGAGTTACCTTTTGCACGGACTGGAACATTTGAAAAAAATACTAATCTTAAAGATTTAATTAAGTAATGTTTTTACAAAAGAAATAAGATGAATAAATAAAAGTTATCCACTGAAGTGTTCGAGAAAAGTAATATTAATTGAAATTGAAATAAATATATCTCTTAGTTAGCATTTGAAGTGATTACACTATGCATGGACGGCGTTTGGATGCTGGACTGGGTTTTACGCTCCAATGAAATTACGTGCAACAAATAAAGCGTGTTGTTTTGCTTTTATTTGTATACTTCTGGAGGATGATTGTTTAAAGAATCTTTGTGATGAATTATTTATTTTTGAAGTAAAACTTGTTTAGAATCGTTTTGATTTGAAACTCCATGAAACGAAAATGCATCACGATAAAGAAAGAAACACATAAATGTATAGGAGAGAATGAGATAGAATACATTACTGCTCAAAACAAGACAACTTAAGTCCCAAAATAAAATAAAGGAGGTCACATGGCAACATACATATACTTATTGTTTTGTAGATATACTTTTTATCCCATACATCCCACGGGATATAAAATTTATCTAAATTCATTAAAATCATTATATAAAATTACAGTAATAATATATATCAGGCAGTAATAATATAATCTGCATTATCAAAAGTAGGTATATTCATAAAATTATACTGAAAGCCTTCATCAGCCTCGTAAGGCCAGCGTCTTAAAAACGCCAATAACCAAAGAAGACTTTGGAGTCGTAAAGATAACGCGGTCATTCGAAGCGCTTACAATTACAATAAGGTTTTCTTTTTAACGTTTTCTATTACAAGTTTAAATAAATTGAAATTGGAAAACTTTGAAGATTTCACTTTTTATTATTACAATGTTTGATTCTTTTAATAAAAGTTCGTTCTTTTGTTGCCTTGGGTATTCGATGAAATTGTAAAATAATCTTGTAGAAATTATAAGTGTTAGGTATAACTATACCGTGCAGCTGTCAGTATCTTGCAATATCCCAGTCGAACAAATGTTGCGAAAATTAAACAAGATTATTACAATTAATAAACTACCCCAATTAAACCCTTACATTTTGAGGTTAATTAAAATCAAAACTTATAGACCCGACTCGTACTATAAAGCACAAACTTTTCGAGTTATGGGGTACAATGGCGTGATCCCTTTACCCTTTAGTTTCATATGGTAGGTTAAAAATACCATAAATTTTGCGTCAGCGTGGCTATTCCTTATCCCCTTCACCGTCAGAAGGACCCGGACGTAAATATTTAAATAAGCTGTTGTCTTAAAAACTATATATCTCAGACAACCATCGTCTGCATTTTATAGGCGAAAATAGAAAAACTTGAAAATGATAGAAAATGTTGAAAAAATAGTTTAAACAAAATGACCAAAGGCGTGTAACACAAATGTGTTACCAACTTTGTATTTAAACTTGCTTATTTTTTACTGTACTGTGACGCCGCGTCGGCGCAGCGGTCACAGCACTGGTTTGTGGCTGTTGCGCTGGCTTTTGCGGGTCCGATTCCCACACACGACAACATATGTTTTGGCCATACAGATGTTTGCCGTGGTCTGGGTGTTTGTGCAATCCTTGTGGGTCTCCCCACCGTGCCTCGGAGAGCACGTTAAGCCGTCGGTCCCGGTTGTTATCATGTACACCTGATAGCGATCGTTACTCATAGTAGAGAATATATCCGCCAACTCGCATTGGAGCAGCGTGGTGGATTAAGCTCCGATCCTTCTCCTATATGGGGAAAGAGGCATTTGCCCAACAGTGGGATATTACAGGTGAAGCGAAGCGAATTTTTTTAAAATAAGTGAAATACTTGACTTGACCTTGTATATTTTCCACCAATATGACAAGTAGGTAAATAAGTATCATATTAACTAACTAACTATTAAAAATAAAGTTAAGTTAGATTGCTAGAAATTTTTTTTATTCATTTCATTTACATATTTGTCAAAATAAACAAATACACAGACTAATAAAAACAATTCGAAAAATATCATCCATCGCTCTTCTAATGATCATTAAAAGCCAGTTACAGCGAATTTGAATTAAATTCTATGTGTGTCCCATTTCGCTAAATCTAGTTTTAGTGCTAATAATGGATCCTTATGCTCCTAAGAGGGTTTCATTAACGATCGTGGCAACAAAAACTGTCTTATTCGTGACACACTTTCAGAGCCATACGTTATTAACTTTGATGTTGCTAAATATAATTATGTTTTAGAATGAAATCTATTTAGTTTTTGTAACGCTTGAAATTATTAAGCTGAAATTTGATATAAGTTCTCTCATAATATGGTGGTGATTTTATTTACTTATTTATTTTGCCAGAATATGGTATACAGGTTGTCAAATTTAAAGGCTTAACGAACATAATTATTCTACCGTTTTTTTCGGTGTATAAATATGACCATCCTAAGCACAGATTATACTAATAATCCATATAGGATGTTCAGTCTGAACTCAAATTTTTTTTATATAATTAAACCATGCGTAAGTAATATATTTTGAAATGTTACTATTTATTGTTAAATCTTTATTTGTATATTTGAAATATTAGTTCAATAAACAATTTTATGTGGTAATTAAAATAACAATAAAAAAATTATTAATTGAATGTCAATTACATACATTTTGGTATAATAGTAAGCGTAGTGTGCAGTCCTTGTGGGTCTCCCCAGAGACCGCCTCGGAGAGAACGTTAAGCCGTTATCATGTACATATGATAGCGATCTTTACTCATAGAATATGTCCGCCAACCCGCATTGGAGTAGCGTGGTGGATTAAGCTCCAATCCCCTTCTCCTGCATGGGGGAAGAAGCCTATGCCCAGCAATGGGATATTACAGGCTGAATAAAGTTTTAAGGAAAACTATTATCAATTGTGTCCAATAATAAAAAATAACTAAGAAAATAAATAACATTAAAGTGTAAAATATTAAGTAAATAGCATGATGTAACATGATGGTAAAACTAATCATAGAATAAATCTGATGGTCAAGTCGGGATGAAATTTACTCTTCCTGATGGAAAACAGAAGAAATTAAATGAAAGAGCTTTTTGAACAAAGGTTTTTTTCAATGGTAATGTAAATAAAATATTTTTCTTTAAAATGATTTTTTCCGGTAAAAAAAACATACACAAGAAACAAGTTTCACTTCTAAGAAGACTAATCTTGTTATTAAAATAGTGATTTTATTATCGGAGGAATATTTTAGTATTATTATTTAAATTTTTTAACATTTAAGACAAGATACAAAAAGTATAGTAATTAATTAACAAGCTTACAATAAACATTTTTATTTTGATTTCATTCGATATCTTTTTTTTCGTTCCACCGAAGAATAGAAACTTTGAAAATTAACGCAGTTCCCAAGACATTGGAACGACTTGACGGATCTTTCGTTAACGTCGTTGATACTAGATAAACGAGGCATTCCCAAGAAGTATTTCTCATTAATATTTCAGCAGAAACAAACAACAAAATTGTACGAATTCGAACCATGTTTATGGACCATTTGTACTGGCCTTTCGTTTAGCTCTTCGCCGGAGACACAATTCTTGTGGCGATCAAAATGCTCGTCAATGGCATGTTTGGTCGGAGCGTTGACTTCATCAACTAGATCTTAGTCAGTTTTCCATTAATTTCCTTTGTTTCTCGTAACATTTGATGATCTTTATCTGACTATTGATTAGAGACGACATTAATAATGTGCTATTTGGTAGACATGATGAAATTTATTTCATGTCTCGTACAAATTCAGACTCCGTCAGGTTAATTTGAAGATTATTAGAGGCAATCATTATAACGAGCCTCTAATTTTTCATGAAGTTGGAAAGAGTTCGACCATTTGTCCCGTTACAATTCCTCCAAACCTATTGTTACAGGCGTTAGAAACATTACGGTTTTAAGACGTTCTTATAAATTATTATCTTTACTTCCATTTTATAGTTTGTAGAATTCAATATGTATAAGGTTGGCAAATTCTAGCAAAATTTACGAAAATATTACTTGTATTTAGCACAAGTCGTAACGAATAGGTACTCGATAAATATCTTTTATTAGATTGTTTCTAGGAAACGTTTCACATGTGACCCGTATTAACACGCGTTCTTTTAGGTTGACTTAATAGCTCAGTGGGACAGCTTTGATAGACATTTGACGCGGAATATTAATTGTTTTTCGGTAATACGTCGTGGTTGTGACCTAGAAGTAGAAATATTAAGTTACGATAGCGATCGAAACTATGAAGTACCGTGTGTTGTTAATAGTTGTGTCAATAGCAGGTTGGAAAAATTTATGTCTTCATAAAGGGTTCTAATCTGTTTTGTTTTCAGCTAGATTTAAACTAAATATACAACGCCACTTACATATGGATTGGCAGGTATCTATGTTTCACATTTTCCCACGTGACATATTTTTCTTTTGATCAATTACGTGCTAACACAACCTAAAAAAAATATAGTGTGTGCTTAAGACTACACGCCAGAAGTGATAACTTCATTGGCAACCGCAATCAAGTAAATAACGCAATAATTCCCGAGTTCACCCGATCGAGCTTTTCACCATTCAGCAGCAAAGAGCAGCTGTTTGTATCTTACTCGCTCGGGTACACTCGGCGGTCCCGAGTTCACCCGATCGAGCCTTTCATCCCAGAGCGTGACGGATCAGCCTAACTTACTACCTAGGAAAAAATGTGTGTGCGGTGCGCCAAAACAAGTTTTCACTCCAAAAAAAAGTTATTGTCTTAAATCTTACAGTTCTTATCTATTTCTGTCAATATTAAGGAAAATATTTGGAAATTAAAATAAATACACGTCTAATGATTTAAGAAAAGCGAAAACCTTTATTTGTTAACATGAGCGCTATTATTGAAGTCTTGGGAAGTCTAAAAATATGCTAGCGTAGCGACGGAGAATATGTAACTATATTTTACATAATAGTAAAAATATTTACAATAGTTGACCGTAAGATTGTTGATAGATATATTGTAAGTGCCCTCTTTGTGAGAGAAACTAGTTCGACGTCCACTTTTATAACGTTCCACATCACTATCAGACTAGTAATGGAAAAAATATATAAATACATTTATACGTTGCGATATTGCTGAGTTCTCAAAAGCGAAATATTATGTTTTTTGGAAGTTACGCGCATTGTTATAAATACATGACGCTACTTTGAAGTGGCAGTCTCCAGTATGTCGTATGTCCGACTCAGCATTTGGGGTGCCACTACTAAACAATTACATCTATACTAATCTATACTAATATAATAAAGCTGAAGAGTTTGTTTGTTTGTTTGTTTGTTTGTTTGAACGCGGTAATCTCTGGAACTACTGGGCCGATTTGAAAAATTCTTTCAGTGTTAGATAGCCCATTTATCGAGGAAGGCTATAGGCTATGTGTCATCACGCTAAGACCAATAGGAGCGGAGTCCACGCCGACGAACTCGCGCGCAGAAGCTAGTAAGTTATATAACGATAAGATTAGTACAACCAATCCATATTTTTCTTTTACAACCAACTTGCCCACACTGCGTGTATAACATTGATCTCACCAGACTTACGATTATAAAAGGTTTTATAAAGAATCCTAACAACACTGCAGGATCGTTCCCATTCAAGTGGACCAAGCGACCCTGAACATTGAAAATAAGTGGATTCTTTTAATCTCCTTTGAACCCTTTCAATAAGCTTTATTGAATACTCCTTTGTCGACTTAGCACAATATTGGTTTTAATTTGTTGAAATTTTGTAATTTATTATCTGTGTCCAGTCTTTTATAAATAAGTTTAATTTTCTATTTATTTCCTTTTCATAATCTGTTTCATTGTCATTGAATTCTCAATCTTGATTGACTAATTGACTTTAATTTGACTGCTCATTTTCGCAGTTGGAAATGATTATTATTTGTTCAGAATTATGAGTTCACTTTGTATTGTATTTAATTAAATCTCATATAATTTATTTGAAAATAAATAGGCAAATTAACAATGTAGCCTTGGCGAAATTTGTGATTATAGAAGTATAGTATTTGACAACAGAATCTTAATAATGTTCAAACTTAGGTATAATTTAAACTAGCAGCAAAACCCGGCGTTGCTCAGACAGATTTTTTTTTAATTTTGAGATCTTTTCAGATGTCCTAATGCGTTAGAAAAGGACAGAAATATATGTTTTAACATTTTCACCACCCACCACTACCCACTTTCACCAACCGCTACCAAACTCCCTTACTACCACCTGGAGACCAAGGAGTATTTACCACACCAACAGGAAGTTGATTGGGTTTGGTGGTGATAGAGAAAATTGTATATTTACGTACTAACAAAGCATTTTTTATATATACTTATACTAGCCGACCCGTGCCCCCTTCGTTGGGCGTTATAATCCATTTCACATAAGAAGGGTACGGTGAAATTTGATATGTTCCAATACACTCTCACTATTTTCAGCAAATCAGATAAATATAAATGTTTTAAAATCACCAATTAATTTCTAAGGCAAATAATAATGCTTGATTAGATTGAATTGTTAACACGGCACGTCAGAGGGCGCAGGTTCAAATCCTGCTGATTTAAAATCTTTATATATTTTTATCTTTTTCCTTTTATCTTGTCACTCCTGAATAGTGTAGCTTTCTGTTAGCGAAAGAATTTTCATGATCGGATCAGTATTTGCGAAGATTACCCCGTATATACAAAGTTATAAACTTTACCTCTTTATAATATTAGTATAGATTAGATTAATTAATGTCGAATTTCGAATACAGGGCTACCACTAGTAGGTACCTATAAATATTTCTTCAGGTTAGACAGATACATAGCATGTCACAGCATCTGTTATATTATTTCACGTTCAACCTAGCTCTTCCTTCTTCGTACGCGGTTAACAATAGACGCACTAAGTTTTAATTCATTTTAAAATTGAATTTAGCGTTTCTGTTGTTAGCTAAAAGCTTTAGTTCGCGTAACTTTTGAATTTTGCGTTGTTTCCGTTAAGGTCAAGTGCGATATTGTGTTTGAAGTGGAGTAATGAAAATTTATAAAGGATGGAAGTTTGTTAAACTTGTCACCGAGGATATTCAAGTACCTAGATTCTTTAAATAGATTTCTGATTATAATAGTTAATTGTATAAAAAGAGTTTCCGATGTTTCGGTACCATTGCTAACCCTATGGTCACTGGTGCACTCATATGAGATTATGAATATCGCCCTTTTACATCTAAATCAGAAATATATAACATTGGTCTTACAATTTTGCGTGATTTTAAACAACATTTTAATTACTGTCCGCCTAATGACGTAGGTTTTTAAATCTGAAAATAGAAAATTTCTTAGAAAAGATCGAACAATTTAGATTAAGCAAACAAATAAGCTATCAACTTGTACTATATTTACATAGAAATATATTTATTTCTTTAGTAATACATAACAAAATTTAGGTAAAGACATTAATTAAAGATATTTAAGAAGTTCAGAAAACTAAGAAAAAGTTAAAAATGATCCTTCACAATGTTTTAAATTATTTACAGCGCTATCTATTGGGTTCTAATGTAAATTTGATCAGCTTAGAATCTCTGTAATGTGTTTAAAATTTTAATATTTTTAATTTAAGAAGAGCTCATATACAAAAATTTTACTCAAAAGGTAATTAGTCGTCAAAGAATTAGGACGCAATATTAGTTCTTGAGACCCAGACGTCTGCTGGGAAGTAATTGTAAAATACTAAAACGTTTTTATTTTACTTTTCGTTGGGTGCTGCCAAAGGAAATAATTTGTATGCACCCCACGTCTTTCTAGTAGAATTTTCGTTTTGTGATTTTGACTTGTATCTTTTTAAAGTTTTTACATTTTCCAACAATCTTATTCAAAGTAACTGCTTGCTTACGTTACCCCGTATCTATAGCTATATATAGTATATAGTAGGGGATCGTCGATATTTGAATTCTAGTAATTATAATTGATCTGCATATTTCTTTCTTCACCCAGTCGAAATTTCTGAGGTAACACAGATAAAAAAATACAATCAAATTGAGAACCTCCTCCTTTTTTGAAATCGGTTAAAAACTAATACTAAATACAAAAAGCAATTTTATTGGTAGTAAGCAAATAATGCAAATACAATAAATACTGAACAATATTCTGAGTGCTTTCACTTACTATCTACTACTACGAGTATTGCTGAAACTTGGTCAAATAAAAAATTTCTCTATCTATACTAGTGGCACATTAAAACAATGCGGTAGTTCTTAGTTTGGTTTATTTCAAAAATGTATAGCCTTTTTAGGGTAAAACAATATTTCTATCTATAGTATCATTCTATGTATTATCATCATCATCTCCCTGCCCTTATCCTATTTATATAGGGTCGGGACAACATGTTCTCCTCTTCCACAGACTCATGTTGTAAGTGATTTGGCATGTTATTTTTTACGACCGGCCGCCTGCCTGACATCAACCCTCCTTGGGAATGCACAGTATAATACAGAAAATCAGTAATGAGATATGTTAATAACATTATTATGATAATTCGTCAAGTTGCAATGTGTTTCCCATTTCATATTGATTATCTTCATTTTTCTATTCTTTCATTCTTCATCATTCTATGTATTATCTAAAACAAAATAAATTTGTTAAACAAACATTTCCTTCGGCGTCGTCTCAGCGACGCACCGACGTTCTCGAAATAGATCTGAATGTGTTACCATAATTTAAAGTCTACAGCGTTATATAACACAAGTTGGTAAAAAGAGAGACAAGATATTTCGACGGTGCCGTAGAATAACGTTACATGTGAATATAGTACGAAATCAATTTTATTTAATAATTTACTTCAGGAGTCGAAGATCTATCTATACATGCAAAAAAAATAATTTTACGACCAATAGTTTCTGAGATTCTGAGGCGAACAACGTCCCATGTGTTTGTGTCTCCGTATTATAATGAACTAGATGCATATGTGACGGAGCTCGCGGCCGGGGGTAGCACGCGTTGGCCGTGCCAAAGTCACTTGTTACGTTGTTGAGTGGAAAACGAGCTTGTGCGCACGAGTTACCGCATTCGCCGATGATAAAGTTATTTTTCTTAAATAGTATTCATAATTAGTACTAAAACATGTCCAAATATAATAACAGATCTAATAAAATCCTTGATTTGGTGAAAAACAACTGTAAAAATTCGGAAGAAGAATTTGATAGTGGAAAGATATCTGGTTATAACAAGGAAATTTCGAATTATCCCGGTAAGTTAATCTTATTCCTTATTAACATGTATAACAAAATTGCATTTTCACGATTGTTTTATATTTTATGGTGGTTTATTTTAATTTACATAACTAACGCCAAACTTCGCGTTTCATATTCATATGTGACGTTATTTAATGGAGATTAGTCTTTACATTGTTTCTTACAAAAATGCTCTTGCAAATTAAATCAAATTGTAAAAGACATCTTTGACTACTAATGGAAAACTTAATTTGTTGATATTAAAGTATGAGTTACAAGCAGTGATATGTCGTTTTACCACGGACATATTCTGACGTTTTTGAGTTATATGTGAAGATAGAACGTTCTTTTGCGGAAATCTTGATGACATATGTGAAGACAGAACGCTCTTTTGTGGAAATCCTGATGTAATATGTGAAGATAGAACGTTCTTTTGCGGAAAACTGATGTAATATGTAACATTGGTACGTTTTTTCTTCCAGAAAAATACTGTAATTTGGTTTAAATTGCTTTTTTCTTAATTAAATTATCAATTTATTCGTATTCAAATAAAATTGTTTTCTTTTATTTTTGTAATTTTTATATTTTATATTATTTTTTCAGTTTCAAAGACACCTGTAAGCCCATCATCGTCACCATTACATCCGGGTTCAGAAAACACTGCTTTAGGGCGAAAAGACATATTAGTCAGTCAGTTCAGCCTATTGTAGTTCACTGCTGGACATACCCTCCCCAAGTTCACGCCAGACATCCCGGTTTTCCGCAATCCTCCATGAAGACTACACCGGCAATCTTACGTAGATCGTCGGTCCAACGGGCCAGAGGATGTCCCACAATGCGTTTGCCAAGACGCGGTCTCCACTCCAGGATCCGTCTGCTCCAACAGCCATCGGTTCTGCGACACAGATAACCAGCCCACTGCCACTTAAACTTGCTAATTCTGTGGGCTATGTCGATTACTTTCGCTCGCGGATAGCCTCATTTCTAATCCTATCTTTGAAAGAAACCCCAAGCATAGCCCCTTCCATTGCACGTTGAGCGACTTTAAACTAGTGGACCAGTCCGTCAGTGTCCATGTCTCGGCTCCGTATGTCCACACAACCAGGACGCATTGCTCGAAGACTTTTGTCTTCAAGCATTGTGGAATCTTCGAAGGCAAGACTCGACGAAGCCTGCCAAACGCCGCCCAGCCCAACCAAACCATCCTATCAGCCTCCTTCTCGAGTTGTTTCAACCTGGTTGAATGGTGTGGCCAAGGTAGACATAATCGTGAACAACTTCGAAAAGGATACCGTCAACCGATACCCGTCTCGGTATCACTTGGTTGTTAAACATAACTTTCGTTTTATCTAAGTTCATACCGAGACCCACTCGTCGGGAGGACTCGTTTAGGCCGGCCAGCATTCGGCCTAGCTCATCCGACGTCTCCACAAATATTACGAAATCGTCGGTAAAACGAAGGTGCGAGATGAATTCGCCGTTGACGTTGATGCCTCGTTCCTCTCAATCTAAGGTCATAAAGACATCCTCCAGCGCAGTGGTAAACAGTTTCGGTGATATTACATCTCCCTGTCTTACCCCACGCCGCGCCAGAGGAAAATGCACAGCCTGCTCCGGTGGGTGGAATTCGTCGAGTCTTCTGGCGAGACGATTCGTAACAACCCTTGAAAACAGCTTATAGACGTGGCTCAAAAGTGAGATTGGTCTGTAATTCTTCAACAAAGATCTGTCACCTCTCTTAAAGAAGCACCACCACACACCTGTGCCACGCCTCCGGGGTGGTACCTCGGTGGATGACGGCGTTAAAAAGTTTATATTTCTATTCTGCTCAATCAGAGTAGTAATCTCTCTCGTATTTGAGCAGCGGAGGTCTCGGCGTACAAGTTTCCGTATCCTCTTAGACAAAGCCTTCTGTTCTGGCGAAGCTGCTTGGGCAGCGGGCAACTCGCACCTCCGCCGCATCAGATCCAAGGCTTCGGGAGAAAGTTTAGACTGCTTCGTTGACTACCTCGGCGGAAAGTGTTTGCGACCCAGTGTACACACCATCTTCACCATGTTGTCGGTCATCTCGTCCACTTCTCCAGCGAATCGAATCGGTTTTGGAGCTCCAGTTGGAACTGCTCGGAGCCACATAGTATTTGGAGCAGCGTAGGTCAGAGAGTAGATTTCATCAAGCGCGTATTCAGAGTGCCCCGTAATAGCCGGTGGTCGCTGCTGGTGTTAACCGGTTCTAATTATAATAAATACAAAGAAAGAACAAAATGTGATGTTGGAGACTGATAATTTTAGTATTTTATGCTAGTTTAAGAAACGTTGATTGATTTAAAGAAGTGAAGATATTTTTTTATGTTTAATTATTATAAATTTGGTACTTTTAAAATAAAGGACTGATTTTGTTTTTAAAATGTTTTATTTTTAATCGATTTTATACAAAAAAATAATAAATACTATTTATGACACGCTACTTATGAAAATGACTGCTCAAAATAAATCTGGAATATGCATATAGGACGAAATAACTAGCTTAAGTTTCATAAAAAAACGTTCCATTTGCATCTGGATCCTTAGAGCCTCCGGTGAATAACGTCACATGTGTAAATGTGACAGCAACAACTCCATTATAAAACGTTATATATAAACATCGACCCTACTATCTTTTTAAATAAAACTGTTTCAAAATAATTAATAAAACTGATAGATAATCACAGGCTTAATGTAAATTTTTCCAAAGTATAAAAGCGCCAGGTTTTTCCGTTTCCGAAATATAACAATTGAAAACTTTGAACGGCTCTACTGTAAAACGACTATTTTGCAGATAGTACGTTATTCTACGGCACCGTCGATTTGTTCTCATCTAGAGACGTAGGCCGCTGAAATAGAAACAACACAAAAACACTCAAATCTCAAACAAACACACCACACCGTTGTTTTTGGGCATTTTTAGAGGACTTATATTCTTGTATTTCTTTTGTTATAACTTTTGAGCTTACCTATTGTAATGTTTGATTCAGCTTGTAACATCCTACTGTTTTACATAGGCCTCTGTAACCAATATAGAAGAAGGGTTAAAGCTTAATCTACCACGCTTCTCCACTCCGGGTGTTAGATAAACCGATTGTCTTCGATAGTCTTCCGAAATGTCTCCTAAATTTAAAATATCTATAACAATTGTAATTTTATCCTAATTACCCCTTATTTGCACCTGTGTGGTTACGGCAGTAAAGAATAAATATAATCACCCCCTCTCTACCCGTGGGTGTCGTAAGAGGCGTCTAGCAGTAGACTGCGATAGACTGAAGTGATGATGATGATGACCCCTTATCTTACTTATGCGTACTCATAATGTTTTAAGACTATATTCCATTGTCACATTAATTTACATCGTAAATATTTTTTTCGATTAGCTTAGCTTCGCATCGTTCCGCATCGAGTTGCGTGGTTTAGTCTAAATAAACAAAGTAAGACGTACCTAAACAATACACCCGTATGACCTTTCCAAATACATAGATATTATAGAGTTGGTCCGTGTTCTATGTGCTTATGAATTAAGAAGAATATCACACGCGAGTTTCATTACAACACACATTATATTACTAGATCCGTAATATCGTTCTTGTCTCGAGAAAGTTGAGATATCCAAGAGAATGTTACATAGACCTTGGAGGATGAAATCAAATCATATCAAGTATCATAAAAATATTTAGTAGTTCCAGTCTCGACCAAAATACAAACAGACAAATATTTGAGAAAAATAAAACAGTTATGGATTCAGAATAAGGATCTACAACAGTCAAAATAGATAATTTCAGTGTGCAGAGTTGGATCTGTTACAATATTGATATCAGTATAAATCCAACAACCCGCAGTGGAGCAGCTTGGTGCATAAAGCTCCGAACTTTCTCCTACTTGGAAAGAGGCCTATGTTCAACAGTTGAATGTTACAGACTGAATCGTGATAATTTTTCCAATCTCTTTAACTTTTGAAAATGTTAACAATAATAATTCTTAAAATCTGCGTTTATATTCTGTATTACCTCTTGATTTGTTTACTAGAAATTGAAGAATATCGCTACGCAATTCACATAAATTCTACCGAAATTCCATCGCTAAATTCTGAAACCGCTGATCGATAGGATAATGAAAATGACCATTTATATAATTAACCGAAGCAGTTGAAGCGACCCATATTTGATGGAAGGAGTGTTCATACTGACACAGTTATTTGTTCCAAATAATTTAAATGTTTCCGCATAATTAAAAATCCTTTGAGGGATTAAGGAATTGAGTATTGTTTTGGTACTTTGTAACAATAATGGTGCAAAGAGATTTTTTTAGCAAAGTCCGAATTAGTATTGCGGATTCGGTTAGGTATTTTTTTTTGTTTGCAGTTTATAGTGATACTGCTTTCTGATTCGAGAGTTGAGGGTTTGATTCCCGCTTCGAGTCTGTTCAGCCTATCGCAGTCCACTGCTGCATATAGACCTCCTCAAGCTCGCTCTAGACGTCCCGGTATTCCGAAATTATCATCCAGCCTACACCGGCAATCTTACGTAGATCATTAGTGAAGCGGGCCAGAGGACGGCCCACACTGTATTTTTTAACACACGGTCTTCACTCCAGGATACGTCTGCTCTAGAGGCCATCGGTCCTGCGATACAGGTGACCATCCTACTACCACTTCAACTTGCTAACTCTGTAGGCTATGTCAATTACTTTCGTTCTCTTGCGGATAGTATCATTTCTAATCCTATCTTTGAGAGAGACCCCAAGCGTAGTCCGTTCCATCGCACGTTGAGCGACATTAAATTTGTGGACTTTCGTCAGTGTCGACATCTCGGCACCGTATGTTAAAATAGATAGGACTTATATTTATCGAAAAAAATAGGTTGCTATATCAGTCACCTGATACTTATAACATAAGTTGTTCACTTCACGAACAGACGACCGTGTGTATGTTAAAAACATTATTTTTCTTTCTGATCTAGCCTGTGACGCCAAAACGGGTTCAATTGTCATCACTACAAAACATATTTGCGATTATTTTTAGTCTTTTTAGGAAACTATTCAATACATCACAATCAAACAATGTAGTGAATTAAGCTTTACCTTGATATATCATCCTGTAATAGATCATTTACAAACTCTATCAAACCAGTCATTTTATTTCATATTTACTTCATTATGCGTTTTGTTTGTTATTATAAATTGATGACTGGCTACTTATACCTGTTATATACATGTTATTTTTTTATATAACTAGGTCGGCAATAAAGCGTACGACTTACTCGATGGTAAGAAACATTGAAGAGGGTAGTTTACCGTTGCGCGATAAACAGCTGCTTTCGTGAGCTCCGATAATTTAAAGTGTAAATAATAGTTACAAGTGGTATAAAAGACCAAATAACATCCATAATTAAAATAACTTCTCGGAAAACAACTGTGACTACAAGTGAATTGGTGAATAACAGTGGAATAACCAAAATATAAAGGTAGAAAGGAGTGATATAACGGACAATCTATGCAAGTGAAAACCCCACGAAAAACAGTGAGAAAAAAGACAACAAATAGGAGAAACAGTAATAAAAAAGTTACAAAGACGACAAAAACAACCATAAAATAGTAAGTACTGCAAAAATCATACCAACTTAACCTAACTTTGGATAAAATTTACTCAGTCGATAACAAAAATCCAACTAGCGCCATCTGTGGATAAGTAGCAAAAAAACACTATATGAACTAAGTTTAGCAATCATACAAGAGCTGACTATACAACTAGCGACATCTATCGGCGAACAGCTAAAATATGGAGGACTTAACTAAAATTTTAAAGTCAATTCAAATGGATCTAGCGGAACAAAAGAAAGAAATGAGAGAAATGGAAACGAATATTACCAATAACATAACGAAGACTATTAACGATAATTTTAAAACAATTGAATTGAATTATAATCGGTTAAATAAGCAATTACAAACTCAAGAAAATATTTTAGATCGCATAGAAAGGCACAACAGAAAGAAGAATTTGGTTTTTTTCGGCGTTGAAGAAGGAGAGAAAACTTATCAAGAGCTAGAAAGTAAAATCCTATGTGTAATAAGCAACATGAGTATACATTGTGAACGAAATGAAATTGAATTTGTGAAGCGACTTGGAAGGAAAAGCGAAAAACCAAGACCAATAACAGTGACGTTTACTACTATGGGGAAAAAAATTACTCTACTACAAAATAAGAAAAACATGGAAAATAGCGCCATATATTTTAAAGAAGACTATCCACTGAAAGTTTTGGAGAAAAGGAAACAATTACAAACTGAAATATTAAAATATAAAGCTGAAGGTAAAAAAGCTATAATTAAATATGACAAACTCATAGTATTACACCAATACAAACCAAATGATAATCAACAACCATCGAAAAAGAGAAACCTACATAATATCTCTCCAGACCATAATAACAAAAATAATGTAAACCAAGTTTCGAAAAAGAACAAAACGCAAATTACAACATTTATGCAACCAAAAATAAGTTTCGAAAAAAACCAAAACTCAACAAACATTAATAATCAAACTTCTATATCAAGCATTTAACAACCAACGGGGACCCCTCTACTATTTCAACACCCAACACGGCTAGTCACCGTGGGGGAGAAAACCGACATTGGTTCTTCTCTTGACTGCAACCCTCCTAGAAAATACAACATAAATACTCAAAAGAATAAAACAACAAATAATAACTTTTTTATTGGCACATATAATGTGAGAACATTAGCAAGTAGTACAAAATTAATAGAATTAACAAACGCGTTAAAAAATATCAAATATGACGTCATTGGGCTGTCAGAAGTAAGAAAATTGGGTTATGGTATTGAGGAATACGAAAATATTATATTGTGCTATAACGGACAAACAAAGGGACGGCATGGAGTTGGCTTCATCGTGAAAAAGTATCTCAAACCCTGTATAAAAAGCTTCAGAGGATTTTCAGATCGAGTAGCACTCTTAGACATAGAAATAAATAACTTCACAATATCAATTATTCAGGTTTATGCACCCACCGAAGAGTGTGAAATTTCAGAAATAGATGATTTTTATAACACTCTGCATAATGCTCACCAAAATTGCAGCAAATATGTAATAGTAATGGGCGATTTTAATGCGAGAGTGGGAAAAACGAACCCCTTGGACGGTCATATTTTTGGAAAGTTTGGTTACGGATTTAGAAGCTCAAGAGGACAGCAATTAATACATTATGCTCAAGAATATAATTTGTCCATTATGAACACTTTTTTTAAGAAAAATCCCAGTCGGAAATGGACATGGAAATCACCTGACCAAAAAACTACAAACGAAATAGATTATATATTATCAAACTTTCCGAAACGATTCCATGACGTGCAAGTTCTAAATAATATTATGTTTTCATCAGACCATAGAATGATTCGATCAAAAATATCACTTGCACCAATGAAAAAAAGCCGAATAAAATACAGACCTCCAAACTACACACTAACAAATCAAAATCATGCTAAACTGTTTTTACAGAAATTAAAAAATAACATTGAAGCTCTAAAAATAAGTAATACATATTCGGGTCAAACTGTTTATGATATATTAGAAAAATGTATATTGGAAAGTCTAAAAATGGATAAAAAAGCAGAGAAAAGCAAGGCAAATACAATTCTTACTGAAGAAACTTTAAATCTAATTAAACAACGCCATCAGTTACAAATTTTGAAGCCAAAAAATATAGAAGAAAGAAGGAATCTTAGCTCAATTTACAAAAAAACTAATAAAAACATTAGAAAAGACTACAACATGTACAGATCAAAAATAATAGAGAAACATCTAACCAAAAGTAGAAGCTGCAAACGAGCATATAAAGAGCTCCGCACATATAAATCTTGGATATCAAGTTTAACAGAAAACTCTACCAGTACAACTAATAGAGAAAACATACTTAAAATAGCTACAAAATTTTACGAGAATCTTTATGAACAAAAAAGCACTTGTGAACACGTTGAACCTCAAAGTTTCTACTCTCAAAAAGAATCTACCACTGTTGTATGGGATGAAAGAGAGATAGCGCAAGAAATAAAGAAGTTAAAACCAGAAAAGAGTCCTGGCCCTGATGGAATCCCAAACGAAGCAATAAAACTCGGAACAATCATTCTAACACCAGTAATAACTATGTTATTTAATAAAATTACCGAAGAACAGAGAGTGCCCGAGCAATGGACAAAGTCGAACATTATTTTATTGTACAAAAAAGGCGATCCAAAAAATATAAGAAACTACAGACCTATTAGCCTTTTGCCCAGTCTATATAAACTCTTCTCATCCTGCATATTAAGTCGAATAACTGCAAAAATCGATGAAAATCAGCCAGTAGAGCAGGCAGGCTTTAGAAAGGGCTACTCAACAGTCGATCATATTCATGTAGTGGAAAATATTTTAGAAAAATATAAAGAATTTCAAAGGCCTCTCTACCTAGCCTTTGTGGATTATCAGAAGGCATTCGACTCTATCTCACACAAATCAATCTGGAAAGCCCTTGCTGACAATAAAATAGACCAAACGTACTGCAACATAATACGAGACATCTATGAGAGAAGCACAAGTAGAGTGAAATTAGAAACTAGCGGTCCAGAAATAAAAATTAAAAGAGGTGTGAAGCAAGGCGACCCTCTATCGCCTAAACTCTTTATAGCGGTGCTAGAAAACATATTTAAAAACCTTCACTGGAAAGATTTCGGTATCCAGATAAAAAACACTCGCCTTAGTCATCTCCGCTTCGCAGACGACATAATATTATTCTCAGAATCCAGTGCACAACTTGAACAAATGATTCAATCACTACAACTAGAAAGTGAACAAGTTGGCTTAGAAATGAACATAGAAAAAACAAAACTGATGACAAATTCGACAAAAACACCTATCAAAATTGGAAACGTGTGCCTGGACTATGTTGACTCCTATATTTACCTTGGAAAGCAAGTATCATTTCACTCTAACAATAATTTAGAAGAAATATTAAGAAGAATAAATATATCATGGCAAAAATTCTGGGCCCATAGAGACATATTAAAAGGAGAATTGCCGCTTTTTATTAAAAAGGTTGTAATGGATTGTGGTATTCTTCCCTGCCTTACATACGGTTCACAAACTTGGATATACACTAAACAGATAAAAGAAAAAATACGAATATGCCAAGCAGCAATGGAAAGATCAATCCTATCTATAAGAAGAATAAACAGAACACGCAACAGTATCATAAGAAAAAGAACAAAATTAATAGACTTCTTACACCACTCAATGAAATTAAAATGGAAATGGGCAGGACATCTGGCTAGAATGCACGATTCTCGATGGACCAAACGAGCGTTGATGTGGGAAGGACCCAAGGGGAAAAGAAAGAGAGGAAGACCGAGCAAGAGATGGGTCGATGATATCCAAGCTATAGTAGGAAAGGAATGGCATATTAGAGCAAAGAATAGAAACCTATGGTCACAAATGGAGGAGGCCTTTACCCTATAGAGGGGTTCTCATTTATTTTAGTCTAATTGTTTTTAATTTATTGATCAACTTTTAAATATTTTCTATTCATTATATTTCGCAATTATCAATCAACTTAAATATGTATTATATCGAAATTTCACTATTTTATAAGAATGCAATTTTGAATGTAGCTTTTTAAAATTAATTTTAAAAATTTTAAACATATGATTTTTATTTAATTTTATAGAGATTATTTTTTTTTAGTGAATTTGCTTAAATGAATTATAATGAAATAAATTATATCATAATATATATTGTCAACGATAATGTATGCAAAGAAATGAGAAATAAAAAGGCTTATTTATTATATTATTTATTATTATTATTAAGAAACATTGCAAGCGCATTGCTGAGTCTACCCCTAAATCCTCCCAAGGAGCTTTGTGACCAAAGCTCCTGGGGCTGGGCTCCTTACTTAACTTAGCAACACAACAATGCTATAAAGCAGTGTTATTTAGCTGTAATCTTCTGTAAGGTCGAGATAATACCCCAGCGGGCTGCTCCAAATTTTGAGCAGGATATTTTATGCTGTACTCGGTTAATAATTAAAACTATATTTATGTAGCATTAAACAACAATATTTTTAATATTAATAATAGAAGATAACGAAAGTACAATAATCTAGCTTAGGTCGGAATCTCTATAATAATATGCAAATTTTCAATGCCAAGTATTACTTTTTTTTCTTTTCTCGTTTGTTTTTCTTTTGTTGTGGCGATTTCTAGACAGTAGGCGATATGGTGGCTAGCTCGGATCATTGTTTGCTTTGCTATGCAATAAGTCGTGATGTCTTTTTGTTTATCTTAAAGGTCATGATATTCATTATAATGTAGCGTTTTTTATATAAAGACTAGACCTTGACAAAGAAATGTCTATATATTGCTTGGTGGTTTTAGAATAAAATTTAATGGTATGTCCATTAATACGTATTTTGGGTGTTAATCTATATATCTGAAGATTAGAAAAAGGTTATTGCATAGCAGGAGAAAGAGGCATCGGCCTATGGTATCGGCCGAGCAGTGGAATGTTACAGGTTTTATTATCAAAAAAAAAAAAAAAAAAAACACAAAAGAAGGATTAGAACATAACTCATCAAGTTGTTCTATTCGTGTTGAATGTTTCCCCTCAGAAATTCAATGAAAACGTGTTACGCAACTAATTAGTCCAGGCTGGATCCCACGATTTATGTAGCCTCTACTAACATTATAAAGCGAAAATATTTCTCGATAAAGAGAGACCAATAATTAGAATCAAATTTTAACATCGTCAAAAAGTCATATTATTTTCATAGTAACATACACAACAAAACACAAACGACCTAAATTTAATAACCATAATTGTCAATGCGAGTAAAACCAAAAAAAAATGCATAATACCACATAACTACAAACAACTTGTAAACAAAACTCACAATGAAAACAACCTGATAATCCAACATGAGCAACTTCTAAACAGAACAAATCTTAAATCACACAAACGCTAAAAATTCGCAGTAAATTGAAGTACACATACACATTCAGATAATGCTAGCCATTCAGCGAACAGCTGTAATGCAATGAGTGAAAACATGAAAGGGAATTTAAATTCTATTCAAGTTGATAAAACGAAATAACGCTTGTGTTGTAGCGAGAGACTTGTGTGGTACATGGACGCTAAGAGCCACGCCGTCTGCGGAGCTGCGAAGATCTGTGAACGTCGAGACATGGCATGTTATTTTATTAAGATTCCTTTTTTAAATGAATAAACAAATGTTTTCTTCCAACGACTTCTTGTGGTCCGTTAACGTGTAACATATTGTGAAATATCAACAAAATATATAAATTATATTAGAGATTAGACAAAATGAGAAAATAAAACGTCAGTCCATTATTGACTTTGTGTCTGTTAAGATCTGGGCGATTGTGACATTTTCATTAAAGCATCGTTGAGTGCTATAGGTACCAACATTAAAAAAATAAATGTACTAAGTAATATATTTTATTTATCTATGTAACTTACTATAATTTTATTGAAATACATTTCTCTTTCAAGATGTACTTTATGCTTCAATTGTCTTTGTTACCAATTCAGTGTTGCTTGTAAGAAATCGCTTTTAGTGACTAGTCTGCCGTTGCGCATTTGCTTAAAATATTTAAAATGTTGCATTTTGTAATGTGTGAAATAATAAAATAAGTAAACTTTATTTATTTATTTATTTATTAAATCATTTAATATAACTAATGACCCTTCTAATAATAACAAAGTCTAGGTCGCTACAGCTCCGGATTCAGGGGCACAGCAGACGTCTCGTCGCTTTGACGGTTAATATAGTTTTTCCATCTTTTCAAAGCCACGCTTTTGAATCGCCGAGAGTATTTCATAGTTTAACAAATATGTCAGCCAAGGTCGGCGGTTTAAGGTCGAGTTTATACTTCAGGTTTTCAATGAAAATGTTTTTTTAAGCTATTGCATAGCTTCTTTCGCGGGCCTTGAGCGCGGGGACAATTTTGAGAATATCAGTAACGAAAAAACCTCACGCTCCCCCAGTAACGAAAAAACCTCACGCTCCCCACTCCGACGGGCACGGAGGTGTGGCTTGAAGGCCGTGCATCGTCTAACGTCGTTTCAGTTCGGCAGTCTTCGACACGGCGTTGTGTGCGTGCGATTAGACGTCTGAGCTTCGACGCGAGTTTGCCGGCATTTATCAATGAATGCGTGATGAAATAAAAAATATGACCTACATGAATGGGATAGCACCGGCGTTAGTACTATTATCTAGTTGAGCGTATTACTCATTGATGCAAATATGATATTGCCTATAATGTTACTATTTCCGGATAAAATTTGGCATTTAATTTTTTTAATAAAAGAAAAAAATTTGTTTTCTTATCGGTCACCACGCTCAAAAAGTGTAACTTGAATTAATATCAAAGAAAAAGAAATACTGCATAAATAAAATAAATAAATATTATAATTATTGCATAAGTTGATACAAAATGCTATGCAATAGCTTTACCGCGGCAGTCCCCGAGTGCCACACGTCTTTTTTTTTTACCGTTTTTTATTTAAAGTAAGCTACGATAATGTTATTATCGGTCGAATGGAATACTCACAGATATGATTTTTTTTTTATCAGACTATCCAACGAAGGTATTGATTTTTAGTGCTTGCATGTATGTAGGTATGTGTTTATATTTGTACCTAAAATAAACAAGATTTAAAGTTAATTATTTATTGACATTTTTAATACCATATCAAAATTATACCGACCGTTCCAGCGGGGTTCGAACCTGCAGCTCCGACACACTCCGACACACGGCGCTCTTAGCCTATGGAACGGTGGTGGTGTTTTAGGAACACGTGGATAGATATCTAGCTAAACTTCCTGAGTTCACACGGTTTTAATTTAGACCATAAAAAACCAAAATTCTTTATTCACGAAGACACATGTATACAGGTTGGTTAACAGGAACAGTTCAAAAATAAACGACGTATAAGACGTACATACATTTAAATACATAATATATAACACCCAGCCTCGGGACAGGAATCGAACCCATAATTCCAGGAGCAGAAACCCGGGTCACTGCACACTTCGCTTACTGAAAATTATTCGAGCTTATTTTTACCTGAACAAAACAAACCTTTTAAAGGTGAAAACAGTTTTAATAACATTTCTTTGATGAACATTTCATGATGTTATTATCCTTTATAGAAAATGTAATTAGTTCGTTAGCGGTGCATTGTAACAACAGACTTATTGAGAGCAAGGCCCTTCAGCGGTTACCGAGGATTGCTTGTTACAATTCGCTAGTTAATTATTACATCCGGTGAAATGGTGGAAATAAATCAGTACAATTTATAAGTGAATTAGTTTAATTTGTTGGTGTTTTAAGCTTACATAAATCTAGATGGGCGGTTCGTTAGTCTTCCGTCCTAAATATTGGTACATATTTAAGGAGGCTCGCTTTATGGTTTATATTACCTATGTCAGATGTTACATAAAATTAAGCTGTTTATTTTAGGCACAGACTATAAATGTTAAACGTATTTATTGAAAATATCAGCAAAACACAGTTATAAGAAAAAAATATGTTATCAGATGTGAAGAATTTATTCTCGACGTTAACCTATTTTTATTTAATTCAATTCAATATAACCAAATATTTATTTTATTTTTTATACTATTACTATCATACATTTATATTATTCTACATATAACCCCTTTTGATAATTAACGCAGAACAACGTTCTATTGTTTTAGAATAAAATTACAACATTCTTTGACGAAAAAAAAAAACACAATAAGCTAATCAAAGGTGATCGAGCATTGGTATTAGTTGGTCGTTAGTTGGGCACGAACGGCCAACGTTTGCAGCGAGACGGCCGGGTCGGGTGAACGACTGCCCCAGTTCAGGAACTATCGATCGTTGCAGTTGCAAATAAAATCGATTTGAAGATATAATTTCGATGTTTCAAATGTTGTCGATTCGTCGCATGGCGACACAGTGATTTAATATTATTAGGTCGATTATTTATATACGAAGGCTGAGGCTAATCGATGACCCATATTTTTTAAATCTTCAAAGATATTTTTGATATTTTTGATAGTATCTACAGTTCTGAACTTAGAATCATACCTGTTTCTATGGAATTAGATAAATGGTAATAGTGAGATGAGTGACACTGCGTCGGTGCAACGGTCACAGCTCTGGTTTGTGGCTGTTGAACTGGCAGTTGCGGGTTCGATCCCCGCACATGACAAACATTTGTATTGGCCATACAGATGTTTACCGTGGTCTGGGTGTTTGTGCAGTCCTCCCCTCCGTGCCTCGGAGAGCACGTTAATCTGTTAGTCCCGGTTGTTATAGCTGGTAGCGATCGTTACTCATAGTAGGAATATATCCGCCAACCCGCATTGGAGCAGCGTAGTGGATTAAGCTCTGATCCTTCTTATCTTATAGGCTGAAGCGTATGTATTAAATTTGACATGAAAATATTAAAACATAACAAAAGTCAAATCACAGGGTATAGTAAGTTTATAAATTTTTCTTAAAACAATTTTACCGTCATAAGAAATCTATTGAGTAGGGTCAACGAAGAAAAATAAAATACTGTAAAATACTATCATGAAGTAAATGTGAGAATGTGTTTTTGACAGCCCCGAACTTTTAGGGAGTAGTTCGAATTTATGTGAAAAAAATATTCTTTGGCCTTTTCGTCGCTTGTTTTATCGTTGTAGTCATTTCCATCTTGTTGGTTTAATCCTAATGGACTCCGAGCTGTACTCGTTTTTTTTCACTAATTTACTCGGAAAATTTATGTAAAAATGTTCCATTTATTAAATGTGAAAATTTTCGGGTTAATTTTTTTTAAATTAATAACGTAAAGGAAATGTTACAATATTTGTTGACTTACGTGAATTAGGTACTAACATTTTTAATACTTTATAATATACTCTTTTGGTAAATAAGGATAACAGTGTTTGACGAAAATGTTAAGTTTTTTTTTTAAATTTAGAATTACAAGAAAAAGATACAGTTCAAAAATTGTTATTATCTATACTAATATATAAAGCTGAAGAGTTTGTTTGATTGATTGTTTGTTTGTTTGTTTGTTTGAACGCGGTAATCTCGGCTGAAGGAGTGCAGAATGTTAATATTTTTTAAAAAAAATATACATAAAAATACATTAAATCAATTTAAAAAAAATTACACACATGTGTTAAGACATACATACGCATAAATATATATTCTTTTGTTTATTGTTCCTATAACTTCAATATATACGCAAGTCATATTGCGTTTGTTTTATGAAAGTAAAAGTGGATAAATAGAACCAAGCCGATCAAGATCTCTATAAAACTACAGTCCCCTTAATCCAGTCTTAGGCCTGCAGCTCCTACAATAAAGCTGATATATTGTCCACTAGCAGCCCGGCCCGGCTTCGCACGAGTGCAATGCTCTTGAAAGAGCGAAAGATAATTAGAAATGTGAAAAACACTCAACGCTTCAATCTAAGCCTGCAATGATGAATTACGAACTTTTTTGTAGACCTTTTTAAGGTATAAAATACTATATTATTTATACTACATTATTTTGATCTATCTCGCAGGGTTCAGGCAGCGTTTGCAAATTAAGCGCAAAAAATGTGTTTATTTACGACATCACATTAGAAACCTCTAAAATTATCAGTGTTTCTCTACTATATTATGCATGTATTATACATATAAACCTTCCTCTTGAATTATTCTATCTATTAAAAAATACTGTATCAAAATCCGCTGCGTAGTTATAAAGATCTAAGCACATATAGGGACAGACAGCGTGAAGCGACTTTGTTTTATAATATGTATTGATGTACACGTTCAGCACTTTCCCTATCAAGCGAAGATCTCAAGACCACTGACCAGTTCAGAGATGAGAATGATAGGTCAGCGGGTTAAGAGTGTCTTGTGATATCGTTAATAGGCGAACTACTACACTTTATTGAAAGAGTGAACTTTGTTTGAACTCATAGCCGGGATTTTAAAAGAGTAATTGCGGAGTTTCTCGCTGAGTCTTCTCAGTTGGTGGATTTTGATTTTAAATTTTGGAGTTGATTATTATAGAATAGAGTATTGTTTCATCTTCTTCTTATACACTTCTTGTTACAGTAATAACTATGATGTTCCCTATAATATTCAAAATATCTTCGATGTAAATAATTGGTCCTGTTCCTTCCTGAATCCAGGACTAATTGGAATTTGTTTTTGTTTCCTAAAAAAAAAAAACCCTTTAAAGCCATTTTTTATTTCTTCTTTAAATTGGATTTGCTTAAGCAATTTTTTGTTCCAAATATGCAGCATATATATTATAAAGCTGACAAGTTTGTTTGCTTTTTGCTTGAACGCGCTAATCTCAAGAACTACTGATCCGATTTGAAAAATTCTTTCAGTGTTAGATAGCCCATTTATCTACAAAGGCTATATAGGCTATATAATATTTTAGTTCCACTTATTGCTTAAATTAACGTGGATGAAACCGCAGGGCACATCTAGTCATTAATATAATTTAATTAATAAGTGATATAAATAATAATATAACTTATTGGTAGTTTTAAATATAAAAAATATTGTTGAAATGGGAAGCTTAGAGCGAACTTGAGGAGGCCGATATCCAGCGCTGGACCGCGATATGATTAAGCTAAGCGGAATTAAAAAAAGAATGGTTACCAAGAAGTTGCTTTACATGTTACATAAATCCTAAGTAAGAAAGATTACTCTGAAATATTGTCAGTAACGGCCCATGATTCAGCGAATGTCATTCCGTCTAATAGAACGTCCATGGCGTCTGTCCAACTAAAATATCTCTAATATTACGCCCATATTGTTGTCCGCGTCTTGCTGATAAATAATAGGAATAAATAAACTTTTCCCGGATCATTAACTAGCTAAAGTTAGGTTTTGTGGTGACCATAAAGTTTCGCAAAAATCATGTGTGACAAAATTGTTCCTATTCCACGCGGACGAAGTTGCGAGCAGAAGCTAGTTTTTTATACAATACTACTAGATCGAACGAAAAATATCAATAATGATTAATATAGTGGATCTTTTATTCGGTTACATTTATACGAGATAAGTCTGTACAAAACTTTTTAATCGAAGCGTAAATGATAATAGCAGTAACTAAGTAATAAAGGTTAAAAAGGTTTTGATAATGAATCTCGACGTACGTCTAGCGCTTACCCGCTGAGGAATGGCGTTCGTATGTGTTGCCGTTAATATCCGTGAATGATTTGGGTCACTTGGAATTCTGTGAACATACGGGGCTGTATTAGGGGCGTTTCCGCTTCTGTTTTTATGTTATTAACTTTATGTGATATTTTCGCTTGTTTTGTTAAATATTTTATAAGTAATAATGATTATTAAGTATCATATTATATTTGAATTATAGATACAAATGCGTTATAACTTTCTACAGCTATTTTCTTTACGCTGCTATTTCTTGCACTGTCTCCCCCGCTACGAGTATTATGACACTCTCTCTTACGACCACTGATTGACTAGAAGAGATCTCTTCTAGGGATAAATCCACCTTTGCCATTAACTGTACGTGTAATTTTCTGTATATTCATTTTTTAGTGTAATAAAGTATAGGTATATAATAGTGAAATAATTACCTATATAAATCGAATTTATAGGTTCAGGCTTAGTGATAACACATGAAATTACAAAAATGTTTTTTATTATCATATCAAAATTTTCGGCCCAGCGGGATTCGAACCCGCACCTTCCCGACAATCCGTGTCCGGTGCTCTAGCCGTTAAGCTATGGGCCTATACTCCGCGGAATCAGGTTCGAATCCCGCTGGGTCGAAAATTTTGATATGATAATAAAAAACATTTTCGAATTTCCTCATGTGTGGGTAACACAAAAATAAAAATATTACGAATGAAATTACAAGTCAATTTTATTTATAGCATAGATATATTAAATGTATAAATTAAATATGTATTTGGCAAAACGAATAATAACTAAAAGTGTTTTTAAAACTGTAACAAATATAAACAATAATATCGATGACAACGGTTTAATAAAAGTGTATTATATGAAACGCTTGAAATATAAATATAGGCTTATAACATAATAGCCTCCCGTATATTTCTAAATTATCCACGGTCGAAAAAGCGCGCCTATGTCGCTTGCTCACCCAAGGACATTAGGTATAATCTAGGTAGTATCAACCGTCCTAAGGGACATCGACATTACCCATTAGAGATTATAAACCCAACAAGACCCTTCTCTTGACATACAAAATTAAAATTAAAAAGGCCCTTTTCAAGCTTTTGAAAGTCATATAATGAGAGTTTTTTCATCAATATTTTTCTTTTCATGATTTTTATTTTATGTAATTAGGATGGCAAACAAGCGTGTAGTGTAAAACTGTTACAATAGCATTTGTATTGGACGAAGAAATATTTACATAGAAGACCAAAGTATAAGAAGGTATAATATCTATACTAATATATAAAGCTGAAGAGTTTGTTTGTTTGTTTGTTTGAACTCGGTAATCTCTGGAAGTTCTGGGCCGATTTGAAAAATTCTTTCAGTGTTAGATAGCCCATTTATCGAGGAAGGCTATAGGCTATGTATCATCACGCTAAGACAAATAGGAGCGGAGTCCACGCCGACGAAGTCGCGCGCAGAAGCTAGTTATATTATATAGTTATATTTTGTGTCACGTTTTTCTGTGTTTCTTTGAATTGATGACATATTCGTAAAAAAGTTTTTTAAGTCAAACTTCTTTAGAATCATTGTGATTTGAATATAACTCGTACATCTAATTCAGTAGAAATGATACATTTTTATAGCAGTATTCGTACATCTATACTAATATATAAAGCTGAAGAGTTTGTTTGGTTGTTTGTTTGTTTGTTTGTTTGTTTGTTTGTTTGAACGCGGTAATCTCTGGATCTACTGGGCCGATTTGAACAATTTTTTCAGTGTTAGATAGCCCATTTATCGAAGAAGGCTATAGGCTATGTGTCATCACGCTAAGACCAATAGGAGAGGAGTCCACGCCGACGAAGTCGCGCGCAGAAGCTAGTAACTAAATATAAGTCAAGAGGCATAATGTCCAGACATCTCAGTTAAAACCTAAAATGTGACCTATTCCAATTCGTCTACATAAAAGTTTCGTCTCACAGCTTGAGTGCCATTTTATTGTCCGTCGAATGGCAAACGCGTGTTTTTTCGTTCACAGATTTTTTCCTATCTTAGTTTATTTTGTAAAGCTATGTGGGACTTCATTGGTTTCGATTGAGGTCTAGAAAGCATCTTCATCATCATCTTTAGCGCTTGATTCAGTGGAAATCGAGCTGATGTTCTAGTATTGGAATGATAATATTATGGAAACTCGTGGAAAAGAAGTAGAAAAAAAGAGTTTTAACTTAGACTAGAGATAGGTACTGCAGAAAAAAATCTTGCTTACAATCACGAGCAGTCCAAATTGAAAAATATTTCAATAGGCACTAGCTTCTGTGCGCGACTTCGTCGGCGTGGACTCCGCTCCTATTGGTCTTAGCGTGATGATACATAGCCTATAGCCTTCCTCGATAAATGGGCTATCTAACACTGAAAGAATTTTTCAAATCGGCCCAGTTGTTCCAGAGATTACCGCGTTCAAACAAACAAACAAACAAACAAACAGACAAACAAACAATCAAACAAACAAACTCTTCAGCTTTATATATAATATTAGTATAGATAACAGTAGATAACAGCCCAATAATACTGATGGGTAATATTTCTATTTGAACAAATACTTCTTTCCGGTTTGGAACCTTGCGAGTCTCTGTCTCTGTGCCTTGAAGAGCACGTTAAGTTGTCAGTCCCAGTTGTTATCATATACATTATATCATATTATATCGTTACTGATAGTAGCGAATATAGCTGCCAAATCCCAATGGGGCAGCGTAGTGGATTAAGCTCTGATCCTTCTCCTACATGGAGAAAGAGGCCTTTGCCCAGCAATGGGATGTTACAGGCTGAATCATCAATAATTGGGTTGTCTGGAAGAAATGGCTAAATAGCCATAAGTCCGCCCATTGTACTTCACAGTCTGTAAATGATATTTGTAGTTGTGATACAATAAAGTGTAAATAAATAAATAAATAAATAAATAAATAAATAAATAATGCTGTTCTCCAGTAGTATCCTGTTTCAGAACAGTACTAAAGGTACCTTGTGTACAGAAAGGTACTATTGTTTAGAATAAACTTGATATTTTGAAGCTTGATTTTACGCACATTCTTCAAAATACTGTAATATGAATACAAATAATGTTGTTTAAGAACAAAACGGCCTTGACGAAATTATTATATTTCATAATTAACGTACACACACGTTTTGCAGCTTCTGACAGGCTCTGATAGAAAAACAACGCTTTGGCAGCAAATATTTGAGGCAGAATCCTGATTTGCCTTTTCCTTTTTAAGCCTTGTGTATTTTTTTTCTCATTTGTCATTAGTTTTCAGTTAAGGAATGACTAATAAATAAGTTTTTATTCTTTCTTTCTTTCTTTATTTTTTCATACCTTAACAATTATCAAAGCAAGAAATATTAGTTAAGTCAATTGTTACTTACGTATTTTTAATGTAAATGTTATCGTGATACATATTCTTGTAAAAATTAATAACTTATGAAATGGCTATTCTAGTTAAAATTAATTTTCCCAACAGACCGCTGAGTTGGCTTTTCTCTACAACGTAGAAGCAGCAATTTTATCAATTTAACATTTATTTCTCATAATTATGTTCTCAAGAAAGTCCGAATCCAGACGATTTATTTCCTTGCAATAGTATTCTATTGTGATATACCCAATATTTGGAAGAAAATCTTTAAAGCTTGCTTTCTAATACGGTTTTAGGTAAAATTTATTATAATTAATAGCTATCAACATTTTATGAAATATCGCTGTATAATTTCTTAATAATGGACACTTATTATTTAACTGAGATAGGGCACAGCAGGACATATCCTACACAAAAATAATTTTTCAATTTGAACCAGTAGCTCCTGGGATTACCGCAATTAAACAAACAAACTTTATAATACATATTATTATCACATTGTACTAGGGAATGCAATCCCGCAACAAATTTTTAATCCCGGTATTTGCGGGACTGACAGGTCTAAGTCCCGCGGGATCCTGGTATTTGCGGGATCCCGCATGTTTCTGAAAGTCATTGAGAAAAAAGGCGAAATCCTGTATCATAAATGCATCTAGAACTAAAAAAAGTGTGTGTGTCAGCTCCGACGCATGACTGGAGTTTACTTCTTCAGTTCGACTGTCTAATATGCACAATAAATGCTTTATAGTCTGAGAAAAAGATTAATAACATATCAAATGGTAAATAAACGACGAAAACGTCGTAACCGATACCGTCGTAACCGTCGTCGCCAGTACCATCGTAAACGTCGTAGATAGATAGATGGCGCACAAAAACGTAACGAGGTCTTTCGTTCAGTAGATTTTACTCCTCATATTTTTTTCGTACCGGGGGCCTTATATGAAAATCGATTCTTAAGGAGTAGGTAAATTCCAAAAAGAAACAAAAATATATTATTTAAAATTACGTGTTGAGAGATTAATAAAAATATATAATAAAATAATAAAAACTATTACAAAGAGACAATAGGTAGTTTAGGCATTATTTGAAAAGTAACTGCGCATAAAACATAGCATGTTAATAGTCTTGTCTGCCAAACGACTCCTAACTTTATATGCCAAATAGCCAGCAGCAGAAAACGCTCGTTCTGCTTAACGTTTGTGGGTACAACTGTTGATAACGCGTTGTAGACAATTTGAAGATATTCACCTTTTAATCCACTAGACTCAAACAAATTAATTTTTATCTCGAGAGTATGAACTCTGGAATGAGTGCGACAAGCAGTTTTAAAACGCGATAGAGTTTAATATGTTATTTATCATCACATCAAAATTTCGATCCAGCGGGGTTTCAACCCGCACCCACGACATATCATGTAGGTGCTCTAACCGTGGATGGAAGTGGTGAAGAAACCGGATACAAATCCTGCTGGATCTAAATTTTGATATGATAATAAATAACATTTTATTATTTCCTCATGTGTGGGAAACATAAAAATAAAAATAATACGAATCGATAGAGTGTGTTCAAGTTCATCTCGAAGAGACATCGGTTTAGGCTCCACAGTCTTAGCTTGAATCCTTGCGGCCACTGTAGCAAGAGGTAAATCATCATGATCTTCGTCATGAGCTGAATCAGTTAGCGCGCTTTCGCGTGCCGAACAACACAAGGCGTTTACCGTTGCGCAGTCCCGCTAATCCCGCGGGATCCCGCTCGATTTATGTGCGGGACTGGTCCCGCAAAAATGGTGCGGGATCCCGGTATTTCGGGATCCCGGTATCCCGGTATTGCAATCCCTACATTGTACCTACATTGTACAATGTGTAAGCTTCCAGTAAATCTCTTTATATATAAAAATGAATCGCTAAATGTGTTGCTAAGCGCAAATCTCGAGAGTAGCTGAACCGATTTTCTTAATTCTTTTTTTATAATATTTTTTGAAGTACAAGGATGGTTCTTACGGAGAGAAAAATTTAAAAAATTGCCTGAAAAAGTGTAAAAACCGCACTTTTTCTATATTCCCATACAAAACATTCGGAATAATACTTAAAAGTCAATTTGAACTTTAATACCATACCATAAAGTTTAAGTGTTAGTGACGGGTTCCGGAAAGGATAAGTATTAAAAAAATAATTAAAGAATCGACTGTTAGGCGGTATGAAGTTCGCCGGGTCAGCTAGTTTAAAATAAAAATGACCAAAACTATAGTTCCTCACGCTAATATACATCAGTTTAAAAATATTTTTTTACTTGTATAAAAGTGTAAGGCATTATCGTCGAGTGTCTTGTTGTCGGTCGGAAATTAAAAAAAAAAAACTTAGACATTTTTACACAGAACTTCAGTCAGATTTTATTACGTTATACTACAGTAACATTTCCAGCAGACGTCATAAAAATTCATTAAGAATAATAGAAGCGAGAATATTATGCTTTCGTACGTTGTAAAAATCGAGAAAACTCACTTAAAGTGCATTTTAAGTTGAAAAATACCAGATCGCTTGTTTTGAATTTTATCGCATTTTATTGAAAATTAGTTTTGATGTGAGATAAATGTGAAATACCAACTTTTTACTCGATTAGTTTTTTTATAGTAAGTATGAGTTTTACGTATATAAGAGATTATAAACATCTCTAACAAGTTTATAAACTAAATAAATAATAAAATACATAAATATCTTACAACATTCACACACTGTCGTCTGCTCCTATGGTAAGTAACTTAATGCTGGTGTTATAAGATAACGGCCGAATATTATTTGTTTTTTTTTTGAAAAATACATAAAAAATAATAGATGTATAAATAAATATAAGTAATAAACCCAGCGACCCCGCGTTGGCGCAGCGGTCACAGCACTGGATCTCGATTGGCTGTTGCGCGAGCGGTTGCTGGTTCGAACCTTGGCTGGTGCAGTACTTGTGGGTCTCTCCACTGTGCCTCGGAGAGCACGTTAAGCCGTCGGTCCCGGTTGTTATCACGTACACCTGATAGCGATCGTTACTCATAGTAGGGAATATATCCGCCAACCCACATTGGAGCAGCGTGGTGGATTAAGCTCCGATCCTTCTCCTACATGTGGAAGAGGCCTATGCCCAACAGTGGGATATTACAGGCTGAATCGAAATAAATATAAATATTACACCCGGACTCAGGTGGGAATCGAACCCACAACCTCTAGTCAAAACTGTCAAGGTCACTATGTTTTATGTGTATAATTGTGTTTGCTCGCAAACGAAAAACTTATAGAAGTTTCACTTCAAAAGCTGACTTCAATTAACAACAAGTAATAGACGAAAGAATAGTCAAGTAAATACCCGTTCTAAAAGATTACTCAAAATGTAATCAAATCAATTAGTTCATATTCATCAATTAATTAGTCTCAATCTTTAAATATGACTACAAGATCAGCATCAGCTTTCTATTAAAACAAGAATCATCAAAATCGATATGCGCATATTGCCAAAAATAATCTATATTATATTTAAAAATAAATATAAAAGGATATTTTAATTTCTATTTTTATGTTCTTTTTCTTTGTAGTAAACATTTATATATAATTGATGGAAAACACCCATTCAACTTTGATGAAAGGTGAATAAGAAAGGTGAATAAGCGACACGAAATAACTTATAATGATACGCCTACAGCTATTTAAGCGAATGTGAATTCTCTTCATCTTTGTTAAGCCGCTCGATTACACGAGTTTTGATGGCGAATAAAATAGACATAATATGACTAGTATTTTATTAATGACTGGCAGACCCCGCAAACGTTGTTTTGCCATTTATGTTATTAACCCCCGCAACCCCCTCTTGTGGGTGGAATTTTGTAAAATCCGTTCTTAGCTGACCTCTGCTCGGGAAAAGGAATATTCCTACCAAATATCAAGTCTCTAGGCCTTATGGATCCAGAGATATCGTGATGAGTCAATGGGTGGAAATCTCTTTTATATATATAAAGATTGACAGCTATTTTTAAAGTAACTGCGGAGTTTCTTGGCGATTCTTATCTGCGGAATCTACATTCAAAATCGGTGGTACGACGATTCAGCCTGTAAAATCCCACTGCTGGACATAGGCCTCTTTCTCCATGTAGGAGAAGGCGTGCGAGTAAGGCTACTTACATTAATTATAATTATTAATGTAAGGCTACTTACATTAATTATAATTATTAATTTTTTTAAAGGAATATAATTTGAATTTATATAATTATTATGGTTCAAAAGTGATTTTGAAGCCTATTAAAGTAATTTTTATTTCGACTTGGAGTTTGACTAACACTTTAGAATACCTACCGCTAGATCTATATAGTATTTGTTAACGGCTCAAAGCTGGTCTAAATCTTTGCATCCTAAGAAGTTGAAGAGGTCGAAGGTTTTTCCACCGCGCTGCTTAACTATTACAGAGAAATCCTCAAAACATTAGAAGTTATTCGGAAATGTGCAGGCTTGCAAAAACTTTTCAGAATTCCGTCAACATCAAAACTATACGGTACGTCAGTATGTTTATTTTTATGCCATAGGGCTATAAAAAGACTGCAGATATATAGATAGATTGGGTAGGGACACGTTCTTTGGCAGGTAAAAAATGAATACGATATTTCATAGAGGAAAAATAATGTTAGTGATACTTTACACTACATTTACAATGTTTCACTCATGAAAGGCATTGTAGTAATTCGTGTGGTTGACCCTTAAGGTCTGGAATCTAAAAAAATATGAAATGTCAGAATAGAAGTTAGGATAAACATTGGACGTAAAAATTCGTAAACCGAAGCAATAACTCTCGGAAAGCTCACATTGAAATCTCATCATAAAAACTGTTTTGTAAATAAACAATAAAACGAAATAAGGGTCCCATATAATTCTAAAAATACTTTAATAAGATCTCCGAATGTTCGCCTATAATGAAAGATGCTGCATTGCTTCGTTATAATATCTTTTCAATGGACTTAAGCTGATGTTATTGGTTCGGTTATAAATATTGTCTTTTTTATAAAAAAATAATGATTAGGAGATTGACGACCGTCTGTGCGAACGCTGGCGTATTATGTGACGATGTTAGAAGCTGTATATATATTTTTTATAATTTGATGTGCTTAGACTTTGTATTATATATAAGCTGTGTGGCTACGGCAGTAAAGAATATAGCCACTCCCTCTCTTCCCGCGGGTGTCGTAAGAGGCGACTAAGGGATAACACAGTTCCATTACCACCTTGGAACTTAAAAAGCCGACCTATTGCGGGATAACCATCCAACTGCTGGTTTTCAAATACGCAGGCCGAAGACGGGCAGCATCGTCTTCGGTGCGATAAAGCCAGCCTTGCGGTCACCAACCCTCCTGCTCAGCGTGGTGACTATGGGCATCACACATGAGTTCACGCCATTTTTGGCGCGAACTTGTGGAGGCCTATGTCCAGCAGTGGACTGCGATAGGCTGAAGTGATGATGATGTGATTATATATTATAATGAACTAAAATGAGGTATTCTCAGCTCCTGGGGGGGATTGGGGATAGGGTCGGCAACGCGCTTGCGATGCTTCTGGTGTTGCAGGCGTCTATAGGCTACGGTCTTACCATCAGGTGAGCCGTACGCTTGTTTGCCGACCTAGTTACATAAAAAAAAAATTCTGTTTATGCATGTGGGCAATGCCATAAAGAAAATTAATTTCGAATTTTAATTAGCCAATGCGAAACTAATTTGTTGCAGAACATTTTAGTCAATTATTATTGTTCTAAAGCGTATTTTTTATGCAACATAACACACATATTGTGTGTCCATGTTATTTGTTGTTTCACTACTGTTAGTTCAATCCTCGTCATAAATATTTAGTCACGTACCCTTTACAAACATTTGTCGTAGTTTCGACGCTTGCGTATTTCGTGAGATCTACTGAATGATATTATAATTAGATGATTTTTTTATAATATGTATAAACACTATTGATATGTCGAAAAAGTAGTTTGAACTACTTAAAGCTTTTTATTTCAAAAGACAGTCGTAAATTTAATTTTTATTGTAATCTAGCGACCCACCCCGGCTTCGCACGGTTGCAAAAGCTAACAGTGTTGCTCTACTATGTTATGCATGTATTATACATATAAACCTTCATCTGGAATCACTCTATTTACCAAAGAAAACCGCATCAAAATCCGTTGCGTAGTTTTAAAGATCTAAGCATACAGACAGCGGAAAGCGACTTTGTTTTATACTATGTAATGATAAATAAATCAATAATTTTTTCTTCAAACACGCGACAATATATAAAAAAGATCTAACGTAATAAACATAGGCGGACTGTCATTTGAAACAACCTAGATTTTATACAGTCTGAAATCTAGGATCTTAGTATTCGAGGAGTGGAAAATACTATTAGCACATTTTACCGAAGTTAGCGTGTAGCGGGTATAATGTATTTCCTTCATCTCTTATCTAAGTTAAAACATAAAACCCTTTGCACAGTAAACAGGATGCCTATAAAGACTGATGTTTTATTAGAATGTCGTACGTAAAATTATATATCACCTAAATTTATACGCTTTTGAGGTTATTATGTAATCTGGAATGGTTATGGTAGACGCATGATTATAAATTGGAACAAATAAGTTTTTTTTAAGGCTGTATAAAGGACAGTGTTTTGAATACACATAGATACCATGGCCTGGTTATTTGTGCTTGACAAAGAGCAGATCCTAGTAAGGGCCGTTGGCAGTGAATAAATAGCATAGTCTAATGGGTATTTAGACTTTAATATCGGAATAAATCTTGACATTTGACACCTACAAACTCATGCAAATGGAAAATATTCCCTGAGAATTAAAAGATGATTCGAACAGATTAAATTGCAAAGTAAATTCCTGGAATAACACGAACACTGAATTCCAATCACTGCACACACGGCCTTCACACGAAATTAATTGTCACGATATAGAAGTGCCTGGCATATCTGACAGGATTCCAATTATTTTCTAGACTACGAACATATTCATTAACTCAAAGTTTAAAAGGATTATACGGGTTCACCTTTTTAATTTTATTAAAGAACCTAGATCCTCTCTAACCTGCTATTTTAGCTTTACTTGTATTTACTTTGATTAAATGTGTCCTATGTCTAAAAATAAGATGCCCTTTTTTTGCAAATGAGAGTAGTCAAAATTAAAAAAGGAACAGTTATAGAATTAAATAAAGTAACGGATTAAGGTGAGCTTATGGATTAAGTTGCGTTTGAAAAAGAAGTACTTATATTTTAAACTTTACATACCTACTATTGTTAATTTTTATTGTACTATCCTAGATATTGCTGAATCAAGGTATTTTAGAATCACATTTATAATCTTTGTTTTAGAAAACTCATACAGAATTTTGGTAAGATGTGAACCTGAATCAACATTGGATTTAGTATTTTCTTCTACTTTCCACTCCTTTTAAAATGTTACTAGCTTCTGCTCGCGACTTCGTCCGCGTGGAATAGGAACAATTCTATCGTACATGATTCTTTCGAAACTTTAACTGTTTACGCAGCGCACGCAGCGGAAGCTCTCAAAATACCCCGATTTTATAACATTCTTCATTGGTGCTCCACTCCTATTGGTCTTTGCGTGATGATATATAGCCTATGATATAAGGCTATAGCCTTCCTCGATAAATGGGCTATCTAACACTGAAACATTTTTTGCAATCGAGCTAGTAGTTCCTGAAATTAGCGCGTTCAAATAAACAAAACAAACAAACAAACTCTTCAGCTTTATAATATTAGATAGTATGGAATATATAAGAGATATAAAAAAAGTTTTATCGCACTGTATTGTTTAGAAAAAGTTTTTTTTGAGGTATAATGAATATAATGCTCCAATAAGACGTACCAGAAATCTTCAATGACATATTATGAGCAGACAATATGCAACCCTCAAAGTGCTTAATAATCTCGACCACCCGAAAGGGTCGAACCCAACATAATTTCCTATGGAGGACGTTATACAATTTATTATGGTGTTTCAAGGATACCCATTCAATTGATGCATAGTAAAGATCCTTGGATGTAGGGTCAAATTGCGTATCGAAACCTAATTGATTAATTAATTTTCACATGGTAGGTGTTGGAATTTCTTCAATATCTGAGAATCAAACCAAATTTTCGGTATTATTAGATCTGTCCTTGGGAACTAGCAAGTCTATGGGAAAAGTTATTATTAACTATAATTTTATTCGTTTCTAAGTAAAATTTTCTTTCTCGCCTATGTCTTACTGTTTGGTCAATTCTTATCCTACTAAAATTATTTATAAACGGGATATTTACCATGTTTTTTGTTTTCATTTTCTGGAACTCGATATTTCGATATTATTAACGAATATTCGTAGCGTTATATCAACGTTGCTCACGAGATAATTTTAGTAATAAATCTAACCATGATAATTTAAAAACAATTCTTTTCTTTCGTCTATTTATGATTTTGTGAAAATATTTAGAAAAAAGATTTGTTTATTTTGCTAAGGTCAAGTTTAAGTTTTGTTTTTATATGTATGTAGCCTCAAATTACTGAAAGCTCTTTGCTTTGACAATGTGAGTGATAAGGGTTAATGTAAACGGTAGAATTTAGGTACTCTTGTTTTTTTTAAATGACATTGAATTAAAAAAAAAAAAACAGTACAGTTAAGTTTGTTATTTATTGAAGTAGGGGAAGGGGGGATGGTAGGAAATATCTTGCTAAAACTTTCGAGCAGCCCGAATGTCTAAGTAACTCAACTCTACAAAAGATCACAGCTAAATAATACTGCTCAACTGGTGTTCAAGTGGTGAGTAAGATAGCCAGAAATCTTGGGAAGATCGGGGATAGAGTCGGAAATGCGCTGGCAATTCTCCTGGTACTGCTGGTGTTCCTAAGTAACGGTATTTGCTTACCATCATGCGAGTCGTAACTTTTATAATATAAAAAATATTTACTCTACAATATATTATTTATTAGTCTAGCTATCCAAAGGGGGAACGCTGCCAGTATCTTCGGAACCTTGCCTAAAGGGACTCCTTTTAATAATATATTTTAGTTATTATATTATATTTTTTAAGATTTTTAGTTCTAAGTTCGTTGTTTTAGTATATATTTTTATATTTATTTGTATTTTAATTTAGTAATATGTATTAATAATTAATTAAATAAGTATAATCATATTATTTTCTATTTCTATTCGGTGCGTCTGGAAATTTTAATCCATTACTCAGAATCGCTCGACACATTCTAAGATAAAATGGAATATCTAAGTCCCAAAAGCAGCATTTCTTAACTTAACCACAGCGTATCTAAACTTTGTAAACACTCATTTTAGATTAAGAAGGAGATTTTCTGAAGACAAAATAATTATTACCGTCCAAATGAGGTTATCTCGAAGATCTTTGCGGTAACATTTTTTTTTCTTGATAATCGCTGATAGAAAAAGTTTTGGATGTTTTAATTGTCATGATGAAATTTTCGCTTTGAAATTATTTTGTGATAATGTCAAGTTTTATGAGAAAAAGTTTAATAAGATTTTTAATTTGTTTTCTTAAACAAAATTTAAAAAAAAAAGTTAAAATAGATTTTAATCATACCTAACATTTTTTTTATTTGTATTAAAAATTGTTAAAAAAGTACTAAATGTAACACAGTAAGTTCTGTTCAACTTGTAGCGAGAGTTTGAAGCATGAAGATAATTTACAACATTTTCTAGATTCTGCACAATTTGTAATATTGAAATACATTTAAAAATATACTATGAACCATTGATTTATGGTTCATTTTCGTTTGTCATATCATATATTTACAGTATCTATACGATCAAATTGACATTTGGTACCGACTGCACTTTCCCTTTTTTATGTTTCCGAAACTTGTTTCATATTTTTACAATTGTTCAGATATTAAATACAATAATAGAAAGATTCTGTCTAAAGTTTTATTTATTAGACTCCAGGACTCACGTGACTTTACTCATAATTCAGCCTGTAACATTCCACTGTTGGGCATTTACCTCTTTCTCCATGTAGGAGAAGGATCAGAGCTTAATTCACCACGCTGGTCCAATGCGGGTTCGCGGATATATTCCCTACTATGGAGTAACGATTGCTATCAGGTGTACATGATAACAACCGGGAACGACCGCTTAACGTGCTCTTCGAGACATGGTGGGGAGACCCATAAGGGCTAACAAGCAGACCGGAAATAAATATTTGTATAAACACAAATCCGAGCGGGAATCGAACCCGCGACTGTCTGTGCTTAGGCGCCGCCGACACGGCACACGCACCATTATATTATCAAAGCGGTCGGATAATACCACGAGCCAGAGCTAGTACATTAATAAATGAAATTGTATTATTTATACGAATTTTTTATCTACAAAGTTATTATTGCTTCTAGTTCAATAGAAAATGTATTTGGTATGAAAATAATGTTTCAATGAACTTTATTCAATTCATGACAATATCTAGAACTTAAACGATTATACTTTGTCCATTTTATTATTAGTCTTTTGACAGCTCCGGCCCATGAAGTTTCATATTGTTTAACTAAAAAATTCATAGATATAATATCGTACTTCATGGACGGGTACCGCCCCTTTAGTGATATGCCACTCATAAAGATTACTATGATTGTGCCACAGATTACAAATAATCGGTAGAAATAAATGCTAATCTATATTATAAACAGGTGAAGTTTTTAACTTTGTTTGTTTGTAGGAAGTAATCTTCGCAAATAGTAATCCGATCATGAAAATTCTTTCACGAACAGAAAGCTACACCATTCAGGAGTAGGTACCATAGGCTATAGTTTATTGTTATTGAACACAAAATTCAGTGAAAAATAATAATATTAATAAGTATATGTAAATCAAATCGGACAAAAATATACATTATATTAGCTGCTGCCCGTGACATCGTCTGCGTGAACGCTATACAGCACGAAAAATACCCTTTAAAATAACATTAATTTACCCATTTCTTCTTTACATTACATATCTACAGAAAGTGCAGTAACGGAGAGAGACTGTCTATTATAAAATTGACCTTCAAAAAGTGCTTATTTTCAGCCTGCTTTGAATAAATGACTTTATGGTGATTCTACTGAATTAAGTCATAAGTTGTGACTAAAGCAGATGGAGAAAATAATGAATAAGGAATACAGAATAGGGTAAAAATACATACTTATAGGTCTTCTCGATAAACAACATTAGTGGTTTGGCTACCTATCATGACATTTGGCGTTCGCGTCGGCTTTCTTCGTTATTTAGTTTATGGCGGCACGTCACTAGCTAGCACTAGCACTAGCGTTTCATTGGAAACTCCCTCGCACACACCCCACAAGTCCAAATTGCTTACAGCAAAAGCGTGCCGTTCTCGAGTTTAAATTTTGTCATAAATCTATGCAGTTATTATTATTATATACAGATAAACTCGATGAATTTTATAAGACATAGATGAAGCAGCTTAAAGCTTATATAAAAACATTTTTTTAAAATGTTTTGTTCATCTCTGAAACGAATTAACGATACAATTTTTAAGAAGAAAATGCACAACTCCATCTATGACTTTTAAAAATAACCAATTAACCTCACCAACATCATCAGATTAAATTTAAATTATTTATATCCAAAAAGGGATTGATGATGATGTTATTGAAATCTCATAGATGGCACTGCTTTAAAATTGTCTTGATACTACTTATATTCATTTAATTATGTTTATCGGCCTAAGTTACTTATATTGCGTGATTTTTATAGAGTGAAGCTAGCTTATAGCATGGTTATTAACATAATAACAACAACATTCAAATATGCGTCGTTAGATTACACGTTGTTACAGAATGCGTTAAAGAAATAAAGGTTCACTGCTCGTTCCCCGTAGGTGATAGCACGATAATAATTATGTAGCCTATATGTTGACCTGACTTCTAAATAATATTCGTGCCAAATTTGAAAATAAATTCATGCAGTACTTTTTGAGTTTATCCCGGACATACATAGAGACAAACAGACAAAAATTCTAAAAACTATATTTTTGGCTTCTGTATCGACTGTAGATCACACCCCAAGTATTCTTTTAAAAAATATTCAATGTACAGTTTTGTCTTTTCTACCATTTTATTATATGTATAGATATTGCCTTGCAACGATATTGTTCATCGATATTCAGTTGACGTACATATATATATATAACTTATTTATGTTTTACGTCGTAATATTTTCATATTAATAAATATTATATTTTTTAACAAAAAAATTAGCGATACCGATTATTCTTTAGGACATCACTAAACCTTGTCAGTCGTCGATCTGTCAAAAGACTAATAATAAAATGGACAAACTAGCATGGAAATATTATGGATATATAATTTTTGAGTCAGACCACAGTCATACTTGATGGAAAACAGGGTATAGTATATTTATGTATACTTATTTAGAAAATTCTTATTTTATAATTTTGGAAGGTGCACAAAAACTATTATTACGTAGAAGTACAAATATTTTTTGACGTGACAATGTCTAATAAAACGCCGGCGGCATGCACGAAAAAGGATGACTAATTGTAGAGTTACGCTCATTGTCGACGCCGGTGCCGCTTTGGCGCAGCGGTCACAGCACTGGATTGCGATTGGCTGTTGCGCGGGTGGTTGCGGGTTCCATTCCCGCACACGACAACATTTGTATTGGCCATACAGATGTTTGCCGTGGTCTGGGTATTTGTGCAGTCCTTGTGGGTCTCCCCACCGTGCCTCGGAGAGCACGTTAAGCCGTCGGTCCCGGTTGTCATCATGTACACCTGATAGCGATCGTTACTCATAGTAGGGAATATATCCGCCAACCCAAATTGGAGCAGCGTGGTGGATTAAGCTCGATCCTTCTCCTACATAGGGAAGAGGCCTATGTCCAACAGTGGGATATTACATGCTGAATCGTGATCGTGATCGCTCATTGTCCCGTTACGCTCGTTATACGCTTGCGCCGCATCTATTTCTCTTCCACTCGATTGACCTATACGTCCGAGGAAATGTTTTGTTATGACGTTGTTGCGTTAAACTATCGCCCGTAAACCGACTTTACAGACAACCAATTTTTTTGGTGTTTAGTGTTGTTGTGACCTTCTCGTATACACCGTATAGTACATAATATAGTTGTCGGTGGCAGTTGTTATCATAGACACTTTGTGGCAATTACTCGAAGTAGTTCAATTATCAGGCCAGCCTGTAGTTAGTTACCGTTGCATTTTAGGCTCCGAACCATCGCCTATTTGGGACTTTTCCTAGCAGTGACATAATATAGGCTTATTCAGTTCAGTTCGGGTTATATTCATATTTAGTAAGATATAAGGGTAAAATAAAGGCACTCAACACTTTAATGGTTATGTTTAGAAACGAGAGTAAAAAATACTTTAAACAACAATGATTAAGAAGATTTATTTTATGTCATAAATCGAAGATTAGATAAGATTTACGAACGAATTGAATCGGATTTATTTTTCTCAATTTTGTTTTACAACTCATCATATTTAACAGCTGACTTCGCTTGCACAGTTGCAATAAGTTGAAAAATCTTCGCTACTATTCGCGTCGGGCGTGTCTGTCTGTTCAGACATCTTTATCGTTTTCGACAGCCGTCTGAGAAGTTGTACGTATTTGAAAGTTTTGCGAGTGAATATTATTTTATTGGTAGCAATCTGTTTCGAGACTTTGACTTTAATGTATGATCTACAAGTGTAATGAATTCTTGAGGGTTAAAGTTTTGATGTGATTGATAAATAATGTTATAGTAGAAGATCCATACCTAAGTCGATCATCACCGAGCTGATAAAATAATGAAACATCTATACTAATATAATAAAGCTAAAGAGTTTGTTTGTTTGTTTGATTGAACGCGCTAAACTCAGGATCTACTATCCGATTTGAAAAATTCTTTCAGTGTTAGATAGCCTATTTATCGAGGAAGGCTATAGACTATATATCATCACTCTAAGACCAATAGGAGCGTAGCGAAAATGAAAAATGTTTCAAAATTTGGTTTTTTCCTTTTGAGAGCTTCCGCGGCGTAAACGGTTAAAGTTTCTCACAAATCATGTATGACAGAATTGGTCCTATTCCACGGGGACGAAGTTGCGCGCAGAAGCTAGTAATGTTATAGTAGAAGATCCGGACCTAAGTCAATCATCACCGAGCTGATAAAATAATGAAACATAGTTTATAATAAATTTTGTATATTAGATAATATATTAAAAATGGGTTGCCTAAAAAATCCTGAACCGACTAATTCTAATTAGTAAGCGTAGCGTAGCTAAATGTACATATTTTAACTATACATACTATTTTCTATGAAATTTTTAACTAATTAAGTTGTGAATTGTAAATATGTATAATATTTAATAAACATTTGTTAAGAAAAAAAATTTACACTTTGATTATAATTAAAGACAAGTTGCGAAACGTGGTTTTACTCACGTAATTTCCGATCCCGTGGGAATGTCGGGATAAAATGTAACCTATGTGTTATTCTAGATCTCCAGCTATCTACGTAGAAAGTTTCATTAAAATCGATCCTGTAGTTTTTGAGAAATAGTAACATACACATACATACATACGTATACATCCTCACTAACTTTCGCATTTGTAATATTAGTTACCTCTTAATAAATTTTACGAATAACAATATTATATAATGTTTTGTTGTCAGTGAGTTAAAGATAATGTGTTGTAACAGAATTCACTTTCCATTTTTATTATCATACATTGATGAAATGCGAAACACATTTTACGAATTTCTCGAGTTTTTACGCCGGTCTGGGCTACTAAATATAGCGGATTTTGTCGAATATTTTATAAAAAAAAAGCATTAAAATATTGTAATAATCATAATATGTAGAATATATTCAAATACTTTATCTCGTGAATAGTCCACAAATAATAAAATATAAATTTCTCTAAAGGAGTGTTTATTTATTGTTTTTATGATACTAAAATTTAGGAAGGATTTTAAGTTTTATATCGGTTTTTCAAACTCCAAATCGACTGTAATTTTACGTTAAATTATTATAATCTAACTAGTAGCGAAACACGGTGTTGCTCAGGTTAAAATACATCGCAGAACCTTTCAGAGAGAAAAAATGAGAAATCTTTTCAGATGTCCTGATGCGTTAGAAAAGGACAGAAATATATGTTTTAACATTTTCACCACATACCACCACCCACTTTCACCAACCGCGACCAAACTCCCTTACTACTACCTGGAGACCAAGGGGTATTTACCACACCAACGCGAAGTGGGAAGTTGATTGTGTTTGGTGTTGATAGAGAAAGCTGTGTATTTAGGTACTAAGTACTAACAAAGCATTTTATATACCTATATATTTTCATAATTATTTGGTTTTCTTGAATTAAAATTTTTAATTATGGTCGAATTTCGACCTCTGGGCGACCACTAGTACTAATAAATGGAGATCCGGTTTTTTTGTTTTGTTCATTTATACTGCGAAGACTACTGAACCAATCGGAATAATACTTATACCGTAAGATGCAGCGTGTTTCGGAGAAAGTTTTAGTATATGATATGTTGGTGATTACTTATTGTATAAAAATATGGATGGAAAGATGTCGCTAGTATTGAATAAAAGAAAATTCCATAAGTATTATTTCATTTAATCGCTGTTAGTGGAACCGTACGATGTATCTCTCGACCTTGTAGCTTGCACAGACTGTCAACTCTGCATCGGCACGGAACGGGATGGGCTATATTGGATCTTTTTAGTCCATTTGTTAAAGGGAATGAATTTTCCTTGAATGTCATATGATATTTTTTCTGCAGTTGAATGATTTCTCCTTTTTATTAAATTCCATTTTTAAATTATTTAGTGGCGTTTGGTTTAAACAGTTATAATTATACTTTTTTCCATGAGCATATCTTCTAAATTAATCTAACTATATACCCTAAGACGAAATTGAAGCAGTGAACTCCGGCATTAAGCTGGCTACTTGCAAAAAAGGGTTTGTCCGAGTGACAATTACTTAAATTTAAAAATAAACAGGCTGTTAATTTTACAAGAAATTACTACCAAAAAAAAAAGTCCCGCCATTTATTTTATTCATCATTTAATTTAAGTCTTATTATACGTCTAAATTATGTATTCCTTAGATCAAACATTATTCCCCTAAATTCTTAACACAGAACGTATGTAACATTATGTAAGATAAGTAAATGTATGTAAGTAAACCGGGTTACGATGAAATAGGCTTTTCAAACTGGGTCGATATTATATTAGCTAATATTTTGTTGAGAGCGATCCATCTCAATCTAAGAGAAAGATGCTGGTAATCCATTGAATATAGAGGGTACTGTGACGCAGTGATTTTTGAAGTGAAACTTCTTTAGGTGCATGAGGGTAAAATTTGAGAGAAAGGCAACACGGCAACGTGTGACGCGTCAGTACTTGGATGGGTGACCGCCCGGGAATACCGCGTAAAGTTGGCTTTTTTTTAATTAGTTATTTTTTTCAATTCGTTTTTTTTTCATTAGTTTGCCAAAGAAGTTTCACTTTTGACATGTCTACTTTGTACGCACGCAATTTTTTTTTCTGTATACGAACTGCAAGATTGCTTAGGGAGCCTTTATGGTCGAGTGAATGGAATACTTTCGTTGAAATTAGATGGCATTAAGCCTATAATATCACACTGCTCAACATACGCCTCCTTTTCCATGTAGGAGAAGGATTCGAGCTTAATCCGCTGCTCCACTGCGGGTCGGCGGATATGTTCCCTACTAAGAGTAACGATTAGATACTAGATCGTTCAATAAGTCCCGAGACTAACCTGGAAATGGCGCATATATTAAAAACTCTTTTGATTTTTAAAAAGTACTGGCTATCAATACAAAAATATGTGTCAAATTTTTAAAAATGGAACAATATAATTATTGATTTTGAAACATATAAGTGACGCTACGGTTGTAATTTCGATACAATGGAAAAAAACGAGTTTCGCGTGTTGATAAATATTGTTTTTTAATGGGAAAAAATACCGTTAAAGCACAGCAATGGCTTATAAAATGTTATGCAGGATCAGCTCCCTCTAAAGCAACCATTTTTCGGTGGTATGCCGACTTCAAACGCGGTCGCATGGACACCAATGATGGGGAACGCTCAGGTCGTCCAAATGAAGCAGTGACTCAACAAAATATTAACCAAGTCCTCAAAATCGTATTGGAAGATCGGAAGGTAAAAGTGCGAGAAATAGCCGAGATAGTGAAGATTTCAGCTGGTAGTGTTTTCACTATTTTACATAAAAATTTGGCCATGAAAAAGATTTTTTTCTAAGTGGGTGCCGCGTTTGCTTACAACTGATCAAAAGGAACAACGTATCAATGATTCAGAGCGATGTTTGGCGCTGATGAATCATAATAAAAAGGATTTTTTACGTCGGTATGTAACAATGGATGAAACCTGGATATACCATTTCACTCCGGAATCCAATCGGCAGGCAGCGGAGTGGAGAGCGGCTGGTGAAAGCCGCCCGAAGCGTCCAAAGACTCAGAAATCGGCCGGTAAGGTTATGGCGTCTATATTTTGGGATGCGCATGGAATACTTTTCATCGACTACCTTGAAAAGGGGCAAAATATAAATAGTGACTATTACATGTGCTTATTGGAGCGATTGAAGTACGAAATTGCGGATAAACGGCCTCACATGAACAAAAAGAAAGTGGTGTTTCACCAGGACAACGCGCCTTGTCACAAGTCCGTGAGAACGATGGCCAAAATTAACGAATTGCTTCCTCATCCCCCTTATTCGCCAGACTTGGCCCCCAGCGATTACTGGCTGTTTGCAGACCTCAAAAAAATGCTTCAGGGTAAGAAATTTGACTCAAATAGTGAAGTTATCGCAGCAACGGAGGCTTATTTTGAAGCCAAAGACAAATCGTTCTACACACATGGGATAGAAAAGTTAGAAAAGCGTTGGAGGGACTGTATCGCTCTTGGAGGAGACTATGTTGATGAATAAAAATTAATTTTATAAAAAAGACCTTTTTTAGTACTTAGTCTCGGGACTTATTGAACCACGCGTTACTTTCAGGTATTTATGATAACAATCGGGTCCGACGGCTTAACGTGCTCTCCGAGGCACTGCGAGGGACACACAAGGACAATCAAGACAGGACAAAGTTTAAATAAATTATGTCACATCATCAATCTAACTTTTTTCTTCATTTTATTCATATATTTCTTCGTTTTTATGTCTGGTGATCATCACATATAGTTACGTATAAAGGTACTATGCAGCAAGAAAAAAAAATGGTTGATAAAAGTGATTAAACTACTAATAAACATTATTTTCTCATAATCGTCATACTAAACTAAAATTACAAAAAAAATCACTCAACAACCACATTAGCAATTTCTACCGGTTCCCATAAATAAACTTTAGACATAAAATTTTTAACTACGTCACTAACCTAAACGTACTCCAAGTTTAATTTTATTATTAAAACGCGTGAAAGCAACCCAATATTATTTCGAAATAGCCTCACGAAAAGGCAAACCTTTCAAGTAAACTATACTGTATCTATACTATTACTAATATTATAAAGAGGTAAAGTTTCTAACTTTATTTGTTTATAGGGGGTAATCTTCGCAAAGACTGATCCGATCATGAAAATTGTTTCACTAACAGAAAGCTTCACTATTCAGAAGTGACATAGGCTCTAAATTATTGTTATTGAACAGAAAATTCAGTGAAAAATAATAGTATATGTAAATAAAGTCGGAGAAATGCGAGCGAAATGAAAACTTTACTATAATTATTTGCATCAAAAAAATAAAATAAATAACGCCCAACGAAGTGGGCACAGGTCGGCTAGTCACCCTAATATAATTCAAAGGAAACACTCAAATATTAAAGCGAACAATACAGCTGTTTTACGAGCCTTTGCTCAAATATGAAATGTTCGTTACGGCCACTTGAAAGCCAGTAAAATGTTATCAGAACATCAATACTCCGGTTATGATCGTCTTAAACACCCCTGAATATCTGAGGTACTAAAGATAATGTACATATTAATAGATATCACACATCTTTTTACCCGACTGCCAAGGAAGGGTTATGTTTTTCGCGCGTATCTTGTATGTATGTATGTATGTATGTAATATTCTTAATTACCTCATTTCTCTAGAACCGCTGAACGGATTTGCATAATTGAGATATCGTTAGATTTGTCTTAGCAGCCCAAGTGTTCTTAGATAGGTGAAATTAAAAAAAAAAACATGGCGGCTGTGCGAAGCCATTGTAGTTAATGAAGAAATAAATTTTTTTTTAGAATACTATAGTATGGGTATCAAATTAAAGGGCTCAATACAAGGATTTCAAAAATGTATATTATGATTATTATTACCGTAATAATAATAAAGAAATACAATAAGAAAGTTTAAAAAATGTTGACTTTGCTCTTTCCGTTTTTACGCAGGCGGGTTTTTTGTTTTCTTTTAATTATATTACTTGTTTATCTATCTACTAGCCGACCCGTGCCCATTTCGTTGGGCGTTAATTATTATTTTTGCGTTAAATATTATTAAATATAGCCTATGTCAGTCCCGAATAGTGTAGCTTTCTGTTAGTGAAAGAATTTTCATGATCGGATAAGTATTTGCGAAGATTACCCCCTACAAACAGACAACAGCACTTACAAAAGTTTTATACTTTAAAATAATAATTAATTTGTTATTAAATATGTTATCAGTGCTGGATATAAGCCTCCATTTCTTTCAAAGAAATAGATTAAAACCTGTCTCACCAATCTACTGCAAACTATTGAGTCATCTGGTAAGAAAAATTCTAAATATAGGTCAAAATTCTGTGATCTCAAGGAAAAAAGAGATAAGTCAATTTATAGTTAAGTAAATAATTAAAACTTTGAAAAATGAGATCTTTACACCTATTGATTTAAAGTATTAATATGTCTCTTGCCAAAAAGGACTTAAGCCATTAATATATTGAACATTAAATAAATTACAATTTTCTAACAATCACATGAGTTGCTTTCTTATTAATTGCATTTCGAAAAGTTCAAATCTATATACTTATCGCCTTTTTCCTTAATACCACAGAATTATACTCGTAATATCGTAGTAATCTACGAGTAGGTATATAAATAAAAATGAACGTTGCTAATCGCATAAATCGAGAATGTCCCAACCAATTCGGCAAATTTTTTTTTTGTATTATGGCCCACGGAGGGATTTAATACGAAAAAAAATTAAGGTTTTTTACATTTATTTAATTTTTACTATTAACTATTGACAGAACGAAGTACGTACGGGCAGCTAGTAGATAATATAATATAAAATACACACCGAAATTATAATACGCGTATTCAACAGTCCCGAGGCGGTTCACCTAACTCAGTCGTGTTTTAGAAATGTGTACAACACAACATACAACGTAACAATCTGTCTTGTATAAACAGACCTGCCCTATTTCCTCTGACCCACTTACTGCACCTGGACCAGGACTCCTATCTAGATCATTAGAATTGTTTTCTGAACTAAACTTTACTCACGTTCAAGTATTTTGATATTAATTATAAGTTTTATCGTTTTCCGCGATTTTAATTATCAAACTACGAAGTTTAAATTGACGACGCGTTGGCGCATTTACGGTCACAGCACTGGTTCGTGGCTGTTGCGCTGGATGTTGCGGGTTCGATTTCGCACATGAGAAACATTTGTATTGGCCATACAGATGTTTGCCGTGGTGTGGGTGTTTGTGGAGTCCTTGTGAGGCGGAGTCCTTGTGGGTCTCCCCACCGTGTCTCAGAGAGCACGTTAAGCCGTCCGGTCCCGGTTGTTATCATGTACACCTGATAGCGATCGTTACTATAGATAATATAGTCGAGAATATATCCGCCAACCTGCATTGGAGCAGCGTGGTGGATTAAGCTCTGATCCTTTTCCTACTTGGGGAAAGAGGCCTATGCCCAGCAGTGGGATATTACAGGCTGAAGCGAACTTTAAAATGGTACAATTCTTTTTAGTTTTTAAAAATTCGTTAAAAAAAACCATTAAACACAAGAACCTATTATTTTATCCTAGAGATAACCGACTCAACGTCGAACCAAAATAGAATCCATATTCAAAAATATTTTGCTAAAAAAAATCGAATCAATTGAGATAGAATTATTAAACGTCAAAAAGCAAAACCATATTATATTTGATTCTTATTAATTTTTAAAGACTTGATTGATAATTTTACAATAATATGTAGAGGATTGTCTTAAAGAATCTCAACTGACTAGTAAAATGGCCGATAAAAAAGAAACTTTTTTCAAAATCAAACGGCCATAAAGAACTTCCTTAATTCCGATCCTTCGCAGAATCTTAAAATATGCAAAGCACCGTCGGAGGGTTCTCTCATGGCGTCCTTGGAGTTTTTTCCATGACTTGAGCAGGTGGATGCTGCTTCATTAAAATTCGCCCTAAAAACCGGAATGACCAAGGTCGTATCCCAGATCAAGTTATACTGGCCGATCGTATTTGGGATACTTTGGTTAAAATGTGAAGTATTTTGGTTTTAACGTCAGAAACAAATCCTTGACGTAGGCAAAGGGGTGAGATTTTTTTTTTTGTTTTTAAGACATAAATTAAAAAAAATGTTTAATCGATTTTAATTTACTAGCTAATTTAAATTATTTTTGAAGTTATACTTCTTTTGGCGCGTTAGAGAAAAATGATGAGAGTAAATTTTTACAATGCGCGTGTGGATACGAAGTAGTTCAAGCATGACTTATTGTCTAATTATTAAGTGGTAGGTTTTTTTGGAAGTATTTTAATACTCTAGCCGTGAAGTATAACTTCTTACGTGCGTACATAAGTACACACACACTTTTTTTAGGTTATCAAACCTCTTTGTACATATATCAAACTCATTAAAACTCGTTGTTTCGTGGAATGGAGTAATTAACACTATAAAAGAAGGTTTATTAATCATTTGTTTATGATATGTTTTCAGTATCTATACGATCAAATTGACATTTGGTACCGACTGCACTTTCGCTTATTTATGTTTCCGAAACTGAAAATATGAAACAATTTTTAAAATTGTTCAGACAATAAATATAATAATAGAAAAATTTCTGTATAAAGTTTTATTTATTAGACTCCATGCCTCACGTGACGTTGCTCACGATTCAGCCTGTAACATCCTGCTGCAGGGCATTTACCTCTATCTCCACTCCCAGCTCTTTCTCACGCTGGGGAGACTAAGAGAAGAGAAGTTGAATATGCATTTAAACCTCTATTTTAAGTAATAGATATATGTATATTATAGTAAAACATAGTGGGTACTAAAATAAAAATTAAATTAAAACTAATTGATTCTACGACTTATATTCAACGTTTTAAACTACCCAATTTGTATTTTAAAACATAAAATTGTAGTTTTTCGAAGGCATTCTTAGCACTACTATTCACTGTTTTTTTTTTTTATATATGTAAAAATACGAATCTTTAAATAGATTGACGAGCGTAACAACCATCGAATCTACAAGAACTCATGTGTCTAAAGTAAATCTTATTGTGGCATTTTCTTACTTCTAGATCTCAAGTCATTTTACAATTTTGTTCTGAAGCATGATATGTTTATTGCAATATCTATTTACTTGTAATAAGACTTAAATTAGTAGGTAATTAATCCTTGTTGCTAAACGAAATTAACATGATGTAGAAATAGTGTTATATTTTTATATTTCTTTGTGTCATGAATTAAGTTGTTAAGTGTTGTAAGAGTTTGGCGACAACTTTAACTTTGAGTCAATTTTCTCAATAATAGTTAAGGATTGTTTTTTGTCAATTAAAGTATCGGGGACATAACATAATGTAAATTTAATTTCACATTAAACCGAAATGAAAAAAAAAAAAAACTTTATTACAGACAAAAGCCCGGCGAAGGAAATCGCGAAATATTTTCTAATTCATAATTCAATCTCATTTCCATGCACCTTAGCATAATCGTGATCGGGTCAAGGACTGATAATGTGGGTTATGAAGAAGCCGAGTCAAAAACCGAGTTCATTAATGTAAAATCAGTTCCTTCCTAAATGTCTGAATCGATATAAACCGATGCAACTTCCTTCGCCCGCACCGAGCAATACGAGGCTTTAATCCAAGACGTTAAAATTCATTTTTAATTGGACATAGCTTTGTCATTTCCGACTTTTGTATTGTAATGCGTTTTATACCAGGACAAGGTTAGGTTAGAAAGAGAGATATGTATATAAACTCGTGTTAGTGAGACAGAGAGAGGAATAGAGGAATGCAAGGCTGATGGTTCGCAGGTACAGTGACCTGACCTAGTTCGAGGTGCAGGCCATGGTGTAAATATTGATTCAGCGAGACAACCTGTTGCTAAGGTGGGGTCTTTGAGACCTTTTCGGTATTGCAGGTTGACTTCACGTCTCATAAGGTACATATTAGGGATAATGAGGGTTGCATGTAAAGTTAGACGATTCGGTAAATTGAAATTTTTTGAAAATAAATACTTATTTGATTTTGATAAAAGTTAATTCACTTATATTTAACTTTACTAACTAGTACATTGACTAATTAGTACGTTGGATAATAATATCCTGTTAGGAATATTGCAGCGTGTGGGATTAAGTTTATTTTACGGGATAAAACGAGTGCGCTTTAGACCACATGAGTGAAGTAAAACTTACGAAACGGAACTCTCTCTCTTTCTATCTTCGCTAACTTAGATCTCCCTCTAAACTTCCCCTCACCCGATCACACTTTTCGTAACGCTCTCGTCACGCATTTACCAGCTTACTCCCCAAATCAAGCGCGCGTAAAGAAGTTTTACTTCAATAAAAAGACTTATGAAAACGTTTGCAAGTTTTTACAGCATAGTATACTCACATTAATTTGTTGCAATTCATTCAATAATCCTTTTCTGCTATAATGTCAAGAAAATTTTCAGCCTATCGCAGTCCACTGCTGGACATAGACCAAGTTCGCACTAGACATTATGGCCTAAACTCATGTGTTTTGCCCATAGTCACCACGCTGGGTAGGCGGGTTGGTGATCGCAGGGCTGGCTTTGTCGCACCGAAGTCGCAATAGATATAAATGTCAACAACAGATAGAAAATACTATGCTGTATATCACTAACAAATAACAACATTAATCTTACGATTTAGAATTGTTAAATAATTGTTTTCATCTCTGACAAATCCTCTAATCGTTTCAACCTTTGGTTTCAACTTCAGAGGGCGGGTGACAGCCACATTTTCGTAACAGACTTTAAAGTACTGACAGATTCAATATTTTTGTAACGCAGTCACTTATATAAACATTTAGAATTACAGTTTTTTTGATTCTGTACGTTTTCTATTAAAAAAAAGTTTTTAGTATTATAGACTAAATTATGTCATAAATTGAGAAATTGAAAATGAAAGATGTATGAGTTGATGGAAGCGTGTTAAAATTTTTCATGTTACTATAATCTTTTTACTCCCATAATTCTACAAATTCGAGAATCACTCATAATTATATCGTTTATTTAATATTTTTCTGACTGGAAGAGAATGTCATTAGGCTATAAATTAGACTGTTCTTTCAACTATTTTAATTAAAAAAGAAGTGTGGTGTATATTCGACGACACGACTTATAAAAATATATAATAACAGCATTCATCACGTAGGTGGACTATACATTAGACACTGTTATAGCGAACATACACATTCGTTACAGACGTTTTTTGCCGGCTACCCCTCCGCATCTTCCCATAAGGAACTTCGTTCCGAAACTTTACAATTAAATGTATAAGTATTAAGAATCATCATCATCACATCAGCCTATCGTAGTCCACTGCTGGACATAGGCCTCCCCAAGTTCGCGCCAGACATCACGGTTTTCCGCAATCCTCATCCAGCCTACACCGGCAATCTTACGTAGATCGTCTCGGTCCAACGGGCCGAAGGACGTCCCACACTGCGTTTGCCAAGACGTATTAAGTATTAAGTATATACCTAATAAAACTTTGATTCACAGCTAGTCATTTTTTTCAGCTTGGGTGCTAGGCTGGCTGATGTGCAAGACCGTCCCGTACGTGCAAGGGCTCTCCGTAGCTGCGTCTGTCTACAGTCTAGTTGCAGTTTCACTTGACAGGTAAGTTTAGATTATATTACCAGCTATACCCGTGCGAATTTACACTAAATAAGTATAATAATTATCACAATACAAAATTACAAAAAAGTATTTATAAGTGAATTGATTTCAAATTGAACAAAAAAAAATTACCGACTGTCAATCAGGTTGACGTTGTTTCGAAATTAAAACCGTCATATTATATAATTTTCATAATTAATTAATTAATTCTCAAAAACAAAAGCAATAATAATTTTTTTAGTTGTTGATGCCGATAGATCAAGCTATTATCTATAAAATGATATATACTCGATGTGGAGTAATTGTGAGTTTTTTTCTAAAAAGAGAGGCAAACATCTTATCCTTAGGGTATTAATATATGTATGATAAATATTAACGTTCCAAGGGGATAAAGAATTGGGAGCTATGTATATACAGACAATAGGACTGATTTCAATTCACTATACTTTGATACGATAAATAGTTCAAAGCATTTTGTGTGACCTTAAATAATAACGTTATATAGTTACAATGCTAATTATCTTAATAGTACACAAACGAAACACAAAGTTATGTATAACTATACAAAGTAGACGTCATTATAAATTAAGCAGGGGTCTTTTCAAACCTTCCTCACTCGAACCCAAAAGGGTTAAAAGTTTATAGTGAAGGGACAATATATACGAAATTAGGCCAAACTCAAAATCTTGTTTACTGTTTAAATACATTATTTATTGTGTAAGAATTTGGCTTTTGTAGAAAAACTTGACTGAAGCCTTATACGAGTGGTTAAACCACTGACTTCATAGTACACAAGAAGAACATCGTAAAGTGGTTGTTGTTTAAGGTGTATGTAAAAAAGGGAAAAAAATCAACTCCTCTTTATTTATCTGAACTTCTCGGCACTTTAGTGCTAGGATATAAATAGGAAACTTATGTTTCCTTTAAAATATTTTAATTGTGCATTTATATCTCTTCTGGTGGGGTGTATTTTCTGGTTGGTAACTACGTTTAGTATGAAACCTCTTAGGTTGGTAATTTGTTTAATCATCCTTTACCAAGTACTTGGATAAGTTTCAAAATCAAATTATTCAGATCATAATATTCTGGTTAGTTGAAATTAATTTTAGTATTAATTTATACAACGTTGTGAAAATAATCCGGTTTTAACCGCTTGGTATCAAATCGTAATGACGGTATATTTTTACTGTAGAACAGTGTTTTTCAACCTGTGGGTCGCGACCCCCTGGGGGGTCGCGAAGCTGCCGTAGGGGGGTCGTCAGAGGTCGAGAGAACTTTAGTAAAAAACAATAAAGATCAAATAGATTGATTTATTAAGTAAGAGTATTTTAACAAAAGGATATACTCAAACATTTTTATGTTAGTATAAACAAATTAACAAGAAATAAACTCCTAATACTCATGTTATTGCGAAGGTTGTCCTTGTTTTTAACCGACATCCAAAAAAGGAGGAGCTTCTCAATTCGGTTGTATTTTTTTATGTATGTTCGCTCAGAACTTTTGACTGGGTGGACCGATTTCGATGAATTTTGTTTTAATTGAAAGGTATTGCATGTTATGTGGTCTCATTTAAATTTAATTGAGATCTGACAAGTACTTTTACATTATATATCTAATAATGCGTATTTACTTGACTACTTTTTCGTCGACCTACGTTGTATTAAACCGCGTAACTTTTCACTGGGTTTATCGATTTTGATGATTCTTACTTTAATCAAAAGCTAATACTTGTCATGTAGTCTTGTATAAATTTGATCGAGATCTGATTACAACTTTTTGAGTAATCTTTGATAACGCGCATTTGCTTGACTGTTTTTTTGTTTTATTACTTTGTATCACTTGTCGATGTAATTGAAGTCGGTTTTTTTTTTCGTTTGCGAGCAAACACAATTATTGATTAACCAATTTCTCCCATCGTGGATCTGTATTTGCTACACATAGAATTAAATCGTTTTCCAAATTTAAGCGGTTTATTTGTTTACTTGTTATATTGGCCATTGGTGAAAATGTCAACTAGCATAAGTACGAGGTGGCAAATGGAATCAAACACTTCAAGGCCCCAGTTGTCAATTCCGAGTATTCTGTTTTTCTTCTTAACCAAATAGGTATCCAAATTAGCAGACTTGGATTCCAATTCCATCGGCACATAATTCTAGCAGATTCTTTTTAAGCTTAGTTGGCAAATTAGCCTCATTTATAGCAGCATTTAAAAACGAATTTAAGATTTTTAAACTGAGGTAGGGCACACCAGGGAATTTCCTGCTCAAAATATGGAGCAGCCGACTGAGGTAGTACCTCGACCTTACAGAAGATCATAGCTAAATAATACCGTTTCCAAGCAGTATTGTGTTCCTGTTGGTGAGTAAGGTGACCAGAGCTTCTGGGGGAATTGGGGGTAGGGTCGGCCTCGCGCTTGCGATGCTTCTGGTGTTGCAAGCGTATATGAGCTACGATGATCGCTTACCATCAGGTGAGCCTTACGCTTGTTTGCCGACATAGTTACATTTAAAAAAAAAAACCACCTCTGCCCAGTGTTCTCCGATGTTTCTTGCACTGAGAAGTAATGACACAATTATTATTCTTCTTTCAAATTATCTAAGACCATTTTCATACCAGGTATATATATGCCTTGATGTTTATCTCACATCCGACTTCTTCAGTAAAATATAGTGTCGACGAAAATGAATCGAAGCTATTTTGATTTATAGACGACGGCCACAAGTCAACTTTTTTTGTAAAGCCATGTATTTTGTCTTTTGCACTGATGACATTTTCATCTCGCCTTATACACATACATACATGATAAAAAAATTGCGTGCGTACAAAGTACACATGTCAGAAGTGAAACTTTTTGGAAAACTAATTTAAAAAACAAAAAACTAATTTAAAAAAACCAATTTAAAATAAAAAAAAAGTAGTTGAAAAAAACAAACAAAAAGCCAACGTCGCGGTGTTCCCAGGTAGTCACCCATCCAAGTACTGACCGTCATGACGCTGCCGTGTTACTGGTCGCTCAAATTTTACCCCTCATGTGCCTACAGAAGTTTCACTTCAAAAAGCGAAGGGTCGGGGGGTCGCGTAATATTTTTTCATACCAGGGGGGTCGCATCATGAAAAAGGTTGAAAAACACTGCTGTAGAAAAACGACTGTGCTTTAGCCCACAGGACTGAAGTAAAACTTATGAAACGTAACTCTCTCTCTTTCTATTTTCAGTAACTTATATCTCCCTCTCAACTTCCGTTCGTCTCGCCCAGATCACACTTTTCGTAACGCTTTCGTCACGCATTCTCCAGCTTACTCCCTAAGTCAAGCGTGCGTAACGAAATTTTACGTAAAACGACTAATTTTATAAGTAATAAACTTACTGTCTTAGATGGCCGTCAGTAAAAATTTGTATGCATTGCATTTTTTGACTTTTCTTTATATACTTTTATATGTATATTTGCTTGTGGTTACGCTAAACTATATACTATAGTGTTCATTAACCATTTCGAACTTGACCTACATATCCATATACAGAGGTCTAGTAATTTCGGCAAAAGATTCAAACGCTCATTCGGGACAGTTTTATTGGCGAGATACTTTATTTGCGAAGATTAAAAACATCTAAAACGTGTAGTTTATATATAATATTGACAGCGTAAAAAACGTTAGCTCTTCCGGATTTCTAAAACTCTATCAAGTACTTTTTTAATGTTACATGCAAATCCACATTCTTACAATTAACATTAACAAGATCACTGATGTCATTTTCACGCAAAGGTTAGGACCACACTGCGAGCCTAACGCGGTGGCGGCGGCGGGCGCGAAATATCGAACATATGAAACGCGTCTTTGCGTCCACACTGCAGTGGCTAAAGCGGAAGCGACTGAGCGATACAACGAGCGTAGTTTTCAAACATTCCTATCCGCGCGTTCTGTCCACACTACGGGCCTAGTCAGCAAGCGATCTAATGTGCGGGTGGCAGGGGTATCAAACCATTTCGGTCTTGTCGCTATATAATTATGTATTCGCTTTCTGTAGTTTACGTTTTACGTGGGGAAATTAAAATTAAAATTAAAATTCTGTCCCCTAAATTGAGACAATTCGTTCAACATTACGTCCGGACTCTTTGTATCTATACTTCGTGGTCACTAATTTCTAATTTTCTTGAACTGTTAAAAAGAAAATAATCGAATGGACGAGTATAAGTTGTAATATTATTGCTTTTGGTAAAATGGCAGTATACACTATACGAATTTTGAAGGGTATAATCTCCATTCTTCATATAAATTTAAAAAATCACCACTTATTTCTGTTTTTATTTATTTCGTGCACAACATCTCTAATGTTCAACACCTCCCATCTCAAGATTGGACTGTCTAGTAAAAATAATAAATCCTCGTCCATAGTTTGCAACCCCTGATATACGTCAAATCGCTACATGAGCTCGCGCGTCACTGTGGCCACCATACGCCTCCGCCGCCGCAACCGCCTCCGCGCTCGCCACCGCGCATGCAGTGTGGACGCACGCAAAGACTTTTAACCTTTTTAAAAATCTCATTAAAAAATAAAAGACCAAAGAAAGAAGAAAGGAAGAAGAATTAAGTTACTAATAATTTCATTCTGTTGGTCATTCTGTATTGCCAACATTTGTCACTTATACGCCTTACCAAAATTTGAACAACCGGTAAACCTTCAAGACTGTCCTTTTTCATCCCACCTTGACCTGCACTGATGGGACCCTATTATACCTAAAGAGCCTCATAATATGATCAAGCCTCTTCGAAGGTCTTGCGTGCCAAAAATTATGAATTGCGCCATGGATGCTGACAAATTGCTATGGCTGATAGTGGTTTAAAAAAATCTTCTTCATTTTCATCGTTCACGAATAACTTTACTGTCAGGCAAAAGTAATATTTCACTTATATAAAAAAATAAAGATAATAATATTAAAGATATTTGTATTTTAAGATCCTATAACACGCTTTCTTTATTTATATACATACAAATTGACTGCTGCATTTTTAAGTGTCGTCTCTTTAGAATTTCTTTTTTCCTATACAAGGTTGGGCTTTGAGGTGAAAATAGGTTTAAATTTAATGATAACTTGTAATCTGCTCGGTGGTAGATTATTACCAGAAGTGTTAAGAATTCTAAAACGACAGTACAACTTGGAGAACTAAAGTCTATATTACTCCAAATCCTTTTACTTAATAGCTCAAAATAAACAATGTTAACATTTAAAAAAAAAAAAAAAATTACTTAATAAAAATTTACAATTAGAACATTTACATGCTCTACGATAAGCTATTCAAATTAGTCTAGGTATCTAGAAACAACGTTTATTATTTCGAAATGAAACAACAAACGTTAGTCTAATATTTAATAACATTGTAATAAAAAAAAAAAAAAAACTATAAAAAATATTTTGTTTCCTCGCCATTCGAAGTAATTTAAACAGTGTTTCCAGAAATAATATAAAATAATATTCGTCCATAAAACAAGGGACGGAGTGATGAAAATCTTCCGACGTGATGTGAATTAATTTCGAACTGCGTGCTTCAATCTTGCAGAGTGCATTCAGTTTTATGTTAACGTCATATATTTTCTAGACGCGACTTGCAGTAATCTGCTGCTATATTAAATGATTTTTTTACAGCACTGGCAACTTTATCTGATGAGTTTTTGGGGTAAGCTTCTGATGAAATTATAATTTATAATGTATGTATTTGAGGTACATGGCTTAAATCAACCTAATTTAAGTGAGAGGAAATATTCCAATCCAATCCGGTATCAATTTCACTTCCTAGTAGGATTGTTGATTCTAGAAATGTTTGTTCATAGACGTTAGATTCCCTATTTTCCCAACCATGCCACGGGGAGCACGCAAATCTCTCAGTCGGAAATTTAGTATTGACTTTTTTTTATTTAACTAGGTCGGTAAACAAGCGTACGGCTCACCTGATGGTAAGACCGTAGCCTATACACGCCTGCAACACCAGAAGCATCGCAAGCGCGTGGCCGACCCTATCCCCAATCCCCCCAGGAGCTCTGGTCACCTTACTCACCAACAGTAACACAATACTGCTTGAAAACAGTATTATTTAGCCGTGGTCTTCTGTAAGGTCGAGGTACTACCGCAGTCGGGCTGCTCCATATTTTGAGCAGGAAATCACTCTTAATAGAGATTGTTTTATTTTTGTAGGATTATTATTCTTCTATATATATAATATGAGGCTCACTTTACCAAAGCGGTTTGTGTTACGCTTGAAATAATATTTTGTTTTATTAATACTTTTAATATTTATTTACGCTATTACTTTTAGAAGCCGGTGTTTGATCTTTTTACACACTTTTTATTAGATTCACGTGTATGTTTGTTAATATGTTTGTAACCGACTACTTTGGACTTCATTTTGACCCACTTCTAACGTTCAGATTTCATTTAAACTTAGACTTATCGAGGACCGATGACAATACACTAATTTGATAAGATTATTCCATTATCCTAACAGCTTGGCCCAATTTTTCTACTTTTTAGTTTGGTTTATTTATAAAAGCGTGTTTTTCAGTTTTTTTAAACTATAATTTATTAGTAATAAGGCCGCCTTTTGTACATTATTCTACTAATTATCGTTAATGTAATTGCCTTTTCATTACTAATTTTTTTGATCTTTAATTCGAAAACATTTCGTTAAATTATATTTAGAATCATAGCTATCGCGTGTATTTATGTAACATTTAATTCAAGGAAACCAGTGAAATTTTCTATGAAAATAAATTTAGCAAAAAGGGACTGAGGGACTATTGTCTAGCGCGACGATATGTGAAGGGAAAGGGTCTGACCTCACGTTATGTTCGAAATTTATGAGTCTTTTTTTTATTAAATCGTACCTTTTATTTTCGTCGTTACTGTTTCACAGATCGTTCTGATTAAAGTTCTTTTGTTTGTTTATTTATTGGTTCTATTCTTTATCTATTTAATCGTGCTAACTTTTTTTTTCATGCCTTTTGGCATAAGATTTGTTCATTGTTTCAGGGTGCATACTGTCTTACCCAGATACAACCAACTTATTCTACTATTAATCTATACTAATATTATAAAGAAGTACAGTTATTAACTTTGTTTGTTTGTAGGGGGTAATCTTCGCAAATACTGATCCGATCATGAAAATTCTTTCACTAACAGAAAGCTACACGATTCAGGAGTGACATAGGCTATATTTTATTGTTATTGAACAAAAAATTCAGTGAAAAATATTAGTATATGTAAATCAAGTCGGAGAAATGCGAGCGGGATGGAAAACTTTACTATATAGTTATATTATTGCATCATAAAAATAATTAACACCTAACGAAGTGGGCACAGGTCGGCTAGTTAATAATACATATGTTAAAGTAGCCACATTTTTCGTTAGCACTAACTTTGTGTTACGTATTAGATATTAGTACTTCTAAATATACTCAAAAATAATTCGTCATATTATGTTTTGTTACAATACGTTAGGAATAGACGTTTAGAATTCCCCGTGTAGGGACGGGCAGTAGAATACGATTTCCTACGGCCCGGCAAGAAGGCCTGTCGTAAGAGCCGACAAAATTCTTGCGGTGGTAGGCTTCGGCCGTGGCTTGATTACCACCCTCTGGGTAGAGTCGCGCCGCCAAACGGCAACCGCCGTGTTCCGGGGCGGGTCCCAGAGCAGCCATTTGGAGGATGTGTCTGGGTAGTTGTGGCACTCTATGTGACCGATTCTGTCTGCCCATCACTGCCGCATCGGGTGCCTGGTTTCGGAGGGTAGCGGGATCCGAGGCACGGTGCCGCCGCTGGCCGACCGTAGGAAGTTGGGGGCCCAAGTAGCAGGATAGCCACCTGTGAAAGGCTGCCCCGCCACCTGACGAAAAATCCCAGAATGATCTACCTTGCCGGTTGGCGACCGGAAGGGAGGACCAGGTAGCCATTCTGGGGGGGCTCGGGCGTCCCCGCGGTCTCCGCGTCAGGCTCCCTCCGTGCGGCGGTGTTGAGTTCGACACCTGGTAGGTAGGGTACCGCCTCGCCCAGTTCGCGTTCCCCAGCACCTATTCACTCCCCATGAGAGCACTGAAGAGTAAAAAAAGATATACACAGCGGCTGCACGTCCTCCCATTGAAAGTGCACCTCTCTAACATCCGAGGCCTGCACTCTAATCTCGAATCTGTCCACCACCACCTAGAAACAGAAAAACCGCAGCTGCTGTTCCTCACTGAGACGCAGATCAGATGTCCGGCTGACACGGCGTACCTCAGCTACCCCGGGTATTCTCTGGAGCACAGGTTCATACCTCGTGCCGGAGTCTGTGTGTACGCCAGTGATGACATTTGCATCAAGCGTCTCAAGCACCTTGAGACATCCAGTTACTCCATCCTATGGGTTCTGATGGACACAGGACAGGAGAAAATCCTGTATGCCTGTGTCTACCGTTCGCACAGTGGAGACGTGGAAACAACTCAGTTATGTGACCATCTTACCTTAACGGCGGATGAGGCTCGAGAGCGTTACCCTTCGGCACAGTTAGTCATCCTGGGGGACTTCAACGCCCACCACCAGGAGTGGCTGTACCCATACCAGGTGACCGACCATGCTGGGAGAGAAGTACGTAAACTAGCCTTGACGCTAGACCTCACCCAGCTTGTAAATTGTGCTACCAGGATACCAGACGTAGACTCTCATACCGCCAACTGCTTAGACCTGCTCTTAACAACTGATCCAGACAGATACTCAATAACAGTTTCTGCACCACTGGGTACTTCTGACCACTGTCTGGTAAAGACTATATCCGTTTGTTCCCCACCCGAAGAAGCCCCATGTGGCCCAAGACGTGTGTGGCGTTACAAGGCAGCAGATTGGGATGAGATGCGTCACTTTTTCTCGTCCTATCCTTGGCGAGAGGTATGCTTTTCTTCTGATGATCCGTCGAGCTGTGCTGAAGCCATAACCACGGTTATACGCCAGGGGATGGAATATTTTATACCATACTCTGACGTAGCGACGAATGGAAAAACTCGCCCGTGGTTTGATACGGACTGCTATCGTGCAGAAGCTGAAAAGCGGATGGCATACACTGCATGGGCTGAAGCCCGAGCGCATAAGTCTCCGAATTCTCGGAATTTGAAGAAAGCTTTTAACCAAGCCGCCAAGAAATGTAAAAGGACGTTACGCAGGGCTAGATTCAACCATATCAGCCGCATTGGGGCCAAACTAGCTTCTTACCCTTCTGGGAGCAAAGCGTTTTGGTCCCTGGCAAAAGCCGTTGAATCTAACTTTTGTCGGCCGTCACTTCCACCATTGCTGAGGACTGATGGATCACTGGCCCATTCTGCAAAAGAGAAAGCGGATTTATTTGCATCTCTTTTTGCTGAGAACTCGCGTCTGGATGTTGCAGGAAAAGCTCCACCAATCTCATCTCGTGCTGACTGCATTATGGCAGAAGTACGCATACGCCAAAAAGAGATCCTTAAAATCCTGCAAACTCTAGACGTGAACAAGGCCAGCGGACCTGATGATATACCAGCGATAGTCCTGCGTACATGTGCCCCTGAGTTGTCTCCACCTCTTACACGCCTGTACCGCCTGTCACTTAAGACTGGCAAAGTGCCGAAGTCTTGGAAGCTTGCCAATGTACAGCCTGTGCCCAAAAAAGGTAGTCGTGCAGACCCTGTCAATTACCGTCCCATCTCGGTCACGTCCATACTCTGTAAGACTATGGAACGTGCACTAAACAACAAACTCCTGGCCCACTTGGAATGTAACGATCTCCTCAGCGACCGGCAGTACGGTTTCCGCCAGGATCGTTCGACTGGGGACCTTCTAGTGTATGCCACACATATATGGAGTGAGGCCATCGACAAACACGGTGAAGCACTTGCCGTGTCTCTCGATATCTCGAAGGCCTTTGACAGGGTTTGGCACGCGAGCCTTATAAGCAAGCTTCCTTCATATGGTATTCCACCTAGCCTTTGCACTTGGATTTCTGACTTCCTGAGCGAACGTTCAATACGAGTTGTCCTTGACGGGTACTCGTCGGACCAAAAAGCTATCGACTCCGGTGTTCCTCAGGGATCAGTCCTGTCCGCTACCCTCTTCCTGTTGCATATTAACGATCTGCTCGTCCCCGGTACCTTTGGGTATGCTGACGACAGCACAGTGACGGACAGATACTTTTCGAGTGCAAAGGCTAGTAAGGATGTTATCCAGTCTTGTCGAGAGGATATGGTCAGCCGCTTGAACGTCGCCCTCCAGGCAGTCTCCGATTGGGGCGATGCCAATCTGGTCACGTTCAACGCTACAAAAACACAGGCGTGTGTGTTCTCATCTAAACGGAGCCCTTTACACCTGGCTCCGACTTTCCGGAATGTTTCTGTAGAAATTACCGACTCCCTACAGCTCCTCGGTGTAGAGCTATCGTCCAATCTGAACTTTGGGCAGCACATCGAGTCCAAAGCAAAAACTGCAGCAAAAAAACTTGGTATTCTCTCTAAGGTCAGGCGATACTTCACTCCAGAACAGCTGCTTCAGCTATATCAAGCACAAGTTCGGACCTGTATGGAGTATTGCTGCCATCTTTGGGATGGATCCGCCAAATACCAACTGGCAACTTTGGACTCGGTGGAAAAACGAGCTAAGAGACTCATAGGTGACCCTACTCTGACAGACACCAAGTTGCAGAGTCTCGATCATCGGCGTAGGGTAGCTCGTCTGTCGGTGTTCTACAGAATATATTTCGGTGAGTGTGCGAAGGAATTGCATGATCTAATTCCCCCAACAACTTTCCACCATCGGAACACTAGGCGCGGTCGATCGTTCCATCCTTATGTCATCGATATGCCACCTACGCGTACAAAACGCTTTGCCAATACTTTTTTGATGCGCACGGCTAAGGAGTGGAACTCATTGCCCGCGTCTGTGTTTCCCGAACGATACAATCTGGGAGTCTTCAAGGCCAGAGTGAATAGGCTGTTATTAGGCAGGCATGCTCCACCTTCGACCGCATCGTCACTTAACATCAGGTGAGATTGCGGTCAAATGCCTGTCTATTAGCCATAAAAAAGACAACTTGAATGCCTTCATTAAAATTGATGCGTTTATTACGATCATTTTGGGACCCCAGATACAGGTTATCAATTGACAGTTGGCTGGTAATACCTTAAAGAAGATCACAACTTTACAGATACTAACTTTACGGAATATCATAGCGAAATAATACTGTAGTAAGTAGTTCTATGCTTCTATAATTGCGAAGTGTTAGTTCCTTAGGGCCTATGCAAACCGCGTTTTTTAAACGCGATACAGACGCGATGCAAACGCGCGTGTGACGCGATACAAACGCGATGTAAACGCGCGTATGTCGCGATACAAACGCGCCGTCGACGCGCGTTTGAATCGATACAAACACCAACAAACTGCTCTGTAGGATAAAAACGCGTCGTCGACGCGCGTGTCACGCGATACAGACGCGATGCAAACGCGCGTATGACGCGATACAAACGCGCCGTCGACGCGCGTTTTAGAAACGCGCGTCGACGGCGCGTTTAAAAAACGTGGTTTGCATAGGCCCTTAGGTTTATTTCCATTATGCAAGCCCTTTCAGATATACCAGATTTTTTTTTTAATCATCATCTTAATTATTTCTATAGAACTATTGTGGAATGAAATAAATTTTATTGAGGTGGGGCACAGCAGAAAATTTCCTGTTCAAAAAATGGAGCAGCCCGACTGGGGTAGTACCTCGACCTTACAGAAGATCACAGCTAAATTATACTGCTCTCAATCAGTGTTGTGTTCCTGTTGGTGAGTAAGGTGATCAGAGCTCCTGGAGAAGGTCGGGGCAGGGTAGGTAGTAACCTACCCTGCCTGTTACAGTAGTAACCGCTTACATTCAGATGGAAAGTAAACTTGTTTGCCGACATATTTGCATTAAAAAAAGTGTGTATGAATGCTCCGACTTACTGACACGACTGAAGTTTACTCCTTCAGATCGACTGACTAAATAGGCACAAAAAAGGTTTACTAGTCTAAGAAAAAGATTTCGATCGATCACGATTCAGCCTGTAATATCCCACTGTTGGGCATAGGCCTCTTCCCCATGTAGGAGAAGGAGAAGGAAAGAGAAGAAAAAGATTTATATCATATCAAATGGTAAATAAACGAATCAAATAACGCAATCTGTCGATCATACGTTACGATGAGATAGCATTATTAGAAAACGTCGTTACGCCTTTAGACTTTACGCGATAGATGGCATTACGATTAACGTAATGAGGTCATTCGTTCAGTAAATTTTACTCCTCATATTTTTTTTTATACCGGGGCGTTATATGAAAATCGATTCTTAAAGAGTAAACTCCAAGTAACTCCAAAAATTTTAACACATCTCAACAAGAAGTTTAATTTGGTTTTGGCACATTTTAAATTCTCAAAATTCATTTAGTATAAACGTTGTTTCAGTTCGGGAAACATTAATTAGAATTCGAAACGTACTTCGCAATGAACTCAAAGTAAATTTTCAATTAGCATTCCTACAACGTGTGTAACTACGACGTTTTCAACAAATTATTAGGTCATTTGCAACTAAAATGTAGAGAATAACAGAAACTATTAGTCTGATGTTGTTTGGAATTTATTTAATTGTTAATAACTTTCAAATTGGATATTAACTTCTAATAAAATGTATTTATAACTTCAATAATTGATATTTATAGATCAAGGTTTCATTATTATTTAGTACAATCTTTTAAGTTTAGTTTATCTTAATCTGTATCTGAGGATGTCTTTAAGACCTTGGATTGGGGGGAACGAGGCATCAACGTCAACGGCGAATACATCTCTCACCTTCGTTTTGCTGACGATATCGTCATCTTTGCGGAGACGTTGGATGAGCTAGGTCAAATGCTGGTCAACCTAAACGAGTCCTCCCGACGAGTCGGTCTCGGTATGAACTTGGACAAAACGAAAGTTATGTTTAACAACCAAGTCATACCGAGACCGGTATCGGTTGACGGTATCCTTCTTGAAGTTGTTCAGGATTATGTCTACCTTGGCCACACCATTCAACTGGGCCGAAACAACTTCGAGAAGGAAGCTGATAGGAGGATTCGGTTGGGCTGGCGGCATTTGGCAGGCTTCGTCGAGTCTTCACTTCGAAAATTCCGCAATGCTTGAAGACAAAAGTCTTAGAGCAATGCGTCCTGCCTGTGTTGACATATGGAGCCGAGACGTGGACTCTGACGGACTGGTCCACTAGTTTAAAGTCGCTCAACGTGCAATGGAACGGGCTATGCTTGGAGTTTCTCTCTTAGTAGTAAATTGGAAATAATAACAACATTTATTTGTCATACAGAGGTATGCTATTATTTGTTAGATATTTTAGTAAACAGATGTTTATAGATAACTTTATAAACAAGATATTTTCATAATAACCGAGGGAAATTTGATGCGAATTCTCTAAAGTACTTTGATCAAAATTCCGCTGGAAATAGGTTATTTTACGCATACGTGGCGCTCACGATCTGTATCAGTACACGGATGAATGTCAGTACATTATATAATAGAGTCATTCCACGTCAAATCAACCAATAAAAAAATGTTTTCAACCTGACCCTTTCAGATTTGGCTGAAACTTTGTTTATTTATACTCTCTGACATCCTGAACTCAAATATAGTTTTCAAAAAATTTAATCCCTGATAGTTTTTTAGTTATAAATTTTTAAAAATCACAAAATCCGTGTTTTTTAACGTGCACTAAAATATAAAATCTTCAATAACTTTGGTTATTTTAGTGCTAGTGAGCTGAATAATAGCTCACTTTAAAGAGGATTTAATGGGCTTTAATGTGATACCCAACTTGAAAACATAAATGTACAAAATATTTTTTGAGTAAAACTCAAAAATCGTTTTTGAAAAATCTTTGTGTTGGTGTTTTTTAATTTTTTTCAAATTTATATATGTTTTTATGTATAATTTTGTGAGTACACCATAAAAATTTCAGAGTGGGACCACGATGGGATCGGGAGATATGTTAAAAATACATCAATGAAGTACCTTTCACAAAATTTTTAGTGCTAATAGCCTGGTTCTGATACATAGGCTATATAAAACATAACTTTGGAAATGAAATACAAAGATTTTTATTTATTTTTAACCGACTTCCAAGAAAGGAGGAGGTTCTCCGTTCGATTGTATTTTTTTTAATGTATGTTACTTCAGAACTTGACTGGGTGAACCGATTTCGATAACAAGTGTTTTAATAGATAGGTGGATTGTGTCATTTGATCAAATTTAAATTTATTTGAGATCTAAGAATTACATCTCGAGTTATATCTAATAATACGTTTTTACTTGACTATTTTTTCGCCGAGCTGCGTTGTATTATACCGTATAACTTTTTACTGGCTGTACCGATTTTGATGATTTTTGATTTAATCGAAAGTTGATGCTTATCATGTGGTCACATTTAAATTTCATCGAGATCTTATTACAACTTTTTGAGTAACCGTTGATATCGCGTAATTACTTGAATATGTTTTCGTCTCCCTACGTTGTATTACTTTTCAATGAATATAATGTGTAATATATTTAAAACACATTATTTTTATATTTAAAACATAATAATTAGGCCTGCATAACTTAAATTATTCAACATTAAATTGAAATAAAAAAAATTGTGATACTTCAGTGATGTATTTTTAATATATCTCCCGATCCCATCATGGTCCCACTCTGAAATTTTTATAGTGTACTCATAAAATTATACATAAAAACATATATAAATTTGAAAAAAATTAAAAAACACCAACACAAAGATTTTTCAAAAACGATTTTTGAGTTTCACTCAAAAAATATTTTGTACATTGATGTATTCAAATTGGATATCACATTAAAGCCCATGAAACCCTCTTTAAAATGAGCTATCATTCAGCTCTCTATCTGGAATAGAACCAAAGATATTGCAGATTTTAGATCTTAGACCACGTCAAAAAACGCTGATTTTGTGATTTTTAAAAATTTATTACTAAAAAACTATCAGGGATTAAATTTTTTGAAAACTATATTTGAGTTCAGGATGTCAGAGAGTATAAATAAACAAAGTTTCAGCCAAATCTGAAAGGGTCAGGTTGAGTGCCTTGTTGGTTTGACGTGGAATGACTCAATAATAATAGTTATATTAAATGTTTTTTATTATCATATCAAAGTTTTGATCCAGCGGGATTCGAACCCGCACTTGATGATACTGTATTTTCAAGACAAATTACAAGGCAGATGCTATTCACAATCCATACTATAATATTGTGAAGCTGAAAAGATTGTTCGTTTCAACGCTCTAATTTCGGTACGTACTGGCTCGAATTAAAAAATTTTTTTGTGTTGGAGAAATGTTATAGGCTATTTTTTTCCTCAAATTAACGCACGTGAAACCAAGCGACATAGATAGTGTACTATACGTATGTAAAAGTTTTTATAGTAAGACTACCTAATATTTTCTAAACTACAGTCAACGCAATAATTATACTTCTAGATTATTTCTTATGTCTATACACAAGACAATATTTTGTGTCTATTTCAGAATACAAAAAGCTATTACCACAATAAATCTATCCTTAACCTAAATACTTTTTACGTATCCAAGCATTTCCTTTTCGTTCCAAGGTTAGGCGTACAGAGAAAATAGATTAAACAATGTAGTATATAACTAAGGATAATAAATCAAAATATACATGGGGAGTCGTAAAAAATACTACCTATCTGTTATCAATTCTATGTGATGTCCTTGTGACCTAGATAAAATCGAATGATACCCAATTTCAAAGAGCGAGCACTTCTGCCCTATCGCTAATGGGAGCTCATTCAGGAAGAATAACATAACTTTGGACAACCTAGAACTCTGACTTACTGCTGTGAAGGGTAACATAACATTTACATAATGGTTAAACTATTCGTCTTATTTTACCTGATGTATTTCGTACCAGATTTATGGATGTTTAAATTATTTAATGAAATCAATATTTCAAGCTACAAAGATTAATAATGACAAAATGATTAGAACATGGCAATAAGTAAATTAAAAAAAAAAAATAATATTCAGAGATAATATGAAAATAAAATTCATAATGAAACAAACAGTATAACATACATATAAAGTTAAAAACTGCAATAAAAAATAATTGGAGTTAAATTGAAACGAATATAAAAAAATATACATGCCAACATAAAATTAACACACTGTGACAATAAACACCCAGACTCCGATAAACAATTGCCTGTAGGTACAGATATTTATCTTCTAAAGGGTTTAAAGCGACCGTTAATGTATCAGTTAGTTGCTGTGACCATTATACCAAGATGTCATCATTCCACAATAATTATATATTCCACAATAATATACGTTCACTGGATTGTTTTAAGTTATGTAAGGAAAAATTTGCCATGAACCAATCTAATCTTACATTCTGTATGTTATAATTATTTCTAGTTTAAGTAAGTTTACACTTAGTTAATAGAATTTTTCCTCTCCGCCTGTTCTTTAGTAAACAATCTAATGTACTGATTAATCATACTTATGTTACAGAAGTACACAAATAAAATGAATTTAGGTACTTTTATATACCCCATGTTGTACATAATTTATGTAATTACTATACATGATAAATTCTAGTAGGTTTTATGCAAGATAGATTCCGTACCACAAGTAAATATTAAATGCCACATTTTTGTTTGTTTTGTTACTTAGGTATTGATTTATTTTGAAGTCCTAACTGTCTACTTATTACAATTGTAAATATACGGCTCTGTGATAGACAGATTAACCAAATGAGATGAATGTCACAGGTGAGTTAAATTGAGTAAGAACGTCTCCCGTCGTTAAGGTTGCATATAACACTAGGTAAAAAATTAAAAATTAATTTTTAGTTCATTGTTTGATATTTTGCTACCTTAACTTTCTGTTATTATTGTTTTTTTTTTTTGTAAATGATATTATTTTGACTTTCGTTAAGTGTGTGTCATTTCATACCGTTTGTAAATCATTGTATAATGTTGTATAGCCCATAAAACTCACCTATCTTATACTATTAAACGAGCAATTCTTGTATACATATATATATATATATATATATATATATATATATATATATATATATTCTGAATCTCGGAATCGGCTCCAACGATTTTCGTGAAATTTAGTATGCAGGGGATTTCGGGGGCGAAAAATTGATCTAGCTAGGATTCATTTAAAAAAAATGTCGTTTTATCCCTGTTTTTAGGCAATGAAAAAATATCATTAGAATACGAAGCTTAATTTCACTATTGCCAACATAGCTGTAACAGCGTAATTAGGAAATCGGCGGGTGTAAAATCGTGTTGACCCGGGTTCGAATCTCAGTCTCCAGATTAATTTTTTTTCTTTTTTTTTAATTTCACTCGTGATTTATTATTTAAATAAAATTAAAATATAAAAATACCGAGAAAAAAAATCATTAGAATACGAAGCTTAATTTCACTATTGCCAACATAGCTGTAACAGCGTAATTAGGAAATCGGCGGGTGTAAAATCGTGTTGACCCGGGTTCGAATCTCAGTCTCCAGATTAATTTTTTTTCTTTTTTTTTAATTTCACTCGTGATTTATTATTTAAATAAAATTAAAATATAAAAATACCGAGAAAAAAAAACAAAAAAAAATGAAAATACCGAGCTAGGCTCGGTCACCCAGGTACTAATGTCATTAAACATGAAAATTATATTCCGAATGTTAAAAATCTCGAGACAAGAACCTTCTCACGAAAAAATCAAACAAGATTTTTATTTCTTGCAGTTATTTCCATTACTTTAGACTTTATAAATTGTTATTCCAATAAAATTGAAACAAAACTAAAATTGCTTACTATACACAATTTTGTCTTATCTTTAGGCAATAAAAATAAAACTACTATCAATTACGTACATTTAAATTAATATACCGTTCACAGGCTAATGCATAATTGAATTAATTTGTACAAATAGAGTTTTCTTTATCAAATTTATAAGATTAGGCTAATGTGGTGTTTATATTCATCCCGTGTTATCCTTGATAGGAATAATTACACCCTACCTTAAGAAAGCCTTGATTTAGAAGGCTACTGGTGTTTGGCGATTGGGTTGGTATTGAAGATTAATTGGGATGAAGGAAACAAACAGAGATATTAAATCTTTTCTCCAGGAATATTATTATTTTGTTTTGTTAACCTTGGTATAGTAAATGAAATTGCTGATCAGCCTACCTTTGTTATAGGGTAGAAAGTTATTGGAGAGATAAGTAATCTCGTACTGAGCTTTGTGTTGCGAACTGGCAATACTTAATTATTTAAGTAAAGTCGAAATACGAAATGTTACATTAAAACACGATTTAGATTTTAATTGAGAATTAAATAATTGATTTTATTTAAACTCAGAGTAAGTATATTTTTTAATCTACATGGTTCTCATGGTGGAGCCTATGCTCAGTAATGGGATGTTACAGGCTTAATAAAAATCAGAAATATTATAATTAAATTGAGGTAAAACGGGTCCTAATGAACTATTCTACATCCTGCTGTCAAAGTGTAATCGTAACCTATTTGCATTACAAATTTTATGCATCTGTGATAAATACGATAACGCAGAAGAAGCATTATCTATTTTTTCTAAAGTTTTTTTTTCTATTGAGAATTTTTACAACTAGGTTTAATCCCATAATGCCCAATATCACAATCGATAATCTATACTAATATATAAAGCTGAAGTGTTTGTTTTTTGTTTGAACGCGGTAATCTCTGGAACTACTGGGCCGATTTGAAAAATTCTTTCACTGTTAGATAGCCCATTTATCGAGGAAGGCTATAGGCTATGTATCATCACGCTAAGACCAATAGGAGAGGAATCAACGTCGACGAAGTCGCGCGCAGAAGCTAGTACAACTATAAATTCTATCCTTAATTTATATTTTAATGTAAAATTTGGAAGGCCCTTACGGCTTCCGTTTTTCCAACTAACTATAACTTAGGTAAATCAAGAGTGAATAGGCATCTTCCAGGCAAGCTCACGGGCGGCTTAGAACCTCTAAGTGTCAGGAGAGACGTTGGCTCCCTGTGTGTTTTCTACCGTCTGTACAACGGTGAGTGTTCTGAAGAACTGTTTGATATGGTGCCGCCGTCACGCTTTTACCATCGCACCCTTCGCCGAAGGACTAAATTTCATCCACACCACCTGGATGCATGGTTTGCAACCAATGTGCGAGCTTCGCGCGCATTCTTTCCGCGTACATGCAAACTTTGGAATGACCTTCCTCCTGAGGTTTTCCCTGAGCGCTATGATCTGGGGGTTTTCAAACGTCGAGTGTACAAACATCTTTTCCCTAGAGGCCGGCAACGCACCCGCAACTCCTCTTATGTTACAGATGTCCATGGGCGGCGGTAGCTATTTAACATCAGATAGCTCCGTTTGCTCGTTTGCCCCCTTTGTTATATAAAAAAAAAAAAAAAAGCGCGCGCCATCTAAGGCTGCAACTTCACTTACTATCAAGTGAGATCGCAGTCAAGCGCTAGTCTATATAAAAAAAAGAACTATAAAATATGATCTTGGCTGCTTTCGATATTGGAGTCGTTTCTAAAGTTGTGATTGAATTTATGTGTTGCATGCTCCTATCAGGAATTATCGATAGAAATTTTCTTGAGTGTATTTGCTCATAATTTTTATTTTATTTATACTCTTCTTTTATACACTGCTCTATTATGACTAGTACACAGTACACTTAATATAATGAATGGGCATCACGTTAAAACTTTTGATACATTCTAACACTATGTCTTTATTTTTCATTCAGTTAACATAATTATTAAAATATATTGGTGGTAGCCGAATGGTCGAAGTACGACCATAATTATAATTAATTTAAATTATAAGTTTGAACATTATTAAGGTTCAACTGTCACAGACTATACTTTTATAATACTAATGTAATGTTTTTTTATTCATTTAATGTATTTTGATGCATAATTAAAAAAAATATTAGCATTCTGCTCTCTTTCTCTATCTATACTAATATAATAAAGCTGAAGAGTTTGTTTGTATGTTTGTTTGTTTGAACGTGCTAATCTCAGTATCTACTGGTCCGATTTGAAAAATTCTTTCAGTGTTAGATAGCCCATTTATCGAGGAAGGTTATATATTATCACTCTAAGACCAATGGGAGCGTACCAATGAGGAATGTTTGAAAACCGGTGTTTTTTTCCTTTTGGGAGCTTCCGCTGCGTAAACGGTTAAAGTTCCGCACAAATCATGTATGGCAGAATTGGTCCTATTCCACGGGGACGAAGTCGCGCGCGAAGCTAGTATAAACTAAAATTGTAAGAAATTTCATACTCCTCCGTCCGCGCAATTTTCGTAAAAAGGGGTACAAAGTTTTTGCGTCACGTATTATTATATAGATTTGTCTAAAGACAATACTTAAGTATATTGAAACATGATTTTCGGAATCAGTTCCTGTATTTAAAAAAGGAGTTCTCTTTCCAAACCATCACGTATGAAGCTAATAGTTTTCTAGAATAAATCAAAAAGGAATGTCATTGACATCGTTCAGCTGTGACCGGAATATGAAATGGTGCAGCGAGATAAATCTCTACTAACGTCTTACTTTTGATGTATTACCAGATATTTAATTCTCATTTTCTGTTATATGATGTTGTGTTGTGATCATTGGTTATGATTTATATTTATTTCTTTGTGGTTATTGTATTTGATTTGATTTGTTTTCTTATATATATAAATTAATTGCTGTTCGTTAGTCTCACTAAAACTCGAGAATGGCTAGGTCGATTTGACTGATTTTGATCTTGACATATTCGTAGAAAATTAGGAAAGATTTGAACGGTGAGAAACATAAATAATAAGTAACGTAAAATACTAAAAATGACAATTTAATTTTCCAATAAAAAATGTTCCTAACGGTGAAATTTGATGGCTGTTGTCAAAAAAATTGTCACTGGGTTGTCAAATATTTATAGATGCGTTCAAAAAGTGTTTTGTCCATATTTTTCACAAATATGCGTAGGTGATACGAAGTTCACCGGGTCATCTAGTTTTTAATAAAACTTATAATTTAAATAAAACTAGCCGACCTGGCGAGCTTCGTACCGCATTTTTTTTCTTGAATATAATAATTATATATAAAATATCGAAATAAAATATATCATATCTTTCAAGTTAGATCAAACTGCACACGGTGTGCAAATTTGATAAAAATCGGTTGAGTAGTTTAGGATTCCATAGCAGACAAAGAACGTGACGCCTAATTTATATATATTAAGATTATATATTTATATATTTTGACAAATATGTATATATTTTGTAATAATAATTCTAGTAAATAATTCTAGTAATTTATTGCTTTCCCAATTTACGTTATTAATTCAGAGTAAATAAATATCTTTAATATAACATCTGAATGAAAATTAATTTTATTTTCTATTGTTATTTCACTTAATGTCATTATACTTATTGTAAATTATATTTTTGTTTTGTGTATTTTGTGTTTTTGTTAAACATAATTTGTTAAGTACTAAGGTATAATGAGAAATAAATTATATTTTTATTTCCCTTGTTTCGATTTATGTATTTCGTAACATCAGTAATTACATTGTTTTAATTGTAGTTTTCTTCGTTATTACGGACACTTTGTTACCTAAGGCATGTAATTAAATATTATTAATTTTTTTTATAATTGTAACAGCTAAGTCCAAAACTAATATTATCATACAACTTTTTTGTAAAGTAATTAAAAAAAAATATTTGAGAGTAATAAGAGCATTATATCAGCAAATTTGAATTTTTTACTCGATATACATATATTTATTATATTAATTCAACGATATAATTTAGAATGCAAAACATATAAAGGCTTGAAAAGTAAAGAAAAATAGACTTCTGTAAAAATAAGAACCAAGTTTTAGAAATTTTCTTACGAAATTTAACTAAGCAAGCACATCTTGGAAAACGTCGGAAAAAAACAATGCAAAAATTATTGACATTGAATAAACGTAAAATTAATTTCGAATTTCACTGATTTAAAAATAAACAATTAAAATAAAAAATACTCATTTATTTATTAAAAACAAACATTCTCCATGCACACATTACAAAAATGTAACTTAATGGTGTACAGCTATTATGGGGGCATGTTTAACAATACCGACGTGTTTCACCACTGGTACAATGGGGGCAGCGTGTACGATTGGGGCATGATGTACTATTGGGGCATGATGTACAATTGGGGCATGGTGTACTAATGGGGCGTGGTGGACAACAGAGGTGTGGGATACTGCCGCCACTGGGTGCGCTACCACTGGGTGGGCGACTGGCACAATTGGTGCGATCACACCAGCGTATGCGATCGCGATGGTAGCGAGGAAGACTGCCTACAATAAAATAAGAAAAACAATTTATTAGCTTTAAAATACAAATAAATATAAAGTTACAAAAATCATATAGTCGTGAACTTCATAATTATGAATTATTTCAATAAAACAACATCAATAATTCGAATATTTAGCAAATTCGGTGGAGAAACGCGACTATACTCGTACAAGATCTGTTTTAATAATTTAATATTAATTATATTAGTTTTAAAATACATACGTTTTTACTTAAAAATCAAGTAACAATATATATTAAAATATATTATGTACCTACTATGATTTAATTATTGTATCAAATATAGTTAAAATTATTAAATAAATGAAAAAAATAAAAATTAAATAAAATTACGACATTCCGCTTACCAGCTTAAGCATTTTGTTTTGTTGTAAGTGACGGTGCGGTCGAAGTGACTGTGTGTACAGATTGTCTAGATCTTAGCCCTTTTATAGGGCTTATTCTGTAGTCTCTAGGCTAAATATCTACTTGTAATAAATCCTTACACCGTTGTTAAGCAACTTGCAACCCGAGTGTGGGACTAAAAACACAATGTACAGGCTGTTTCTGTTTTACAATATCTTTTTATGTTTTAAACTTACATTCGTTTTACTTTAAAAAAAATAATAACCACTTTCAAGTTTTTATTTGTAAAATGACGGTTTGAAAGTGCTCATGGGGCCTATTTGAATAATTTGATTTTGATTTTTTAATAAATAATTTATATTTAATGTAAGGCTCCCACCGATTTGGAATGTAGAAATACATTTTGGAAACTAGTTTTTTTTTTAATATTTTTTTTGGTATTAGCTAATTTTTAGGTTGTTGTTATATAGATATTATTATAGTTTTTAATTTAAAAGTAAAAACTGTTTTAATACGATTTCAAAGTCATTTTAGAGATCCTATCGTGTTAAAGCCGTAAGAATTCCATTTGCTATTCTTCGTTTTAAAAAATTCTATCACTATAACTGTATAACAATAAAGACGTAATACAATTGAAACACATTAAAACAAAAACTAAAATTGAATTTAGTTTTTCAAGTAAGAGATGGGTCTTGGTGATTTTTAATTAAAAAAATCCAGTTTCTTAAATAGCATAAATACATTTCATTTTAACAGTTACGATTTTTTTCTATCTTTTTTTTTTTAAATATCTATAACATACACACACGGCCGTCTGTTCCTATGGTAAGATAGGTTTTTTTTTTTTTTTTTTTTTTTATGTTACGAGTACGGCAAACAAGCATACGGCTCACCTGATGGTAAGACCGTAGCCTATAGACGCCTGCAACACCAGGAGCATCGCAAGCGCGTTGCCGACCCTATCCCCAATCCCCCCCAGGAGCTCTGGTCACCTTACTCACCAACAGGAACACAATACTGCTTGAAAACAGTATTATTTAGCTGTGGTCTTCTGTAAGGTCGAGGTACTACCCCAGTCGGGCTGCTCCATATTTTGAGCAGGAAATTTCCTGCTGTGCCCTACCTCAGTTAATATTTTTGTAGTAATTATTGTATTGTGATAAATATACATGTATAATGCGTATTCTCTACCTCTTCTTTAAATATATTTATGGCTATTGAAAACATTTCAGTGGTATAAAGTCAGCTATCAGTAATTTGGTATTATTTGGTCTTGAACAAACTAGTATTTAATTAAATTTACACCTTGTACCCCCCAATCAAATGTTCCAAATGTAAAAAAATAATAATTTCACAGTATGCCAATGTTACCAACATAACAAAGTATTGTGTCACATAAACAACGCTGGCACGTGTATGGTATATATGACAATAGAATGCTGGAATATAGAACTGGTATAAGTTTACCATACAGTAATCAAGCTGTATTTGCAGAGCCGATACTGCATACATGAATATAAAAACGCATCCCTTGAGATCTTACTCGTGATGATATTACTACTAACTTTATCCTACCTGTGATGATATACTACTGACTTCTAGTGTTCTGTTATTACAAATGATATAGGCCCTGTTTCACCAGTTCAGATAACGCTATTTGAAGGATTATGATATCCACCAGATAAAAGTTTTTGATGTATTGTTTTCTAATGTTTACGAGAATTTTATTCATTATAATGAAATAACTTTTTCGGATTCTATCGCGGTTGGTTAAGTTTTTTTTGGCTGGATGAGGATTGCGTAAAACCGGGATGTCTGGTGCGAACTTGGGAAGGCTTATGTCCAGCAGTGGACTGCAATAGGCTCAACTGACTGACTGACTTGTTAAGTTTTTTTTATATTTGTCAACCCGTATTAGAGCAGCATGGTGGATTAAGCTCTGATAATTCTCCTACATGAGGAAAGAGGCCTATGCCCAACAGTGTGATACAGGCTGAAGCGATATTAAGTTTTTCAAATGCCCTACGTTTCGGATACTCTACAGCAACCATGGTCACGAGAAGACTCCTCCCTTGACCATGGTTGATGTATTATTCTTTTTCACCATCGAGTTCCACTCTATCTACGAGATATTTCTATTCGCAAATATGAATCTAATAGCTTTAGTTTATTAATTGAGATTAAACAGTTCATAATAGCCTTTTCTATCTCCCGCTGTAAAAGTCTAATCGTAACTACTAACTGGGGTAGGAATATTCCTGCTCAATATAATGAAGCAGCCCGACTGGGGTAGTACCTCGACCTTACAGAAGATCACAGCTAAATAATACTGCTTTCAAGCAGTGTTGTGTTCCTGTGTGAGTAAGGTGTGACTCCTGTGGGGAATTGGGGATAGGATTGGCAGCGCGTTGGCAATGCTTTTGATGTTGCAGGCGTCTATAACCACCGGTAATCGCTTACCATCAGGTGAGCCGTACGCTTGTTTGCCGACCTAGTTGTATATAATAACAAACTTATTTGCAAGATAAACCATAACCCTCAACTGGTGTAATGTTTTTAACCCAATCTTTTACCATAAAGTCACGATTCATCCCAAAAACATTTGTGAGTAAAATCGATTAAGCTTGAAATTAGTTCGTGGTGATATTTTACTTTAAAATTTTACTCAAAATAGAAAATAAAATAAATTTATTCGAAATAAAGATTCGAGTAGAGTTTTAAAGGCAATTTTGAATTTCAAATTGAACCGCCCGAGTGAATGTAATTCAGACTTTATTTAAAAAGTCAGAAAAAAAAATCAATTACTTTAGGTTGGCATTACGTATTTTGTCTTGGTTTTATATCGTCCATACATTGTTAATAATTATTGAAGAAAAACCTGGTTCACAATCAGATTTTAAAAAGAGAATCACTATCTGCCATACCACTACCACTACCACTTCAGCCTATCACAGTCCACTGTTGGACATAGGCCTCCACAAGTTCGCTCCCGACATTATGACGCGAACTCATGTGTTTTGCCCATAGTCACCACGCTGGGCAGGCAGGTTGGTGACCGGCCATCTGCCATACCAATTTAGATAAATACGACAACGCCTAACCTTCAATCTTACGGCTTAATTTTAATTATTTACTACAATTCCAATAGAGTACTGATCATGAAGTTATCCCATAATAATATTTTCACAGTTATTGACTTATGTCTAAAAATCCTTTTCCAGGAGTCTCCTGTTAGAGTTTTTGAACTAAGCATATTTAAATAATTATTTAAAACGGAAATTAGTAAAGCATATCGCATTCACCCTGGAACATCCCACTGCTGAGATCCAATCCCTCTCCATTTGGGAGAAGGATTGGACCTGATTTCACCAAGCTGCAGAACTGCAGGTTGGTGGATATGTTCCCTACTATGAGTAACGATCGCTATCAGGTATTTATGATAACAATCGGGTCCGACGGCTTAACACGCTTTCCGAGGGACGGTGGAGAGACCCACAAGTACAGACATCCAAACCGGAAAGAAATATTTGTACAAATACAAATACCCATCCCGAGCGGGAATCGAACCCGTCTACCGTCGGTGGTTTAGGCGACTACACGCACCACTACACCACAGCGGTCGTTGTTATTGTAAAGTTCATAATATTTGTATACAGATATCGGAATATCGTATTTACTTTTCGAAGGTTCATTCGCCCGCTCAAATCTCCTTAACATAAACACGTTTTAGTCTGACGACCTCCTATCATATGTCAAACCCTTGCACCGTGAATGAAATTTAAATGATAAGTTGCTTTAGAAATCGATACGTTAATATGATCCCTTCTTACTGACTACGAATAAGGTGTACGAGATATCTTAAGACCTGTCTAGGAAATTATTACGTTAAAAAAGTGTAAATATGGAGTATTCTGCTAATTCTTCTCTGCAGAATCTGCATTTAGAATTAGTGATGTTTAACTTTAACTAATTCATTAAAACAAATTAGGTTTAAATAGTAAGTTAGTAAGTTACTTTTTTTTTGGTTTCACGTGCATCCCACTTTATGAACTGCTTTATAGAGATGAAGGCCTTATTAACAAAATTTGTATTATTTCTGTTTGTTTTAGGGTTCCGTACCTCAAAAGGAAAAAACAGAACCCTTGTAGTATCACTTTGTTGTCCGTCTGTCTGTCAAGACCCTTTTTTATTTTAATAGTCAAATATTAAACTTAAAAATATAATTATAAAAATAAAATACAAAACTATATGTAATCGATTCTGTTCCTCTCACTTGACACAAGTGTTAAGGTCGAACCGGTTTTTACCGTTCAGTAAAAACCATAATGCAATGCAATTTTTATAATTTTGTTTATCTCGAATCTCGTAATTGTTTTAATGTAGAAGTAATAAAAATTATTGTACATAAAGTTAAGAAAATATTTTTTTTATTTATCAATGGAAACATACTGTAGATGTAAGAGACGATTTCGTCCAAGATCGTATTGCATTTTATTGAAAATTAATTATTTCCTACATTTAATTACATTAATCAATGATTGTTCAAAACTATAATTTCTATGATATTTTAAGGAATCAAGGTTATTTTAACCGACTTCAAAAAAGGATGTTCTCCATTCGAGTGTATATTTTTAATTAATAGTGTTACCTGGTAACTCTTTACCGGGTTGTACTCGTACCTACCGATTTTGATGCTTCTTTTGTATTCTACCACTAGGCACAGTAAAGTGGTGCGTAATATAAAAACTTGAAATAAATGTGTGTGACAATAATAAATCTACATTTTTTTTCAGATAATGATAAATTTGCTTAATAAAAACATTTTAATCAAAAGCACGCTGTGTAAAATAAGTTAAAAGAGTCAATTCAGATATCGGATCGTCGTACAAATAAACAAACAGATAGTTAGACCTATGAGTTGCTCACCGTCGCATTCGAGGTCACTCTATTTGTAAATACCACCATGGCTTTAGTCCCTTTCAATCGATTAAACAGATTTAAACCTAATCTAACATTACTCCTGTAATTATTTGGATGAACCATGTCTCAGCATTACCAAAATATATTCTTTTTTCGATAAATTTAGATCAAAAGTCAAGTTTTTGTAGAAGTAATGTTTCTCTGTGTTTGTTAGTGTACTAGTGCCAGGTTTGGTCATAATTTAAAAATTTACAAATTTGTTAAAAGTTTTACATACATAATATGTATTTATTTAGTTACAATAGAATTATCTATCCGAATCAAATGTAACTAAAATCTTCTAGATGAAAAGGTATTATCTAGGGTGTTTGTTGCCAAACTCCTCTGAAACGGCTGGACCGATTTTTATGAAACTTTGTGTGCATATCGAGTAGGTATGAGAATCGGCCAACATCTATTTTTCATATCCCTAAGTTACAAGGGGGGAGGGTTTAGGGGGTTAATAATATAATACGGCAAAACGTTGCTGGGTCAGCTAGTAAAATATACCTTTTAACAAATACAGGACACAACAAGCCTGACCTTCATACTTATCCTACATGACCTTTGACACGATACCCATCTATTTTTTTTATTCATAGAAATTTAATAATTTTTACTTTTTACAAATAAATATCTCGATAACAATAATGCTGATTTTATCTTTCAAGTACGTTGCGTTCTGTTTCGAAATGTACGTCGCTAACGATCTGTTGCTTATAAACCGGAAGTTCAAGGTATTACCGCATTGTTTGATGCGATAGGAACTTGACACAATTTAATTACTTTAACGCGGTAATAGTCTTCACTAGATAAAATGAAATTGTTTATAATAAGGACTCGTTCAGATAACTTGCTCGGCAAACAAGCGTACGGCTCACCTAATGGCAAAAGATTACCGTCGTTTATAGACGCCTGCAATACCAGAAGCATCACAAGTAAGTTGCCAACCCTATCCCCCACTCCCTCTCAAGAGCTCTGGTTACCTTACTCACCAACAGGAACACAACATTGCTTGAAAAAAGTATTATTTAGCTGTAATCTTTTGTAAGGTCGAGGTACTCCACCGAGGTACCCCAGTCGGGCTGCTCCATATTTTGAGCAGGAAATTCCCTGCTATGCCCTACCTCAGTTAAGGCAGAAAATATAAAAATGAGGGCAATTAAATGGAGATTCAAGTACAAAAACAAACTCTAATATGTAATTTTTTAAACAAATGAATGAAATAGTTATAAAAAAAACATTCCGATATCGAAGCAAGGTTGTGACTAACATCAACTATCTCATATAAGTCGAAAACCTTCACCTTGCATAGTTCACCTCGTTCAGGTCAAATCAGGAAGACAAGTTTTGTATCTAAGGCATTTTACAGGTCAATGTGACCTAGTCAACTTAACATATGTCTTATACCTTTTATGCTATGAACCAGTAAAGTGGTCGTAGCTTCACTTTTACAAATAATATTCACTTTATTTATGAAATGACGATTCGAAAGTGCTTTTCAAGCCTATTTGAATGAATTTATTTTTTACTAGCTTCTGCGCGCAACTTCGTCGGCGTGGACTCCGCTCCTATTGGTCTTAGCATGATGACACATAGCCTATAGCCTTCCTCGATAAATGGGCTATCTAACACTGAAAGAATTTTTCAAATCGGCCCAGTAGTTCCAGAGATTACCGCGTTCAAACAAACAAACAAACAAACAAAGAAACAAACAAACAAACAAACAAACAAACAAACAAACAACCAAACAAACAAACTCTTCAGCTTTATATATCAGTATAGATTTTGAAGCCAGACGGCTATAAATATGTAAATGGTTATAGTTTGAATACGATGGGTCGTAGAGTGATGTAATTGAGACTATCCACTACCACTACAGCCTATCACAGTCCACTGTTGGACATAGGCCTCCACAAGTTCGCGCCCGACATTATGACGCGAACTCATGTGTTTTGCCCATAGTCACCACGCTGGGCTGTCGGGTTGGTGACCGCAGGGCTGGCTTTGTCGCACCGAAGACGCTGCTGCCCGTCTTTGGCCTGTGTATTTCAAAGCCAGCATGGATGGTTATCCCGCCATCCGTCGGCTTTTTAAGTTCCAAGGTGGTAGTGGAACTGTATTATCCCTTAGTCGCCTCTTACGACACCCACTGACACAATTGAGACTATTAATTAGGTGAATTCTTACACAAAAATTATTTTAAAACACGGTCCGATAGAAATGATAATTCATCACCTGCTTCTTATTTTTTTTTAATCCTACTATTGGTACAAGGTTTTTCTCAATATTAGAATTTGCTATAGGTAAATATACTAATTGTGATTACATATAGTGTATGTAATATGAATATTATCCGCCTCTTACACGCAGTACCTAGCTTTATATAATATAGCCCATAAAATAACTGAAACATTACACACAAAAGCTATTTTCAAAATTGAACCAGCACAGCTTATAATTTGCTATCGTATTTTTATTTAAATTGTTAACATTTTTCCTCAATATAATAATTTGCTATAAACACACTAATAGGTAGGGATCCCTAGTACAAATTTTTCATCTGATTAGTATCAAGCTAATTTTCCGGGAGTAGCTTCATCTTGATGAGACGAACAAAAAGTTCCTCTTCGAAAACTCTCGATTGCGGTAGATAATAGAGTTAGCAGGAGCTTAGCGGGAAAATCAGCTGGTTAGTAATAATTTTTGATGACCTTACGAGGTCATCAACTTGATCTTGATCATTAACTTCAAGTTGATATAGTAAGGTCATCAAAAATTGATTTTTTTTTCTGATTTTTTTTTCTTTTAGTTAGTTAATATTGATATAAATTGATGGTAATATTGTCCTACAAATTGCGTGGTACGTTATCCCGGTCCTACGCTCACTGCTGCTCTATCTCCTTCTAACTCTATTATCTACCACAATCGAGAGTTTTCGAAGAGGAACTTTTTGTTCGTCTCATCAAAATGAAGCTACTCCCGGAAAATTAGCTTGATACTAATCAGATGAAAAATGTATACTAGGGATCCCTACCTATAATTCTTTGTCACAGAAAGATATTCAATAGATTATCTCTTTTTAGGCGAATTTAATTCACGCTGAGCAGATCTAAGGACTGTATTAGATTATCTTAATTTCAATAATAATTTTATAACTTTCGTTATCTCGACGGGTTCGTTAAAATTTCGGAAGGAAATTTGAATTACTATAAGATGATATTAGAATTGATTGGAGATGACATCTTATTTTATTAGATTAAAACATTTCTAATAATATTTTTCTTAGTTTCCTGTATTATAGTTCAGGAAGTTACTATAGTAATTACGATTTCCGGTTTTAAATGGAATCCAGTAAAACTGCTTGATGAAGCTATATTAGTTGTGTTTATTATTAAACTAGCTGCCACCCGCGACGTCATCTGCGTGCGTTCACTGCTCGTTCCCCGTAGGTGATAGCGTGATAATATGTAGCCTATGTTCTGACCCGACTTCTTAATAATATTCGTGCCAAATTTGAAGTAAATCCATGCAGCACTTTTTGAGTTTATCCCGGACATACATACAGACAAACAGACAAAAATTCTAAAAACTATATTTTTGGCTTCGGTATCGATTGTAGATCACACCCCAAGTATTCTTTTAAAAAAATATTCAGTGTACAGTTTTGACATTCCTACCATTTTATTATATGTATAGATGAATTATTTAATTACGGTAGGACACAGCAGGAAATATCCTACTCAAATCTGCATCAGGCCAACTGAGAAAGTACTTTGACCTTATAGAGATGATCACAGCTAATTATTAGTTATTACTGCTCTTAAGCAGTGTTGTGTCCCTGTGGTTCGTAAGGTGGTCAGAACTCTTTTGGAGATTTAGGGGTAGGGCCACCATGAGCTTGCGATGTCTCTGGTGTTGCTGGATTACGTTAACCGCTTACTGTTAGTTGGACAGTATGTTTGTTTGCCGACCTAGTATTATAAACGTCTTAAAAATAGATCGAGTAAAGTCTTACCCTACCTGTTTTTTTTAAATAGATGTTAGGTCTACGAGCTCACTATCTGCCGTATCTTTTTAATTATTACCTCCTTCCTTATCGATTTATTTAGTCTATAAAGTCCCACGGCTGGGCATAGACTTCTATTTACATTTAGGACAAGCCTTTTTACTTCCTCTATTTATTTCTTCAGCTATAATTTGTGTGTTCTCATAATAATCTACAAAGTTTGTAGTTTTGGCACATCGTCAGATTCCTACATTTGAACGTTTAAACTTTTCATCATAATTAGTCCTAATAGCTATTTCACGCTTCAGTTCATGGTGTAATGACTAAATGTTGCTGGTAAAGGTTAAGAATGTAATTGGGTCACATAAATAAAGTAAAATGACGTAGTGACGTATATTTGACGTATCTTCCACGTTGACGTTTGTGGTAAAAGGTTCGCTATCTCGTTTAGTATATTTTATATCCGATGGCACTGGTTTTCTAACGACAATCTGAGGACTTGTAAATAATCGTATAAATTTTGATTAGTCCCCAGACCTGTCCTAGAATTAGGGCGTTCAATAATACACATTTTTTTGCTTTAATTATTAAATTTATTTAAAATATTTGTAGATATAGCATAATGTTTGACGTAGTTATTAGGGGTTTTAGGATATAATTCAAATTTATAAATATAAATCTATATTATTATGAGATTCTGTGACTTAGTGTAAATTTTGATTGGTAAAGAATTATCAAAAGTGGAAATAACATATTTTTATTTAGTGATGTAATATATTTTTTGGTGAAATAATATTTCTTTTAGTGGTATTATTTTTCATGTCTGGGTATTTTTGACAGTAGCTTTCAACCTGACGGCCAGCCATCCATCCTGCACCTGACGAAAATCTTTAGTTAGGAACTAATCGCCAACCTTCAGTAAAGTAGCATTATGGATTAACCTCCACCTTTTCTCCTGTATGTAAGAAAGGTCCTTGCCCCCTGTAGGGCATTTATAGGCATCTTCAGTTAAATTTTATTCAGGTACTATTTTTCAGTTCATTGAACTTGTTGCTATTTGTCTATTGTGAAACAGGTAATGGCGCGTAAATATGAAAAAGAAAACATTTTTCATATTCCATATACAAACCTTACTACCCGATTCGACTTGACCTTAACACACACAAACACACACACACACACACTAATTAACCCAATATAATCAATAAAAATAGGTATCTGTACATATATTTAAAGGCGTAAAAGTGATAAGTATTAAAAAAAGTGTGTGTGTCAGCTCCGACGCACGACTGGAATTTACTTTTTCAGATTGACTGTCTAAATAGGCAACAAAAAGAGTTTATAGTCTAAGAAAAAGATTAATACCATATCAAACGGTAAATAAACGAATAAAATAATGCCATCGACATATGATATTTTAAGATTATATTAGAAAACGTCGTAACCGATACCGTCGTCGTAACCGTCGTAGCCGGTACCGTCGTAAACGTCGTAGCAGATAGATAGCGCACAAAAACGTAACGAGGTCATTCGTTCAGTAGATTTTACTCCTCATATTTTTTTCATACCGGGGGCCTTATATGAAAATCGATTCTTAAGGAGTAAACTCCAAAAACCGTTTTGTATACAAACATTATGTTAGTTAAAATTTAAATCGAAGAGTTCCACAACAATTAAGTCTTTACGATTTTCAAATAATATGTCTTTCATTTAATAAGAAAACTTTTAATATGGACAGTATCATACGATATCGAAACAAAAGCCCCAATACATGCATTCTAACAGTCTCTAAGTAATATTATCACTGATACAAATTGACAAAGTTGTGGACTGTTGTTCGATGTTCACAAAACCGCTACGCAGAAGTAAAACTTGTAATTTTATTTGATAGGACTCCATTAGGCGATACGTACTTCGCTAATTGTTGAGTTCATCGGACTCTGCGTCTGTTATAAATGAATATAATGGTCGATTTACATCAGACGAGCGAATGCTCATTCTATTCCCACTACATCAAATTCTTATCAAATTCTTTTAGTGTAAACAGGCGTAGAGCATTCTTTCGTTGTTATATATATGAATACGAGTGTTCGAAGATCAAGAAAGAATGCTCCTGTTCTAGCTCTAGCTCTTTGTTCGTTTGGTCTAAATCCACCCTTAGATTGTGATAACGATCTTTAAGTTGTGAACATATTAACAAGTAATTATCTCTATTAGTATTAATTTAAATTTACATGACAACTTATCTGGGGTAAATACCTAAGCACCGGTGATCAAGGGTTTGATTTCTGTTGTAGGTATAGGTATTTATTTATTTAAAGTTACAGGATTCGTTTTGTTAGTAATCATCTAGTTAGTATTTAATATTGTCTCTCCTCGGAGAGCATGTTAAGCCGTCGGTCCCGGTTGTTATCATGTAGGTACACCTGATAGCGATCGTTACTGATAGTAGGGAATATATCCGCCAACTCGCATTGGAGCAGCGTGGTGGAGTAACGCTTTTTTTTATGTTACTAGGTTGGCAAACAAGCGTACGGCTCACCTGATGGTAAGACCGTAGCCTATAGACGCCTGCAATACCAGAAGCATCGCAAGCGCCTTACCGACCCTATCCCCAATCCCCCCCAGGAGCTCTGGTCACCTTACTCACCAACAGGAACACAATACTGCTTGAAAACAGTATTATTTAGCTGTGGTCTTCTGTAAGGTCGAGGTACTACCCCAGTCGGGCTGCTCCATATTTTGAGCAGGAAATTTCCTGCTGTGCTCTACCTCAGTTAGCTTTTCTCATAAAAGATTCCTGCAAGATCTACTTTGCTCAGTAGTTCTTTAATAGTTTACTTTTTCTTCATACAACTAGGTCATCAAACATGCCTACGACTCTCCTGATGATAAACGATTACCGTAGCCAATAAATCCTACCCTCAATCTCCCCCAGGAGCTCTGGTCAACTTACTTCGCACAGGAACATAACACTGTTTGCACTAGCTGTGATCTTTTGTAGGTCGAGGTGCCTTGTGCCGTGCTGTGCCCTACCTCAGTAACTTTAAAGAAGAATATAATTATGAATATTCAAAAAAAAAAGACAACAGGAGTAAAATATTTTATTAAAATATACATATGACACATATAATAAACAAAGAAATATTTATTTGTAGTATGTGAATAAGCCCCTATACCTGGGAACCTTACTCAATTGCAAATTTGCAACTAATATCAACATTCACTGAAAGGCACAAACAATCTCCATACACAGACATACATAATTAAGACTTGTCTTTATTAATGAACGAAGTGAGACCATTTCAAACGATTCCAAGTTGGTCTTACTAAAACTTTCGCTTAGATTGAAAATTTGAAACTGATATTTTAGGGTGTATTAAAGAGAGTCTTAACGCTTTATTTGCATTTATATATCTACTAGCTGTTACCCGCAGTTTTACACGTGTTAAGTTAAGGAAAAAATAGCCTTCATTGTTAAATAGGCTATGTAACATAAAAATATTTTTTCAATTCGAAGTATATAATTATAGATTACTAGCTTCTGCGCGCGACTTCGTCGGCGTGGACTCCGCTCCTATTGGTCTTAGCGTGATGATACATCATAGCCTATAGCTTTCCTCGATAAATGGGCTATCTAACACTGAAAGAATTTTTCAAATCGGCCCAGTAGTTCCAGAGATTACCGCGTTCAAACAAACAAACAAACAAACAAACAATCAAATAACCAAACAAACAAACTCTTCAGCTTTATATATTAGTATAGATAGCTGATAGATTAGAGCTGACACACGCACTTTTTTATACTACTAGGTCAGCAAACAAGCATACGGCTCACCTGATGGTAAGCGATTACCGTAGCTTATTAGACGCCTGAAACACCAGCAGTTCTGGCTACCTCACTCACTATAGGAAGACTACCTGAGTGCAGTATAATTTAGCTGTGACCTTCTGTAAGGTTAAAGTACTTCCCCAGTCGGGCTGCTCCAGATTTTGAGCAGGATATTTCCTGTAACAAAGATGAAGTCACAGAATGCTTATTATTCTTAAATTCAGTATGACGTAGATTCATAGAACAGAGGTAGGAGGAGGGTTTAACTGAGGTAGGGCACAGCAGAAAATTTCCTGCTCAATATATGGAGCAGCCCGATTGGGGAAGTACCTCGACATTACAGAAGATCACAGCAAAATAATACTGCTTTCAAGCAGTGTTGTGTTCCTGTAGTGAGTAAGGTGACCAGAGCTCCTGGAGGGAATTGGGGATAGGGTCGGCAACGCACTTGCGATGCTTCAGGTGTTGCAAACGTCTATAGGCTACGGTATTCGCTTACCATCAGGTGAGCCGTACACTTCTTTGCCGACCTTATATTAAAAAAAAAAGAACATTATTTTATATTATGATTGAAAAATGACTTTCGTCAATCGAAAGCGTTATTTGGAAAGCGTGGGTTGTTTAGTATTATAAGTTTAATAATGTCATAAAAATCTGGAATTAGTTGTTTATTTCATAACAGTGTTACGTGGGGGGATGAATGGACGGTGCAAAGAGAGTTTGTAATTAGGTTTAGCGGAAATATTCAGCAATTTAACTTCGTGATACACTTTCGTTAACTGTAGTAGTCAGTGTTATTACAACGGGGTAACTTTTTTTTTGAAAATGAGTTAGGAAAAACATTAGGTGTCTTTCGCTTCAGCCTGTAAGATCCCACTGCTATGTATAGGCCTCTTTCCCCATGTAGGAGAAGGATCAGAGCTTAATCCATCACGCTGTTCCAATGCGGTTTGGCGGATATATTCCCTACTATGAGTAGCGATCGCTATCAGGTTTACATGATAACAACCGGGACCACAGCTTAACGTGCTCTCCGAGGCAGACGTCTTATAAATATTTAATTCACTTTTGTACTATTCGGCCTTGCTTACATTTTTGGTTATTGTTGTATATTTATTTTTATTTTCTCTTTCTGAACTTTAAATTAATTTTTTTTATTAAAAAACTGTAATTTTAACTGTTTTTATTTGTTGACTACTTTATATATTTAATTGAAAGATTGTAACATTGAAGATGATGTCGTTAATAATAATAATAACTACCGGAAAAATATCATGAAAGACGGAACTCCAGACATATGCCGAGCTTGTCATAAGCCTGGAGAATCCATTAGACATGTTGCTTTCGGTTGTAGTCATCTTACTAACGGTGAGTACTTGCACAGACATAACCAAGTAGCCAGGATTATCCACCAACAACTTGCTATTCGATACGGCCTCGTTGAAAATGAGTTGCCTTATTATAAATAGGTATAACCCAACGCCATTTCTTGAAAATGGTCGTGCATTGCTCTACTGGGATCGGTCTATTGTCACTGACAGGTTTATTGCATCCAATAAACCTGACATAGTGCTAGTAGACCGATCAGCGCGCCGAGCAATTATTGTTGACATTACAGTTCCACATGACGATAATCTCGTAAAGGCGGAAAAAGAAAAATTAAATAAATATTTAGACTTTGCCCACGAGATTACCGGCATGTGGAATGTGGACTCAACAATAATTGTTCCTATTGTTGTGTCGGAAAATGGTCTATTAGCGAAGAGTTTCGATAATAATAATTCGATAACTATAGTAATAAACAGTTTAGACTAGTATAGACTAAAAAATATAAAAAAAACGGGGTAAATTCAAAGTGAAAAACAAAAAATATCAAACACAATTTATTTATTATTTTATTTTATTTATTATTATCCATATGCATGATAATGTGTCTTGACTTTATATTTCACGACGGGACTATGTACGATCGGTACACTATGTACATTATGTACCGTGTGTACTGGTACACTGTGGTACACTGGTACATGATGAGCCAAGGGTACTGTATGTACGACTGGAGCGTGTACGACTGGAGTGTGTACGACTGAAGTATGTACGACTGGAGTGTGTACAACTCGTGGAAAAACGGAGAAGTGTACTCCTGGTGCTGGAGCCGCTGCTACCAGCGATATTGTGATGAGAACCTGTGAAAGAATATAACATTGAAATATTTACTAATACAGTTAAGTTGAATTGTTAAATCTAACCCTTGGTATGCCTGGTAGTACAAAGTTACATACTATGCCTGGTGGGTCAATCAGACCCAGATTTTAAATTGGATATATTTATTACATTTTCTATATATTTATTTTTGAGTCCTATTCATTTTAAGTGGATAAGCAATATAGAGTAATAAAAAATACATAATAATAGAATTATCTTTATGTCAGCCGACGGATGGCGGGATAACCATCCATGCTGGCTTTGAAATACACAGGCCAAAGCCGGGCAGCAGCGTCTTCGGTGCGACAAAGCCAGCCCTGCGGTCACCAACCCGCCTGCCCAGCGTGGTGACTATGGGCAAAACACATGAGTTCGCGTCATAATGTCGGGCGCGAACTTGTGGAGGCCTATGTCCAACAGTGGACTGTGATAGGCTGTAGTGTGTATCTTTATGTAACGCACTAATTTTGGAGTTGTTTGATTTGAATCAAATAGTCTTTAAGTGTTGTATAGCCTATTTATTGAGAGAGGCAATTGACTATATCTATAACATCACGATTCGACCGATAAGAACCGAGTATCAATGAGAACTATCATAAAATAATTATAGCATGACATATGGGATAATATGAAAAGTTAGGTATATGCGCAGTTGCGGGAAGCAGTTAATAAGAATATATGTGTATCTATGTTTGTTTGAGAAGACCCTTTAAAGTTCTTAACGACATAAGTAAACCTAGTATGTCAGTTTTCTCTGAGAAGGGATGACAGGAAATTGTCTATACTATTCTACGTATTACATATATTTAGTTGGATCTCTTGAATAAAATATTTCATACGACGCAATTGTATTCATGAAGTAGTTTCGAAAGATATTTAATACAGCTTGTTTATCTTTAATATATTTTTATAGGTTTTTCTACGAAGCTACTTTAATACCAATGTTTGGTTTTAATCACAAATGTATGTACACTGTCTTATATATTCAATTCAGCCACTCTCTCACCGAGGGACCGTGGGGAGACCCACCAGGACAAACAACCAGAACGGAGAACTGTGGTATGAACCACCATTTTATTTCGTGAATATAGTGATTTGATTCATTTTTATTCATAAAGATAAACAGCTATACTTATTTATTAAATATAGAATTTAAAAAAATCTACAAAGCCTTTATTAATACATATATAATACGTTAATAGTAGTTTATGCAACTGTCATATAATGAAGGGTATTAAAACACGAGTGCGCGAGTTTCATAACAGTAACGAGTGTTTTAATACCCGTGTTATATGCAGTTGCATACACTACTTTATCTTCACTAATGCAATTAATCAAACAACAAGAGTAAAAGCTGACAATAGTTTATTTTTCATATAATTTTCTAGATTTTTCTGGCAAAAGATTGTGAGTTAATTTTGTTGCCAATTCTAGAATATCCGGAGGCGTACAAATATCATCGTCGCTATCCATTTTTAACTTTTAATTTATTAAATTAAATTCACGCGTACGTGTATTGTCACAGTGATTTTGCCGCCATTAAAATCTAACCAATGAGAGCGAAGCTGCACGCATGCGCGCGATGTTATAATGAGATTTTACGATATCGATGTGGATATTATACCATCATGTGAAATTGAGTGTTTTGTTGTCTGCGCTATAACAGTAGTAATTATAAGTCAAGTATTGGAAACATAAGTAGAATGTTACAACATTAGTGTAGATAAATGTTATTACATAAGTCATATTTATGGTTATAACCATTATAACTTAGTGATATATTTGGTATAAACAAAAAGCATTATAAATAACAAGGTACATAAATTAACCACAATGAGAAAAAAGTAATAACGGGTAAATGATTTCACCTTGGGGCGTTGTGCCAAGTAGGTTAACAGGATTTATCTGGATTGAGTAACTAATTTTTTTAAAGGTCCCTAGATCAGCAGGTAGAGAAAAGGACTATCACTAATTTGTTAAAAGATTTGTTACTTTATGGGCCCGTTTGACCGGTCGTGGATAACTCTATTCGATGGATGGTGATATCCAACAGATGAAAGTGTTTATTTATATATTTATTTACATATTAATTAATTAATTTATAACTAGCTTCTGCGCGTGACTTCGTCCCCGTAGAATAGGACCAATTCTGTCATACATGATTTGTGCGAAACTTTAACCGTTTACGCAGCGGAAGCTCTCAAAAGCAAAAAAAACCCGATTTTGAAACATTCTTCATTGGTGCTACGCTCCTATTGGCCTTAGCGTGATGATATATAGCCTATAGCCTTCCTCGATAAATGGGCTATTTAAAACTGAAAGGATTTTTCAAATCGGACTAGTAGATCCTGAGATTAGCGCGTTCAAACAAACAAACAAACAAACTCTTCAGCTTTATTATATTAAGTATAGATATATAACTGGTGAGACAGGCCGTACGGGATTTTTTTAATATTGTTTTACTATTACACTACGTTACAACTAGAGCTGTTTTTTAATGGTCTCAAATACGTTAGATTTTTCATCGTTACTTTATGTAGATATATAAAAATGAAAATAAATCGCTTATTGCATAATTCAAGAACAACTGAATTGATTCAGTTATTTCTATTTTTTTAAATATATATACACATATATATGTATAAAAGAGATTTCCACCCATATATTGACTAATCACGATATCTCTGGAACAATAATGCGGAGAGGCTTGAAATTTGGTAGGAATATTCCTTTTGTCGAGTAGAGGTCAGCTAAGAACGGATTTTATGAAATTTCACCCACAAGAGGGGTTAATATCATATATGGCAAAACAACGTTTGCGGGGTCAGCTAGTTTTTAATACTTTATTAATGTAAGTTCTCACGGAAAGAAAAAATAAGAAAATTGCACAGAAAATTTCGATTTTTATAGAATTTATATGTCTGTCCTTATGTTGGTTTTAAAGCTGTGATCCTGGATAACATAAACTCTTGTTTATGATATACATATCTTCATCCTTCATCTAAAATTAAAGTTATTACTGTCTGAACAATTATCGTAAAATCTATACTAATATTATAGAGCTGGAAAGTTCGTTTGTTTGTTTATTTAAACGCGCTAATTTCAGGAAGTAGTGCTTCGAATCGAAAAATTATTTTGTGTTGGATAGTCTATTTCCCGCTATATAATATTTTAGTCTCATGTTTCTCAAAATAACGCGAGTGAATCCGTGTGGCATAGACAGTCTGTAATAGTATATAAAGAAAGATAGAAGCGTGTAGCTATCAAGTCTTCACGTGACTCACACGTGTCAAAACTTCATCTATGTGAACGCTTTTGTCTCAAATTCACACAAGTGGAACCGAGAGAGTTCATTAGTCATGAAGCAGACGAAGTCGCGAATATCAGCCATTTATATAAACACTGAGCTATTTAAATTACTTCTTCTTGAGAAAAACTTTGAAAATGTTTTCTAAGAATTAAAGTAAAGAAAAATCTTCTATTTCTTTTTACGTATAAATATTATTTAATACGGATGATTGAGTTACGAATTGTTTTAAAGGTCCTTGCGAGGTTTCGTCTGAAATGTTTTATTCGGATTACTTCATCTTGTTTTTTTTTTTGTTTTTTTTTTTTAATTTATGTGAAACATAATATGAAGTGGAATTTATTCTGCTAATTCTGTTCTTTGTTAAGGTTAGTATTTAAATATTAATATTTATATTTTAAATGAAAAAAAATACGAACTAGAAATATAGAACTTCTATAGACTTTAGTAACATATTTTTGCACGCTGGTGTGCTTTTTTATTTTTTTTACCTTCTAAAGCAATTTGCGTTCAACTTTAAACCCAACCACAAAAAAAAAAACAAATTCAATTTATTTAAAAAAAAAATTAATTTCTATCACAAGTTAATTATTTATATAAAACAACAAATAACATATTTAATATATTAAATTATAAATATTTATTGAAAACGCGATATTTTCAGTTATTGCAATATCCGGCGCCCCAACACAAGGCAAGCCTTTCCTGTGGGTACCGATTACAATAACAAAACAAAGATGTAATAACAAAATAATTTGTTTATTTAATAACAATTTTCAAACCACTTTTGACTACAAATCTTTAAAATAAAATGGTAATAATTATGTAAACGGTAATTATTTTTTTTATGTAACTAGGTTGGCAAACAAGCGTACCTACGGCTCACCTGATGGTAAGACAGGTAAGGCCGTAGCCTATAGACGATATAAAGAATAAAAATATAAAGAATAATTGTCAACTTACTACAAGGAGTGGCGACATCTCGAAAGGCCAGCGTCGTTTAAACATATGGGATGGAAACTGGTTATATATACTGCCCTTAATTTTTTGTACTTAGAGTTACGAAAAGAGTATGCTATTAATATGGAATATAACCATCTTGGAACCATAAACAATAAGTACCGCTTGCGGTACATAATTTCTCTCAATATATCCAACATTGAAATGTAGACACGTACCTAATAATATTGTTTCTGAAATAATAAATAAATACCTAGTTTGTTTATATTTTAGTTTATAGGTATTAAATTGAAAATGTTTATTTTTTTCAGTTGAGCCACTACATTAACCGACGGCGACGTAGGCTGATTAAGGTTTTGATATGCAAATTATGGTTTGGTAAATTGATTAAATTACAATAAATTTACATATAATATAATACACATAATATGTATTTATATGTAATTTTTTAACCTTTATAATAATTGAAATATAATTAAGCGTTAAAGCATACTAAAGGATTTGGTAAAATATGTGTATTGGCCAACATTTACTGAAGGAAAAGAGTGGGCCTTTCTTTTTCTAATTTTGTTGCAGTTAGATTATTAGACAGAATTTTTGTTGTCAGATCTAATCGAAGATTGCAGTGTGTTTAGATCAGTAATTAACAGTTTTTTTTTTATTGATATTGTTAAGGAAGTTATTTTGTAAATGTTGATTTTTTAATCGATAATTAAATAACAATACAATAAATGCGGATATCATAACAGACGATAATGTAATTACTGTTTATCATAAGGACAAACAGTTCTTTACACAATGTTAGGTAATTTTTAATGAGCTTGTCATAATGCTCATGAAATTTTATTATAGGAAAATAATTGATTGAACTTCTTTACATGTAAGATCGAAAGTATATCTTGATAAGAAATTATTAGATATTTTTAAAATTAAAGCCATTATGACTCTGTTTAAGTTTTTAAATAATAGATAGACCTTGCTATTAACGTTTAATGTTACTCTTTCATATTATGATAATGTTATAAAGCTTGATTATAATATATAATCAGTACTGACGTAAACTTTTTGAAACGACATTATTTTACAATTATCAATTTTTTTTAAGAGATTCGTTTATCTTTCTAGAAGAAAATATTTTAACTTCATAAATTAAAAGTAGTATCCATTTTGACGTAAAAAAATAAGCTTAACTTTACAGGTATACAAAAAATAAAACTAACAATAAGTAATTAGTACATAATAAAAATTAATAAATAATGAAATCCTTCTCTTACACGGGGAAGAGGCCTATGCCCAACAGTGGGATATTACAGGCTGAATCGAACCGAATCGAAATAATAAAAAAATGTGATTAGAATACAAAAAAGCAATTTGAATCTAATTCATTTTTTCTTTCATTATCTAAAATAATATAATTAAAAGTTAAAATTCTTATTTAATTTAAAATCATTAAAAGATAAATATAGTTGATCAAACGTGATAGAGTTATGGTGTCACGCTAGAGTCAATGTCGGAGGAGGTCGCTTGTATTGCGGTCACGATCGCATTCATTTAATTGAAATTACATTTTAAAAACAAGTATTGATTAACTTAATGCATAGATACGATAGGGACAATATTGCACTTATATGATATTAATATGACACGTGGATTTTAATCTATATTGCCGTTTTTTAGGGTTCCGTACATCAAAAGGAAAAACGAAACTTAAAGGATCACTTTGTTGTCCGTCTGTCTGTCAAGACACTTTTTCTCAGGAACGCGTGGAGGTATTAAGCTAAAATTCATATCAAATACTCAAGTCTACTGTCCCTTGGAGCTGTGAAAAAAACAAACTTCTAAGCCAACGCAATCAAAAGATACAGCCGTTTATGCTGCAAATTTTCGACACTCGCAAGGGAATCAAAATCTACAGGGTACATCCCGTGTACTCAGAATCTTGAAATTTGGTACGAAGCAACGTCTTATAGCACAGATAAAGGGCAAATTGCAAAAAGCATAAATTTTTAGTTACATCATATATTAAAAATATTTTTAATAATTTTGTTTTTACGGAAACCTCGGTGGGCGAGTCCGACTCTCACTTGACCGGTTTTTTGGTACGCGATTACCGTAGGTTATTATAGACACCTGCAACACCAGAGGAATTGCAAGCGCGTTGTTGACTCTACCTCTAAACACCCCCCCCCCCCCAGGAGCTTTGTTCACCTTACTCACCACAGGAACGCAACACTGCTTGAAAGCAGTATTATTTAGCTGTAATCTTCTGTAAGGTCGAGGTAGCTCTCCAGTTGGTCTGCTCCAGATTTGGAAAGGATATTTCCTGCTATGCTTTACCTCAGTTAAAGTTATTAGTTGATTAGTTTGTTTAACTAGTCCATTTTCGCATTTTGCAGTGACCGTCCTTTCTATTTTGTTTTATGGCTCCAGCTTCTCCATTTATGTATGTATCTATAGCAGTCAGTTATTACCAACGATACAAGCATTAACTTGTTTACCTTAGGAACTTATGACCGTGTGGGTATGTTAAGGATATTTATTTATTTTGTATGTATTTTTATGTGTGCAGTTAACTAGTTATGTATATATGTAATATTATTGTATGTAGTACCTATCGCTTAAATTTTTATTTAAAAATGAAAAAGACGTGTGGATGAACTGGTGCTGTATTTCATCTAGCATTCTACGACAGTTAAATGGTAACAGGTTTTTGTTGAGTTGAGACTACATTCAGAATCCAAGGTAACTTGGCTTTAGATAATTATTAATATAACAATTAAAATGACGATTCAGTAGAACTCATGAGGCCTATTTGATTAAAGACATTTTGCTTAAGTGATTGATTATTCTACACACCCTCTCCACGTTTTTCAAGTTGTCTTCTACACGATCGATGGTTGTCCGGAAGAGGTTGTTCTTCAGCGATAAGACCGCCGATTTGCAAATTGTACTTTTACATTATATCTAAGGAGTAGGTACATATAGATAATAGAAGTAAATAAATTATCTTATATCGACTATACCTGTATCTATTGTTTTTACAATTTTATTGGAATTCAATAAAAAAATACATGTACCTATTTCATTCAAGTTGTATTTTTCAACGATATTTAAATTTTTAAATTGCTATTATAAAAACCGATTTTCATTGTGACTGAATGCAAACTCAGAATAGAATCTCCTCCGAGGAGTTGTGGAAAGAATGTTCTTAGTTAAGTAATTCTGTACCTTTTTTGTGTATTATTAGAAAATTACACTTATGTCTGTAATTTTCGTTGTTAGATACACGTGCCTACACTAAACCTTGTGAACGAATAGAGTGGTAAATGTAAAACTATTAATATTATTTCATTGGATATTGTAAGTGTAAATAATTAGTAAATCAGAACTCTGTCTATTTTTTTTAAAGTTCTATGTTGCTAAAATTATTCAGTGAACAGTTGTTGTCCCAAAAAAGGCATAAAAGAGTTATTGAGAGAGGGTGAATGAGTATAAAGTACACAAAAAAGCCCTTTGAAAGCATATTAAATCGAGTAAAACTATTCATATAAAAACGTATGAATAATGTCAAAGATTAATAATAATTATGTTACTTTTGCCTACTTTCGCCTGATATGTTTTTTGTATAATTTTCATTTTAAATAAGTTTGCTTTATTTTTATGACAGGCGCTGTATTTTGTACGTATTATGAAAGACGAAATAGAATATTAGAATATAATTTATTGAAATGATAACGTAGGAAGTTATTATAAGTAATGCTAAGTGATAGTTTCCTAACGAACCGTGACTTATCGCCTTACGTAAAACGAGCGAATTGTAAGTGTACCTATAGTTGTTAGCGTGTAGCCGAAACTGCCATTTCTAAATAAAATTCAAACATTATTTAATTTACGATAGAAGTTGAAATCGATGGCTGAAAGATATCTTGTTTTTAACTTATAATAATTATACCTATATATGTAAATAGAAATTCAAGAAACACGTGGAATGTTTTCTTAATAAAACGTATATCCTTGTTTTATGCGTCCAATTTATTTAAATCTTAAAAGGTTTAGGAAAAGTATTTTCACCTTATTTCAGAAATGTAGATATATAGCATTCATTGTGTTTTAGCGTAATTGTAACCTCCAAGAAACACAGTAAACTATAAATGTAGGTCGGAAATATTTTGCATCCCTAAGGGGATCACTAATCAGGCTCGGTTTGTTTGCCCAATAACCTAAATACTAAGGATTTAGATTCTAGGTCAACTTAAATCTAGACTAAGTTGGAAACACACAAAGAAAATTAAATTAGGAAAGAGTTTATTTCATCGACTATTAACATGTTACAGTAAAATATTATTTAGGAAAATAAAACATATTAAAATACAAAGTACACGTCATGTCAGAAGTGAAACTTCTTTGGCAAACTAATTTTTAAGTCTCGTTTATATTTATACAAATCTAAAGCTTTAGATTTCCGTTCCAGCGCCATCTAGTTAGTTTGCAATGTAATACTATCGATATTATTGTTTTGTGTGTGGTTCTTCCTGGCAGGTCCGAGGGCCTGTCTGGGTACGGGCATCCAGGCTATGCCTGCTTACCCGGGCCTTTCCTCTCCGGCAGTACCCACTGCCGGGTCCTTCGTTTTCGGCCCGATGGGCCGAGGATACACCCACCGTGGGTGAGCGTTACCCTATGGGCTGGTTGCATGTTTGGTTGTTCCTGTCATTTTCGGTTATTGCGCAGTCTCCCCTGCGTCGTCCTCCTCGTCGCCACTGTCACCTTCGGTGCTCTGCTGCGTCGGCAGCAGGAGCTCACGAGGTAGTGGACACCCGTCCGGCGCCATATCGATATTAATGTAACAACATTTGTAGTCTCTATAGTACACGCTAGATGGCTCTGTTGTTCGAGAAAAACGTTGCATATCTCCGTAAAAAATTTAATATCATGCGTCTAAAGCAGTTTTATTTCAGAATGCAATATGCAGTTCTTATAATAACAATATTATTTATTATACTTATATTAAATTAAAGTACACGATACAAACTGCGCTTGATCATATTTGAGAAGACGAGAATTTCGCTGTCAGTAAGTAACTAAAGATTAGAATCGATGGATTGAGCCTCTTGTGACATAAGTAGATACTTTTATTACCGTAGGTTATTACGAATAATACATGTAAAAGGGATAAACAAAATAATTATAGTTTAAGATAACTAAAAAATAATTACAATATGTTATTATAGATCAAATTAATTGAAAGATTTACCCATAGGTATACTAAATCTTTTTAATCTTATCTCTTATCTATATCTCATGATACGGAAATTTTGTTCGAACCGTTTTAGTAGAGACCAGTTCGTACTCAACTGTATTATTTTCTACTTCTTAAAAATAGCTTCTGTGTGCAGAAGATATGGAGGATGATACAGAGTGCCAACGTGCGACACCGCCAACGGTGCATGGTGTATTATTGGCGCATGGTGAATTATTGGCGTGTGAATCTTGATCAGCGGCGTGTGATGGTACCACACGAATGGTACAAGTCCAGCGCTTGCTGTTGATAGCAGCGCTAGAATTGTTATCTGTAAAACATAAATATAAAAGTTGATTTCATACAGATATTTTTAGAACTGACGATTGTATTGAATTTTTAGTTACTTAAATAAAAATATAAGGAGTCAAACAACGAACATGACCATCGTCAGATGACGTTAGAATTCTAGAACATTCATAAAGTATGATGTAAATAAAGCTTAGGGATACAAATGGCTAATCCTTAGATAATACAAACGTAGCATATAGTATAGAATATAAAATTACACATCATAGGGTTGGAAATGTAATAACTTTAAATAATCAAAATGACAAGATTACTGGAGTCGATCTAACGGATGCTAACTTAATACCCCAATCTTACCAACACCCAAGCTTACAGTTAGCCGTGTTGGTAAGCAGTAGGTAGTTTTATATATAACAGAATAGAAGAATCAACTTTGTACCATAGTTTCAGGTTTATGGTACTATACCAGGTAAAACTTTATATGGCCATTACGCTAAATAATAATAAACACTTTAATATTTTTTTTTCCTTTATTTTTTTTTTTATTTTTTTTTTTTATGTTACACACCTGATGGTAAGACCGTAACCTATAGACGCCTGCAACACCAGAAGCGTCGCAAGCGCGTTGCCGACCCTATCCCCAATCCCCCCAGGAGCTCTGGTCACCTTACTCACCAACAGGAACACAATACTGCTTGAAAACAGTATTATTTAGCTGTGGTCTTCTGTAAGGTCGATGTACTACCCCAGTCGGGCTGCTCCATATTTTGAGCAGGAAATTTCCTGCTGTGCCCTACCTCAGTTAGACGTACCGTAGGCGTACCGTAGTTACCTTTATAGACGTTTCGTCCTTATTTTAGGTTATTATTAGATTTTATTTCTGAAAATATCATCCAAAATTAAGTTTTGGATATGTGTAAAATATTTCAAACACATTATATCATATCATCAAATGGCAAAGAAACAAAAGCTACTGATGCCTGTTTGAGTTAGAACCTTAACCAAATACATTATTTCAAAGTTCGGCATCTTTAAGTCAACTAATGTTTTGAATGACAGTACAATCGCAGGCGCATTGCAAAAGGGCGTTACTGAAAGGGCTGTCTATTCGAACGACTAGTTTATCAAGTTGGTTACAAAATATGTATAGGTACATGATTGTTTTATTGCAGCTATTATGTATAACAATCCCCCTCCCTCTCCTTCTAAATATTCCAAATAAAATGCGATTATTGATGGATTCGAGATATATATCAACCTGGATCTATCTGGATCCAGATAGCCCAGATAAAAACAGATAAAAATTGTATGAAAATTTAGGAATCCTTGTTTCAAACACACAATAGTTTACAATTACTTCCCATACAAAGCATCGTTTTTTTATTTGGATTTTTTAGCAGGGTCATCAACAATGGCAAACGCTTGTTTGCCCACCTTTTTAGTAATAAAAGAAGAAAAAAATTCACTTACCAAGTGTAGAACAACAGCTGAAAACACTCAAAGGAATAATTAATTCTCACTACAAGTCTATAGTTATTTATTCACAACTCACACTTTTAAATACATTAAAACATTATCACACTAATCACTTATACTATACTTATCGAGCAGCAACGATAGCCACACAATGATTAAACAATAACTGACTCTTCACTTACAAATTATCGTATTTATAGGACAGAAATCCCGCCAATAGTTTACAAAGACGGCGAGTGACCAATCATAAAATTAGTATTAAATATTCGGAAGATGGTGTCTCCATCTATATGCTCTTTCGATACATTAACAAGTAATAATTACAGTAAAACAACATAAACCATCTTATAAAATTAGTAGAAGCATAAATTAAACGATAACAGTATTTATTGAGTAACTATCCTGTAAAACTAAACAATAAAGATACCGACTGACTAATCGTAAATAAATATTAACCATTCGGAAGATGGTGGCGACATCTTTGTACTGTTCCGGTATTAAGCGAATATACGATAAAAGTAATATCAATACAAAATCCAATATTGTAATAATTGTCAGTAAATGCTAACATTCGGCCATCCGCACAAAATTCACGTCCTCGTGAATAATAGCAAAACACAATTATTAGAGAAAAAAAAATATAACTTACGAATGCAATAACAAAAAATATCATGGTAGTTTACAATTACATACGGTACAGGTCTCATCTACCCTGAAACCGTGAAACTCAACACAACAATTACACACGGTACAAAAAATAACTTAAGAATGCAATAACAAAAATATCATGGTAGTTTACAATTACATACGGTATAGGTCTCATCTACCCTGAAACCGTGAAACTCAATACAACAATTACACACGGTACAAAAAAATAACTTAAGAATGCAATAACAAAAAATATCATAGTAGTTTACAATTACATACGGTACAGGTCTCATCTACCTTGAAACCGTGAAACTCAACACAACAATTACATACGGTACAGGTCTCATCTACTCTGAAAACATGAAACTCAACACAACAATTACATACGGTACAGGTCTCATCTACCCCGAAACCGTGAAACTTAGCACAACAATTACATACGGTACAGGTCTCATCTACCCCGAAACCGTGAAACTTAACACAATAATTACATACGGTACAGGTCTCATCTACCCCGAAACCGTGAAACTCAACACAACAATTACATACGGTACAGGTCTCATCTACCCCGAAACCGTGAAGCTCATTTCAACAGTACAGGTCGCCTCTACCTTTAAAACAATCACATACGGTACAGGTCTCATCTACCCTGAAACCGCGAAGACTATTTCAAAGGCACAAGCCGTTTCCACCTTATTTCAACAGTACAGGTCGCTTCCACCTTTAAAACAATCACATACGGTACAGGTCTCATCTACCCTGAAACCGCGAAGACTATTTCAAAGGCACAAGCCGTTTCCACCTTATTTCAACAGTACAGGTCGCTTCCACCTTTAAAACAATCACATACGGTAGAGGTCTCATCTACCCTGAAACCGCGAAGACTATTTCAAAGGCACAAGCCGTTTCCACCTTATTTCAACAGTACAGGTCGCTTCCACCTTTAAAACAATCACATACGGTACAGGTCTCATCTACCCTGAAACCGCGAAGACTATTTCAAAGGCACAAGCCGTTTCCACCTTATTTCAACAGTACAGGTCGCTTCCACCCGCCGCAACCGGCAGGCAGAGCAGCCCGCAGACAGAAGACAGTCAGCAGCTGCGTCGCCCAGTCAGGCGGCGTCCGAGGCCCGCAACCGGCAGGCAGAGCAGCCCGCAGACAGGAGACAGTCAGCAGCTGCGTCGCCCAGTCAGGCGGCGCCCGAGGCCCGCAACCGGCAGGCAGAGCAGCCCGCAGACAGGAGACAGTCAGCAGCTGCGTCGCCCAGTCAGGCGGCGCCCGAGGCCCACAACCGGCAGGCAGAGCAGCCCGCAGACAGGAGACAGTCAGCAGCTGCGTCGCCCAGTCAGGCGGCGCTCGAGGCCCGCAACCGGCAGGCAGAGCAGCCCGCAGACAGGAGACAGTCAGCAGCTGCGTCGCCCAGTCAGGCGGCGCCAGAGGCCCGCAACTGGCAGGCAGAGCAGCCCGCAGACAGAAGACAGTCAGCAGCTGCGTCGCCCAGTCAGGCGGCGCCAGAGGCCCACAACTGACAGGCAGAGCAGCCCGCAGACAGAGGGCAGTCAGCGGCTGCGTCATCCGGTCTGGCGGCGCCCGAGGCCCGCGACCGGCAGGCAGAGCAGCCCGCAACCAGAGGGCAGTCAGCAGCTGCGTCACCCAGTCAGGCGGCGCCCGAGGCCCGCAACCGGCAGGCAGAGCAGCCCGCAACCAGAGGGCAGTCAGCAGCTGCGTCACCCGGTCAGGCGGCGCCCGAGGCCCGCAACCGGCAGGCAGAGCAGCCCGCAACCAGAGGGCAGTCAGCAGCTGCGTCACCCGGTCAGGCGGCGCCCGAGGCCCGCAACCGGCAGGCAGGGCAGCCCGCAGACAGAAGACAGTCAGCAGCTCCGTCACCCGGTCAGGCGGCGCCCGAGGCCCGCAACCGGCAGGCAGAGTCCGACAATCAAACCCAAGATAACAAATAAAACACGGACAATGTTTGCCACGCAAACATATGCCACACACACCACGTCTCGTCAGAGGCCAACCCGTGGCATGACCCTGCGTGTTCAAATCCGCTATAAACCAAAGATGCGTTATAGTCTATTAACTATATTTTTCTAGCGCGCTATTTTATTTTCTATCATTACAACACGCTATTATAAAACTTGGCTGCGGTCTCAACGCGGAGACCAACGGAGACATTATCGTTTTATCTGACAACACGCCAGTTATCTTGCAACTTAGCAACCACTCGCAACGCGCTGCACTGTATTAAATTGTATCGCAAAACTCAAGCCACAACTCTGTTGTTCAAATTTAGTAGGGAAGTGGACCGAGGTTGCCAACCAAAGAATCAAATCATAAATCATGCGAGGTTTCGATCTTTATTCGACCTTCATCAGGCATCTGTATTAATACACAATGAAAGAGTCATTATACTACAATTATACATATATTTAACAAGAAACTAATAAACAACGTAAATTACCTTTATAATTGATATAATTGACATTTTTTTTTTTCGTTTGAAAATTTTAATAATATTACTTTATATTCTCAGATACATTCAAAAAATTTTTTTTTAATTTTTATTATTGTGACAATATACTATACTTTTGTTAAAGCATTCTAAAATCTAAAATTATGTATTCTCTTGACTCATTAAAAAGTGATATTTTCCCCATAGAACGTCATTTATTCTAAAAAAATATACATTTAATCATTATAGGTTATTGTTTCTTTACCAAGGTAGCAAACAAAGTTCAGGTAATATTACGAATCTTGTCAAAATTTACATTATAATTCATTATATCCATTATTTCATCAATTGCTTGTCTAATACTTTGTCAGGCAGTTAATATAGTCAAAAAAAACAATAAAATAATTTTTTTTTTTTAATATGTCATCAAATTTCGAACAATTAATTGTACCAATACCTATAAAGATTCACTATACCAACCATTATAACCTAGTAGTTAAATTATATTGTTTTATAATTATATTTTATCAAACTGTTTCTAGAATTCATTACATTCTCAATTTTTAACCAAAGAAAGTAAATATAATGTCATTTTCTCTAATCACAAAACAACTAGTCAATATAGGTTCTCTGTTATTTACTACAATACCTAACCAAATAAGTTAATACTATAAAATTTAATGTTACCTTGTCAATAGGTACGTATTAATTTCTTATATTCATTATTATTTGTCAGGCAGTTACTGTAATCCAAAACCGAAAAATTAATGCAGAGTATGTCTAATACATTAAAATTCAAACATCTAATTATTCCAACAAAAGCACTAATCATTTGTACTTACAGATCATTATATATTGTATTAATTTAATTCTATTTTACTGTTATTACTAAATTTCGTTACATTTTGAACAAAGGAAAGGTCCAAAATTTTTTTTTTTTTTATAATGTTACCATTACATATTTAAACCTATAAAAATTCTATTTTTAATTATACTAATTTTGAAAGAACTAATTTTATTTGTACATATATTATATAATTATATTCTATTATTACGTTACTTCTAGACTTTATTTAATCCTTACAATAATTAAACGTTTCAACATATTTTTTTTTTAAATTAATTTTTGAAAAAAAAAAACCAAGTTAATCGTTTTGTTATTTAATTCTACTTTTATATTCTTTTAAAATATCCTTATATAAATACTTAAACCGTTTGTATCCGTTCTTTTATTCACTGTCTCATTTACCCTTATGAATATCATTTCGCTTATGTTCCGTTTTAGCCAATTCCCTTCATAGCCCAAAATTTCTACATTATTAAAATCAAAATTGTGATGATGCTCAAAATTATGTGACGCAAGAGCTGTCTTAATTTCGTTCAAAATATTGACATTTTTGCAATTATTTCTATGTTGTTTAATTTTAGATTCCAAGAACTGCTTGGTCTGTCCTACATAGCACAAATTACATTCACATGGGATTTTATATACCACACCACAACGTTCCTCTTTATTAAGTTTATCTTTTAATTTTGTGTATACACTTTTTACTTTTAACAAATTATAACAAGCTAGTCTCACATTAGTCCACATAAACTATCTGTTAACATCATAATTCATAAGACAACTTAGGCAAGAAAGGGAAACGACAGTAGGTATGTGATAGTGTTTACTGTTTTTACATAATTATTTAGTCGTTTTAATTGCTTGTTTAAGTTACAACTATTATTTATTATAGGCATATTTAAAAGTTCATTGATTGTATTTACAAAAAATAATTCCACAAAGCCGTTTTATTGCCTTCACTGGACTTCTCGAAAAAGTTTGGTGAATCGCTACCGCGAGGCATTTTACTAATTCTTTGAAAGTTAAGCCATTCAAAAGTACTTATTACTTAACTACCAATTTAATTGTCTAAAACGTATTTACAAATCACTATCCACAGTTTCACTTTGTCACACAGTAACATCCTACCTATTTACAATTCTTAAAACGAACAGACACTATTGTTTGTTTTTTTTTTGTAACTTTGTGTTGGTATGTAAAGAAGTGTAAATAAATAAACAATATTTACAATAGCACGAGGAACGTACGAAACATGAGAAATATTATATTTACAATTACAGTACTGTAGTACAGCTAGCACAGCAACCAAATTATTATTTAAGAAAAAAAAACCGAACGTGCGAACGCCTTGTTGTTCACAAAACAACGCGTACGTAATAAGATAATAATAATAATAATAGATAGAGTATGCCGACACGTCATAACTCACTGCCAAAATAAATCAAATAACTCACTATTAAACATAGCAGAGCACACAGCGGGTGTACACTTTCCTTGCCACGGAATCATGTATTCAGCAGCCGCTTGTGTTGATTTCCCGTAACGGCCGGCCGCGAGCTTAATCTCATAGCGACCGTGAGGAAGAACTCTCACCACACGGTAAGGCCCTCGCATACAGGAATCCAGCCTCCTAGTCGATTGTGCCTGTTTTCTAACAAAAAAAATAATGAACTCACTCCAAAAGTACGGAGCAGCTTACGACCTTGGTTAACGTATGCATCTTGACGCTGTCGATTAGAAAGCTGTCGTTCAATTTTGCGACTTGGTAGTCGACGGCTCACACTATGATCTCGCTCACGATCTGGCATTGTAACTAAATCGAAACAAATGCTGAATCGGAAGAAAAAAAAAATCTGTTAGCAAAATGAATCACAACTACCCACGTATCCCAAAACAAAACTAAATTCAACAAATAACCGGTAAATAGAATAACGTAAGCACTTGTACACCGATGAGAATGCAAAAGAACAACCGAAAAGAACTAAAATATCGGTGTACCCACTAATCACCATGAAATATTGCAACTTACTTGCACACTCAGTAAAAATAGAATTTAAACAAAGAAATCAAAACTCTGAACTAAAAATACAATCAATAGCACCAAAATAACAAATTAAGTGGGTTAAATGGGTTCATCCCACTTCTGAGATGTAGAACAACAGCTGAAAACACTCAAAGGAATAATTAATTCTCACTACAAGTCTATAGTTATTTATTCACAACTCACACTTTTAAATACATTAAAACATTATCACACTAATCACTTATACTATACTTATCGAGCAGCAACGATAGCCACACAATGATTAAACAATAACTGACTCTTCACTTACAAATTATCGTATTTATAGGACAGAAATCCCGCCAATAGTTTACAAAGACGGCGAGTGACCAATCATAAAATTAGTATTAAATATTCGGAAGATGGTGTCTCCATCTATATGCTCTTTCGATACATTAACAAGTAATAATTACAGTAAAACAACATAAACCATCTTATAAAATTAGTAGAAGCATAAATTAAACGATAACAGTATTTATTGAGTAACTATCCTGTAAAACTAAACAATAAAGATACCGACTGACTAATCGTAAATAAATATTAACCATTCGGAAGATGGTGGCGACATCTTTGTACTGTTCCGGTATTAAGCGAATATACGATAAAAGTAATATCAATACAAAATCCAATATTGTAATAATTGTCAGTAAATGCTAACACAAGCGAAACATTTCTGATCGCGAAAACACGAAAACGAACGACTGGCAAATTTAATGGTTTTACACCAATTTATATATGCGCTAAAATATTTGTGATTTCGTTTCGATGTCCCAAATGGTAAGGTATTGCTTTTGAATTTAGGTGCACTTCGTCACGTCATATCATGCCTTTTTTAAATTTAAAGGCTTTTTCGTACTGGCGACTTCTGTCTTATATGATGTCATATAAATAAAATGTTATCATGTCTTCTTAAAACATACACACACGGTCGTATCTTCAGAATCTTCATCATTCCGAATCGGTGTTAGCTTCACTTTAAAAAATAATAATCAATTTTGATGATGATGATTTTTTTTAATCAAAAGGTGTTGCTTGTCATATTGTTGTCTCATTTAAATGTGATCACCATCTGACGACTTTTTGAGTGATCTTTCGTAAAGCGTATTTACTTGACTATTTTTTCATCTACCTACTTTGTATCACTAGTCGGAAAAAAAATACAAGTTATGTGATAAATAGTGCACAAAAACAATTTGCAGTTTAACAGTGCACTGTGTTTCTATAGTAATAATATTAAATTACTAATTATATTATAAAACATCTAATATTAATATATGCCATTACATTACACAAATAATATGATATACCTACATTTGAATATTATTGAAAAAAAAATGAACATAAATTGGTTAAAATAATAATAATACTCGTAATAATAAAAATGATAAATGCGGCCATTTCACTCTCTATCTATATATTGTTCTAAAAAGAATTTTTTAAGTATGTTTTTATGGTAATTTTTTTTAATTTTGCTTTTAAATCCGATGGTAGATTATTTATTAACAAAGGAATAATATATTCAAGCATACGTTTTCCATAAAAATTACTATGTCTAGGGAGTTTTAATGTGTAATAGTCGATGTAATTGAAGTCATTTCTTATTTTCAGTATTTTTTTCAGTATTAAAGAATGGTTATTTTATTAAGAAACATTATTTAATCGCAGGTTTTCGAAATCGCACGCTAGTTCACAACCGGCCTACATTTTACATTTTTCCGTGGATCCATACCACAATCCAATCGAGGCATGTTGAATACTTTTCTTAATTAAATGGTTTTATAGAAATTGCGTTTTATTCACCTATACTAGATTCATTCGATGTTACTCTTCAATATAATATATCAACATAAAACTTGGAGAGAGTACTTTTGTATTGAATACACAAAAAAAATTATATGCCTATTTGATATTATGTTCGTATTATTTAGCGTAGCGTTGTGTCGTTTCGTGTCGATGTAACGTAGATTATTTATTTATTTAAACGACATTGCTTGATTGATGATAATATATTCAGCCTGTAACATCCCTCTGCTGGAAATAGACCTCTTTCTCCGTATAAGAGAAGGGTTGGAGCTTAATCCACCAAGCTACTCCACTGCGGGTTGGCGGATATACAACATAGTTGAATACTACTACTACTAGGTACTACTACTACTACTGTCTATTTACAATTTGTCTAAATTTACTACTAAACATGAATTTAATTCTAATAGCAGTGTAACAATCACTTATAGAAAAACTTCACAATAATATAAAAACATATTTTGAAGTTTTAATTAAAAAAAGTTTTTCGGTTTTTTCAGGGATTTTTTTAAATTATTATCAACAATTGAATAATAAGGCTTATCGAGTGTAAATAACACAATTAATCTACATAATAAAAGTCGTAGTAAGGTAGGCTGTTGCGACTTGTGCTATCAACGATGATCACGGTTTCGTGAATATAATTATGAAAAAGCTCGTAAGCGCCATGCAAAACGCGTTACGAATTTCGAGCAGAAATATAATATTCTATTTCATTCTCTCCTATAGTGACTCATTTTCGTTTCATCGAGTTCCACTTAAAAAAAAAATTGCGAATAACTCACACGAGGTTAAAATTAACAATTTTAAAATCACACTTACTAGAGTTTATTTTCCTTGTCCAAAAAACATGCATATAAAGTAATATGCATAAGTGCATACATCGGTTTTCCTATTTGGTTAGATAGCTATGCCAATTTTATTGCCTTAACTAGATCTTCTTAGGTATTCTATCATCATATTAAACATACTTGCCGCTTTTGGTATGATCCATCTGATAGTTCATAGAAACACTGGTAAGAGTTTAACCGTTTGCTTAATCTTTTAACTGTGCAAATTACATTGACCCATGTTTATGTACTGTTATCATGAAAGTTATTATACAAAATTTTACACCATAATTATAATCTTTTTTGAATTTTTTTTTCAAATCCGTTTGATAGATCTGAGGTTAAAAAGGTTTAATAGTGACGGTAAAGTTACTTTAAATCGGTATTCTGAAAAAAAAAATCATTTATCAAAATAGAATCAATAAAAAAGTTTCAGATGCATTTTTCTAGACAGATTTTCCTAATTAACAATAACCAGTCAGTATTGTCGGTTATTGTGCATATAGCCGTTTTTTTTTTTAAATTTCAAATTCTATTCTAGCGTATTGTTGCTGGCTCTTTTAAACGTAAAACTTATAAAAGCTTTAACTATAATGTGAAAAACATTTTTGGAGGTAAAAAAAAGAAATACATTTTCGGAGGTACGTATTCAATTTATTCTAAGGCATCGGTTTATAATAATATCATAACTTAATGGAGGGCGACCACTGGGATAGAGGAGTGATGTACCACGGAACTGCTGTGAGAGACCGCTGAGGGGGCAGACTTGACCACGACTGGGGCAACAGCGTGGACGACTGGGGCAGCGTGGACAACTGGGGTATGGACCACTGGGGCAGTATGGACAACAGCGGCCTTAACAACTGGGACGGTGTGGACGGCATGAACTTGGTGTACGGGGGATCCGTGGTTGACGACCTGGCTGCTCTTGGTGATGGTGGTTTTGGAGCCGACGACTGGAACAGCATGGACAACTGGGGCAGCGTGGACCACAGGGGCAGTGTGGACCGCAGCCACTACTGGGGTCTGATGGGCCAAAAGAAGGCCGGGATGGGCAGCCGCGCAGGCGACGATAGCAGCGAATACCAACTAAAATAAGAAAATAGTATTAAACATTGTACACATTGGTTTTGAACTAAAATTATATTTTGTATAAAATTAAAATTTCATTTATATAAAATTATTCAACTTCAGTCAGTTAAATTAATAAGCATACATTAGTCAGGTATCTTCTATAAAATAAAGTTAAAAGTACATACAAAGTTTAATTTAATTTTGATTATAATTTCTTTTATTATATTATAAATGGAACATAGTATGATTAAGAAGCGAACTTTATGCGTTTCAATCGAGTCGGGTTAAGAAAGATTTACCTTGCCAAATACCAATTAAAATATGTAAAGGACACGATTTTATGTTTAAGATAAAAGATAAATATAATATAATGACTTGACGTCATTTAACATATTTTAAAATAGTAGACATAAAAGACTTGAACTTAGAACTCAAACAAGTTTCAAATTCAAATTGCATTTAAAGTAAATTCCCAAATAATAAAAAAATTGTTGTCTGTAAAATTGGTTTACGGACGATAGTATAACGTGACAACGTCATAACAAAACATCTCCTCGGATGCATAGGCCAATCGAGTGTAAGAGATAGATGCTCTTTCAATTTGCGTTACGGGACAATAAGCGTAACGCTACAATGAGTCATTCTTTTTCGTGCATGCCGCCGGCATTCATCGATTTATTAGACGTTGTCACGTCAAATAAAATAATAATTCATTCCTAAACCCAAGCATCGGATTCAATTTCAAAATAAAACATTTGTAATACAAGTTGATCCAATATCCAAAAATTTGAACCAATCTAAAATGAAAATGCAACTTACGAATTTCTGCATGTTGTTTGTTGGTTGTTGTGTTGGTTGTTGGTTCGATGTTGTCAAGTCAAGCTTGCCGAATTATCTAACAAACAAGCATCCGGTCGTCGTATTTATACCACCGAAATTCTACAATGGGTGCGTACTTGAAATGAAATCGCCCGAGGTGATAATGCAAGCTTATATGGAGACGGCATATTTTTTGCTATGGTATATGAATATTTAAATAACATTTAAATACATTTTATTAACGACGCACAAGGCTTAAGGACGTAAAATAAGATTAGTTAAAATTAAATAAATAAAATTAGAAATAGGGTAAATAATCATGAATAAATAAAAAATAAAGCTTAAAAATTCCCTCTATTATTCGATTTTAATTGTTTATGCGGATAAACGCATCCAACAGTTATTATTCTTTTAGATATTTCTATTCAAAAATGTGAATTTAAAAATTGTACTTCGTTTATTAATTGACGATAAACTGGCCGTTATCTCTTGCTGTTAAAGTTTATTTCTTATGTGCGGAATAAACTTTATCTTGAAACAGGCGATATAATCTTTAGATTAAAAAAATGTCATTTAATAAACAATGTCATGATTATAAATATCTATACTTACGTATATCCGAGTAAAAACGCTTAACTGAATAGTAACTTAATAACTTATGTCCGGTAAATTTTTATTGAAATATAGGAAATGAGCGAATTAAAATAAGAATATAATATTTTTAACGATATCATAAAGAAACCAAAGGTCATGTTGATTTTGCACTTTTCCTGATGTTAATAAAAAAAATCTGTATTAAAAAAATAATATGACATTCTTTTTTTATTATATTGTTTTTAATGTAAGATGTATTACTATTATGCTACAAACTTATGATGTAAAATTCGTTGTTTTGGTTTTAAACGTATTTTAACTAAGCCTCACTTTCCTATAAATGTTTTTCGTATTGCCTAAAACGTCAAACTGATTTTCTTCTATAGTAGATTAATATATTTATCCCTAAAGCTTATTTTTACCTCATCCAAATCTACTTTCTCCTTTGTGTCTCAGTAACATTAAGTATTACACGTCCGAAATTAAAGATACTATTCACTATATAACATTACGTAAATCATCATACAAATCATAACAAGCGACAGACTTGACTGTAGATAAATTGACAGAATAATAATTTTATAAGTTGGTAAGACAGTAAACAGGTTTCTGCGACAGTCGTGAGATTAGTAGTTGGTTTTATTTATACAAATGTAAACAGAACAAGATTTAGTTGAAGTAGGTTGATGCCAAGTTCACTCTGTCAAGTTGACTTTACGTAACTTATGTTATACGAGTACGGTGGATTAATTATTATTTGGGGACTTTGTTGTATTATAGTATTACTGTACTGTACTATACTGTACTGTATTGTAAAACACCCACTGCTGCACATAAGTCTCTTTCCCTTCAAAGGAGAATAAAGCATTATTTGTTTTCAGAGATAGGTATTGTTTCAAAGAGGTTTGATAAATGTGCAATTGTGCATGTTTTTAAATTTATTTTGAAACATTCAGGTTTTATAGCAGGCAGTTTCCATCTCCAACGAGAATAAGACGAATAGCTATTCTTTTTATTTTTTTTGGAAGCCTCGGTTTTAATTTTTTTTTAATGTGCTAAGTTAGTCAGTTCACAGACAGTTAAATATGTTATGCTAATATTATATACTATTATAAAAAAGACGAGTTGACAAAAGAGATAAAATGAAAAAAGATTGACATTTGCAATAAATCTGACAATAAAACAGTATACTTAATGTAAACAATACAAATTATTGTTTTCAATGTTAATTCCTTAAAATCGTACGGCATACCTATGTTTTAAGGTAATAAAGAAAAAGTAAGAACACCGTAACAAAAACTTACTTATGACATTTGATATTTATTTGTGACTTTGCTTGATGGACAAAGTTTTCTATTACTTTCCTTAGAAAGAAAAACTTGTTTAACGACAAAACCTCTTGTTTGCAGAGTCTGAACTTTAAATTGCTAATAAAAAAGAACTAAAGATGAGGAAAAGAGGTATATTGTATCAAATGTATTCCCAGAAGTTTGAAGTAGGGTTCCATTAATTTTCTGTTAGAATTATTTAAGTATATGTAGGCTCTGTCATAATGTTTGGTAAATCAGTTGAGGCTTAAAAATAATTTAAAAAAAAACACAATATACATACCTACATACATTGCTAGTTAAATAAAAGCTTTTAAACAAGCTTTTAAAAAGCTTTTAATATGCTTTTAATAAAGAAAATATATCTAAATGTTGAACAGCATATTTCTTACGATCAAAGCAAAAAAAAAAAATTGATGATACTTCTTGTACAAAAAAAATCGTGTCAATTTGGAATTTGTTATATTATTTGAACTACTTATTATGATTTTAATATTAAATACGGCCCTTTATCCCGACGAAGGGTCTACAAATAGATAGTAATATAGATCTGTTCGAAGCCGATGGTTTCTACCCTAAAATAAAGCCTTCAATATTTTTCCAACTTTAAGAGATTAGATAAAAGTGCAGAAAACACTATTTCCTATTCCTAACTAAAACTAGTAATTATTCAAATGTCCTCTATGGCCTCTGAGACCTTAAGGTGTCGAGCTTTAAGGCTTTTAAATTGAATAAAAAAAGCCTCTAAATCGAAATTGCGTAAGGCCAACGAATTATCGTATTATAGATTTTGTCACGGTTATAATTATCTTGGACGAAACGCGCAATTAGTGGAGTACCTTGGCCGAGGTGTCCGAGGGGTGGGAAAATATGAGCGACATTTATACTATAAATTAAAGTAAAACTAGGCATATACCATTGTGATGTTACGCTGAATACTTGTGCTGTGATGCTGAACACCTATGTGACTTGAGGTTCAAGCTTCATAAGCAGTTATACTGATAGCGATCGTTCTCATAGTAGGGAATATATCCACCAACCCGCATTGGAGCAACGTGGTCGATTAAGATCTGATCCTATGCCCAGTAGTGGAATATTATAGGCTGAATCGAAGCAGTTATATATGGTGGACACTTTATTACGATGTCATTTGATGTCGCTTTTCAAATGGCTGGATTTGGATTGTCAAAAGAAAATGTCACTATATAAATCAGAAATGGCTCATTTAATACATGTCGGAACTGCTATATATCTTTTTTTTGCTAAATTTTTTTTCCATTAACTTCTGATGGATATAATTTTGTTTAGTCAGGACTGTTGATACATGAACCACTGTTATACATACCTACATAGTTAAAAATTAAATGAATGGCTTCACGGAAGAACAGCGCTGTCAGATGCAGCACAAGCTGAGTGAAGACCTTTTTGGCTCAAAGTAGTTTAGATCTAAGTCTCTAATTGTTCTGTTGCTTTTTTTTAACCTAAATTAACGTTTTTCCTTTTTTAGGATTCCGTACCCAAAGGGTAAAAACGGGACCCTATTACTAAGACTTCGCTGTCCGTCCGTCTGTCCGTCCGTCCGTCCGTCCGTCCGTCCGTCCGTCTGTCACCAGGCTGTATCTCAAAAACGGCTATAGCTAGAAAGTTGAAATTTTCTCAAATTATGTATTTCTGTTGCCGCTATAACAACAAATACTAAAAACAAAATAAAATAAATATTTCAGGGGGGCTCCCATACAACAAACGTGATTTTCTTGCCCTTTTTTGCTCGATATCAATAATGGCAACAGGTAGGCACTTGAAATATTCACAAAATACTCAGCTGTATTTTTACTTTAATAATAAATAATAAAATAAAAATAAAATTAATATTTAAGGGGGGCTCCCATACAAAAAACGTAATTTTTGAGTATTTTTGTTCTCATACAACAAAAGTGATTTTAGCCGCTTTTTGCCCATTATTACAATCAATGTACCTAGTCAATGGTACGGAACCCTTCGTGCGCGAGTCCGACTCGCACTTGGCCGATTTTTAATTATTTCTTTCTATATCATTTTATTCCCTCGTTATTATTTACAAGCTTGGTTATTTAAGTTTTCAACTTTCTCCTGAATAGAAAAAAAAAACAATTTAGACTCAGTTGCGGATTTTGTACAAGGCTATTTAAATTAAGTTTGTCAGTTCAGAATTTAGAAATATCATAGAAAATTTTATTTCTAAAATTTCGAAATAACTTGACAACACTCGTTTAGTTTTATGCTATTATGATTCTAAAAATCCTAGATTCTTAACAACTGGATAACTAATTATCATCATTTATTTATTTCAACATAAATACTAGTTCGCGTGTGTTTGATGTTGCATTTCGGTTCAGACTATTTAAGTGGCTAGCACTTAACTTGGTTATTTAAAACCTACACTTTACATTATTACAAAACAAATTTTGACTTTTACCATCCCCAAGAAAACCGTAGTGAATCTAGGGTTAAAAAATATCTAAGTTTTAGCAGTATAGCAGCGTGGTGGATTAAGCTCTAATTCTTCTCCTACATGAAGAAAAAGGCCTATACCCAGCAGTGGTATGTTACAAGCTGAATAGATCGATCGATTGATCGATTATTATTTATTAATAATCGTTTCTATTCCTTCGCATTAAATTGTTTTAACAACGAATTTATTGCTGTTTTTTGGCATTGTAAATCAATATTACTTAACGACTTGAATTGCAAAATTTATCACCAATCTTCAAGCTTAAGGTCTATTATATTGTTCATCTACTATAATTAATTTTAATTGTTTGTTGTTCTGAGATTAAAAGTTAAAACACTCTGTAATCTATACTAATATTATAAAGAGGTAAAGTTTTTAACTTTGTTTGTTTGTCGGGGGTAATCTTCGCAAATACTGATCCGATTATGAAAATTCTTTCACTAACAGAAAGCTACACTATTCAGGAGTGACATAGGCTATATTTTATTGTTACTGAACAAAAACTTCAGTGAAAAATATTAGTATATGTGTTCGCGTCATAATATCGGGCGCGTACTTGTGGAGGCCTTTGCCCAACAGTGGACTGTGATAGGCTGAAGTGGTGGTTTGAAAGCACTAATATTACTTCGACGGTACATTGTTAAATATTTCTGAATGATTAGAATAGAATGCCCCACACTCAACGGACACTAGGATTTTCTTCTAGTTCTACTGAAAGCCGTTGAGTTTGACGCGGTTATGGTGCCTTCACGGTAATTGATAATAAGTCAGTGTAGGTAATACGAGTAATATAAATGCATTTTATGTAAAGCTTTTTTGGCATGTTATACATAAATAAACGCGCCACATTCAACGGTCTCCAGTAATAACTTCTCTTCTTCTTCTTGTGTCGGGGGTCTGGAAACACACACAATACACAAGCATAAACGCCCCGACTATGGCGAACATCTGGATGGCTAAAACTAATGTTTGATATGTGCGGGAATCGAACCCGCGACCACCAGCACAATAGCCTTGATGTTTATTTGCAGGCATGTATTATCGCAGCAGCGCAGATCGCGCCAGCGGGTCAGTAATATTATCGTACGTTTACAATATTAATCTATACCAGTCTGTACTCGTGAAATACCTACTATCACTGACATATAAAGGCATAACAGCGTCCTCCCCTAGCTGGACTTAAAATCCTACATGTTATTGACACTTGAATCATAATGATTTTTATAGCCACTACATTGTCAGCTCTGGCGTGTCAATTGACTGAAATGACATCACATTGTTTATTTTTTAGCGGTCATCTTGAGATACCTTTCATATTACTTTTCAATAGATACGTCTAGCTGGAGAAATATTAGGGCTTTTTAGGGCAATTCCATAATTTTACTGGGGACGAACACAAATGATTTACTATTTTAAAAATTATGTAAAAGAACGTCTTTTAATTTCACCCTATTATAAAAACATCATTTTCTCGTCTTTCAAGACAAACTTGTCATATTTTAATATTCTGTCGTAAACCGTTATAAGCCGTTAGGGTTTATGATTAGCGTAAAACACAGTAAACAAATAAGTACTAAACTTAAAATATTTTTTATCTATTCGTATAAATGTTAAATATATACGTGGTATCCTATATATTAGCCATCGATAGGCTAATTTAGATCAATATAGGCCCATAAAATTATGCGACAACCTTGCATCAACGACGTAGAACCATATTTCGCGAGACATCGAAGCTGTTGGACCACTTAATTTTTACGTTACGATAACACCGAAGGCTGTCACATAAAATCTAAAAGGACACGTGTAATTAAAGATAAACAAAATTTCATTAAACACTTTTAATTAAATAATGTTTTTGAGTAACGGTTATTTTCTCGCCATAATATTATTTTATTGAGATGTATATGAATAAATTTATTTCGAGATTACGATAAAGATAAGGTTATGATTGAATCAGTTGCGATTTTATTGAGATCCTTTTAATTTCGTCAATCGGTGTTGGCAAAGTTTTTTTATAGGTTTTAAAATACCGGTCAAGTTCATGACGGTCTTGCGCAAGCGTTCCGTTCATCTCTTGTTATTTATGACCTTTTTATGATGCATAAATTAATTTTAGCTGATTGTTTTGTTTTTATTCAATTTTATTTTTAGTAGTAAGTATTTTTACATTAATATGAATCGGTTTATTTTAGTTTATAATGACTTGGTCAGACTTAGCTGAACGCTTGTGTGATGTAGAATTCAAAATAATTTTTATTTATAGTAGTCCATTGATAAAAGAATTATTAAAATGTAAAAGTTCAGAAATTATTATTACTATTTTGTTATAAAAGAGTATTCTTACAATAAAAAATATATAAAAATATATCGCCTAAAAATTAATTTTATTGGAGAACATAAAACTTAATAATGTTAATACTTTAAACTTTAAAATGTGTCATAATTGATTTATAATTACGATTGATTTCATTGATTCTATTTAAAGATTAATTATCTCGATTTTGTTTATACAACTAGGTCGGCAAACAAGCGTACAGCTCAGCTGATGGTAAGCGATTACCGTAGCTTATAGACGCCTGCAACACCAGAAGCATCGCAAGCTCGTTGCTGACCCTATCCCCAATTCCCCCCAGGAGCTCTGGTCAATCGGAATCGGATCAGTATTTGCAAATATTACCCCCTACAAAAAACAAAGTTAAAAACTTTACCTCTTTATAATATTAGTATATATAGATTTATATTTGACAGATTGTAGATATAATGGTGAAGAAGAAATATAATTATGTTATAAGCTTTTTTCTATTGTACGTATATCGTTAAAGGCCAGATAGCTCTATCAACAACTCGTAGTTACAACTTAAGTTACAAGAACAAATATATATAAACCAATTATTTTAACAACAAAATATACGATACACACTCAACGGCTCATAGATTTTGATTTTGTGTCGGGGGTCCAGAAACAAAAACAATACACAAGCACATATATGACCCATACAAATGTTTGTCATGGCCAAGGATAGAACCTACACGGTCGTATATCTTAAGTGAAACAGCCAGTGTTGTTACCACAGCGCCAATAGGTAGTCAAAATCGTCATTATATCTCTAATGAGACCAATGACCTTAACAAAGTAACAAATAGTATCAATTTCATACTACTAGTAATAACATATACCTAATTTAAAAATGATGAATTACCGACGAAACTGATTAGCATAAATACATTTATAGTTAGTGTATGCCTGCGGCTTCGCCTTCGATTGTTAATTTCCGTTTGTTAATGATAATATATTTTAAATTAAGCTTTGCAGTTTTATTTGTAATACTAACCAGTTTTTGATGTAAGTTTTTAAGATTTCACGGTCACTGTTTGAATCTACGCGACCTACCGCAATTACCATATTGAAACTGAAACTCCATTGACCATTCCTCTTCTTCAAAAGTAGACCAGTTTTCTGCCACAAATGTATTACCTAGATTTTATATAAAGTTTTAGATAGTTATAATGTCTACATTATTCTCATTTTTCATATTCTCAATTCGATTGTGTTTTTTGCGTGTTACCTCATACCTAGTTGTAGCAATTTCGATGATTCTTTTTGTATTTGGAAGATCGGGTTTGACGTCTCATTAAAATTAGAGCGAGATCTGACATTTAGTTTTTAAGATACCTATCTCTAATAATGCGTATTGAATATTACTGTCTGTATATGTATGTCTTAAGAGGCGACTAAGGGAAAACAAAGTTCCACTACCATCTTGGAACTATTGAAGCCGACGGATGGTGGGATGTTGTTATCATTTACACCTGATAACGATAGGGAATATATCCGGTAACTCGCATTGGAGCATCGTGGTGGATTTAGCTCTAAGCTCCTACATGGGGAAAGAGGCCTATGCCCAGCAGCGGGATATTACAGGCTGAAGCGACGGCGGGATAACCATCCTACATCTGGCTTTTTAAAATACACAAACCGAAGTCAGAAATAAATTTTGGCCCTCAATTCCTGGAAAACCGACATGTCTGGAGTGAACTTTGAGAGGCCTATGTCCAGCAGTGGACTACAATAGACTGAACTGACTATACATTGAAGTCGGGTTTTTTTTTTACTTTAAACAAAAACAATAATTATTTAAAACAAAGTCGCATTTACTGTAGTTAACTTATTAAAATAATCCTCATTACAACAACAGACAGCATCAATGACTATAACTCATCCACGCAACATCTCACTTACCGATGTCTGACCAAGATCATTTAGTGTTTCGTAAGCGCACTCGACTGCAATCATTCTTTTGTTATGAAATTAAATGTCCGACGGTTCTGAGCATATGGCCGTTTATTTAATATTTGACGGGAGTTTTGAATTGCGCAATTTTTTAATTTTTTTTATAATTAATTAATTAGTATTAATATTTTGCATAAGATATTAGTTAATAAGATATAATAACAATTGCGTCACGGTATATTTATAACAATATCATGTATATTCATTAGAATTCTGATTGTTTTGATATAAATAGTAATAATCGCAGTATAAACACGAGAAGGAATAACAAAATTGTAACTCCAAGCTTCCGACTGCGTAAAGTAAACGTATTCTTTCTCGGTTATGGTATTCGTATGTATAATAAAATCCCAAAATGATTTTGAAATTGTCTGAGAATAATTTTAAAGTTTATATTAAAAATAAATTAATTAAAACTCATTATTCGGTGCAGGATTACATAAATGATAAAGATGTGTGGACTTAGTGACGCTATATTTCAAGCAAGACATTATCAAATTTATTTATTTTTTAAATATTAACTGCGGAGTTTCTTGTCAATTTTTCTCTGCAGAGTCTAGATTCCAAATAGGTGGTAGCTTTACTTTTAACAATAATTAATATTTTAATTTATAATAAGACGATTCGAAAGTGCGTATGTATGCACGATACGTATGATGATGATGTGATGAACCTGAAGTTATTTTAATTAGTAGATCATGAAAATCATGAGTAGATTTATAATAAAGCTACTACTACTGTAATATCATAAATTCTGGTCCTGATCATTCCTTAAACATTTTTAGTTCTTTAGTTTGTATAAGAACTAAAATAAATTGTAACCTCTAATTTTAAGTGATTATTATAAGTTTACGTAGATACTTTACCTACTAGACTTAACAATCGCGAACGAAGTCACACAAAACAGTTTGTTTGAACATAGTATAAATGAATTATAAATTTTTTAAAGGACAATGCCTATTTTCTATGAAGCCGTGCCCGGGTACGTGCTTTGACGTGTTCAGACAATTCATATATTTAAGTATCCTTTATTAATCGAAAATAGATTTTTTAATAATATTCTAAAAGTGATTAAAGCCGCAATTTATACTTTAATTAAAAAAGATATTTTTTTTTGTATTCCGGGTTTGTGCTGTCAAAACATGTTAAATACAAATACCAAGTCGGAAACGCAACCATAGAAATAAACGCTTTTTTTAATTAAATTATAAACCCGACACGACCAGAAAATTGACATAAGTATTAAAGTTTTCTTTATTAATTAAAACTAGATTTTTAATAATAGTCTAAAAGTAATCAAAGCCGTGGTTTATATTTTAATTTAAAAAAAGCGTTTGTTTGTGTGGTTGCTATGACGACTTGCTATTTATATTTAAACTATTTTGACATGACAAACGCGGAATACAACTAAAATATTTTTTAAAATTAAATTATAAACTGCGGCTTTGATCACTTTTACAATATTATTAAAAATCTAGTTTCAATTAATAAACGATACTTAAATATATGAATTGTCTAAACTAGTCAAAGCACGTACCGGGCACAAATGGGCATTGTCCATTATTTTGATTTGCAAGAATTTGAAACAGATAGTAAAATATAATTTGAATTTAATAAAAAAATGATTATTCTAACGTAATTATAACAATGTTCAATTTTTATCCAAAGAGTTTTACTAGAAGCTTTATTTTAATTAGCATATTTTGTACCAGAAACATCAAAAATTCTCATAATTTTATTAAAATTGGACCCAAGATAATTCTGATTTGTTAAACTTTCTAAAACTAATATGAATTTTAATATTTTTGTACAATTATGTATTATTCTATTATAATTATGTACTTTATCCAATATTCATAGCACATACATTTAAGTATTGAAATATAATGTTTAAATTCCATCGTTTTGTAACACGAACATTAAATAAGATAATGTTCGTCAAAGCATTGTTGTTATGGAATGTCGTACACATAAAAATGCTTTTCTTAAAACATTTAAATTGTTAATTGGTTTAAATGAACGAGCACAACGTATGCGAGATATTTTTGTATTTTATGTATTTTGATTACTTTACTAAAATTCATGCAATTAAAAACATGTGACATGCACTTATGTACTTGTAATTTTTTTATAATACTTTATACTTGTATATTGAAAGTTTATGGTTACAGATATTTTTTATTGATTACTAAGCCTTTACATACGAGTGCAATTAGATCTATACTTAATATTATAAAGAGGTAAAGTTTATAACTTTGTTTGTATATACGGGGTAATCTTCGCAAATACTGATCCGATCATGAAAATTCTTTCGCTAACAGAAAGCTACACTATTCAGGAGTGACAAGATAAAAGGAAAAAGATAAAAATATATAAAGATTTTAAATCAGCAGGATTTGAACCTGCGCCCTCTGACGTGCCGTGTCAACAATTCAATCTAATCAAGCATTATTATTTGCCTTAGAAATTAATTGGTGATTTTAAAACATTTATATTTATCTGATTTGCTGAAAATAGTGAGAGTGTATTGGAACATATCAAATTTCACCGTACCCTTCTTATGTGAAATGGATTATAACGCCCAACGAAGTGGGCACGGGTCGGCTAGTATATACTATAAAAACAAAATAAAATTAAACCATTGAGATAATATGGTACGAGGTATTTTGAGTTGTCAATTAATTAAGCACTTTACTAATTAGAGAGTCATTGAAGAGTTCTCATTCAGAATCTTAATGAATTTTTCTAGATGTTAGGATTAATATCGGTGATAGTGTTAAAAATTGTTACAGAGGTTATAAAATAAATAATATATAATTTTAAAACGATAACATTTATTAATAAAACAAAAATAACAAATTAGTGGTAAGTGGCGTACAATGAACCTACGACTGGTACAGTTTCGTGTACAGTTGAACTGTGATGAGATATGGCAGAGTCGCCGGTTTTGTACGTGGCTATGGGTGCTGAATATGAGGTGTAGACTGGAGCGTGGACAATAGGAGTATGGAGCACTGATGCATGGACCACTGGGGCATGGACCACTGGGGCATGTACCACTGGGGCATGGATCACTTCTGTACTGCCATGGTTTACAACTTGGTTACTCTTAGTTACTGTTGTCTTTCCAACTGGTACGTGGTATTCGACGCTATGCGCTAGTACAGGCGCGTGTAGCACATGAGTGCTGCCATGATCCACAACTTGGCTGCTAGATGTGAGAGTCGATTTGCCGAGAGGTACATAGGCGTTGTATCCTAGGTAGCCAGGCGCGGCTAGTGTGACTGCCAAAATGGCGCTGAAGATGATCTGAGAAGAAATATAATTTTTAAACATTTAGCTTATTTTTTGTAATAATCATAATAAAAATAAATAATATCGTAAGTTAATATTTAATGGTTATTACAGATTATTTAAAATAGGAGTCAGACCTATTAAATCTAATTTGAATTATTTTATGACAGCCATTTGCTTTAGTGTAATAAATACAAAATTCAGTTTCAAATTTCTTGTGTCATTTTAAGTAATTTTGAGTAAATATTTCGACAGGATATCCAAAGTAACTTACGATTTGTTTCATTTTTCGCGTCACGTCTTGTTCTCAACTGATGGGTTATAGGTCCAGCTTGGTCTTTTTATATGCAATTTAAAATATACGCCCCAGTTCATAACCGGTGTGTACTTGACAATTTCTTCTGATAAAATATCGCCTTCGTTTGTGTTACATCATATCAGAATTTACGTACATACATTTAAATTTTAGAGGACGTAAATTTGTTTTATGTAGTAAGTTACTGAAAAGTGTTTAGTTTTGTTTGTTTTTTGTGAACTAAAATTACTATTTTATATTTTCTTACACGATCGACGATCTACGTACTCGTAATATTAACGGTGTAGGCTGGATGAGGATTGCGGAAAACCCGGATATCTGAACTTGGGGAGGCCTATGTCCAGCAGTGGACTGCAGTATGCTGAAGTGAAGTGATTTTCTTACAAGTACGGTTATAAAAATATTTTAGATGTAAGAAATAACTCAACAGATTTTACGGTTACTTAACACAGTAGGTACGGGTTTAATCTTCGTACGTGACAAAAATTTCTATAGGCTTTACATTAGTTTGTGGTCGCGGTGTGTGTGCTTATAAGCCCCCAACGCAGGATTGACATTCTATTTGAGGTCATAGGATGCAAAACGCTTATTTAATTTCAGCTTATATTCACTCTGTACATATAAAACTATTTAAAATATTCTTTTACAGACCTATATTTTATATAAAAAGCCCAGCAGTTCAATAATAAATTACCCGTATTATTTACCAAGACATTTATGCGGGATTTGTCCACAGATAAATTCAGGCATAAAACAAGAATGGTACCCATATACATGAACGCTTATTCATTAAATAGCTGTGATTATTATTACTTTTTTATATTAGAAAATTTAAAAATAAATCTCAAAAAATTGTTGCTTTAAGTTTATATTAAAATAGATGAAAATCATTTAGATTAATTTAAAACTTTTAATCGTTTCCTAAGTAAAAGAAAATTGTAAAGTGTAAAAAGAAAATTTGCAGACTATATACCTATTACTGGTACAGATGAGAATATGTTAACCTAAACCTTTTTTTTGTTTATTTTATCTTTCTAAAATAATAATAATTAATTAGATATTGATAAAATTGTATTAAGAAGGACGGACGTGTCATGTCAATATTTATTAGGACCGCAACAAACCTTCGTTGTCATCTTGATAAAATTAGATAAAGATCTGACGACAAGCCTCCGTGGTGACGAAACAGCACTAATTAATATTTTTCAAAGTAGAAAGCGACGTATTACATGCGATTACATGTATTTATAACTGACAAGCAATAGAACCTTGTGTTTTGCACCGTTAACAGGCTCACCATTTGCATAATATTTCGCTTTTGAATTCTGTAAACAAACAATAATTTGCAATGATATAATTCGTATAGAAATTAGATCTTGCAACATTTAAAATTACTATAATAACAGTGTGTTCAAATTATTTTCATTTTGTGATTGGTTATATGATTAGATAGCTATTATTTTAAATATTAAAGAAAAATGATCTTTTGATAATAGTTTTGATTTCAAACTATTATCCAAAAAAAAAAAAAGGTTTAAAGAATTTATTTTCATAAAAACATTATTAAATCCACTTACATGAGAACAATACATACGATATAAGTACTTAATTGAAACAACAGTCACCACATTTTAACAAAAGTTCATTACAATAAGTAGGAAAAGATGCACATACACACATAGATACACATACACATAATTATATACATACATTTAACATTATTATTCGGAGTATGAGTAGTTTACAATTATGTAATTGCGTAATTGGGACTTGAATATGTTAAGGGAGCCTAGGTTCTTTATATCTGAAGGTAGTTTATTATAGAAATTTACTCCCTCAAAGGTTACCTATACTTTTTTTCCCAATTTAGTACGAATTTTTGGCAACACGAGCAAGCTTGGCCGTCGTAGACTGCGATTGGAAACTTGTGATTTTTTGATGAAAGATAAATTAGTGTGGATGCTTTTAATTATAATTTTATGACTTTGGGTAAAATATGGGTAGCAGAAAAGTGTTTTTATTACTTTATTTTGAGCTCTTTGTAGTTCTTGTAGTCTTGTTTTGGCTGCACTTCCCCATATTTCTATAAGATATAATACATGAGACTTCAGGGAATTGTAGATATTAAAGCGTAGTTTTCTAGGTAGGTATATATTGATTTACATTGTGAAGTGAACCCGCAAGTGATGATAATTTGTTTTTTATGTATTCTATTTGCTTATTCCAAGTTAAATAATTATCCATTCTGCGCCGAGGTATTTTTCGCAAGTTTTTTGTTTAAGTGGGGTGTCATTTATTGTTAAAGGATCGTGTATTTGTTTTTTTTTTTTGTTTTTAGTCCTTAAGATCCAATTGATTAAACCATTTAATACTTGATAACAATAGAGAACTTAACTGAGGTAGGGCACAGCAGAAAATATCTTGCTCAAAATATGGAGCAGCCCGACTGGGGTAGTACCTTGACCTTACAGAAGATCACAGCTAAATAATACTGTTTTCAAGCATTGTTGTGTTCCTGTTGGTGAGTAAGGTGACCACAGCTCCTCGACTGTCTAGCAACGTAACGAGACCTCGTTACGTCGTTACCATTCGTTAACTAGATTTTACTCCTCATATTTTTTTCATGCTGTGTGGCTACGGCACTAAAGAATGTAGCTACCCCCTCTCTTCCCGTGGGTGTCTTAAGAGGCGACTAAGGGATAACACAGTTCCACTACCACCTTGGTACTTAAAAAGCCGACGGATGGCGGGATAACCATCCATGCTGGCTTTGAAATACACAGGCCGAAGACGGGCAGCAGCGTCTTCGGTGCGACAAAGCCAGCCCTGCGGTCACCAACCCGCCTGCCCAGCGTGGTGACTATGGGCAACACAGATGAGTTCGCGTCGTAATGTCGGGCGCGAACTTGGGTAGGCCTATGTCCAACAGTGGACTGTGATAGGCTGAAGTGGTGGTGGTGGTGGATTTTTTTCATACCGGGGGCCTTATATGAAAATCGATTCTTAAGAAGTAAAGTCCAAAAAGCTAGTGTATAAAATGAAGAAAGGTTCATTTCTTTTGAAAGTAAAAGTACATTATTAAAGTAAAACTTCTTTACGCGCGCTTGACTGCGGGAGGAAGAAGGTGATTGCGTGACGAGAGCGTTACAAAAATTGTGATCAGGTGAGGCAAACGGAAGTTGAGAGGGAGATATAGTTAGAGAAGATAGAAAGAGAGAGAGAGAGAGAGTTACGTTTCGTAAGTTTTAATTCAGTCGTGATTTAAAGCACACTCGTTTCGTTTCGTTTTCTTACTTTAAAACTATTGCCAGTTAAAAATTAAAACACTTTTTATCTTCCGTTTGAAATTAATTTATTTATAATTTACTTATTTTATAACATAGCTAAATTTAAGCAATGTATGAATTTAATTATCTGGTCACATATTTTATACTGATATTATATTTTCGTTCGATTCGATCTTGTACCTCTAAAAAGAAAACCTTGTGAAAACTCATGTTATTTTTGTTAGAAGAAAAAATGAGGAGCAGTCGATATAGTTTCACATTTTTCAACTTTATAGTTTTAGATGACACGTTAAACGTTTGCGCAACGGTGACAACACTGGTTATGGCTGTTGCACTGGTGGTTGCGGGTTCGACCTATGCCCAGCTGTGGGACATTACAGGCTGAAGTGTTAGCGTTATAGTAGAGTTCTTCAAATTAAAATTTTTAATTCGTTTGCTTAATTGTTGGACATTTATAAATTGTTTACACATTTACTATTACAATTTTAATTACTCTCCCTCATTAAATATAATTATTAACAAAACATATCTATACTAACATATAAAGCTGAAGAGTTTGTTTGTTTGGTTGTTTATATGTTTGTTTGTTTTGAAAAATTCTTTCAGTGTTAGATAGCCCATTTATCGAGGAAGGCTATAGGCTATGTATCATCACGCTAAGACCAATAGGAGCGGAGTCCACGCCAACGAAGTCGCGCGCAGAAGCTAGTATTTAGATAAATGTGGTCGCAATTGATTATTATTACTTGAAATATTTAAGACCAAGAACTTTAGGTTTCAAGTCATCCTTCTTTTCGCGTAAATTGTTTCTAGAGTGTCTCTGTGACACTGGTTACCTATATTTTACTAAAGATCTTACGTGACAGGCTTAAAATAACATTTTACGTACAAGTTTAATGTCCATTTACATCGATAATTAAATTAATTATACACTCGATAAATTCGCTTAAAAGATAGCTATCGTTTACCAAATATGGAATAATGTTTTTATTAACATCGTAATCATTTCTTTAGGTGAATGTAGACTTTTTTTGATATTGAAGTGTTTTTAAAGTCTTGTAAATTATGTATTTAAGACAAATACACAAGGAAAAATTGTTCGAAAATTACGATATGATCGATTAATCGATTTTTAAGGTTAAGATAACTTTTGTATTTAATATTATATCACGCATTTAAGTTTTGACCAGCCTGTTGATGCAGTTTCCAGTGACCCCGCTTTCAGCTCCGGGGTTGTGGATTCGTTACCCGCTCGGAGTCTGGGACTGCATTTATTAAAAATAATTGTGTTTACTAGCAAACGAAAAAAAAAAAAACGATTTCAATTACATCGACAAGTAATACGTAAGCTGACGAAAAATATTAGCAAACGCACTAGTTGTCACTACGATTTTCGAGGGTTCCCCGTTAAAGTTAAGTTATCCCCAAACATACATAAAATATATATATGTTATATACGCTCGAATTGAGTAACCCACTCCTTTTTTGAAGTCGGTTAAAAACTATATATCAATCTCTATCAGCTGTTATTGCCTAAAACGGGTGAAGTTTTCAACTATATAGTTTGCAGAAAATAAATTAATAAATACCGAATACAAATATTAATATCGCTATTGACAATCATGTTAAAACTTGTTTATTTAATAGGCTAAGAGAATTCTTGGGGTAAATAAACAGCATAACATGGAGCCAATTAACATCCAATAGTTATTTAGATAAAAATTTTGCTTTTACAATTATCATTAACTAAATGCAAAGTTTATATGGAAAAATTTCAAAGAATAATGAAGTAATTCGGTAGAGCAGTAAAACCTATGTACCTGAATACGGTAAGATAGATAGATGGCGTTACGAGAAATGTAACGAGGTCATTCGTTCAGTAGATTTTACTCATTAAATTTTTTTCATACCGGAGGCTTTATATGAAAAACGATTCTTAAAGAGTAAACTCCAAAAATAGTTTATGTAGAATTATATTTGCAACAAATAAAATAAATTGAGTAGAAAATATTAAATTATTATATGAAATTGACGGTACAATAATTATTTTATGAAATAGAATTAACATATAGGAATTTTTAAAATTAATTATAAATGTGATGAGCTTAATGTGGTAAAATAAACAATTCAATTTTTATAATCCTGTGGGGAAGTATTAATAAAATCATACTGACCACCGTTGCGGTCGAATATTTGATTTTGGTTCATTTGTTTATTTTATATTATACTAGCTGCTGCCCGCGACGTCGTCTGCGTGCGTTCACTGCTCGTTCCCCGTAGGTGATAGCGTGATAATATGTAGCCTATGTTCTGACCCGACTTCTTAATAATATTCGTGCCAAATTTGAAGTAAATCCATGCAGTACTTTTTGAGTTTATCCCGGACATACATTTGAAGAAATAAAGGTTCACTGGTCTTTCCCCGTAGGTGATAGCGTGATAATATATAGCCTATGTTCTGACCCGACTTCTTAACAATATTCGTGCCAAATTTGAAGTAAATCCATGCAGTACTTTTTGAGTTTATCCCGGACATACATACAGACAAACAGACAAACAGACAAAAATTCTAAAAACTATATTTTTGGCTTCGGTATTGATTGTAGATCACACCCCAAGTATTCTTTTAAAAATATATTCAATGTACAGTTTTGACTTTTCTACCATTTTATTATATGTATAGATTATATTTTAATTCAGTTTCGTATTTATTTTGTAATATTATTTTTTGGTAAATTAAAGTCATATCTTAAATATAAAAAGGACTGGTGAATAAAAAAGTAGCTTGTTGTATCTACACAATAATTTATTTAAAAATCGATTTTAATGGTGAGAAGCGTAAAGTGGTAACGAATTTGAAACTGGTACAGTTTTGACTAATATAGCGTTTGGATATTTGTACGAGACTATAGGTGAGCTGTAGATTGGAGCATGTACCACTGGGACACTGACAACAGGAGGGTAGATTACTGGGGCACTGACCACAGGAGCATGGATCACTGGGGCACTGACCACAGCGGTGTGAGCCACTGAGTGTGTCTTGTCTAATTGCGCATTATATTCAGCATCGTGTGTGGCCAAAACAGGAGAATATAAATCTTGGCTGCGTTCATGATTTATGAGCTTGCTTATTGATGAAAAGATTGACTTTCCGTGGTTGTTATATTCAAAGTAGCCGGGCGCGGCCAAAGTCACGGCCAAAAAGGCGTTGAAGATTATCTGAAAAAAAAAGATAATTATCACTTTACCTATGAAATGAAATTAAACTAGATCTTAAAGCACTTGAAAGCAAAAAAAAAAACACTAAGTAGTAATAATTAACATAATTGTATACTATAATGTATTTAAAATAGAAAAAAATCTTACAATGGTTTGCATTTTCTTTAATCGCGTCTCGAGTCCGATTGAAGGTAAATAGTAACCTCGATGTTTTATATATCTTCCAATGTTCAATGTACTTGACAATTACTTCTACTACTAATTTGTCCTCGATACAATTTCATCACATCCGAAATAATATATCGAAATTGAGTTCACATCTTGAAATTCAATTTGCCGTGAGAAAATTTACATAATTATGTACTTTCAAACAATAAGCACATAAATGATAATATATAGCACATAATAATATATAGTAAATTTTTGATCTATCAAAAACTATTTCATTGTAAAAAATATGTAGGTACTATTGTACCAGTAAGTGTTAATCTACTGATTGAGATGAAATAAAAATACCACTGATCTGACTTTAAGTTCTATTAATATTAATTAAATTTACCGCAAAATGTTAACTAAGATATTGTTTTAGTAAAGCCTCGCATTAAATCTAATGTCGTTCCATTCAAACTATCCCAAACAAATACGAAAGTTAACTGTGGGTTTAGGCTTTCTCTGTAACCCAGTTTCAAGTTCTAAATACGATTTTTGTAATTCTGTATACTGTATATAGTAAGATAAATATTTAATGTTATAAATGTTGGATATTCCTGTGATACCTATTTTATTTATTAATGATGCTTCTAGAATACAAATTTTCTATGTCTTTCGTTTTGGAGCTTACCGATAAAAAATAAAATGAATTGAATTTATGTACGACTCCATAACAGTGTTCAAAAGAGCTCCGAAATAGAGTAAAAACTTCATGTACGGGAAACTCTTTAAAATTAACTTAGTTTCAAATTTTTAAGGAATTAAAAAAAATAGCAATCTATTTAACACAATGTAAAATATACTATAAACTCTTATTTTTTAAATTAACTACAAAATATTATTTGCCTCTTAATACGATTATTAAGTAAATTTCACGAGAAAACGTAAATATTATGTTCAGAACAACACGAGTAATATACATACATTATTTTTATACATATTTTAAAAGAAAACAATAAATTGTAATATAAAACTTCAAAGTTACCGTTAAGCTTTAGTGGTTCACCTTGCCGAATTTTTGATATCCTAAATTAATCATTCTATTTTTTTCTAATACATACTCGTGTATACGTAATAACTTCGAGTTGACGTTGAACTTTTGCATTACATAATTATTCAATTTCTTCTTTTTGTGATTACTGAATAAAATCACTAACACAGTAGTCATGATAATAATATATTTTTGTCAATTGAAAAACTACGATATACCTAATTATGTTAATTTAGAACATTTTTTTTATCGTCAGTAATGTTATATAATATATTATGTGTGAGGAATATAATATATTTTACAATACTATGTTTCTACAAAATAAGGTTGTCCCGAAATCCAACATTTTTTTTGTTTTATAAGACTGTTACTACACGTTTTTAAGTCAATTAAATAAACATGTAAATTTATTTTAAAAATCTATCAATAAAATCGTTTAAAAATTACATTTGTTTAAAATATAGTAACAGCAATAGTGTTAAAAGGTAGTATGAAATAAAAGATAAAATTAAAAAACGAAAACATTTATTAATAAAAATAAAATAATAAATTAGTGATAGGCAGCGTACAATGAACTCACGACTGGTACAGTTTCGTGTACGGTTGAACTGTGATGAGATATGGCGGAGTCGGGAGTTCTGTAAGCGGCAATCGGTGCTGAGTACGAGCTATAAACTGGGGCGTGAACCAAAGGGGCACTGACCACTGGGGCATGGACCACTGAAGTATGAACCACTGGGGCATGGACCACTGGGGCATGGACCACTGGGGCATGGACCACTGGGGCATGGACCACTGGGGCGTGGATCACTTCGGTACTACCATGGTTCACAACTTGACTACTCTTTGTGACAGTGGTTTTTCCTAATGGGACATGATATTCAACTTCATGTGCTGCCACCACCGGCGTGTGTAATACGTGAGTACTGCCATGATTTACAACTTGGCTACTCTTTGTCACTGTTGTTTTTCCTGATGGTACGTGGTATTGAAGTTCATGTGCAGCTACTACAGGTGCATGTAACACATGAGTACTGCCATGGTCTACAACATGGCCGCTCGACGTAAAAGTCGATTTGCCTAGAGGTACATAGGCGTCATAGCCTAGGTAGCCAGGCGCTGCTAAGGTGACTGCCACAATGGCGCTGAAGATGATCTGAAAAATAAAACAAATTGAATCTTGTTAATGTTCTAATTTTATTTATTTGTATCTAAATTTCAAAGATTGCGCATTGAAAATTCTATTTAGTTAGAGATTTTTCATCCTAAATATGCGAATATGTTTGCATAACTATTCTGAAGAAGTAAGTTTTTACTAGAAATATTTTTAGACAATATTATAAAGGCATAATTATTTTGAAGTGATTGCTTTTTTCTGTAAATATTTTTAGACAAAATTAATTTAATAAATAATATTTCAAATGTTTAAATAAATTACTTAAACATAAATTTTTTAGTTAACTTACGATTTGTTGCATTTTTGCTTGTCACGTCTTGTCCTCAACTGATAATCAGTAGGACCGAATCAATCTTTTTATATGTTGTACCAAAATAGTCGCCCCCATTCACAAGTGTACGTACTTGACAATTTCATCTGATAAGAAATCGCGTTGATTTATATTTCGTCACATCCTAATCACAGTGTACTGGCATAATTATTGGAGGTCTTTGATTAATGAAAAAAGAAATGTTGTTAAGTCTAAATATAAAATTATTTGTTGTATTATATAGGTTGACATTTTCTTCTGTACCATTGTGTGTTGATTTAGTAATTGTCCTTGCAAGTTCGTAATATTATTAGCAATAAATTTTTTAATTTAATATTAGGTGTGTTTCGTCAATACAGTTTAAAGTATTTATTTCAATAAGCTAAAATAAATACTTGAGATGAACTTGGTTAGGTTTTTATTTCATAGCATTTTGCAAATAAACTCATTTCCAGATTAATTATCATATTATACGGCTAAAATTTAATTATTATGACAACAAAAAAAATACAGTCGAATTGAGAACCTCCTCCTTTTTTGGAAGTCGGTAAAAAATTTATAGTCAATGTATGCAAAGTACCTTTATAGCTTATAATTTAAATTTTGGACATTAAAACATTACGATAATATAAAATTCCTTATTAAAGCGGATTATTTATACTTTAAGTACCTATTTAGCCCAGTCGAATTAGTTCAAAAACGCGCTGAGATTTACGAAAATTGGAAGCAGCAATTTTCCTTCGGGGTTCGTTTGGTCACTGGTAGTCTAAATTTAAAAAGTAGAGATTCCAGACTTGTTACTTTATCCGCCATCTTGATTTTAATGGTTATTTTTTGTCTCTTGAATAACTCGTTTATTTTTAATTTTACACGAAAAATAGTTATTACAAAAATTGTTTAAAACTAAATTTCCTACAGTTTTGGTTCTTATCAATTTTTTTAGGATCGATATTTTTCGATTTATACCCGAGAATATGGGAGGGGATGAAATCTTATCATTGTATTATCACGTTTATTAAAAATTTTACGAGAAAAATTGTTATGAACAAAGTTGTTTCTATAATTTTGGTTCTCATCAATTTTTCATACGATCGATATTATTTTTTAAATTTATTTTACAACATCAATAATAAACGCGATAATACAATAATTAGGTTCACCCCAAATTCTTCTCAGGTATAAATCGAAAACTGTATCTGTATCGAGTACTGTGTGGCTACGGCAAAGAATATAGCCTCCCCCTCTCTTCCCGTGGGTGTCGTAAGAGGCGACTAAGGGATAGCATAGTTCCACTACCACCTTGGAACTTAAAAAGCCGACCGATGGCGGGATAACCATCCAACTGCTGGCTTTGAACTACACAGACCGAAGACGGGCAGCAGCGTCTTCGGTGCGACAAAGCCAGCCCTGCGGTCACCAACCCGCCAGCCCAGCGCGGTGAGTGGTGCCTATGGGCAAAACACATGAGTTCACGCCATTTTTGCGCGAACTTGTGGAGGCCTATGTCCAGCAGTGGACTGCGATAGGCTGAAGTGATGATGATGATGATGAATGATAAATCGAAAAATATCGATCCTACGAAAAAAATTACAGGGACCAAAATTGTAGGAAATTTAGTTTTAAACAACTTTTGTGATAACTATTTTTCGTGTAAAATTGAAAATATACGAGTTATTCAAGATACAAAAAATAACCATTTAAATCAAGATGGCGGATGAAGTAACAAGTCTGGATTCCCTACTTTTTGAATTTAGACTACCAATGACCCCTCCCAAGAAATTCCGAAGGAAAATTGCTGCTTCCAGTTTTTGTAAATCTAAGATACTAATTCGACTGGGCTAATTTGGTCAAAATTAGACGGCGTTTTCTTTCACATGTCACGCTATTTGATAACAATAACAAGTCTCGTCAACAATAACAAGGTCGAAGAATGTGACTTGATATAATAGTGAAGGCAAAGGACCACTAATTGGCAGCAACAAACAAGAAAACATGACCACAAAAAAAACAAGCCACACATTTGTGTGACAAAAACAGGTAATATGACAAACAAGTTTGCCAAAAGCTTTAGATGATTAATTAGGCCTTCAAGAGTCATAATTAATTCAATTTTAAATAGGTACGTAGTTAAAAAAATCGGCCAAGTGCGAGTCGGACTCGCGCACGAAGGGTTCCGTACCATTGACTAGGTACATTGATTGTAATAACGGGCAAAAAGCGGCTAAAAATCACTTTTATTGTATGAGAGCAAAAATAGGCAAAAATGACGTTTTTTGTATGGGAGCCCCCTTAAATATTAATTTTATTTTAATTTTATTATTTATTATTAAAGTCAAAATACAACTGAGTATTTTGTGAATATTTCAAGTGCCTACCTGTTGCCATTATTGATATCGAGCAAAAAGGGCAAGAAAATCGCGTTTGTTGTATGGGAGCACCCCTTAAATATTTATTTTATTTTGTTTTTAGTATTTGTTGTTATAGCGGCAACAGAAATACATAATTTGTGAAAATTTCAACTCTCTAGCTATAGCCGTTCTTGAGATACAGCCTGGTGACAGACAGACGGACGGACGGACGGACGGACGGACGGACGGACAGCGAAGTCTTAGTAATAGGGTCCCGTTTTTACCCTTTGGGTACGGAACCCTAAAAAGGGTACACAAATAGGCCTAGGTTGTTACGCTCAATAATAAAATGTAAAATATTATTTTAATTTATTAGTCGACAGATGTCAAGAAGTGTTGACATGATAGTTCAACACGCAATATCTGTCATATCAGAAACATTATGACTTTATTATTGTCTGTTTAATAGATATCAATATTAAAGACTTAGTTTGACATCCATTCAATTTCGAGTCTAATAAAATTAAATTTCTTTGATTAAGTAAGCTTTAAAGGCACTTTTAAATCATTATTTCATAAATTATAATTGTATCAGTTTTTAATATATTATAAAATATAGTTAGTGGGTTGTCCACTAACTATATTTTATAATATATTAAAAATCACAGATAATAATATCACAGATTTAGAATATGTAGAGAAGAATACGCAAGAACTCAGCAGTTATTCTTTGAAAAAACTATTTATCATTATAAATTTAGGCATGTCTTGCATTAAATAAACCACAACTAAAGGAATTAATCTTCAATTCTTCATTAAATAAATATATTTTTTATTCGATGATTCGTACCTACATTATATTTAGGTTTTTTCCTATTAGTTGACATCAGACTAGTTTCTGTTCTATTATTTTATAGTCAATAAATATAATAAAAACCGCTCATGTGTAGTGGTGTTAGTAGTCGCCTAAAACGCCAATGGTTTGCCGGTTCGATTTCCACTCGGGATTGATATTTGGAGGTGGGTCTTCCCACCGTGCCTCGGAGACCACGTTAAGCCGTCGTTCCCGGTTGTTGTTATAAATACCTAAAAGCGATTGTTACTAATACATACTAGGATCATATCCGACAAACCTGCAGTGGAGCAGCGTGGTCCATTGAGCTCCAACCCAACATAGAGAAAGAGGCCTTTTCCCAGCAGTGGGATCTTACCGGCTGAATGCGTTATACTCAATATAAAATATATTTTTCACACACGATTCCGGTAGAGTCATCGATGTTAATGAATCAAAGATATTACTATGACATTTATTTGGAATGAAAGTGATTTTGTTAGAATTTCGATATATTAGAAGGTAAAAATGTAATGATACAAAGAAAAGCAAGTAAAAAAAAATATTTCCAATATTTAACATCGAACAGATTCGTAAAATATCTCAATTTATATCTGGTACGGAAATTTTTTTATAATCTTATTAATGAGGTTAGAAAAAAGTAATGATGTCGCTCCTCCCCAAGGTACTAAAATATATTGAAAGGAATAAGAAGATGAAAATTGTTATAGAAGTACGATATTAAGGGACAAAGTCATTACATCTTTAAAACAACTTTATTAGTTAAGAAATAGACTCTAGTAAGTTTTAGAAGATATAAAAAAACGAGAGTGCTTTAGACTACACGACTAAAGTAAATCTTACGAAACGTAATGCTAGCTTTACACGCAACGATAAGTTGTAGTAATTTATCGTAACGGTCAGATTGTTACAATTTATCGTTGTGTGTAAACGGGAGATTGTAGCGATTTATTTGGATTGGAGTAGGAGTGAGCAGTGCTCTACTCTTTCGATTTGTTGGAGCGATAAATCGTTCAATAAATTGTTACAATTTATCAAAGCGTGTAAAGCCCGCTTTAAACTCTCTCTCGTTCTATCTTCACTAACTTATCTCTCTCTCATCTTCCGTTCGCCTCGCCCGATCTACTTTTCGTATCGCTCTCGACACGCATTCACCAGCTTACTCCCCAAGTAAAGCGTGCGTAAAGAAGTCTTACTTCAAAAACTATTTCTGCTTTTGTAGTTGTTACAGAAGTATATTGATTTCAAATCTCTTTTTAGATAGTATTTTAGATTTCAAAAAACTGAACGCGGATTTAGTGTAACGCTCAATTGTGACAAAGATACTAAGACATTTTTTCATTAAAATATCTACATTTTTTTGATGATCGCACTAGATTGATAACATACAATAAAATTTAATTTTAATCTCTGAAGACTTTATTTTATAAACTTATTGAAATTCCAATAATTATTGTTTCTGTTCTCATTTTAACATTTTAATTGACTCACAAATAATTTTTTCTTGCGTAAATTGTTTAATAATTATTTTTCATATTAACGAAATTAATGTTATTCAACTCATCCTAATAAAATAAACATTTCTATAAATATCTGTTATTTTTATAATAGCGTGATAAGAAATATAATAAAAAAGTGGCTTATAATTATATAAAAATATATTTATTAAAAAAGAAACTAACTTAATGGTAAGAGGCATACAATGATAACGAGTTTACAACTGGTACAGTTTCGTGGACAGTTGAACTGTGATGAGATACGGCGGAGTCGGGAGTTTTATACGTGACTATAGGTGATGAGTATGAACTGTAGACTGGGGCGTGGACCACGGGAGTGTGGATCACTGGGGCATGGACTGAATGAACCACTGGGGCATGAACCACTGGGGCATGAACCACTTCGGTATTGCCATGGTTCATAACTTGACTGCTCTTTGTGACTGTGGTCTTTCCGTATGGTAAGTGATATTCAACTTCATGTGCAGCTACTACAGGTGCGTGGAGTACGTGAGTGCTGCCATGATCTACAACATGGCTACTGGATGTAAGGGTCGATTTGCCTAGAGGTACATAGGCGTTATATCCTAGGTAGCCAGGCGCGGCTAGAGTGACTGCCAATACGGCGCTGAAGATGACCTGAAAAAAAAAAGAATTGATATATTATACTTATTTTAATTTTAAAGTAACGATTATATTTATATTTCGAATTGGTCTGATTTTTTTTAAAACGGATTTTTTAAATATTACACATAATTATGTATATTGTAACTAGTTACACTATTATTTTACATTTATCGTGCATTTTGATATTTTCTGTTATTAATTATATTCAATTGTACATATGAAACCTAATGATATTACAATATTTTTTTTTAATTTTTTTTTTCTTTTTACCAAAATAACTTACGATTTGTTGCATATTGTATGTCATGTTTATTTCTCAACTGATATTAGAAGGCACAGTTCCAATCTTTTATATGCTTTTACAATGTTCGCCCCATACAGATGTGGTGCTTAATTGATAAATTTATCTGATAAGTAACGCCTTCGTTTACGTTGCCTCACATCTGAATAATATATTTAGTGACATTTTAGAGGTCATATATATTGACTACATTTGAATATATGTCCAATTTTGAAGACAACATCCTTTTTTAACCTTTTAGGTTCTCAATTCGATAGTATTTTTTATGTATGTTACCTCAGAACTATTTACTGGGTAGACCGAATTCGATAATTTTTTTAAATTCAAAAGTGGTGCGTGTCATCCCATTTAAATTTAATTGAGATCAGACAAGAACTTTTCGAGCTATATCTCATAATGCGTATTTACTTGGTTTTTTTTTCTTCGTCGATCTACTTTTTATTATACTGTATAACTTTTCACTGGGTGTACCGACAATGATCTTTGCTGTTTTATTCGAAAGCTGATGCTTGTCTTTTAGTCCTTTAATTTAATCGAGATCTGATGACGACTTTTTGGATAATCTTTGATAACGCGCATTTACTTGACTACTTTTTCGTTTACCTAAGTTCGATTACTAGTCAATGTAACTGAAGACAGTTTTTCAGCATTGTATGTACTGTAGAATCAAACTGAAAATGTTTAAGTGTGCTTAAACAATAAATTTACTTATGAACAAAATTATGCAGAAAATTTATTTAAAGATTTGTTTTATCTCAGTTAGGTGGAACACTCGTTTTATCTTCATAAATAAATTTTCCATATTAGCGGTAACTTCGTAGAGCCTTAATTAAAAGTTGTATTTTTAAATAATCTTCTTACAAGCTTAAAGAGGCTGTTAATAAAGTTGTAGAACTTTTTTGTATTAATTTTTTTTTTATACAACTCGGTCGGCAAACAAGCGTACGCCTGACTGTAAGCGATTACCGTAGCTTATAGAGGTCTGCAACACCAGAAGCATCGCAAGCGCGCTGTCGACCCTAACCCCAATTCCCCCCATTATTAAAGAACATCACTATTGTTTATTGCTAATTTTTTCGACTTAAGCCATACAATAATGGATCTAAACTACAGTTGCGAGTGTCTTGTAAAGTTTCATTAAAACTTCCTTTGACTAATTAGTTTTTAACGACAATGAAAACGACTTACGAATAATTTTATTCTATTTCATGTGAATGAAAAAAAAAATGGATAATTTTACGTGTAATATAAAAAATATTACATTTAATACCAAGATAAAATCTAAATGCTTGTGATTTTGACTTTTATTAAACATTTTTTTATTAACGAATTTGTTAAATTAGTTTCTGTATTGTAGGATAGGTTACAAGGGTACAATACAATACAAATATACTTTGTTGTACACCAAGAGAGGAAATTTTTACATCGAAAAGGAAAACATAAACATGTACAAAAGGCAACTGATACTGTAAAATATTTTGATGTACTCTTATATACCTACTCGTAATAGCATTGTTATTATATTTATTTTCGTAAAGAAACCATTTTTTTTTTGTAAGAAAACGAAAAAAAATATTTAATTCGGTGCACTCATTTGGAAGTTATGCGTGTACGTAGGTACATTTCCACGATTTATTTTTACTTACATGCAATATTAAATTGAAAATTTGGACAGAATAAATATTTGTACTTGCTTAGACGTAAAAATTTGAAAAACGTAGTAAGTATGTAAAGATTACTTCTCGTATTCCGTTCGCGTTGTGAATATCCGGTATTAATCGATTTGGGTAGGGTTGGTAATTTTCTGATAGCATGAAACTTCCTGATTTGAAGGCTTAAGCTTATTGTTTTGTACACTGTACAGGTATTTTCGGTTTATCGGAAAATTGAAATACAACATAAAGAAATAAATTAATTTTGTTAATAAAGTAATCTATTAAGCGATATGGCCAACTCTTTTTACATCTTTTCCTTTTTCACAATACTGTACAGCACATTCTCTGGGTCATGCTCTGCAAAGTACAATTAATTGATTGCTCTTGTGATAGTTGTTCTCCTTCTATCACTCTCTCTCTATATATATATTTCTTTGTTTCTTTTTTTGAAATTTGTAATCGTAATAGATTTTATTAATTTTATTTACGAAATTTATTCATAAAGAAATGTCATTGCAACAACTCAAGAAAAATTACTTACAAACTCTGAAGTGTCCACGTGTTCTGACTTAGGACATGTACAAAACATCACTTGCATCAATACAAACTTAATATCAATAAAAAAAATATTATTCGTTAAATTAATAAAAGAGAACAATAGGATTTTAGTAACAAAGACCACATTCAATAGTCAGAAAACGCGCAAGTCATAGCGTAGCCTTAAGGTAATTTTATACACCATTATAATATTAATAATAATATACTTAAATAAAACAAGTCGACCCGCTTGATTTAATTCTCGTTTAAAGTCAATGATTTTCTCATTAAGTGGTTGATATCGCTTCAGCCTGTAATATCCCACTGCTGGGCAGGCCTCTTTTCCCATGTAGGAGAAGGATCAGAGCTTAATCCACCAAGCTGCTCAAATGCGGGTTGGCAGATATATTCCCTACTATAAGTAACAATCGCTATCAGGTGTGTACTTGATAACAACCGGGACCGACGGCTTAACGTGCTCTGCGAGGCACGGTGGGGAGACCCACAAGGACTGCACAAACATCCAGACCACGGCAAACATCTCTATGGCTACACAAATGCAATCCGTGAGGCTATAAAAATGTTTGTCATGTGCGGGGATCGAACCCACAACTGCCAGCGCAATAGCCACAAACCAGTGCCGTAACCGTTGCGCGAACGCGGCGTCTAATAATATTATAACTTATGAAAATATTTCAGAGTGAGTGTAAAGTCTCTCTTAATTATATTTCATATTGATCATCTGATAAGTATCAGTTACTTAACTATGATTATAATGACCATCGTTTTATAGTTTTTGTAATTTTGTCGTAATATCTGATTGTCTTAGATAGCCATTCTACATAGTACCTATATTGTTGAGACGTGCCCCCGAAGTGCTTTGAAGGACATATAATAATTGCTTTCGTTCGCAAACGAAAAAAAAAAGCCGGCTTCAGTTTCACGATTCAGCCTGTAATATCCCACTGTTGGGCATAGGCCTCTTCTCCATGTAGAAGGATCGGAGCTTAATCCACCACGCTGCTCCAATGCGGGTTGGCGGATATATTCCCTACTAGGAGTAACGATCGTTATCAGGTGTACATGATAACAACCGGGACCGACGGCTTAAGGTGCTCTCCGAGGCACGGTGGTGTAACCCACAAGGACTGCACAAACACCCAGACCACGGCAAACATCTGTATGGCCAATACAAATGCTGTCGTGTGCGGGAATCGAACCCGCAACCGCCCGCGCAACAGCCAATCGCAATAGCCAATCGCAATCCAGTGCTGTAAAAGCTGCGCCAACGCGGCGTCCACTTCAGTCACACGGCTTCAGTTTCATCGACCAGTAATACAACGTAGGTAGACGTAAAAGTAGTTATGTAAATACGCATCATTAGAAATAATTCAAAAAGAACTCATTATATCTCGTGTTGTGGGTTGACGGCTTCGCAAATAATACTCACGTATCAAACCTTCAGTATTTTATTTTCTAGATCGTCACATATATACATTTGATTAAATCCAAACATTATTAATTCCTTTAACAGCAATAACCTTACTCATTCAACGTTTGTCTTGTCTCTGATTCCGTCTTACCCTCCCCAGTTCATATATATTCTTCCAATCTCATTTCTACCCACAAAATACTCATATATTTTTAACAAGTGTTGCAATAGTATAATTTAAATATGTATTCAAAATAATATTTCTAGCAATAAATTAAATAGGTATTCAAAATAACATTTCTAACAGACGGCTATCCTGCATAAGGAATGTCCCCATTCCTTACAATGCTCGGCCTTCCTAAGCCAAGTATGACCCCATACTTAATTTTATTTTACATTGACACAATCGTTACCAGTGCATCATAAATTAAATTAACGTTAACAATTATGTACTTTTAAGTTACAACAAACAAAAACAAGCTCGCCTTGATCTATCATTTTCCATTCATAATAAAATTCGTATAAACTCGTATATTCAAAATTTTACATTGCAAATATCACAAATATAGAGTAGGTAACACATATTATGGTTCATCAATTCGTATATCACTTGAAATATACAATCTACTCGTACAATTACAACGTGCTTGCCACCCGAGGGCTACGGCCTGATGATTAATTAGCCAGGTGAGTTACCGCTTGCCACCCGAGGGCTACGGTCTGCTGTTTCACTTGCCAGATGAGTTACCGCTTGCCACCCGAGGGCTACGGTCTGCTGACTAACTTGCCGGACGAGCTACCGCTTGCCACCCGAGGGCTACGGTCTGCTGATTAACTTGCCAGATGAGCTACCGCTTGCCACCCGAGGGCTACGGTCTGCTGATTAACTTGCCAGATGAGCTACCGCTTGCCACCCGAGGGCTACGGTCGGCTGACTGACTTGCCAGATGAGCTACCGCTTATTGCCACCCGAGGGCTACGGTCTGCTGATTCACTTGCCAGATTAGTTACCGCTTGCCACCCGAGGGCTACGGTCTGCTGACTAACTTGTCAGATGAGTTACCGCTTGCCACCCGAGGGCTACGGTCTGCTGACTAACTTGCCAGATGAGCTACCGCTTGCCACCCGAGGGCTACGGTCTGCTGATTAACTCGCCAGATGAGCTACCGCTTGCCACCCGAGGGCTACGGTCTGCACGTAAACGGCCCTCGACAGTCGTGTACTAATCCGTCAGTACCAATCTGGCCGTAGGTACCTATGCTGTAATAGTTAGGGATAGGGAAACTAGGGAAAGGAATGTAAAATTAAGAGAATAGTTATTCTGTTGCTTCATTTTCATCACTACTACTATTACTTTGGTCACTCCCCTGTGGAGACAAATGGAAATCTATCCACCGTTTTAACTGATCGGTAGAATATATATTTTTATACCCTTTTTTTTTACTTTGTTCTTCTAACCCTTGAAACTTCATATCTATCTTTATCCAAAACCGAACTAATCTGTGTCAGTGTGTAAGTGTCAATTTCTTATTATTATTTTTTTTCTTTTTCAAAATAGAAGATACCTTGTAATGTAATAGGTACTCGTATATTCATGATCATTCAAAAAAATTGTACCAAATAATTTAAAACACTTTAATAACATTGCATTTATTTACATATGCTATGTACGTACGTCTACTTTATTTTTATTTTTCTATATATATATATTTTTTTCTTTTTAAATTATTTATTTGTTTGAATATATTGTATGTATTTAGATAAAACTGTACACCTAGACCATCTACATAATTATGTTTATACCATTTCCTCTGCCCAAAGGTTGCCTGGAAGAGATCGCTCATTAGCGATAAGGCCGCCTTTTGTACGTATCTCCTGTTTTTATTTTTGTGATTTTGCTCATTTTCTTTGGTGTACAATAAAGAGTTTTTATTATTATTATTAACTTTTTTTTTTAACATTATTATATAACATTTTAATTGATTTAGTCCTCACTTGTAATACGCATGTCAATGTCATCAAATACCCAAGTCCTACCAGCATAGTTGACAATCACCAAACACCCTTATTAGTGAGTCTTGAACAAGGCGATTTAGCTAATATAGATGAAAATACTACTTAAAGATTAAATTTGTATAAGGCAAATTATGGTAATATTATCAATGATTTAAGCAATACACCTTGGCTTAATTTATGTTATGATGTCAATTCTATGCTCACATTATTTTATGCTTTAAGAGAAATAATTGAAAATCATGTACCTAAGACTAAACAGTAAATTCCTTAAATGGTATAACTAAAATTTAAAATATTCAAAAACCAACTTGATAAAATTCAGTTTGAATCTCTAAGAAACGACAGTGAAAATTTAATGAAGGAATGTTATGACAGATATATAGCATCAATTAAAGACACTGACGAATTATCCCAAAAGTTCCTGGACTCATCTAAAAGAATATTAAGCAGTCATCAAACACAAAGATCAAGCTTGGTGATAAAATTGCTACCGATGGTACTGGCTTGTGCAATATTCTCTTTGCGGATTTCTTCGCATCGGTCTACGACTCGAATGAATATTCACAAAATTACTCATGTGTCTCGGATGTTATCTCAGAATGATAGTCTTTGCAACATTAATATAACCATTGACGATGTAATCACAAAGCTGAATGGACTTGACGTAACGAAAGGATCAGGTCCATACAATTTGCCTCATTTATTCATTAAGGAATGCCCTGTTCCATTATCAGTACCACTTCATTTAGTATATAACAAATCTTTCTGCACTGGTGTATATCCTGAGACAAGTTAGCGAGAATAATTCCTGTATATAAGAACGGTGATCGTGAATCTATAACCAACTACAGGTTTATATCAATACTCTCGACACTGTCGAAAGTCTTCGAATCTTTGCTGCACCCAATTTTGTCACGCCACGTTCACCATACACTCTCAGAATCTCAACACGGATTTATTGGCTGTAGATCTACCATAACAAATGTAGCTAATTTCTTGAACTTCGATATAACATCTGTAGATGCGGGTAGACAAGTTGATACAGACTTCAGATGCAGTTTATACAGATTTCTCAAAAGCATTCGACAAGGTAAACCACAAACTGCTGGTGGCAAAACTCCCAACTTTTGGCATAGGAGGGCCTCTTTTATAATGGATCTCGTCATATATAGCTAACAAACGCTCATACATAGTAACCAAAGGTCATAATTCCTTGTTTTATCACGCTATATCTGGTGTTCCTAAGGGTTCAATTTTAGAACCTTTTCTATTTAACATTTTCATTAACGAGATTACCAATTGCATCAAGAATTCAAAATGTTTAATCTATGCTGACGATTTAAAGCTTGCTAAAGAAATCAACAATGAACATGACGTCAAATCTTTACAAGAAGTTATCAATGGAATTTTCGAATGGTGTAACTTAAATGGAATGGAGCTTAACCCTTCCAAATATTCATATATTACCTTCACTCGTAAACGATTTTCTTTTTGTACATAAAATATTTTATTCGTACGCACCAATTACAGAAATTGAACTGCATTCGCGATTTAGGTATCACTATTGATGCTAAGTTACATTTTAACGTATACATTGACAACATATATAATATGTAGGTCGGTACGCAAGATTTTAGGGTTTACTTTTTGGAATTCCAAGCAATTTTAAAAAAAACGTAGAACCAAAAAAATATTATTCAGTACATTAGTAAGGAGTAAGCTAGAGTATGGATTGCCCATTTGGAACCCAAACTACCAGATCCATAAAGATGAAGGAAGACGGTTTACGCAGATTTTACTCCACTGGATAAGACAAAAGAATGTATGCCCTACTACTCGCGGCTAAATAGGTTTTGGTTAAACTCACTCTCAAACCGGCGCAAGCTACTTGATATAGTTTTCTTACACAAACTAGTGAATGGAACTGTAGATAGTTCAGAACTCCTAAGCAAAATTTCAATTAACGTTCACTCTCGCATACCACGATATCGCATTTCACTATTTGCTTATAAAACCCAGAGAACAAACGTCGGTTATCATTCCATCATACCCAGACTGAGTAGGCTTTACAGATAATTTACAGTTAAAAAAGTGAGTCATTAGGCATCTTAACAGATAACCTAACTATAATTATATTTAGGAAGAAACTGTTAAAGTCTCATTAATATAGCAATAATATTAATTTAAAATAATAGTAGTTATTTAGTTCTATATTTTGTATGTATTTTTTTAAACATGTATCTCTGTTGGTGGTTCTTATCAAATAAATAAATTCTGTAAACATACATTCCCAAAAATAAAACATTTCCAGTATATTTGTCTTTACTGTGTACAGTCAGACACTTTATACCATCAACGCTAGCGATATTTGAGTTATACAGATTAATACGATCCGTTTTGGAATTATCACAATATAAGGTTAATTTAGAACTAGTTTTAAGTGCAGTTACTGTCGGTAGTTCCGTGGGTGACTGACCAATAAGAACATCCGTATTTAATAAATTATCAGGCACTACATATATGCATATATGCATCTATGTCAGCTTTTACAGCATCTATTTCAATAAATATCTGAACTCTTCCGAAAGGTAAGACGCAACCCAGGGCAAATCGTTTAATTACCGGGAGACCACTCTTGTCAAGTATCCAACTGCTTTTAGAAGCTATTTTCTCTTTTATAAGGGTACATTGACTCCCAAAATCAACATACGCTGATCTCAAGGTATCATTTTAATTTAATGGTTTTGAAGTACTTGTCATTCGCTTTATCGTCTTTAGTTATTTGTAATATAATCTATACAAATAAATAAAATTAGGGTGTCTGTTTGTAATATTAAAATAACCGCTTTTTACTAAATGCATATGGATGTGTACATGGTACATATACCAAAATAACATTTTTTACAATTTTTGTCTGTCTGTCTGTCTGTCTGTTTGTTCCGGCCAATCCCTGAAACGGCTGGACTAATTTTGACGGGACTTTCACTGGCAGATAGCTCATGTAGTAAGGAGTAACTTAGGCTACTTTTATTTTAGAAATGTATTTATTTTATAACTGACCAATAATTTAAATTCCACGCGGACGAAGCCGCGGGCACTGCTAGTATATAATAATATTATAAAGAGGTAAAGTGTATAACTTTGCTTGTAGGGGGTAATCTTCGAAAATACTGATCCGATCATAAAAATTCTTTTACTAACAGAAAGCTACACTATTCAGGAGTGACATAGGCTATATTATATATATATGTAATTAAACATAATATAAAATTCAGTGAAAATAATAGTAGATGTTACGAATCGCGCCATCTCTTGACGAACTGTACCAACTAAACATCACCAGAATGTAATATAAAGTTCACTTCATTTAAAAATTCGTTATTATTCTGTACACGTTAAATTTAAAAACTTGAAACATATAAAATTACTGTAAAAATTAAGAAATATACGTTTACTTTATACTCATACTACATTATATCTATTCAGGAACAATAGCTATATGTTAATCAAGTCGGATAAATGCGAGCGAGATGAAAACTTTACTAGGTAATTAGGTATATAAATGAATCACAAAATTAATTAACGACCAACGAAGTAGGCACAGGTCGGCTAGTTTGCAATACTTTTCTTCACATCGTTCTTAAACTCTGGCGAATATTTAGCATTATTTGTTTGATTTCTATTTTCTTGTTGACATTTGTGACTTTCATGTCCTAGTCGAGAATGCTTGTCACACCAAACACAAAGATTTAAATTGTCACACCTGTTAATTGGTTATAAGCAACTTTGAGCTGTGTGACCGACTACCGACATCAGAACAATTATAACAACTAATTTAAGTCGGTTTCTGGAAACAAAGCCAGTTAGTTGGCTTGGTCTATATGTATTACTCTCTTTATTATTATTTTTTTTTATAGTATATTTATTTTCTAATGGTAATTTTCTCATATTCCCTGCAGTTTTCTTCGATATACCTTCGTCTCAAATATCTGAGTAATTGCGAAGGATTTCTAAAAAATGTATTGTTATTAAAAGATCTACATCTCGATCGATATCGCTTTCTCGGGGTTTCTTTATTCCTTTTGTCTTTAATAGCTTCGAGGACTTCTTTTGTATCACAATGTACTATTTGAAGACGTGCTACTCGTACGACTATAACGGCGCCGATGTTTTGATCTTAAAATACTTCTACTCGTATTATTAGGGCTGAATCAATATTACCTACTAGTAGAACTTGTCACGCTGGACGATTCTATACAACTTCTGCGGTACTGGCGAGATTGACGTTTATACTGTTTTGTTTTACTATAATGCTCATCCCGCGAATCAGTACCAGAATCCTTCGACTTATAGTAACGCAATTGATATTGTCTTGTAGTAGTGGTGTATATGCCGATAGTATAGACATATTCATAAATTGGAGAGACTATTGTGTGTATTAAACATGGGTTTAGTTAGTCATAATGAAATGTTAATTGTTAGGAAGAGGGTACAAAAAAAATAAAATATGTATTAGAAACTCGTATTGTAAAATATGTAAGTCGCTTATTTATATTAATTAACACAATTCTATAAAATAATGGATACGCACGTATTATAGACGCTAAGTATATAATTATTAGATAATATGATATATTATACTATTAGATAAAATTTAAATTCATAAAAACTTTTTAATAAATAATTCTCAATCATTAATTGCTATGATTACGTTACGTAACTTTTTTATTTTTATTTTATTATTATTATTCTTATTTTTTTTTTATTACGGCTATACCACAGTTCGTAATTTAGAGAAAAAGATAATTATATACCTCACTTTAAGAAAAATCATTTGTATTCGAAATTATTATCTTTTAAATTGTAAAATATATTATAGTTTTGTCATAGCTGTACAAAACTATCAAACTAATGTATTATAATTCACAGTATAAGTAATAAAACAAAAGATTTTACCTACCCATTATATAGTAAAACTTACATACCTCTTTTATTTCTCTCGCGCGGTCTTACCACTTCTGATCTGTTGTGGGTTGACGGCTTCGCAAATAATACTCACGTATCAAACCTTCAGTATTTTATTTTCTAGATCGTCACATATATACATTTGATTAAATCCAAACATTATTAATTCCTTTAACAGCAATAACCTTACTCATTCAACGTTTGTCTTGTCTCTGATTCCGTCTTACCCTCCCCAGTTCATATATATTCTTCCAATCTCATTTCTACCCACAAAATACTCATATATTTTTAACAAGTGTTGCAATAGTATAATTTAAATATGTATTCAAAATAATATTTCTAGCAATAAATTAAATAGGTATTCAAAATACCATTTCTAACACTCGAGTAGTTGGTGTTTAAGAAAACCCCTCCTATAGATATTATGTATTTACCACGACTTAAGGCCTATTTTCACGCGTTATATGTGAAATTAACATGTTATATTTCCCAAAGAAAGTAATTATATAATGTTAGTAAAGAAAATGTTCATTTATATTTTGTTACTACAGTACTGTCTTTATAATTTTTAATTTATCTTTATTTTGTTCGTAAATAATTTGAAAAATAATTGATATTTTCGTAATTTTACTTAATCACAATTATTAATAAAGTCTTCTTAGAAATTTTATTTTAAGAGGCAATTCGAATTATTGTTTAATGAATCTTGTTATTTCACGTAAACCTACCATGATAAGTATTCAACCGATAAAAATCTACGAAAACCTCAGTTTTCAAAGTCTTCGTAATTTATTCATATCGGAATATTTAACGGACCTGAAAATGGGATATATTCCCCGAATTCATTATAAAATTAATTTAATATAAACCTTGTTTTATAATAATGGTATTATTTCTGCGTTCGAATTATATCGTAACCGGTTTTATTTTTATAAATAAATCACAGTTTTCGAACAAAGCGTTTGTCAATTCAAATACATATTTATGTTAATAAAGTTTAAAGAATTTATTTATCGCAAAAACATAATGTTAACTTATAATGAGATACAATCAATATACTAAAATTGGATGTTACAAAAAATGTACAATAACATTGTATATACGTATTCTTTTGATTTTGATTTAATTTTTTTTTTATTTTTTTTTTTCAAATATACAACTAGGTCGGCAAACAAGCGTACGGCTCACCTGATGGCAAGTGATTAGTAGCTTATATAGCCGTAGCTTATAGATGCCTGCAACACCAGAAGCATCGGAAGCGCGTTACCGACCCTTTCCTGAATCCCCCCCCCCCCAGGAGCTCTGGTCACCTTACTCACCAACATGAACACAATACTGCTTGAAAACAGTATTATTTAGCCGTGGTCTTCTGTAAGGTCGAGGTACTACCCCAGTCGGGCTGCTCCATATTTTGAGCAGGAAATTTCCTGCTGTGACCTACCTCAATTAAAAATATTCATGCCGTCCAAACTTCACCTTACCTACTATTTTCATTTTTATCTCAAACTTAAAACGCTTTTGTGGCGCCTCTACATTACATGTTATTAAAGTGTCGAAAAAGTAACATCATGTATGTAACTACTACTTCTAACGACTTCAAAAAATCCTACATTACGTTGTATGGTCCGTGTAAAGTGAAGTCGGTTTATTTCGTTTGCAAGCAAAAACAATTTTTTCTGTGATCTATACATATAATAAAATGGTAGGAAAGTCAAAACTGTACATTGAATATTTTTTTAAAAGAATACTTGGAGTGTGATCTACAATCGATACCGAAGCCAAAAATATAGTTTTTAGAATTTTTGTCTGTTTGTCTGTTTGTCTGTATGTATGTCCGGGATAAACTCAAAAAGTACTGCATGGATTTACTTCAAATTTGGCACGAATATTATTAAGAAGTCGGGTCAGAACATAGGCTACATATTATTACGCTATCACCTACGGGGAACGAGCAGTGAACGCACGCAGACGACGTCGCGAGCAGCAGCTAGTATAGTTATAGATATGTATCTATATCAATAATACAGACACAAAACCAATTAATAGGTAACAAAAAACAAATTAGGTTCAAACCAGTTTATAATTTTAAGTAGGTTAAAAATAATAAGCAATACAAAATTTGTTAACTTAACCTTCCGGATAATAAGTAGGTAGATGAAATAAACGTTCATACTTGCTGTTTGATCTACGTAATTACATGTTAGCGAAATCTGATAAAAAAACCTTTTTATATTTATAATAAACGCCTTCATGCTAATATTGATCTGATTTCAAAAACACATAAAGTGATATATTATGTGATGAAAAATAAATAAAAAATTAATTATTTCGACTTATCTCTTATTAAATGGAAACTAAACGATACGTTGATAAAATTTTAATTACTCCATAAAATTATTTTTTTCTCGTTAATATATTTTTTTTTTCGGTGTTAAAACTCGACAGTGGCCTAAATAGATGAAGATAGAAGGTACTCTTGAATTTTTTAAGGATTGTTATTCTGTTATCGAAGTGCAATTTCTTTAGAAAAGCTGTCATATAAAATTCGATAAATCAAAAATGCATTACAATAAAGAAAGAGGTTTGAGGAGGCCAAGGTTTGCTTAAAAACCTAAAATCATCATAATTATCAAGAATTTCGACACGGCTAGATGAGGACCCATAGCTCAGTTGGCAGAGCGCTGACACGGCACGTCAGAGGGCGCAGGTTCAAATCCCGCTGGGTCGAAAAAAAAATTTTTGATATGATTTAAAATCTTTATAATAAAGAAAGAAATACATAAATGTATAGGATAGAATGAGATATAATACTTTACTGTTCAAAACGCGTAACATGTTTTGCAGGGCGCTTACGACCTTTTTAACAAGACCGTGATCATCTTAAATAGAATAAATCTCAAATGCCCACCTTCCTACGAGTTTTTAGATGTACACACACTTTTTGTCATTTTGTTTATGTTTATTATCCGAAAAGAATAATAGAACCTCGTTAACAGCAATAAGAAAATGATTTGAAATACTATAAAAACTTTAGCATGAATATCAGCGCTACTAAAAAAGTTAACCACGAGAGGCTCTGAAGAAAATGTGTTTTTCTGCGTTATTATTTTTAGTAATTTGTGTTGTTATCTCACAATCAGCTTCAGAAATCGAACTCACAGCACTGGAGTAGCAAGTAGGGCCAACTGCGCTAACGAGCCATTATATTTTACTGCCATATGCCTATTTTATTATAATTATAATCTTTAGTTTTATTTCATTTTCCTACTATCATTATTAGGTATATCAAAAAATCGAATTAAAATTATGCAGTATGTGTTTATGTCCTTTTCTTCGTGCCCTTGGTCTCAACCTCATTGGGAGCAAATTAATAAAAAAAAATTATTGCAAATTTACGACTTCTAGGTAAAGCAATTAATTACATGAATAAATTAAGTAGATTTTTATGTAGTGTGTATGTACAACCGCTCTGGGGTATTGGGTACAATGTAAACGGAAGAAATGGCTAAATAGCCATAAGTCCGCCCATTGTACTTCACAGTCTGTAAATGATATTTGTAGTTGTGATGTACAATAAAGTATAAATAAATAAAATAAATAAATAAACGTCTAATACCGCGATTTGTGGTTTCAATTCCCGCTTGGGATGGACATTTGTATTTGTACAAATATCTTTTCGGTGTGTACGTTTGTTCTTGTAGGTCTCCCCACCATGTCTCGGAGAGCATTTTAACTGAGGTAGGGCACAGCAGGAAATTTTCTGCTCAAAATATGGAGCAGCCCGACTGGGGTAGTACCTCGACCTTACAGAAGACCACAGCTAAATAATACTGTTTTCTGGGGGCCCGACTGGGGTCTGGGGGGATTGGGAATAGGGTCGACAACGCGTTTGCGATGCTTCTGGTGGTGCAGGCATCTATAAGCTACAGTAATCGCTTACCATCAGGTGAGCCGTACGCTTGTTTGCCAACCTAGTTACATTAAAAAAAGCACGTTAAGCTGTCGGATCCGGTTATTATCATATACACCTAATCGTTGGTTGCTAATGCTCGTAACCTTCTCCTATATAAAGAAAGAGGCCTTTCCCAGCAGTGGGGCGTTACAGGCTGAATTTTTCGTCGTTCTATCGTTCTAACGTCGTCTTATCTTGTAAATAAAATAAATATATAAATAAAAATGACTTAAAACAATATAAAAAAGTACAGATGATCACTTCACGTAAATTGATCATACAAGTGTTTCGTAATGATAATTAAATTAATGTTAACAAAACGGCTACCGTGTAGACGCATGTTTAAATGCATATTATCAAAAAATAAACTTCGAATTAACTAAAAAATTACAGAAAATAAAAACCTGTAATTTGACAGAAATTACCGTTGTCAAGTAATTTATTGAACGTTACGTTCGCGCTTCACAACATTGCAACATTTTAAAGGATTGCTTACTGTAATATTGTACGTAATTCAATGGATTATCTTTTTTTTTTTAAATAAAATCGGGGGCATTTGAGGAAATATTTTCTGATCGATCGACTTTAACCGACGTAAGAAAAGTTGTTTTTTAATTCGACTGTATTTTTTGTGATGGGTATTTAATTGATTTTTTTTAACTACACTTACCGTAACGCACTCAAAGTACTTTATAATATTGAAGTCGTTTTTTTTAAATTATTGAATACCATAAACTCTGAAGTAAACTCCGTCGCGTGTCAGACCTTACACACACTTTTTTGTAGATATTTACAGACACTTCATTTGCAGACAGTACCATGTTAACAAGAATCCATCATAGGTACCTCAAATATCTTAAGCATAAAAAAAAAAAATACCTCTTTTGCGAAGTCAAAACTGGTTAAAGACGAACATGTAAAGGAGTAATGAGACGCGCGTCTAGATTTAATGAGGCTGATAACAATTGTCGTAAACAAGCATATCTTTAATGGACTTCAATTATTTTAATTATGTCGTCGTTATGAAGTCTACACAATGAATGCTGCGCGACGCTATAAAAGAGCAACGCTATATTTCACATTCTTATGAATCTGATAATAGTGAAACTTTTATTACATCGTCTCAAACTTTTTCGTCCGTGTGTTGCATGTCGCGTGACGATCAGCCACACGGTAAGATTGATAAAGCGGTTTTTATTTTTTTACAAACATATAGCTATAAAAGCTAAAAGACGAGATTTTTGACATTTATTTTAGCTAAAGTGAGGTTATTGATTAGCTAGAAGTCACAGAAATAGTAATTAGAAGTAATTATAAATTTACTATAATGGGATTAACTTAGGCATTAAGCTAATCCTGATAAATTAGTTAATAGTAATTAATAAATTATTAATTACTTTGAATAAAGTTTTACATTTTACCACCTACGGCATTTTTGTCAATTCCATCAGAATAAATTTACATAGTGATGCATACTTAAATATAGCTTTAGCATACATATTTCATACTAATTTGGACCGCATCATTTGGGATTTGCTCCTTATGAATTCCCAATGTCCATTATCTATACGTTAAAATAAATGTACCGTGCAAAATAGACATATTTAACGCATCGCAAAGCTTTCAGTGTAATTTCACCCTTACATATTCACTTTAAAAAAATTATTTCATACAATCTTATCTTCATACATTTAATTCCATTAAACGGTCAAACTTCAATCATTTTCGTGACCTGACCTCCATTCCGTGACACAGAGGGCGTAAGCGTGACATTTTAAGCTAGACTGATGAAAGGGTGATTAATGATCAAATGTAAGAATAATTTTATTTTTATTTTAAACATTTTTATTGAATACAAAAGAAGAACTTTAATCCCATGATCCTTTTGCCATGCGGTTGCATGACATTCAGACTGAGAAAGGTTTACAAGTTCACATTAAAAATAATAAGAATTAATAATTGTGTTTGTTATAAAACGAAAAAAAGGTGTGTGTACACTTATGTACGCACGTAAGAAGTTATAGTTCATTGGCTCGCTAACTTCACGTTACTAACTTCTTCTTCGTTGACTAGCTAACTTCAGGGTGTCGGTTTTTTCGTTACGGTGTGCGCGCGCATCGTAACAATTTATTCTTATCATTTTTACCTAACGCGCCAAAAAAAGTATAATTTCAAAACCGACTTCAATTTATATCAATAATAAAAAAAGAACATTATCAACACAGATAATCGAAAAAATAGTCAATTATAAACGCACATTAGGGATAAATAACTTTCCGAAATCATCAAAATCGGCATATACAGTAAAAAGTTGAGATTATTATACACATTACAAAATACAGTCGAATTGAAAATCTCCTCCTTTTTTGAAGTCTCAAATATTTTTATATGCATGAATATAAATAAGATACTTAAATACAAGAGACGATTTAATTTAATTTGTCTTGTAATTGATATAATTTAATTTTCAATGTTTTATCTTTCAAATGGGAACTTGACAATTATTTTTGTACATGGCAATAAAGCTTTTGGAATCAAATTTATAAGACCTGTTATCAATGAGTGGAGGACGTGTGAACTTTAATTAATGAGCTTATAACTATAATAATAAATAACTAATACTAAAAATTGTATGGTACAACATTGAAAATAAAAATATTCTAACTTAAAAAAAGTGTTGGCAAACGCGGTGTTGCACCGTTGTACCGACGATCTACGTGAGATTGCCGGTGTAGTCTGGACGAGGATTGCAGAAAACCGGGATGTCTAGCGCGAACTTGGGAAGGCCTATGTCCAGCAGTGGACTGCAATAGGCTGAACTGACTGAAATTAAAAATTAGTGCAAAGGCCGTCTTGTCATCAATAGCGATCTTTTTGGAGTTTACTCCTTCATTAGAATCGATTTCATATAAGGCCCCCGGTATGGAAAAAATATGAGGAGTAAAATCTACTGAATGAATGACCTCGTTACGTTTCTCGTAACGACATCTATCGGAAAGATCAACTACTAAGAAAACGTCGTCTACCGGAACCCTACTGGGTCGGTAGACGACGACGCGACGTTATCCAATAACGCCATTGATCGATCGATAGATGGCGTTATTTGATTCGTTTAGTTACCATTTGATATTGTATTAATCTTTTTCTTAGACAAGTAAGCTTTCTTGTGCCTATTTAGACAGTCGATCTGTAAACACCAGTCGTGCGTCAAAGCTTACACACGTACTTTTTTTAGATCGATTGGTGTATTCACTACCTTATTTTTTACTTCGCCATAAGGTTTACTTTTTTTTTGAAAAAATTTTGCTAGCTTAACTTATTTAACTATATGATCACAATGTAGCAGATATTATAAATAATGTCTTTATTGATTTAATTAACATTCCTTAATTAAACAACACCACTTAATCAATAAGTAAAAATCTTGTTGAAATCTTGTTTAACGCTCTGAAATATGATTAAAATATAATATTACGAAATATGATTGACGTGTTACAAATTCAATAAAACTAAAAACGGAAAAAGTGTGTTTCTTTTACCTTTTTAAAGTTTTAAGTTTGAATTAATTGAATAAGATTGGCAAATACTGTTAAGGTTCGTGGGTCTTTTTATTATAGATCAAATAATAAATAAATAAACACCTAAAATTGAACCCTGAAGGATCAAAATTGTCTTTAAATAAGCCGATAAAAATATAATGATAACACGTGGTGCCAGATAGGTTAGCCAAAAATATCATTAATATGTTCCTATTACTAAATGTAGTGAAGTAAAACTTCTTATGCACGCTTGACTTGGGGAGTAAGCTGGTGAATGCGTGACGAGAGCATTACGAAAAGTGTGATCGGGTGAGGCGAACGGAGCAAGAGAGCGAGGTGCGAGCATATGTTTTCTTTCTCTCTTTTTCTCATAGCCAGTTACGTTTCGTATATCTAAGACACAGTGCAGTCCTATTGCTAAAGAAATTTATTTCAGTCGTGTCGTCTAAAGCACATAAACACACACTCATTTTTTTAAAGTAGTTATTATATATCTATAAATATACTGAACCGATTGCGTCAAAACGTCTTAAGCGTATAACTGAAGATCAAATTAAAAAAGCAATTACAGGTCCCAAAATACGAACATAAGCAAGAATTACGCGCATAAAATTGCAAGCCGAAGTAGTTAAGTAGTTATATATACCTAAAGGAATAAATATAAGGACAACAAATAATAACAAAATTAAGGCTAAAGACTGAAAAATAAATTCTCTCTTAAGAATTTTTTATTAATGTTTTGTTTCTTTGATCTAAACTTAGAAAACATACTACGCAATTCATAAATGACATAATAAAAAAGTCACATTATTATTCCCGCTAAAAATAAATCAATGTCAGAAAACAACCTTGAAATAAAAAAAAAGTAAATAAAACGATGTCATGTATACCAGTATTACATAAAATGATGATTCATTTCACTTTACTTATATGTTGAAAAGACGAAGAAAAAGCTTCTTTATGACGGCGATACTCTAAAATGTTTCACAACAGCGGGTTTTTATTATCTGAGCCGAGATTATCTTAAACGCTACCTCATTTGTATCTTGAAAATGCGACGTCACTGTATAAGAGTCCCATATATCTTTGGAAAAAACCTTATTTTATTATTTTTATTGCTAAAACTTTGGCGCAGTTTGCAAAGACCCTGCTTTCAGTTGCGGTGGTTGTGACAGGACTCGCTTGACGCGACCCGTTAAATACAACACAACCACAAAACAACATAGATAAAAAATTTACCTATATTCTCACTCTACAATATGTAGAAATAACATAAAAAAGAATCAAAAAGTCGTAATTGTTAATTATATTAGTGTGAAAAGACAAAATATGTTACCTGTTAAAAGTAACTTTAAAAAGCGAGGGCTAAGATTTAGATCAAGACATTATTTTAAATAAAACAACGACATTGCGAAATATTAAGATTAAGTATTCTTTTCGTTCTCGAAGTCAGTTTTTAAAATATAATTTATGATCCGGCACAACATTCGGTAAATCAGTCATCATGATAAAGATATAATTAAAAAGTTAAAACTTTTTTTCACATTTGCAAACGTAAATTGTTGATTTTTAATGAGCGTTAAATCCACCAATTTCTTCCATAAGGAGTGACAGCCTAAGTTGATAAAAAATTAAAAAATTATATAGGTATATACAACCTTAATGCTTGCACCAGAGAGTATATTTTAATATATTTATAATCTGTATCGCACACACGTAGAGAGTTGTATATATGTCATTGCCAACATCAGTGTCAGATTTTAGGGCGCCAAAATTTGTCAACATCGCAAAAAATATTGATTTATTTGACATCGTGTAATTATATCGATTAATCTAGAACGAAATTATCGTATTGCATACGTAAGGATTGTTTACTTGATAAAGTTTTTTTTATGTCAATAATTTAAGTGACATTTTGGCGATAAAGTTCGATTTTTTTTATCACCACAATAACGTGCGAATTACTGGCTGGTGATGGCAATGAATGTGCAAATAAAATAAAAATTTTATGTCAACTGTTTTAATAAAATAAATATAAAAATTATGTGTCATTTTGAACAAATCGTACAACACCCGTAACACCTTGTCAGTCAATACATACGCAATTTTATATATTAATGAATTACTTTTTTGGTAGAAAAAAATAAAGTAAACCATTTTATAAGAATTATTTAACCTATAAATAATCTTGCTAACGTAAAATACATTAAAATTAAAATTATATAATTACGTACTTATTTATTCAAAGAAATCTGGGTATCGATTTTGTCTTATAGTATTAAATACGTTCAAAGTAATTGATAAGAAGTAGCTTTTTTCCAATATCGTCTTCTTTTAGAAATAGGTACTATATTTTAATACTTTAAAAATATTTTTCTTATTATGTAGGTACCAATAAATGAAAGCTGAAGATTTGTATAATATTTTTTTATTTATTACGAATGCGAATTAATAAGTCATTTTGTATGTAATTGTTAGCTTATAAAATTAAAATATTTTATAATATGACAAGTAATATAAGGTAGGTGTTAGAAACTAATAGTCAATTAAATTCGCATTATTAGAGATGTCTCAAAAAATCTTCGTCAGATCTCAGTCGAATTTCAGATCACGATCAACACCACCTTTCGATAAAAAAAATAAATAAATAAAAAAAAAAACATTAAAATCGGTACACCCCGTAAAAAACTAAAAGGTAACACGTATAGAAAACCTCCTCCTTTATTTTGGATTCGGTAAGAAATTATATCTAGTCAAACCTTAATGCTGTCTTGTATAAAATTAAATGTTTGTCATTTTTATCTTAGAGACGATAGCAAGAATGTTCGTTTATTCATAAATCAATGTGCTTTATCTTAATACTAGCTGTGCCCCGCGGTTTCACCCGCGTTGCTTTGAGGAAAAAATACCCTTCCTCCTTCATAAAGCATAACCTTTCTCTTTAAATAGGCTATCCACCTCAGAGGAATTTTTCGATTCGAATCAGTAGTTCTTGAGATTAGCGCGTTTAAACAAACAAACCAACTTTCAGGTCTCTTCCATACTAATATTTATCCATACTAATATTATAAATGCGAAAGTAACTCGCCGCATTGGCGCAGCGGTCACAGCACTGGTTTGTGGCCGTTGCGCTGGCGGTTGCGGGTTCGATCCTCACACACGACAACATAATATGTCCATACAGATGCTTGCCGTGGTCTGGGTATTTGTGCATTCCTTGTGGGTCTCCCCACCGTGCCTCGGAGAGCACGTTAAGCCATCGGTCCCGGTTGTTATCATGTACACCTGATAGCAATCGTTACTCATAGTAGAGAATATATCCGCCAACCCGCATTGGAGCAGCGTGGTGGATTAAGCTCCGATCCTTCTCCTACATGGAGAAGAGGCCTATGCCCAACAGTGGGATATTACAGGCTGAATCGTAATATAAATATTACGCGTCACGTTGTTTGTCCGCGATGGACTCCTAAACTACTTAACCGATTTTAATATTTGCACGTAATGTGCAGTTTGATCCAACTTGAAAGATAGGCTATATTTCAATTTGATATATGTAATTATTATATTTAAAAAAAAAATAAGGTGATACGAAGTTCTGCAGGTCAGCTAGTGGTTAATAATTTTAACATTAACATTGAGAAAGATTTCATATTTCTGAATTTAAGATGTTTTTAATGAAAAGGGCACGTCAAAGAGCAACCTCAAGTGAAGGGGGCGATGTCAAATTTATAACGAGATTAATAGACAGTTGTCAGGGTTCTTTAAGGTTTTTGAATGAATACAATGTGTGGGTAATCATTTTTTTTTTCACAATTGTCCAAAAGTTCAGAACATCGAATCGAAGTTTTGAAAATAAAAATAAATTTTTTAGACTTTATTTTTTATATAGCGTGTGTCATAGCTATATACAAATTTGTTTATCAATATTTTATCACCGTTTTCGTCGAGTATCATAATAGTAAAGAGAGTTCAGTTAAAGATTTTTTTTAACTGTTTATGATCACTAACGCTTTTAATAAGTCATTGAAAGAATATTTACCATAAAAACCTTACAAAAGCTATTACAGAGTAGAAAAAAGTTGATTTCATCATAAGACTATAATTTGAGTTTAATATTGGTTTTATTTGATTTCAATCTGCTCCAAGAAAAAAAGTAACATTAACAATAATAAGTAGAAATATGTACAAAAGGCGGCCTTATCGCTAAAAAGCAATCTCTTCCAGGCAACCTTAATAGATAATAGATAGATTCTTATCGAGGATTTGTAAAACTCTCCCCTATTTAAATTCAACTCAAACTCTCCCCGTTGAAACTACTTAGGCTTTGTTGGACCAGTTTATCACTTGTCACCATTTAGTTAAAATTCATGTTTGTATTCACTGGGTTTCGGCGCTTATGATGGTAAAAAAGTGTGTGTACAAATTACTTAATTTTCGTAATGAATTAACACGAAATGCGAATTATAAAGATGCTGTGGGCGATAGGTAACTATTTTATAAAATAAAATTTGTCTAAAAGTTTAGATAAAACGCGATAATAATTGCAAAATTGAAGGTAATGAGAGAATTTATTGATAAGTGCTTTTTTATTGACTTACATTTCTAGATAGCGAATCGTCCTGGCTTCGTTTGGAATAATAATAAAGAAAATAAGATGCAAAATACTTTAAGCCATCTTTACGTTACTAAGGAAGAATAGTGTTGGCAATAAAACTTTGAATTTTTTTATTTTATTTTATATAAAATAACTTTCAAAGTAAAATTACTTAAACTCAAACTTAACAACCAAAAATACTTAATTCTTATCGTTCAATTGATTTTCAAAATGCTTCTTTTGCATACACAAGAAAATAATTTAAATCTATGTACATATATATACACAAACACTTTGCAAACATAAAGTAAATAATGATAGATTCTAATCGATTAATCTTAAATTAAGAAATTAATTTATCTTTTACAGGAAACCAACGACCTTGACACGATAAAAATTTCTAAACATTTAAAAGCCATGTTATCTTTAAATCTACACTTTATAATCATGTTCTTAGATATATAAATACACAAGTTTAATATTCTTTATAAAAACCAAGATTTATCTGCGTTTTTTAATATATAAATATATTTTTTATCTTTAATCAGTTTCATTAAATTTTTTGTTATTAATGTTACAAAAAATTAAAAGTTTAGATTAATGTACGAATACAAAAAATACAAAAAAATTATCTGACCAGCATAGGCCTCTTTCCGCATGTAGGAGAAGGATCAGAGCTTAATCCACCACGCTGCTCCAATGCGAGTTGGCGGATATATTCCTACTATGAGTAACGATCACTATCAGGTGTACATGATAACAACCGGGGCCGCGACGGCTTAACGTGCTCTCCGAGGCACGGTGGGGAGACCCACAAGGACTGCACAAACACCCAGACCACGTTTGTTGTTAAGCAACTTAATTCTGGTGTTATAGGTAACAGCCGACTGTTATAGCCAAATATATATTTTTTGATAAATACGAGTATACATAGAAATAATACATATAAATATATAAATACTCATATTGCACCCAGACTCAGGCGGAAATCGAATCCGCAACCCGCGAAACAGAAAGCAGGGCCACTACAAAAATTATTATCAGAATGCATTATAATACTACTAAAATTTACTGACGAAACTATAAAATATGTAAGCAAAAACTAACCACCTACTGAACCCAGCCGTTTATTAAGTTAAATGGTACCTCACAGTTTTCGATGATTATACCCAAGTAATTTATTCGTTGGCTCTGTGAGTTATAACTGCGTTTAATCTAAATTTTTAAATCAGGCTTATAAGAACAGACATAATTGTACTTACAACTGCAAGCTGTTGAATGTGTGATTTATTATGTATAATTTTCTTATTCATCTTTTAAAGCCATGTTTTACGTATGTTATATATGAAACTCTTACAATTATATTATGTTAAACTGAGGTAGGGCACAGCAGAAATTTCCTGCTCATAATATAGAGCAGCCCGACTGGGGTAGTACCTCGACCTTACAGAAGACCACACTAAATAATACTGTTTTCAAGCAGTATTGTGTTGGGGGGGTGTATTGTCCTGGTGGGGATTGGAGATAGGGTTAGCGAAGCGCTTGCGATGCTTCTGGTGTTGCAGGCGTCTAAGCTACGGTAATCGCTTACCGTCAGGTGAGCCGTACGCTTGTTTGCCGACCTAGGTGTATTTTAAAAAAAAATAACCAATTTTGCTGTATGTCGATGACGTTTATAGAGATTTGGCTCTTAAGTCATGGATTAGATATTTATAACCTAAGTCAATAAAAGGAACAATAAAACGCAATAAATAATTTTGTACTAAAATTTCGAAATTAACAAGTTCCAAAAGCACAAATCGTAAATATTACAGCAATACGTCATTTTACACTAATCTATAATAAGTTAAAATCGAAAATTTATTTATTCAAAGTAGGTTTTACGGAATTGATCGGGACGGTTACGGGAACGTTCTGATTTTCTTTACTCAGTAAAGAAAATCCGAATATCGCACAAAATATATCAAAAATTTAGTCCACTAGAACATCTTAAAACACACCTAAAAGCCTCAGGTCATCGAACCCGAAGCAATAAAATGCATCAGGTCAATATTCTTGGGCCTAACAACATGACAGGTCGTTTGTCAGCTGTCAGACATTTGTTCCTTTGCTTATTTTTTTTTTTTTTTTTGTTAGATCATCTATTTGTGATCTATTTTGAGTTTTATTGCTAGGCGTGTGGCTTTTAGCGAATTATAGAGCGATTGAAATCAGTTGTATAATACGATGAATAGGAATGTTTTACAAATAAAATTATTAGATGTTATATAATATGTTATTCGTAATATACGAGACATTAAATGGTGAATAGAATATACCTTGTATGTAAATTATTTTATTGTTAGATATGTCAAGTGATATTCGTAATGCAAAAAGTTAAACATATTTTATGAATAACTTTAATGAAAATGGAAGTTTGGCTTTTGCATAATTGATTGATAAAGTTTTTTAATATTAATTATTTTTACTTAGATATACCTACTTTAATTGACAGACTGCCCAGTATTGAAAATTGTCAAACACTGTAACTTTTCAGAAAGTTTTGCAAATTTTTTTGTTTTCAATACGAAAACGCAAAAAAGGATGAATAATCAGAAGGACCGATTGAAATATCCGTTTTAGTTTCGGTTTCGGGAAAAATAGGCCGTAACTTTCAGCCCTACCGAAACTGTGTTTGTGGAATGTTGTGCGTCGTTCAGCTGACCTAACCGGCCCCTGCGCATCTGGCTTAGATCTCAAGTAGTAAATAATTATTATTACAAAGCTTCTAAAAAGTAAACAAGTTCAAACTTGATTTAACATCTCTTTTGTTGGTTTAAAAAAAGATTCAATTTAACAAACAATTTGCGCGACACAATTTTGAACCGATTGAATGCCGTTACGAGTTTTTGTATTAATAACGACGCTTCAAGGTCATCTCGCGCTATAATATAAGCTTGTGGTACAGTGAGCTTAGAATTTTTTTTAATATTTTTTTGTTTATCATTATCGACATGTCAAAAATTAACTACAAATACAAAATGGCTGACATTGACAGCATAAATGAGTGACATAAGTAGCAAAATAACGCAATAACAAACTCTACACCTGGATACCTAGAGAGTTACGATTAATACAATTAGTTCGATATTCAAAATTCACTTCACTTCACTTCAGCCTATCGCAGTCAACTGCTGGACATAGGCCTCCCTAAATTAGCGCCAGACATCTCAGTTTTCCGCAATCCTCATCCAGCCAGCACCGGCAATATTACGTAGATCTTCAGTCCAGTGGGCCGGAGGGCGACCCACACTGCATTTGCCAACAAGGCAACAATATATTTTCATTAAATAAACTTATTAAAACGGTAAAACATAAACTTGTCAAAATACATATAGAAAGAACAAGAACTGTTCCAACTATAGTTTTTTTTTTAAGCTTCTACCTAATTAAAAGATCATGTTCCTCTACATAGCACAGCATACAATAATATGCTTTAGCTGTTGACCATTATGTAATAATTTAATTACTGTAAAAACGTCTGCGGATTTTCACGTGAAATTATGTATCCCAGAAAGATGGTTAACGCCAATTTTGAGCATATTTTTTTGTTTTTAACAAGCAATCAAAAGATCAAAATTTTGTAAAGTGCAATAAAACCCAAGTAAAATAATACAATATACAGTATTCGATATAGTTATTGTAAGTTGAAAGCTAGGTAAAAAAATATAATTAACATTTAATAAGAAAATTATCTTGCAAAAAAAAAAACTATTAAAAATAACTTTTAAAACAGTATTCACTCAGTGTGCAACAAGCTTTTTTACGAATTTCGCGTGTGCAAAGGCATACGCTGTATCACTCATGTGTAACGCGATACAACAGTTGATCATTTTATCTTACGTCAATCAATATTGATCACAATTACCCACTGAAGCTCGGTAATGTTTGCAGATAATGTCACTAAAGTCTAAGCGCGCACTAGTGACTTTTGTCACCGTGACTTTTGCGTCACTGCCACCGCGTCCAAAGATTTTATTACGTGACTCACGTATCCAAATGCGCGCACCTTCATTAGTGATGATGGACGCGGTGACAGTGACGCAAAAGACACGGTGACAAAAGTCACTAGTGCGCGCTTAGCCTAAGAGTTTATTTTGGAATAACGTAGTGAACAAAGGCTTTGTCACCTATTATTTCCTTCACGATCACGATTCAGCCTGGAATATCCCACTGTTAGGCATAGGCCTCTTCCCCATGTAGGACAAGGATCGGAGCTTAATCCACCTCGCTGCTCCAATGCGGGTTGGCGGATATATTCCCACTATGAATAACGATCGCTATCAGGTACATGATAACAACCGGGACCCACGGCTTAACGTGCTCTTCGAGGTACGGTGGGGAGACCCACAAAGACTGCACAAACACCCAGACCACGGCAAATATCTGTATGGCCAATACAAATTAATGTTGTCGTGTGCGGGGATCGAACCCGCAACCGCCTGCGCAACAGCCAATCGCAATCCAGTGCTGTGACCGCTGCGCCAACGCGGCGTCACACACAGTCATTATTTCCTTACACAGTTGTATATGAAGATGCATGTGCAGTTTGATTTTAGAATCCGGCTGGTTTCTTGTATATGTTACACTAATTGGAAATTTGTTTAGCATTTTATCCTATATGGTTCGGTCGGGCTTTGACCAGTAATCGGCGATTACAATTACGTGTTTTAAGAATTTAGATATTTTGTTCACTGAATAGCCTAGCATCGTGTGAACGAGTATTCCTGGTAGTTTTTAATCAACTTCAAAAAAGTAATTTATTTTTTTATATTACCTCAGAACTTTTGACTGGATGGACCTATTTCGATGTTTTTTTTTTAAATCGAAAGGTGGTTGTTGTTATGTATCCGCTAACCTGCAGAAGAACGGGGAGGTGGGTTAGCCAAAATATTTACTTGTACGGTTCGATAAATATCAGTTTTATTATTCTAATCGAGACTTATGTATATTAACCAATCAGTATCAATCGCTATCACAGCATCCAATCAACGAAATTTAGAAGTATGTTTATTATTTTTATGTCTTTGAAGGTCCGATTACCTGGATCGATCTTCTAATTAATTAAACCTAGATTCTAGGTAAGACTAAATCCGTGCTGATAGTAGCATATTTTGAACATATTAGAAAAGAGCGGTTCTCTAGTCTCAAACTTTCAAATCAGTAATGGATACCCAACACAGAAATGGATACACAACAACATTCAAATGAAGTATACTTACACACTGAAACTTTATTTGAAACTAGCTGCTGTGCCCGCGACTTCGTCCGCGTGGAATTTACCAAAAAAGTTATTGTTCAGTTCGCAGTTATAAAAAAAGTAGCCTAAGTTACGCCTTATTACATCAGCTATCTGCCAGTGAAAGTCCCGTCAAAATCGATCCAGCCGTTTTAGAAATTAGCCGAAAAAGACAGACAGACAGACAAAAATTGTAAAAAATGTTATTTTAGTATATGTACCGTGTATACATCCATATGCATTTAGTAAAAAGCGTTTATTTAAATATTAAAAACAGACACTCCAATTTTATTTATTAGTATAGATATAGATATTAAATTATTAACCTTTGCAATTTTCAAATGTATATTTTTTATAATAAACGTGGTTTACTCCAATCCTCTTGAAAAAGTTTTCTAAATTAATACTAGCACTTTAAATTGCACTGAAAATTTTTCATTCCATCATAAAATAAAAAAATATTTTCAATGAAACGTTATATTAAGTCCTCGCTGTCTGAGAACCATCAATTTGCATCCTTAAAATTTCCTTGTTTTTCACAAGAATCAATTACTCCTCTAGACCGTAAGGTTGAGACTTCTTCCGAAGCTCCGAGCAATATCTTCGGTCGATTTCAGAAAATTTACTACCTTAATCTCGGCTGCAACTGCAGCTGTTGCAATTAATGGGTAATTAAAATCTCTGTAGACGGTAAATTCTGAGTTGAGTTTATTGCATTGTCTTTCAAGAATTTGAACTTGGTAAAAATCACGTAATTTCTGCGAAATATTTTCTTTTAAAGTGTATTGCAGAATAGTCTTGTAAAATGTACCTACTATTTATTATTAATACCCACAAATATTTTTAAATTTAGAATCAACTATAAGTAATTAAATCGGATTATATGACTCTAAAGTACATATATGTGAAAAAAATAAAATAAAAAAAGGTTGAAATCAATAAAATAATTGAAATATTTTTGACAACAATTTTCATATTTGGATTCATTCATGATTCATTTCATCATATTGATACAGATATTAATATTAATTTTTTAAAGTAGATGTTATACAATCGATATCAAAATAATTCACACAAAAGTAAACTTAAGTTTGGAGTAAATAATGTCACTGTTTTTCAACGAATTAAAATAAAAATTAAATATTTTTTGTCTTTAACCTTTAGTTAGAAATGTCGTTACCATATGCAAAATAAATAAAGAAATAAACAACTCACTCTCAACGGCCCCCACTAAGGACTTTCTACTGAGTTGAGGGTCCGGAAACACACACAAGCACAAACGCCCAGATATCAGCAAACATCTGTATCGCCGATACAAATGTTTGCTATGTGCGGTGATCGAACCAGCAACCGCCTGCGCAATAGTCTCAAGCCAGCGCTGCGACCACTACGCTAACGCGTCGGCTATGTAAAATATGTATTTAAATAAAAGTTTTAACCATTATTTATGTAAATATATTTATTTGTTTCAGATTCTTGGCCATCTGGTGGCCCTTGAAGTGCCAGATCACGAAACGCCGCGCTAGAATGATGATCGTTTTCATTTGGATCTTCGCGATACTCGTCACCACGCCCTGGGTGTTCTTCTTCGACCTCGTGGTCGTTTTCGACGACAACCCCCACGTCCGTCTCTGCCTGGACGTCTGGCCCAACCCAATCAGCGAAGTCCTCTACTTCGTAATTGGAAACCTCATATTCTGCTACATCTTACCCATGATTCTTATAACCATGTGCTACATTCTGATCTGGATCAAAGTGTGGCGCCGATCCATCCCCACTGACACCCAAGATGCTCAAATGGAGAGAATGCAACAGAAATCCAAAGTCAAAGTTGTAAAAATGTTAGTAGCAGTGGTGATACTATTCGTGCTATCCTGGTTTCCACTTTACTTGATCTTCGCGAGGATAAAACTGGGAGGACCAGTTCAGAAATGGGAGGAAGAGATGTTTCCAGTTGTAACTCCTTTAGCCCAATGGCTTGGAGCATCGAACTCTTGCATCAATCCAGTTCTATACGCCTTCTTCAATAAGAAATACAGGAAGGGATTCGTTGCGATTATCAAGAGCAGAAAATGCTGTGGCAGATTGCGCTACTACGAGACAATAGCTTTACAATCATCCAGTACGTCAACGAGAAAATCGTGGCATTATAATAACAATAACCACGCTTCGATAACTCGACGGTCACCACCTGTGGACAAGAACGCCGTGTCATTTATATTCAACAATACAGGAGTCTAAGGCCTTCGACAAACTTATTTGGTGTTAAAATGCGGCCACCTGGCCTGAGTCTCAGAGGATTTGCAAAGCAAATAGAGACGTTCCTTTCCATATCGACAACTATGAAAGTGTTGTGCTTGAATTTTAGTTCGTCAGTTTGGTGTTGTCCTGTGTCATTAATGATATCTCGATCTACGTGAACGCTCGATAATCTAGTGAAATAAATAATTCTAAGATGTTTTAATACTTCTAATCATATATAATATGTACTTTTATACTTATCAATAGCATGTGTAAAAACAAATAACTATGGAGAGAAAACGCACAGATCGCACATGATTTCTCGTACTAACGAAATTTTTATGTTCCTTGAGATTTCTTTTCTTAGTCTTTAAAAGGTTATTAGTGTTAAAAATATTTTAATAAAGATTTTAATAGGTCCTGTATTTATTAAATTTTCTTTTTACTCAGCGCATTGTTAAATGGATTTTGTAGATTTCTCGAAACTGGAATTATGTAAAGCATATACCTGTTTGTGCATAGATTTTCTATAATATTAGAGTAACTCTTTTGTATATTCATGCATATAAAATATAAGATTTATAACTGGTTGAAATAAGAATTAGATTTTTATTAAATCGATAAATAAAAAACATCGTCGAATATTTGACATTTTTATAAAAAATAATTCAGTACAAAATTTATCGTAATATTTAGCATTTGTAGCGGGTGTCGCTTCATTTCATTACTCATATACATGATAACTTTAGCACAAGATCACATAAGTACTTATCTAAATATAATTTAGAGTTATGTGACAATATATTTTCTATTATATAGACTGTCATAGCTCGAAAACTGAATTAATTACTCAGTGAATTCAATGTGTTAACTGACTAATAAAAATCACTTTCAAACTAAACTTATTTATATTGATAATAATAATTAAATTAATACATTGTTTTCTATTAATTCCTTAAAAAAATTATAATAATCTTACTCTTGGGAACATAACCCATTAATGGAAATAAACTAAATTCATTGACCAGAATTTTTCGCACAAATTCATTTTAGCTTAATAAATAAAAAGTATATTCTATATAAAATATATGTGGAAATCATTGATGTTAATATGTTAATATTACAATAAAAATATTAAGAATATTAAATTGTAAACTATAAATATAATAAATATTTGTAAAAATAAGATGAATTTCATAGCTATTGGATAAAAAATTATCTTATTTTTACAGATACTTTGATATCGACGCCTGGAGACGGGATAAAGCCGCTTAATGCACAAAATGTTGTTAAATAAAATTTCGTAGATTTAAGAAGAAAAAAATAGTGTTAATAGTTATAATGAAATAACAAATATCTATTTACAAATAATATTTTCTTGTACGTCATTGTAACCAACTGTTAATATAATAAAACTATTAATAATAAAATCTGAATAGTACACAATTACAGCACATAAAACAGTTTTATATAAAATCAGAAAAAAAATAAAAATAAAAGAAATCTATAAAAAAAATACTGTATTTTTCTACTAGGAATGCGGCATCGTATATTAAATGCGCTTAAACTTTTATTTTTAAATCTTAACTATTATTTTTCGCTTTCGACTTTTTTGTTAATAATTTATTTTCGCTGTTTTTTTTTATTAACGATACTTAATAGAATAGAATTTGGTAAGCGTAAAAATGAGCTTTTCAGAATTTCAGTGTATGTATGATAATTATATAGTCAAGGTTAACGCTTGCAAGACTGAAGTTTGAGTATGTAGGTCCTTTTAAAGGAGTAAAATTTTGCGTAATAAACTTTGTCCAGCTATTTTTCTATATAGCTCAAAAATCCTTGTTTCGGATCGCAGCGGAAAGTAAAACGGTGGTACAATACGTGTAGATAAACGTTTATAGTTTTATACATTACAGATTGAAAAAAAGTGAATGTTTAAAAAAAATTGTTTTTTATCGAATGAGATTCTATATCTATACAATGATTCGTAAACACATATTTTCACTTTATGTAAATATATGATAAAATAATGTTAGTCGTACGTTTCGTTTCGAATAGATGCATTTATGTATTATAGTGCTGGTTTAATTTGCTGTGTTTGGTGTTAGACGTAAGACTATACTTAGAAATAATACAGTTATTTTTAATACATGTAAAAATCAACACACATATTAATTATTTATCTTTGTATGTAAAGTTCTATTTTTAAAATAACATAGTTTCGTGGTCGTAAAACGTAATGAAAATTTCCTTTTTACCGTATTAAATTAATCTTTTGTCTCGTTCTAAGAGAATTTATTTCAATGGAGTGTGAAAGAGAACAGATATAAAGACGGTCACTAAAGTTAAAGGAGTTTGTCGCGATTGTTTCATTAGAATTGTCTAGTCTGAACGATATTGGAAAGATTTACAATAGTATCTTGTATGAAAATGTGCTGTTTCGGAATTATTGAAATATTTATTAATTATTATTTTAATAGCACATACAAATTGTATGACAAAAAATATATATTAATTATTTTATACAAATTTTTGTGCTGTGTTTTTGTCTTTTATTCATATTTTGTTTTTATAAAATTCATACATTAAATACTTTGTATAAAATATATATATTTATCACATAACTTTAAGTACAATTTAGTGATAATTATTCTCTTAGTATATAAGAAATTTATTACCTAGTGAAAATATGTAAAAATAGTCATGTATAGTATGTAAAAATAACCGTAGTTGATGTTTCAAGCAATGTTAGTTGATTATTAGGAGTTTTTAATAAAGTTTAGCATGCTTTTAGTGACGACTGACTCGATTATGTTACATTACATAACAAAAAACATACAGTTACCTATAAAAAAACAAATGAAATAAAAAAAAAATTGTTATAATAAAATTTGTTATTTATGAATTATTTCGACTATATTTAAAAAAAGTTTTTGATCAAGAATAGTTTGGTATCTCAATTTATTTATTTTTATTTATTTTACACTTTATTGTACACCAAACAAGAAACAAAATAAATAAGCAACATTAAAAGCGATTATTAAAAAAAATGTACAAAAGGCGGCCTTATTGCTTGAAAGCAATCTCTTCCAGGCAACCTTAATCTCTTCCAGGCAACCTTAATCTCTTCCAGGCAACCTTAATTTAATCAATTTAGTTAAGACTTTAATTTAACCAATTTAGTTAAGACTTTTTTTATTCTAATTTCATTACGATTTATATTATTTATATTTTTGTTAATTTGTTAATTTTTAATATAACAAATATAACATAATCGAGTCAGACGTGTAAACTTAATGCAATATTTAAATGAAAATATGTACCGAATGTCGAAATCGTAAGCAATCAGAACATAGATACTATTATTACTATCAGAAACTTTTTTACATATCAATTGAATAACGCCCTCTATTTCCTCTTTTTGATGGACGTATTGTTTTTTTATAAAACACAAAAATTGTATATAGAAAAAATCATTTTGTAAGATAAAAACATACTGAGATAATGAGGCGCGAAAATATTAGGTAAGCGACGAAATAACGACGAGAAGTTACGCGACGAGTAACAATATGAGCAGTGCAAACTTAGCACCTCATCGATGGAATTTTGGGTCGGAAATGACCTTAATCGATAGGTCTACGTTAGGTCCGTATAGGTCCACTAAATTTTTCGTTAGGTCCGCTATAGTTTTTTAATAAATAATTTTTTAAATTTAGGTAAAAAAAAATGCAATTTTAGCACCCCATCCAAGGATTTTTAAAATCAAAATGACCTTAATCGATAGGTCTACGTTAGGTCCGTATAGGTCCACAATAATTTTTGTTAGGTCCCCTATAGTTTTTTAGCTGCTAAAATACGATTTTTTTTTCCAAAATTTTAAAAATTATTTATAAAAAAACTAAAGAGGACTTAACGAAAAATTTCGTGGACCTAACGTAGACTTATCGATTAAGGTAATTTTGATTTCAAAAATCCTTAGATGGGGTGCTAAAATTGCATATTTTATTTAACAAATTAAAAAAAATTATTTATTAAATAACTATAGGGGACCTAACAAAAATTATTGTGGACCTATACGGACCTAACGTAGAACTATCGATTAAGGTAATTTTAATTTCAAAAATCCTTAGATGGGGTGCTAAAATTGCATATTTTTTTTACCAAAATTAAAAAAAAATATTTATTAAAAAACTATAGGGGACCTAACAAAAATTATTGTGGACCTATATGGACCTAACGTAGACCTATCGATTAAGGTCATTTTCAACCCAAAATTCCATCGATGAGGTGCTAAGTTTGCACTGCTAACAATATGACGAATAATTCATGTGTAAAGTTGTTCTTTTTATGTAATGACGTTTCTTTTAAGAAATTACAAACAATTCGGAATGTAGACTCTGCAGAGATGTAGATCATCAAGAAACTCCGTAATTACTGTAAAAAAAAATAATCATGATAATTTTTGCCACGAACTCGTTAGACGATATTTGACATTTTTATGAGTGAAATAAATTGGTATTTTAGTTGTCGCACTTGACGCTCATCTTGCACAACAGTTCGGTTGTCGCATCAAAACAGTTTTTCAAATTATTTTATTTTATGTAATACCATAAAATAATATTGTTTTTTTTTTTAATTTTAATGTTTTGATACAAATAATAAGATAAACAAATCTCAGTTTGTTTTTATCGTTACGAAATTGTTTACATGCTTTTTTGTAATTTTACTTGACTTTCTCACTGCCATTGATTTCGAATGACTGTTCATTTTTTATTATTGTAATTTCAATATTTTAGAAAGATAAGCACATTTGATACTTTACATATTAGTTGTTGGCATGAAGTTGAAATTCTTAAGACGAAGTTTTGTAATAATAATTTGATTTAGAAATTTAGTAAAACTACGACGAGACAACGTCGAAACGTCCAAGTGCATTACCAGATTAAGTAAATACATTGTTAATAAAACTATCTATTTCTTGATATATAGACTAGTAATAAATTTAAATTTATATCAAAAATTTTATCACCGGAAAAAAGTACTAAGAACCAATAAAAAAATTCAGGAGCTTTTATGATAAAGAATTTGATTTTGTGATCAAATTCAATTTTGTTACAACGTTTAACCAAAATTAATGACGCATTGGTGTATTTATGTTGTTTTGTTTTTCTCAGTAAGTAAGTAAGGGTACATAGTACTGTTTACTAATCTGTGGTAATGGATAGAACAATGTGCGTACGTTTCACCCAGTTTCACTTTTCAATTTGCATTGGATTTTTCTTACAGAAATATTTGTAATTGGAGACCAATCTAAATTTGCTATTAATATGTCTAACAGTCTTGAGATTTTTTGGATTACCAATCTAAGAATCAAATGTGCTTGTTGTGTACTTTTATCAATTTTTTATAAGATAATTGTGTGTTTATAAAAAATTTCAAGTTTTTACAGAAATGATTTTTATGTTATTAAAGATCTCAAGATATTTATTCTATTCATTACAATATCACAAAAAACACACTTCGTATTAAGACAACGAATATTTTATTTTACACAAAGTTTTAAGATCAGGAATGATTTTTAACGTTTATTTGATATTAATAAAAAAATGTACACCATATTTCTCGACCTGTGCACAAATGCTTTTTAACGAATTTTCTATGAGGTTTAATATTTTCTAAAAAAAAAACATGTTAATATTGTGGAATTGAATATTCTTATTTTTTTTTTTGGGCAATTTATCTAATTTAAATCGAGCGTGCTGTTGTGAAAAATAATAAAAAATTGAAATGTAATCACTAAATTCCTCTTTAAATTTTTATTTCCTTTAATTTTTTAATTATTATTAAACTTTTGTAGATATTAATACTATTCAAATATTGACATATTTTTTTATTATTTTTGATGTACAAATATTTTTATCTTATTAATTACAATTTTTTTAATAGAAATATTTATAATGGAATGGAAAATTACAGGTTTTGTAAATTGAACTGAACCTGAGGGCCCTGTTTTTTTACGAAATAAATCACCGTGTGGGTTTACTATGAAGTTGATTTCCGTACTGTAACTGCTTTCAAGAGATCACAATGCAACTATGAGATATATTTGAATAAATTAATTTGATGTAAAATACTAATTTATTGTTTTATTACCCGACTCCTCTAAATATATAATACTAGCTGACCCAACAAGCGTTGTTTTGTCGTAAATATTATTAACCCCTTAATCCCCCCATTGTAACTTTGGGGTATGAAAGATAGATGTTGGCCGATTCTCAGACCTGTATGCAAGGCATGTATCAGACCGATATGCACACAAAATTTCGTAAAACTCGGTCCAGCCGATTAGGAGAAGTTTGGTAACAAAAACGGGAGAATACGAGAATTTTTAGTTCTATATATTAGATTTTTTGTGAAAAAATGATTAATTATAGTCAGAATTAAACCAATTAGTAGACATGAATATTAACTGTATGAGTCGTTGTTGGTATTGTTTTAACCTAACCCTGTGATATATTAATTTTAAACGATCAAAGACGTAAACGAAGAATTTTCGGACGTACACAAATAAATATTACGTGATATAAAAATAATAAAGCAAGGGTGCAATGCTGATACTATCAACAACAAAAGATACGTTAGAAACCTCTAAAATAATTAGTGTTTCTCTACCATATTACGCATGTATTATACATATAAACCCTCCTCTTGAATCACTTTATCTATTAAAAAACCGCATAAAATCCGTTGCGTAGTTTTAACGATCTGAATGAATGAATGAATGAGTGATATACTGTGTGTGTAGTGATACTGCGATATACTGTATAATTAAGTTAAATGAGCTGATAAAAAGAATAGAACAGGAGTCATTAATACACTTCTACGAGTAGACTGACTATGCTAGCACTGTATAGCAATCTTGTCTGACGAAAATATTACATCTAGAAAGTTCGATTGCTCAGAAAACACTCATTTTCGCTACTCATGAACACGTTCAGGTGGTAACAATACTGTCAGGCACTATCAAGACAATCGCGATCTTAGAGATGCGTATCAGAAACTAAGATGAGATAATTATGTCTCACTAATGGTAATGGGTTAGACGTCAACCACATTAGGATGCCATTGATTGCGGTGCTAAGTGATGTATTCAGTATTACAATCCTGTATTAAATTCTCAATATGCTTTGAAAGGGGAACCAAGCTCGGTCATTAACCTTGGAGACATCAAGTGAGCTTCAAGTACCTCATTCACAAATAACTTAATCCGAATTTTACTCGTAGCAACAGATAAATGGAATCCGTCAGTAATTGTACAAATTGTAAACACTTTAATGTGCAGATAAAGGATTTAAATTCGTTTATTTATTTGAGAATAATCAGTTTAACTTTCATTCTATTTTAAGATTTTGTTTCGCTTCAGCCTGTAATATCCTACTGGAGGCATTACTATAGGCTTTCTGAGGCACGGTGGGGAGACCCACAAGGACTGCACAAACACCCAGACCACGGCAAACATCTGTAATTATGGCCAATACTAATGATGTCGTTTGCGGGGATCGTACCCGCAACCGCCAGCGCAACAGCCACAAACCAGTGCTGTGACCGCTGAACCAACGTGGCGTCACAGTCACCTCGGCGGCTGTAATTCATACTGATTTCGAATTAAAAAAAGAGTGTGTGTGCAATTCACGCGCGACAGAAGCGAAACATTTGAAAAGAAGTCTACGAGATATTTTTTGACCGAGAATATAAAATACTGTTTAATGTATTCTATCTCATTCTCTCCTATAAATTTATGCGTTTGTTTCATTATCGTGACCCATTTTCGTTACATCAATCTTCAAATCACAATGATTCTAAAGAAGTTTCAATTCAAAAATTATCATAAATTTGTATTAATACGTTATATCTCTTCAGTTCTTGTAAAAAGTTATCTTTAATATAATAAAAATATATGGCCTTACAAATTTTTATTTCCATACTTAAATACTAGGTCATACACATAAAAAACCGATAATACTTACCGATCACCTGATCCTAAAGTTTGGGACGAAAAAGATATCAACAGAAAATTATAGTATAATATTGATTACTTTTTGAGTAAATTTATTTCAAATGGGATTAGAAGTTCATCAGAAAAATTTCATAAAATATATTAATAAAAATCAAAATACTTTGTATCTTAATTCAAGCAAGCTTCTCAAAAACTTTGATCGTTTTTCTAAAATAAATTATTATGTAAAAGGAAGTCCTGTTTTACTTTTCTTCTTTAACTTTTAAATTTTGAAATAAATAATAAAATTGTGACCCGATTCTACTATAACCAATCTTGCAAACTAACAAAGGGTTTAACGACAAATTGATCATAAGAGACGGTAAGGTACGTAAATTTGAAGTAATTGTACAGTTCCGTCAATTTAAGACGTAGCGATAAAGAAAATATTAAGCTTTTTGCCTCTCCTGTAAAATTTGTCACCGTGTACTTAGGACCTTCTTGCCACTGTTGGTAACGGTTATTGCAGAATCGCCTTGCACGGCTTTTTATCATGAATCGTTTGATATTACACTTGTATTGTGTATATGTTATGCGTATATCGACATATCTATAATATCACATAACTTTAATTTTATTATCGTATTATGTAACTTATCAGCAAAGACTTATTTTTTATTTAACGAGTTTATTTAACGTTTAAAGTTTTTATTTTTATTAACCTATAACCATAACAGTAACGGTTGTATAATTTTTCTATGCTTTCAGCCCTTGATAAAATATAATTTTTTAATTATCTTTAAAGTTTTAACAAGCATTTCAATAGATATTAAAATTGATTCCGAACATTTGTCACGAAGTAAAGTGAAACCTGGTTAGTTGGGATCTCAAGGGACCAAGGATTTTGTACCATTTAAAGAGGTTTTCATTTATCCAGTTTTCCTCTGAGGTAGGGCACAGCAGGAAATTTCCTGCTCAAAATATGGAGCAGCCCGACTGGCGTAGTACCTCGACCTTACAGAAGACCACAGCTAAATAATACTGTTTTCAAGCAGTGTTGTGTTCCTGTTGGTGAGTAAGGTGACCAGAGCTCCTGGGGGGAATGGGGATAGGGTCGGCAACGCGCTTGCGATGATTCTGGTGTTGCAGGCGTCTACAGGCTACGGTACTACGGTAGTCACATAACATCACGTGAGCCGTACGCTTATTTGTCGACTTAGTAACATTAAAAAAAAAAAGTTTTCCAATTAGACAGGTTTAAAATTTAATCTCATTTACACATGCCTCGCTTATAGGCTTATAGGAATGTTATTATTCCGTACCTGCTCTATCCATGTCGAGAGACATTTTTCAATTTCAGGACACTCTGCTGATCGTATTCGTTTTAGTTTTCCTTTTCCATCAATACACTGAGACCGAATTTTCTCGTTGTTTTGAACAATTCTACACAGGGTTGACTTTGGTATCTTATACTCCGAACACACGTCACGTGACTTTCCACAATCATAATCTGATAGAGGCTCTAATAATGTGTTATATGTATTTACGTTTGGACATTCTGTGAACTTTTATTATCTTGTTTGTAGGTCAAAATTTTTAGTACTGGCAAACAAAGCACGTTCGAAAGAAATTCAAATGTTTCCAAATAATCGTGTCGAAACATGTCCCAACTTGATCAATTGTCTCACTTATAAAGGGAATTGAGCTTCAGAGTCCCAATTATAGAGGTAAACATCGAAAAAATCCTAGATGTCAAATTCCATTTAACCAGGTTTGAAAAATCCCATTAACCCGTGAGTAGGCGCGCTATGAGCATTTTGCTCACGCAAAAATTTGTTGCGGTTTATTTTGATTAATATAAGCTCGGGCACTATAAGCTTCACAGTACCTTCCTAACTATTCACTCCCTCCCCCCTGACGTGACTCGTGCACAGCTCGGTGCCGCTGCGTCCACGTAGTAGACGTGGGTCGTTACGTCATTTTCAAGAAACGTAACGAAACCAGTTACTTGGTCGGCGTCACCTGTTTCAAAACTAGTGATTTTTGTAACTAGCTATTTTCATGCAACGACTATGATTGTTTGCATAAATAGCTTCACCCGAAATACGTTACACTCGAAACGAATCACTATTTAAGTGTTTGTAGCTATACAGTTACACTCGAAACGAAAATAAATCACTAACTCTTAGGTGTTTGTAGCTATACAATTCAGGCTTTAAAAATATTAAAATTTAAATGTATTTATGAGTGATTAATGTTTACTAGGAAACTATAAAAATAATAAAATTATTAATGCAGGCGTATTTAAAGTTAATTTGATTGTACATAATATATACAATTATAATTGATATGTACAGTTCATTTACACTTTTTAACCGACTTTAAAAAAGGAGGAGGTTACTAACATTTCTAATTTATTATCTTTTGTTTGAATCCACACAGATGGTCAGTAAGTGTGGAGAGTTGGAGACCATTACCTTTTGTTAATATATAATACATATCAGGAACTAGGAAGTAGGAACGGGACGCGTGTAAGTTGCGGAGTTAAATTTATGGTTCAGTTACAAAGTGATAATAATACACATTTTTTTATTACAAGCTTTTATTTAACTTGAAATGTATGTATGTTTGTTTGGATGAAATCTGGCAACTCAATTTTGAAGCAGATATCTTTTTGTCAAGTTCTTATATCATATAAATTATGTAATGACTTTATAAGTAGATAGTAAAAGTTTTAAAGTAAAAATTTATTATTTTCATTCTAGCCAATGATGTTCTAGGTTCTAGCGCATTCACTTAAAAGCTTGTTTTTTTAAAAGGTTTTTTACATTTTAACCGACTTCCAAAAAAGGAGGAGGTTCTCAATTCGACTGTATTTTTTTATGTATGTTTTGTGTTAGCTCAGAACTTTCGACTGGGTGGACCGATTTCGATCAATTTTGTTTTAATTGAAAGGTGTTGCGTGTCATATGTGGTCCCATTTTAATTTAATTGAGATCTGACAAGCACTTTTAGAGTTACATCTAATAATGCGTATTTACTTGACTACTTTTTCGTCGACCTACGTTGTATTATACCACATAACTTTTTACTCGGTGTACCAATTTTGATGATTCTTACTTTAATCGAAAGCTAATACTTGTCATGTAGTCTTGTTAAAATTATATCGAGATCTGATTACAACTTTTTGAGTAATCTTTAATAGCGCGTGTTTACTTGACTATTTTTTCGTCTTATTACGTTGTATTACTTGTCGATGTAATTGAAGTCTTTTTTTTCGTTTGCAAGCAAACACAGTGAATAACTACGTGTTCAAATATTTTCAATAATAAACGAATATAAAGTATAAACTATACATGTGTACGTGTCTGTAACTCTGTATCTCTTTTTTTTACTTAAAATTTGAAGTGAGAGCCGTTGATATTGTTTCCAAACAGAGATCACGCTATTTTATTATCTATGTCTATAGTTTTACGTATGAATATTAAACATACTATAAAACTGTTTTGTTTTTTGTCGTATACCAATTACCAAGGCATGTGCGCATTCGGATTTATTCGTGTCACTCGCTCTCGATCTCGATAGATCTACCATCTCGCTTGCTCGGTCGGCCGGTAGGCGCGATGCGAAAAAATTAAGAATAAAAGAAACCGTAACTCTCGACGCGCTCGACTCATAGCCAAATAACGCATTTACAAAAATCACTACTTTTAATTTGACACAAAACCGGTGATTCGTTTCGTGCCGCGTAGCTAGTTATTGTAACTAGCGACGTGAAATAACGCACACGTCTACCACGTAGTGAGGTGTTCTTGAGCAGTGCATCGTGAAGTGCGGCGTTTTGCTCATTGCGCGCCTACTCGTGTAAGTATTTTTTTTTAGTAAATGAAAAATATTTTTATGCTTATTCTTATTTTTCGTATATAAAAATTAATATATTTATTGATATATTGTTTTAATATTCTGTTTGCTATTTTCAGCATACAAAGTCTAAAATGGATGACCGACAAACCTTTTAAATTTGTGCTTGGCTAGAAGAGCCCGATTCTGAAGAAGGGGAGTCAATAGATTATGAAGATACGGTCCAAAATCGAGTAGCTGACGTAGAAAGCGACTGTTCAGTCATTCACAGCTCCCACGAAGCCTAGGGCAAATGATTTTTGTGAACTATGTCCCAGGAGGAAAAATCATCATCATCACCATTTCAGCCTATCGCAGTCCATTGCTGGACATAGGCCTCCACAACTTCGCGCCAATAATGGCGTGAACTCATGTGTTTTGCCCATAGTCACCACGCTGGGCAGGCGGGTTGGTGACCACAGGGCTGGCTTTGTGGCACCGAAGACGATGCTGCCCGTCTTTGGCCTGTGTACTTCAAAGCCAGCAGTTGGATGGTTATCCCGCCATAGGTCGGCATTTTAAGTTCCAATGTGGTAGTGAAACTATGTTATCCCTTAGTCGCCTCTTACGACGCCCACGGGAAGAGAGGGGGAGGCTATATTCTTTGCTGTAGCCACATAGCATAAAAAGGAGGAAAAATAGGCGTTCCAAAAAAGCATGCATTTTGTGCAGTAAATTACTCTGCACCGAGCATGTGATGTTTATGTGCCGTATATTTTATAAGAGACATATATCTCAAGATGTCATGGAAGAATAAAACATTTCAATTTTTGTTGCAATTATTTTTTTTTTGTCTATTTTTTATAGATTAGCCAAAAGTTGAGGCCGAAGTTTATAAGATTTTTAGTTTGTTCATAAGTTTGCATTTTTGTTATTTAATTGTAACAAAACATTCTATTTCATTAAAAGAAGACTTTTGATTTATTATAATAAATAAAATTTATAATATAATTTCTTTTTTTCCCCACGAAAAAGTCATTTGAAGAGTGTGAGCATTTTGCTACACGTGCGCCTACTCGTGTAACTTTTTAGGGCGCGCCTACTCACGGGTTAACAAAGGTAATTCGACGAAAAGTGCCGGGACCTCATTGTAGTTCTCAATAATAGAAGATTCTCACTTACCCAGGTCCCGCTTAACCACGTTTTACTGTATTTATAAATGGAATATTGAAATTAATTTGATTAGGGCCATATAACCCTCACTTAAATTTTTTTTTTGTAAAATTTCAATTTTTGACAATAAATAAGTTTTTGATTATTCTCTAGTTATTTTATTTATTCTATAGTTAGGTATGCATAAGCTAATGAGTAAGGAACACTATGACATACTTTCTTTGTTTGTAACTGTAGTATTTTTACATGAGGCCTCAAAAACAAAGTAGGGGGCCACATTACCACCTTCTGCTCTAATAATTTTAATTTAAGATTAAATTAAACGTTTTATGAGATTCATTCAATTAATATTAAATCGTTTTAAACACTTCAGTATACTCGTGTGTTATCTAGAATACTTCAAGAGTTTATTTGTTTTATCGTCAATTAAAAAAAACGAATATGCTTTAGACCATACGACTGAAGTAAAACTTACGAAACGTAACTCTCTTTCTTTCTATCTTCACTAACTTATATCTCCCTCTCAACTTCCGTTCGCTTCGTCTGATCACACTTTTCGTAACGCTCTCACCAGGCATCCACCAGCTTACTCCTCAAGTCAAGCGTGTGTAAAAAGATTTTACTTTAATAATTTTGATGTAAGTAATGTTCTTATGTAATCAATAGTTTAGAAGCCTGACGGATTAGTGATTAGGGTCATATCATTATCTGTATAGGCTTGGTTCAGCTGTGGGACGCCCACTTTACAGTAAAAACTTCTATCTATATATAGATCTATACTAATATAATAAAGCTGAAGAGTTTGTTTGTTTGATTGTTTGTTTGTTTGTTTGTTTGAACGCGCTAATCTCAGGATCTACTGGTCCGAATTGAAAAATTCTTTCAGTGTTAGATAGCCCATTCATCGAGGAAGGCTATAGGCTATACATCATCACGCTAAGACCAAAAGGAGCGGAGTCCACGCCGACGAAGTCGCGCGCAGAATCTAGTCGTAGTATATAAATCGATCATAATCTATAAATTATTTATTAATATGAATTGAATGATTATATTTATTATATATACTTTTTTATATTCCTCTGTTTTCTGTTTAAAAAAAAAAAAAACTTGTCAAAAGCAGTACACGAGTGAGAACGTACAAAAGAAAGATTCAAAAATTAAATGAAAATAATATTAAAAAGTAAATTAAAAGCGGTTGCAGCGCTGCAAGCGACCGTGAACCCGATTTTGGGTCAGTGGTGCAAGGTCGCAGTAGGCGCTTTATTTGTGCAGGATTTCAGGGACAAACGTGTCGTTAGGGAGAAATATTATTAAATATCTTTTAGATAACTATAACGACCTTTTTTTGACGCTCAAATGGATGTCTGTCTCGCAACATGTTCGAATAATAAATATCTTTTGAAAATGGAACGTAATAACTGTATTAAAAATATGTGTTATGTATTTTGAAGATTCGAATTTCGAATGCTTTGTATTATGTCACTTTAATAAACGAGAAGTGCTTCAAATAATGTCCGAGGGATAAGATTGCAATGTGTAATGTGCACCTCATTCTTAAGATAAAAATAAAATATTGTGAGGGTCTGTGGAAAAAAAACTTGCAAAATCAGAGAGCTCACGATACTTCAGTTCGATTACCACTAAATAGAAATAACCGTGCTATGCGCTCCATGGTTGTAAGTTCGATTCCCACCCCGAGCATAATTATGTCTCACGCACACATTTTTATTGAATGTAACGAATTCACCAGTTTTTAAATCAAATCAAATAAAATCAAAATCATTTATTTCGATTAAATCATATTTAAATAAAATACTCATTTCTACATTAGTTTTATTTCTCGCTCATAAAATTTTGCATTGAAATGCAAAAAATACAAAAATAGACGAAAAAAATTTATACATAAACACTTTTTTTTTAAATATAATCTTAACATCTCTAACAGCTGATCACAACTAACTAAAGGCGCAGAGTAATAAATCGCAGTATATCCGGAGGCAGGTGCACACATAGACTGTGACCTGACCCAATAAATTACAGTTCAAGGACGCGCTCCCTGTTGCATTTTACTGTGAATGATCGGTGATATAATATGAAAAAAATATATATATTTGACACTAACTAATTGACCAGGCAGATTTTTGCAGACAATTGCACTCCTCTTGCCCTTTCCTGATATAATAACAATAATAAAGCATCCGTCAGTGAAATAACTTATATTAAAAAATGTAACGGATACATATATAGAATGTTTTTATAGAATATCTCTAGATTAATTTATAAAAAAAATTTATGAAAGAAATACAAAATTAAACACAATATATTGAGGGATCTTTCAATCCACAGCTAAATAATACTGTTTTCAAGCAGTATTGTGTTCCTGTTGGTGAGTAAAGTTACCAGAGCTCCTGGGGGGATTGGGGATAGGGTCGGCAACGCGCTTGCGACGCTTCTGGTGTTGCAGGCGCCTATAGGCTACGGTAGTCACTTACCATCAGGTGAGCGTGAGCCGTACGCTTGTTTGTCGACTTAGTAACATAAAAAAAAAATATCCGTTTATCTTTTGAATGCAGATCTCGATGTAGTCACTGTATTGTCAACCCAGACTGGATTTTGTATGGCCGGTACCTATTTACCCACGTCTCATCTAAATAATATATAGTAGTTCTGTTTTGTCCGGCCGCCTTTACTTCGTCTAAATATTTTCGTCGCCATAATATAACTGTATCCGGCCTTTCTAATAGAATACTTTTTCTATCTTTTTTATTATAGGAAAAACATCAATTTTTTCATGCTTTGTACAATTTCGATCTTGACATAGACGGAAAATCAGAATTTTCATATTATATAATGTTCAGGATTTTATCTAATGTAGGTATTTCATTTTGGGAATAAAGTTTGTAGACCACTTTTCTAAGAGCGCTTTTCGTAAAATCATAATTTTTAGTAATACTCAAGCGACTTCTTTTGTTTATCGGTGATTTTGGTGGTCCACCTGATTTCATGTCTCCATTAACCTTAAAAAACGAAATACATCTTATAATATATATATAATACTGCCCGGAATACATCTACCAAATTTGATTACTGACATACCGATAGCAGCGCCAACTACCGGGTCCATTTGTATTTTCAAACCATCCATGAACGCTTAGAAATATATGTACAAAATTTTAACTAAATCGGTCCAGCCAGCGTTTATGTGAAACGGACTCTATGTTGATTACGTGGACCAATACAACACGGTCAAAATTTTCAGTAAGTACTCGTTTTTTAAAAAAAAACAACTATATTTTTAAAACTGGCGTTATTAAGTTGTAGGGAGGAAAAATAAAGGAATTAATAATTATAAAGAACAAATGTCAAAAGAAATCAAATTAAAATAGAAGTGTAATAAATAAATTTGTAATCTATTTGTGAAATAAATTAGATTTATTATAAAATAAATTACAAAAATCAATCGCAATCGTCTATAGAGCCTTATAAGGACATTATTAATCATTTATATTTCAAGCTTTGATAATTAAAAGTCAAAATACCAAACCAGTAATCCAAATATAATTCAAAACCATTTAATAATTTGTGTATTCAAATTAATTCGATTTGTAAATTGCATCGAAATAATTAAATATTTATATTTAGATTTCAAATTGGACTTAAAATAATATTATTGCTTGTAATAAATACGGATTAGTGCATACATTATCAGAGGCAGGTGCGCAGCTGTCAGCTGTGCCGGCCGTGGCCTGCGCGTGACCTAATATCGCCAGTTCAAGGGCGGGTTCCTGTTGCATTCCGGTGCAACCCAAACATTGTAATTATCAACTTGGACATTATTAAATTACGTAATTTTTTAAGTGAAACTTCTTTAGGCGCATAAGCTTCGCATGAGAAATAAAATTTGAGCGAACGGTAACGCGGCAGCGTCATGACGGTCAGTACTTGGATGGGTGACCGCTTTTTTTTCAACTACCTAGTTTCTATTTTGTATTTTTTTTGTTATTTTTTTATTAGTTTTTTTTTAACAATAAAACTTAAACAAAAAAAAACCTTAATAATTGTAAGTTGCAGCGTTAACGATTAGTTTTTTTTTTTATAAATTAGTTTGCCAAAGAAGTTTCAGTTTTGACATGTGTTCTTTGTACGCACGCAATTGTTTGTTAATATGATCTGAACTGTACTGACCTAGATTGCAAACATCCCTTATACTTATTGAGATTTTATTGAGGTAGGTCACAACGGGATCTTAAAATATGGAGCAGCCCATCTGGGGAAGTATGACCCGTCTGTGATGAGTATGGTGTCCAGAGGTCCTGGAGAGGGTCAAGGGTAAGGTCAGCAACGTGAACTGAAAGTTTCTCAGCGTATACTCCTAACACAGGTTGAAACAATGGTCAGATATGAAGTTTGACTGCTAGAGGTTTGGCGGGTACCAGGTAGTAAAAGCGTATAAAATGATAACTAACTTTCGTCATTACATAATGCATAATTTTCTAATATTTTGTTCGAAGTAATGCTATAAATCAAGTCATTTGTTGCCAGACACTTTGCATAGTGAAAACCTCTAACCAGACACCCGCAACCTTCAGATTTTGTAAAATAACGAAGGTCTGACACTCATGGTCTCAGTGTTCATTAAAATTTAGATCATGAATAAACAACCGTATAAAATTTATAGATATTTTATTATACCAATTACTTTTTAATTAATTGCAATTACGATTAAAACTTTTGTTGGCATTTCTTAAATAAAAAAAAACGGAATAAAATGTGAAAATATTGCATTTGTACACAATATGAAACATATTATATACGACTAATTCGAGAAACAAGACTACGGCTCACCTGATGGTAGGCGGTCACTCTAGCCTATAGCCAACTCTACCCCGGACTCTTCCCAGGAGTTCTGGTTACCTTACTGACCACAAGAACACAACACCACTACCTACTACCCTCCCCCTTATAACTTAGTGGTACGAAAAATAGATGTTGGCCGATTCTTTGACTTACCCGATATGCACACCAAATTTCATAAAAATCGGTCCAGCCGTTTCGGAGGAGTATTTTAACTAACATTGTGACATGAGAATTTTATATATAAGATGTGGTTTTAATGATGATCTAACTTTTATCTGTAAGGAATAATATATCATTCTTGCGTGGCAAATACGTTAAACGTTATTGAATATTTATATAATCATTAATTTTTTTTCTACGTAAGATTGGCGGGTGTGGCTGGATGAGGATTGTGGAAAATTGTGGATTGAGGCTTGGCACGAAATTAGGGAGACTTATGTTCAGCTGTGGAGTGCGATAGGCTAAAGTGATGACTGATGAGTGATGATTTTTTTTTAAATATTACAAATAAAAAATTAAATACCTACATATACCCAAACTCGAGGCGCGATCGAATCCAAAAATTGGAGCAGAAAGCAAAAAAAACTCTGCAAACTGCACCAACGGGCTAGTCACAATCAAACATAATATTAAAATTTATAACTTTATTTCTGTCATAGTTAGTTTCTGTAAAATAATTGGACGTAGAAAAAGACGCATGCACATTACGATTTTTTTTAACAAAAATATTTATTATGACTTGCCGTCCTAATCTTGGAAATAATTTTTTGCACAATTGCAATGCAGTCCTAAAATGTTTAAGTTGAAACCGCTTAGAATTTCCTAAGATAAGATTCATATAAACAAATGGATTGACCTTCTCTAAGACATTAGTATAGAGAAATTTCATATTACGAATTGTTCAGGTTCCGAACGTATCAGGCAGGTGTCCGGACATTACCCGGCCGGCACATATCCAGCGACCTACATTCTACATCTGGTTCAAGGCCGCTGCACTCCGATCGATAACGTTTTAAATTCAATCTACCGCTACAAGATACAGCCGGGGATAGCCCGGAAGCTTAAATATGTCTGCTTATTTAAACTATTATAATATTTCAGAATAAATATATGTTTATTCTTGTGCCCCAACTGTTTTTCTAAGTGTACGTAAAGGCGTTTATTGTCATAGCTATCTGATCCTTTCACAATTATTTGCGAAGTTATTTTTCTCTATAATTAAGTCGGTTAACAAGCGTACGGCTCATTTGAAGCGATTACCGTAGCTTATAGACATTGCAACACCAGAAGCATTGCAAGCGCGTTGCCGGCCCCAACCCAATCCCCCAGAAAGTCTGGTCACCTCACTCACCACAGGAACACAACACTGCTTGAAAGAGTATTTAGCTGTTTGTATGTTCAAGGCATTTCCCCAGTCGGGCTGATCCACATTTCGAGCTGGATATTTCCTGCTGTGCCCTACCTCAGTAAAATTACCTACCGGTTTACTGTATTTATCAGCAATGTTATTAGTATTTGTGCAATTATTGTTTCTGGTATATGTGTATATCCCTGTGGACCTATTGAGCAACAGAAAGTATGTAGTTTCTGTTATGGTTATTTTAGGTAAGAAAATTATCCGCATTATTGAGTAACGAATTAAGATCCAACATGTCTCCTATATCAAAGAGGTCTATATTAAAGAAGCTTACAGCATAATTTAATTCAGATCAGAACACATAGAGTAAAAAAAAAAAAATTAAGTGCGTACAAAATACCCGTGTCAGAAGTGAAACTACTTTGGCAAACTAATTAAAAAAAACTAATGGAAAAAACAAATAAAAAAAACTAATTTTAAATTATTGCCTAAAGAAGTTTCACTTCAAAAACTTATAGGAAAAAACGGCATATGTTAAAAGTAGTGGTGGGACCACAGTAGAAACACCCACCAAAAAAAAAAAAAAAAAAAAAACTAGTGTGCCTTAGACCACACGACTGAAGTAAAACTTCTTTAGCAATAGGCCTGTACAATAGGTCTGCACTGTGTCTTAGATAATATTATTCGAAACGTAGTTTTGACAGCCAAAATTTGCTTTTTTTTATGTAACTAGGTTGGCAAACAAGCGTACGGCTCACCTGGTGGTAAGACCGTAGCCTATAGACGCCTGCAACACCAGAAGCATCGCAAGCGCGTTGCCGACCCAATCCCAATTCCCCCCCAGGAGCCAAAAAGGCTGTTTTTTTGGTTGAGCCTGTAGCGGTATTTACTTTCTATTTTACCGGATTATACGTAGTTCTAACCCTTCACTATAGCGGTATTTACTTTCTATTTTACCGGATTATACCTAGTTCTAACCCTTCACTATAGCGGTATTTATTTTCTATTTAATTGGATTATATGTTTGCAGTTCTGACCCTTCACTGTATTGTAAAGTTCGAGGTTAACTAATTGGCGTTTTATGGTCAATTTGGAAACTTCTGCGCGGCAGAACTTTCGATTGGGTTACTTCAATTATTTAATTTAGCAACTGAAAGCGGTAAACTGTTAGAAAAATATTATCTAAGCGCCTGTTTCACGAGTTGTGAATAAAGATTATCCTACAAATAAGTTACAATTAGACTTAAACAGAAATAGGCAGAATAGGGCATTAGGAGCTGTTTTACCACTATTAATAAACTAGGACATTTAGATCATTTAGTGAACAGATATATCTCGTCAATACAGTGGAATTTGATGGTGAAAAAGAATAATACATCAAAAACTTTTATCTGTTTTGTCATACATTAAATAGCGTTATCCAATCCGCAATACAGGCCCTACTTGTAGTGCATACATTCAGCCTTCAGCATCCCACTGCTGAGCATAGGCCTCTTTCTCCACATAGGAGAAATATCGAAAAAAAAAACCGCTGCTCCACTAACGGTAAAAATCGGGACCTACGACTTAACGTGCTCTCCGAGGCACAGTGACACCCACAAGGACAGACATCCAAACCAGAAAGGCATATTTGTATAAATAAAATTTCTACACCAAGCGGGAATCGAACCCGCAAACCCTCGGTGTTTTAGGCGACTACTCGCACCACTACACCAGAGCAGTTGTAGTGTAGTTAAATCTCTAATATACACCTGTTACACTAAGTTATATTTCACATGTAAAATAATATGTTCATAATAGCAACAGTAGTCTAATCACACCCTCGTTATCTATATTGGGACAACTTTGTTGATCACACACACAGAGACACACACAACGAATTAAAAACAAAGAATTTAAAAAAAAATCGAAAAATAATACCAACTCGTAAATATTGTAAATTAAAATTTAAATGCAAAAAAATGTCTAATTATTTTCAATGACATCATTTTAAACAAAAAATAATTAAAACACTAAGAAATTTCACCTTTTTAAGTACCTAAAACAAAAAAAGCGAAAAATCAAAACAATTAACCCTTATAAAACTAAATTACGTAAACAAGTTCTACTACCCTCATCACGTCGTATAAAGCGTCACCTTCACATTATATTAAATAATTAAAGTACATAAAACACATGTTGTATATGTAACCAGGTATTGTGACACGAGCTAAGTTGAGGGCTCTCGACCTCGTTCCGATCTGACCGCCTGAAGCCGCCGGAAGCGGGGAAATGAAACTCTGATAACTATATCTTTGCAAATATCATTTTAAAATATGTTTTATTAAATATTTTTGATTAACTCTACATGGAGGGAGATAACCTATGTAAAGCAGGAGGATGTTACAGATTAAATAAATTTATTTCACTTAAATTGCTAATAGGCCAGTAAATAAAGCTGTTTTTTTTGGTCAACCTCGCACTAAATTTCGGATCCAATTTTAATTTTTTTTTGAGGGTAAGAGTCTGATATATATTCACGATCACGATTCAGCCTGTAATATCCCACTGTTGGGCATAGGCCTCTTCTCCATGTAGGAGAAGGATCGGAGCTTAATCCACCACGCTGCTCCAATGCGGGTTGGCGGATATATTCCCTACTATGAGTAACGATCGCTATCAGGTGTACATGATAACAAACGGGACCGACGGCTTAACGTGCTCTCCGAGGCACGGTGGGGTAACCCACAAGGACTGCACAAACACCCAGACCACGACAAACATCTGTATGGCCAATACAAATGTTGTCGTCTGCGGGAATCGAACCCGCAACCGCCCGCGCAACAGCCAATCGCAATCCAGTGCTGTAACCGCTGCGCCAACGCGGCGTCCATATATATTACTGACCATAAAAACACAAAAAGCTGACAGATCCAGGTGGAGCTTCGACCGCAATCTTAAAGAAAACTTTTTGGCCGATATCTCGGAAACTATCCACCTTAGGGCAAAAGTTATTTAAACCTTTTTTGTAGATAATAAAATTTCACATTTTTTATTTCATGTAAACTTTTTTGTAAAACTCACCGTTTATGATTTATGGCCCATTTTATTCGTCCATCAGTAGCGCCACTTGAGCCGGCCGCACTCCTCGCGCACTCGGTGAAAGAGCACGTAAACGTACCTCGTAAACGGTAAGTTTTACAAAAAAGTTTATAGGAAATAAAAGATACGAAAATTTATTCTCTACTCGTCAACGTGCTAATTCCCTGCAAGAGCTGATGCTGATCACGATCCTCAGATAAGTCGAGATATAGAGAGAAAAACACAATTTGGGCTTTAGTAACATATAAAAGAAAAAAAAATCGACATTTCCACCACAAAGCAGTCAGCTCATAAATAGAAATAACAATAACATAATACATACTTACAATACAGTCATTACATTTTGTACAAGAATACAACGTACTGTTTACTTCGCCCACGTTTGAACTTGACCAACAAGTACGAACTCGAGCGAGAGGCGTGAGCAGATACTCTTGTACAAGTAAATGTTAAACTATTTATTCCTATACGGTTTGTTATTAAAGTGAAACTTTTATTACATCGTCTCAAATTTTTTCGTGAGCGTGTTGCATGTCGCGTGATGGTCGGTCATCTCTAATCATTTCCTAGAACTAAGACACTAATGACAACATACAGCTAATGTAAGCTACCTATTAAAACATAGATGGCGTGCAAAGTTAAAAAGTTTCACTTTTACCGTGTTTTCATAAAACCACACAGAGGTTTTTACGTTTTAGTATAGTGATCATAATAGCTAGCAGTTCGGTGCCCGCTTATCAGAAATATTTTTATAAGTCATACAGATTATCGAGGTAGACATAGAGATGTTTAAGATTTTTCATACCAGTTTAGAATATCATCCTTCTAAATATTTATTTGTCTTATTAAAGTAAGTAATTAAAGTCCAAGAGATATCCAATCGAGTGTTAAATGACCATATAATACTTTCAAAAAAAAAAGTGTGTGTATCAGCTCCGACGCACGACTGGAGTTTACTCCTTCAGGTCGACTGTCTAAATAGGCACAAAAAAGGCTTACTAGTCTAAGAAAAAGATTAATACCATATCAAATGGTAAATAAACGAATCAAATAACGCCATCTATCGTAACCTAATTGGGTAGGACATTACGAGAAACGTAACGAGGTCATTCGTTCAGTAGATTTTACTCCTCATTTTTTTTTTCATACCGGAGGCCTTATATGAAAATCGATTCTTAATGAGTAAACTTCAAAAATTTAAGCTTCTTATTATATAAACTAACTTAACTTTATAGACAAAATAATAAATGAGAAGTAAACAAAAATCACAATTATATAATCGATAACCTTCACGACCTATAAGCACTGCGAGCAGCCTAGACATTTCAATGTACGATTTCCCTGATTGAATAGGAAGCGTTAATACCGTTGCGCTGGCAAAAAAATAGGAAGTACACTCGCTGACTAAAACGTCTTTAACTAACTTTTAAATTTAACAGCCTATTTCATTAGTTGTGAATTAAGGTTATTCTACAAATAAGTTACGATTAAACATTAAAAGCAAGAGGTAGAAGAGGCTATTAGGACCTATTTCACCTCGATTAATAAAGTACATTTAGATATATATTTGCGAATAGTTATATCAAAAAGGAAGATACAAAACATTATGCAGAAAGGCATTACATTGTCTGTATCTAAATTAGTATTATAGCTAAATAGTTAACTCTACCATGCATCAGACTGAGAAGGTTATAATTTCGCGTTCAACTCCTAAGTTCCTTCAAAAACTAAAATTTAAAAAGAACTAGGATTTTTTTAAATGTGGAACGTGACCTATTAAACCTACAGAACACTCTATTTGAAGGAACGCAGTTAGAAGTTAAACCTGTATGTGTGTATCGCTATTGCTTCAACCTATCGCGGTCCAATGCTGGACGTATGCCTTCCCAAGTTTGCACACTTCCGGTTCTCCGCAGTCCTCACTCAGCTCCCAGTGGGTCGGAGAGCGTCCCACACAACGTTTGCCAACACGTGGTCTCCACTCCAGGACACGTCTGCTTCAGCGGCCATCCGACCTGCCACTTCAACTTGCTTATCCTACAGGCTATGTTGGTTACTTTTATTCTCTCGGATATTTATTTCTAATCCTGTCTCTGCGAGACACACCTAGCATATCCCGGTACATTGCACGTTGTGCGACTTTGAATTTGTGGACCAGTCCCTTCGTCATGTCCACGTGTCGGCACCGTATGCCATAGCAGGCAGGACGCATTGCTCTCATACTTGTGTGTGCTTATTATGAATATAATTATAATTTAATATTACCCTTAAAAACTTGTGAAAGTTACATATAATATAATTGTCATAATATGTGTGTGTTTTAATATAATTAATAATTTACTCTTTTATAATTTTGCTGGTGTAAATTGGAATCGAATCAGCGAATTTGTTTAGAAATTAAAAAAACTTTATAAAAAAATTAACTTGAAAATAATAAAAATATTAATTGTAAATTTGAAAGTGCAAACAACATAGAAGCTGACTGTACGTTCAAGGCTGTGACCTAGATGCAGCGGGACGCCTAGGGCTTGCCTTACATCTCCTCCAGGGAGTAGGCATTGTTTAAGCTGTACTTTATATTATGTAGAACCTTTATAAGTAATTACTTATTTTTTATTTATTTATATGAAAAATTAATTATAAAGCAACCATCCGCGTGCATCGTAAAAATTTACTCTCATCATTTTTCCCCAACGCGCAGTATAACTTCAAAAACTTAAAAAAAAACAAAGCTTTTATTTAAATATGCTAGAAAGAGTAAAATAAACTTATTCATAAAGTCTTGCTATCGCCATATAATGTCACTACACAATTTGTATTATATAAAAGCTTTTGATTTAAAAAAAAATTAAAAATTAGAACCAATCAATCAATCTTTTAACATTGGCGTAGAATGTATTGCAAGGAGGCATAATGCTTGTCCTTGGAAGTTGATAACTTTACTAACTTAACCAATATCTCGTTAGATGTTCCGTAAACATCCAAAGGCCTATCTTAACTCTCATAATTAATCACCAGCCGCCGATAGCAAATTACACTTCAGGCTTTGACCTTCACGTATTGTTTTCGACATACTTTTATCTTTTACAACAAAAATATACAAAAATAATTTTACTTCCCTTAATGGATGATATCCAGTTGAAGACGTAAGATATTGAAATATATTTGCAATACGTCAGTGAGGAAGTAAGTCTTAGTACTAAGTGTAAGAAATAAATTCACGCCTTTAATATGATCTTCTGCTGTGTGGTTACGACAGTAAAGAATATAGCCAACCCCTCTCTTCCCGTGGGTGTCGTAAAAGGCGACTAAGGGATAACACAGTTCTACTACCACCTTGGAACTTAAAAAGCCGACCGATAGCGGGATAACCATCCAACTGCTGCATACGGTCGGCATGCTCGCTATGCTTCTTGTGCTGCAAGCGTAAATAGTTAACCGCTTATCAGTCGGGCCACACGCTTGTTTACCACTCTAATGATTTAAAAATGCCCTGAAATTCCCATGGGATTGCGTCTTCAAGGTCCGAACCTTATTACCTATTAAGTAATGAATCTGGAATGAAAACTATTAATATCTCATAAATGGAAAGCAGATTTAATGACACAGTAAGAAAACATAATTTTCAATCTATTAAGTCTGCGCTAGCGATTTGGTTCAAGGATACGTAAAATTTTCGCCGGAAATTGTTTTCGAACACATCTCATTTATAACGAATAATAAAAACATTGTAACATAATATGAAACATAAATAATAAATACGTTATTTTGTCGGAACATGTTTTTCTTTCATTTTCATAATTAAATACAAGCAAAAGATAAACTAATATAGATTGATAATGTTTGTATCGGAATACAAAAAATATGTATATATTCACAGTGTAAAGGGCCCCGTAAACGATCAAATAGTTTATTTATTTGACCAACGTGTTTGTCAAATTTTTTGAGTGTGCGAGCTTGTTTGATGTGTTTGTTTGATGAAAACATGAAGTTTGACAAACAAATTTGATCGTGTCCAGGGCCCTTAAGGCGTCGCCATGGATAAGCAAATCGAAGCGAAATGATGTGGCGCGAAATATTGCAAGTAACTTCAGTCACAAGCCCGAAGCCGAAGATACATTGTGGACATGGTACTTTAGCATCTCATCGCTAAACTGGTAGAGTATTCCATATGCTCGTAGGTCATATTAGAAAGTAAGATGTGAAGCACTTTTGACAAGTACGAGAAATATCAGACTACTCCCGAAATATTCGGTAGAAATAATATAATTAACTAGCTTCTGCGCGATCTTCGTCGGCGTGGACTCCGCTCCTATTGGTCTTAACGTGATGATACATATCCTATAGCCTTCCTCGATAAATGGGCAATCTATATCTAATCTATATCACTGAAAGAATTTTTCAAATCGGCCCAGTAGAACCAGAGATTAGCGCGTTCAAACAAACAAACAAACAAACAAACAAACAAACAAACAAACAATCAATCAATCAATCAAACAGACAAACTCTTCAGCTTTATATTAGTATAGATTAACTCCCGAAATATTCTGTAGAAATAATAGAATTTCGACGCGGCTAGATGAGGACCCATAGCTCAGTTGGCAGAGCACTGACACGGCACGTCAGAGGGCGCAGGATCAAATCCCACTGGGTCGAAAAATTTTGATATGATTTAAAATCTTTATAATTTCCTCATGTGTGGGTAACACAAAAATAAAAATAAAAACGAATTAATAATATAATTAATAAATAAATAAACGCTTAACACGCAACATTTTCTGTGTGTTACGGCACTAAAGAATATAGCCACCCCCCGTCCTACCTCCCGCCCTACCGTAGGTGTAGTAAGAGGCGACTTCTACTACCACCTTGGAGCGTAAAAAGCTGACCGATGGCGGAATAACCATCCAACTGCTGGCTTTGAAAACAGGCCGAAGACGGGCAGCAGCGTCTTCGGTGCGACAAAGCCAGCCCTGCGGTCGCCAACCCGCCTGCCCAGCGTGGTGACTATGGGCAACACAAATGAGTTCACGCCGTTTTTGGCGCGAATTAGTGGAGGCCTATGTCCAGCAGTGCACTGCGATAGGCTGAAGTGAGTAACACTCGATATAAATATACAAGCACAAAGACCCAGACCACGAAAAACATTTATATTGCCAATACAAATGTCTGTCGTGAGCGGAGATCGGAAAGTGCTGTGACCGCTGCGCCAACGTGTCGTCAATATCAATCGAGAAATAATCTGTAAATAGCTGAGGCCTACCTCAGCTAGGGTATTTCAAATACATATATATCTAAAACTTGTACTTTATTAATTAAGGTGAAATAGGTTTACTGAGGTAGCGCACAGCAGGAAATTTCCGGCTCAAAATATGGAGCAGCCCGACTGGGGTAGTACCTCGACCTTACAGAAGACCACAGCTAAATAATACTGTTTTCAAGCAGTATTGTGTTCCTGTAGGTGAGTAAGGTGACCAGAGCTCCTGGGGGGATTGGGGATAGGGTCGGCAACGCGCTTGCGATGCTTCTGGTGTTGCAGGCGTCTATAGGCTACGGTCTTACCATCAGGTGAGCCGTACGCTTGTTTGCCAACCTAGTTACATAAAAAAAAAAAAACTCCTAGTTCTTACTAAATTAAAATATGTCTAAGATTGTTACGCAGTTTATACGCAAACTTTTCTTAACATGTTAGATACATACAATAGACCTCTTGTGCTACCAAGAAAGTGGTTGAACGGTAGTTTATTTAAAACGTGTTAATTGTAAGAAGATGCCATATTTTCAATATCTATTTTATAAAATAAGTATGTACCTATATACAATTATACATACCTATATACCTAAATATTTTTTATATTATGGGAACATCGCACAAGTTAGCCATTATAGTAGCGCTTTTGTATTCATTTAGACTTGTTAATAATTAATATTTTTTTACAACATCTTATATAATTCTACTAGCTGTGCCCGCGACTTAGTCCGCGTGGAATTTAAAAAAATATTGTTTAATTCGCAGAGTCACAAAATAAATAAATTTCTAAAATAAAAGTAGCCTAAGTGACTCCTTATTACATCAGCTATCTGCCAACGAAGGTCAAGTCAAAAGCAGTCCAACTGTTTCAGAGATTAGCCAGAACAAACAAACAGATAGACATACATACTGACAAACAGACAAAAATTGTATATAATGTTATTTTGGTATATGTATGTACTAGTGATGTTCCGGATATCCGTATCCGTATCCGTATCCGCGGATATCCGCGGGAAAAATGAGGTCCGTATCCGTATCCGTATCCGTCACTTTTCTCGCGGATCTTTTACGGATCTTTTATTAATTTTCAAATTCAATTGACAGGATAAAATGCTGCATAATAACTTAGATTACCTATCTGATTAAGTAGTATAATTTAAAAAATTCCTTTCAGAATATTTTTTATTTCTTAATATCAAATATTTGGCACCTCTAATATTGCAAACATATATTCTTGTAAGTTACCATACTAATAGTATATATAACTCAAAGATACTAAATCAACTATCTTATGAGATCACTATTACGCATAGGACTATTCTTGTAAATATAAGAAAATTAAAAACAACTAACTTTTTTATTGAAATAACTTATTCGGATTTTATCGCAGTTTATTAAGTTTTTTAGATGCCCGACGTTTCCTTGACCTGGTTGTTAAATAATTGTGTTTCTCGTAAACGAAAAAAAAAACCGACTTCAATCACAAAAGTAGTTATCAGATCCCGATCAAATTTAAAAGAAACTACATGACAAGCATCAGCTTTCGATTAAAATAAGAATCATCAAAATCGGTGAACCTAGTGAAAAGTTATGCGGCATAATACAAACGTAGATCGACGAAAAAATAGTCCAGCAAATACGTATTATTAGATGTAACTTGAAACGTACTTGTTAGATATCAATTAAATTTAAATGGGACCACGTGACTCGCACCAACTTTCGATTAAAAAAAGAATCATCGAAATCCGTCTATCCAGTAAAAAGTTCTGAGGTAACATTCATAAAAAAAAAACAGACGAGAGATCCTCCTCCTTTTTTTGAAGTCGGTTAATAAAAGTAATACGCGTGCAATGCAAGTCGAAATCTGTCCTGCTCGTCGTTGCGGCGGGTTGACGTCAGTCAACTATCGTTTCAAGGTCACGCGCTGACTCCGATTGAGTGAATAAATAAAGATCCGTATCCGTATCCGTATCCGCGGATCTTGACACCAAATATCCGTATCCAGATCCGTATCCGCGGATATACATTTTTGACGATCCGGCACATCACTAGTATGTACCATGTATACTGTATACATCCATATACCTACATTTAGTAAAAAGTGATTATTTTAATATTGCAAATAGACACTCCGATTTTATTTATTTGTATAGATGTACATCAAACGTAAACCCACACATTTCCATCATCTAAAATATTTCAAAGAACTTGTACATATGTACCTATATCAAAAAGTACTTAAATTGTAATAATTTAACTGAATTTTCAAAGTCAACTTCTCAATCGTATATCATTACATTAATTTTTAAAAGATGCTGCGATAAAAAATCTTCCAAAGTTTTTTTATAAAACAGTCGAATGAAAAATGACGGTAATTTGAGTTTGAAGTCGTGAAGTTTTAGTTAAAAAAAAAACCGATACAAATTTTCTTTCAGTTATTAAAATAGCCCGAGTCGCCTCGCCTCGCGGTTTCGTCCGCGTATTTTTGTTAGATTTTGTGTCAATATCAGGTTAAAAATAGCCTACGAGTAAATCTCCTCTATCTAGGTACCAAGTTCATTACAACTCATTTAGTAGTTATTAGTTAGTACTATTTCTTATTTTTAATAATTCGCTTCAGAAAATAATATTCCACTGCTGGGCATAGGCCTCTTTCCCCATGTAGGAGAAGGATCAGAGCTTATAATCCACCACGCTGCTCCAATGCGGATTTGCGGATATATATCCCTATTATGAGTAACGATAGCTATCAGGTGTACATGATAACAATCGGGACCGACGGCTTAACGTGCTCTCCGAGGCACGGGGGCGAGACCCACAAGAACTGCACAAACACCCAGACCACGGCAAACATTAGTATGGTCAATACAAATGTTTGTCATGTGCGGGGATCGAACCCGCAACCGCCAGCGCAACAGCCACTAATCAGTGCAATGGCCGTTGCGCCAACGCGTCTTAAATTGTGTGTATATTTATCAGGTTTATTTCATTATACGTATATAATATAATCGCTAACAAAGCTGGTCAAAAACCTATTAAAAAAACTAAAAAACAATCACATTAGAAAGTTTTTTATTTGTGTTTGAAACGAATCTCAAAAGTTTAACGACTAACTCTTCCATTATCATTAGCGTATTAGAAATGTCACGTTTACACGATGTAAGGACGACATATGTATATGAAATACTATCTCGTGATCAAGAGATTGTGACTTATTATCTGTTCTGGTCTAAAATTATTTCAATAATATGACGTACTTAACCCTTAATTAGGCGCATGGGGTCACGGCAATTTCAAATTGAAAAATATAATTATAACTTTGAGAGATTTGAGCGTGCCCGCGCTCCCTCTAGCTTCCTAACTTCCTTCAGAGTAGGCAAATCAGTTGCTTCCAGAACATCTACGCATATGCATTTGCCGCTGTACTCTAGAGCGCTGACCCCATGCGACCACTTACGTGATTTTTTTTGGCAGAGGTAAGTTTTTATTTTTATGTTTTTACTTCGTTTATAGACGTATATTGGTAATTATTTTTATTATTATATGTGTATTTTTATACCAGTTATTTAATTTATCGATTTTTATGTGTATTTACATAGACTTTTCCTTTTATTTTCAGTTTATTGATTTTTGAAGTGGCTAATGATAGGCAGTTATTGGAATGGCTGGAGGTGTCCGATGATGAGCAAGATGTTGCTAGTTCTGCTTCGGAAGACGAATTTGTAAACGAAAGTAATAGTTCCCGTAATTCTGATAGTAAAATTGAAGAGTTCGAAGATAGTCAAGTTATACCTGAATCATTGGTGGATAAAAGTGGCGTCGATTCCAATGACCAACTTTCACTAGTTATAATGTTGGAAGAAGAATAAAAACCTGGCTATATTTTGTCATTTTCTAAAGTTATGTGGCATCAACGCATTTGTCATACACAGATCGAATGCTAATAAGAATATTACACATTCAATACGCATTTTTCTTTTAATTAGTAGCAGAACTTTTAGAAAGTCACTAAAAGCATCGTATAGCATCGTTCTCTTCCTTCGTCAACAATAAAAAAAGCTTCGTAAAGCACATGATGTGAACGAGACGGTGCATCAGTCAACAGATAAGCGCGGGCGTTGTTTACCTTGTCCTAGCAAGAACGACAAAATATTGCCCATCAAATGTTATAAGTGTTGTAAATTCATTTGTCAACAACACTTTGGAGTATACTGCATCGGAAGCAGATCAAAATAATCTGCTAATGAGTCTGATTATTTATTTTTAAATAAGCTAAACGGCTAAGCCAAAAACTCTGTAGTTTTAAGAGAATTTAGAAATTTGTTATTTTTTGTTTAAATTTCAAGTCAGAGTTATATTTGCGTCTATGAAAGTTAAGGATAATAAAGAATTTTAATATTTTTTATCATCCAAACCTTGTTTTATTTATTTCTCACACTCCTTTCTCATTTTTTGTTTGGGGTCACTCGAGACCCCATGCGACTAATTGCGTGATTTTCTTAATGCGCCTAATTAAGGGTTAACTAATTGTTGTGTGGCTACGGCATAGAATTTAGCCTCCCCCTCTCTTCCCGTGGGTGTCGTGAGAGGTGACTAAGGGATAACATAGTTTCACTACCACCTTGGAACTTAAAAAGCCGACCGATGGCGGGATAACCATCCAACTGCTGGCTTTGAAGTACACAGGCCGAAGATGGGCAGCAGCGTCTTCGATGCGACAAAGCCAGCCCTGCGGTCACCAACCCGCCTGCCCAGCGTGGTGACTGTGGGTAAAACACATGAGTTCACGCCATTATCGGCGCGATCTTGTGGAGGCCTATGTCCAGCAGTGGACTGCGATAGGCTGAAATGATGATGATGATGAACTAATTGTTAGTTTGAGATGTTGTAGAGCTTAAATGGTATAAAATATAATAATACAAATCGGCTCTTAAAGCACTTGGAAATCTTATTACAACAATATTAATGTCACTAGAAACTGAGCTGGAATCGGGGAAAGACAATTGGTGCTTTTTGGCCAATTTTCAAAAAAGGAAGAGGTTCTCAATTCTTTTTTTTTTTTAAATATATGTTATCTCAGATCTTTTGACCGGGTGGGCCGATTTCGATTACTTTTTTCTTAATCAAAAAGTGACACGTGTTACTTAGTCCAATTTAAAGGAGATGGGGACTTTTAGGCTAAAATTGTAGTAAGTAAAGATATGCTTTAAAAAATTGTTTAAATTAATAATTGTAGTAAAAAATTGTTTATATTTTTTTATTTTAAAATATAAAATATCAGCTCAATTCTGAATCTGGAAGCTGAGAAAAATGAAAAAGATAGTTTTCGTCAAATTCATTGGGTATCGATTTAATTATAATCGATTATAGAATTAAGAAAAAAGGTTTGCACTAGTTAATTAACTCAAAGTATTCAGATACACGAAATGAATACGAATGATACATGAAATTGTAAACAATAAAGTGTATTTAAATAAAGTTACATTAATATCGAAAATAACAATTAATCTATCTATATATATAAAAGCGAAAGGTCACTCACTCATCACGAAATCTCAGTAACTATAACACCTACAAACTTGAAATTTGGCAAGTAGGTTCCTTATTGGGAGTAGACATCCACTAAGAACGGGTTTTACGAAATTCCACCCCTAAGAGGGTAAAACGGGGGTTGGAAGTTTGTATGAAAGTCCTGTGTTTTTGAAGTAAGAGACTTGAGATTCAAAATGTATGCTCTATAGATGGGCTGGAGGTGTACTAATAATGTATTTTTAGAAATCAACCCCTTTTGGGGTTGGAACAGGGGGTGGCAGTTATATGTGAGCGAGATGAAAACTTAAGTATAAGTAGGTATAGGTAGGTAGGCACAAAAATAATTAACGCCCAACGAAGTGGTCACGGGTCGGCTAGTAACATATATTGCAAAACAACGTTTGCGGGGTCAGCTAGTAGAGTATAAAGAACTACTAGATACTACTGTGTGGGTGTGTTACATGTGTTACCACAAAAAAAAAATCATCATACACACGTTATGGAATAACATCTTACACCGTATAACCTAGTCTAGAAATATATGTATGTCTAAATAAAATACTTACATACTTACCTACGAAGAGTCTCTTCTCTAGTTCTTAAACCGATTCGGTTTAATGTAAACGGTTTACAAAGTCTGGAAACAAGCAATCAAAAAGTCATTTCTTAAGTCAACACTGAAACTGCTTCATAAATATTAAAACTGTTTAGTTTATTGTTTCTTGACAGATTCTGTCAAGTAATTTGAGAAAGAGTTTTGCTATACTGCACTGGGCGTGTACTTGGCCTCACGTTAGTACATAATTTGTCGCAATTTTTAACCAACTTCAAGGAGGAGGTTCTCAATTCGACTGTTTTATATGTGGATTACTTCATAAATTTTTACTGGTGTACCCATTTTACTTGTTGGTGTAAATTTAAGCCGATTTTTTTTTTCACAAACTATTGGACTTCACGCTTCTAGTGCCTTTACTTGACATTAGCGAAATCATCTGTGCTCTGGAATAATAGAGTGGAAGTTCACTTCTAGAGACAGTGGACATTACAATAGAACACCACAGGACTCTAACGCGACTCTATGTTCCTTTTTTAAAATACAACTGTGACAAAAAATACGGTTCATCTGATGACGAGCAGATACTATAGTTTATGTATTCTAGAAACACCAGGAGCATTGCCAGAACTTTGCCCCTTCTACTCCCGATCCTCCACAGGAGAGCTCTGGCTAACTTACCACAGGCACACAACACTACTTTTACGACAATGCTTCTAGCGCTTGTTCTTGATATTGGCGAAATAATCTGTGCTCTGGAACAATTTAAAGCCATTAAAAATAAAGCTAGTGGTTACAAAATATTCCCTGATCTGTTAATTAGATGAAACAATTTTTTATAGGCTGATTTCAATATTGTGAATTTATAAAAACAACCTCTGCCACCTTTACTTTTCTCTTTATTCTCTAAAAAACATAATTATAGTTTAAATGTGTATTTATATTGTATCTTAAATAAAATTGGCCAAAAATACACTCAGACAAAAAAGTACTATAATCCCATGGAATAAAAATTATACTATGCCAAGTTATGGTTTAACCTCGTACACCTTTAAAATACATAACTCTATATATAATACCAAATTCATTTACAATATTTATATAAAGTTCAGTAAAGCCCGTTTGGGATTTTTTGTGATAATAATTTTCAGTACTTTTAAAATGTATTTGAGATTTTGCTAGAATTTTTTACCGTACTGCAAAAGAGATAAGGCTTCAGACCGTCTTTATTAGTTATAGAATATTTCGTTACAGCGAGTGAGATAAAACGTTTGACAACAAAAGATGATTAACAACGACGAAAGATATGAGTTATTTACACAAGTCTTAATCGCTAGTTTTTCTTCTTCATACATGTTTGTAGCAATATTGTGACGGAGACAATAGGCTTAAATAGACCTTCAACTAAGGTCAGCAGGTAATATCCTAGATAATACTGCTTTCAAGCAGTGTTGTTGTGTGTGTTGTGTAATGAGTTAGTTGACAAGAACACCTGGGGGATTGGAGATAGGGTCGGCAACGCGCTTGCGATTCTTGTAGTGTTGCAGACGTCTATAAGCTACGGTAATCGCTTACCATCAGGTGAGCCGTAAGCTAGTTTGCCGACCTAGTTGTATAAAAAATATAACTATATTACATTTAAATAAAATATAATTATAATAATATTAATGACACCATCTACCTCTTTCAGCTCCATGATTTTCGACAAAATGGTTGTCTGGAAGAAATTGCTAAATAGCAATAAGACCGTCCTGTTTTCGTCATTTTATATTTTTATAGTTGTTATATTTTATTAACATTATACTTTTATGTGGTACTCAATAAAGTATACAATAAATGTATAATGTTTCCAAAAAATGATTAAATAAATATTTAATAAACGAACTCGCTAAAAACGACTTGAAAACTTCGCGTTGACTTAAAGTAGATTAGCTTACCGTTAATTACCGCCATTCGTCACTTTTGATGAAGAATTAACTTAATTAAGAGGTCATCGACCGGGACACCCGCGAAAACTCGACTGCAAAGAAAATAGTCATTTATTAAATGTATCGAGAACTTTGTCCGCATTTCTATAAACTTCTTCCTAATGTTATTGAAATAATTTTATTGGATTAATAATTTAGACTATAATTTATGGATGATGTTCGTGCGTGTAGATTGTGTGTGTGGATGAAAATATACGTATGTGTGTAAAATTTTGTTTGTTATAATATGTTTGCGTCAAATAGCAATAAAGCTTATGACAATTGTGTTTGTGTGTATGTATCGTATACTTATTGGCCACGTGCCAGTTTTTTTTGCATTTTTTTTTTAATTTTGCTTACTAATTGCTAATGCTAAAGGTAATAAGGAATGAGGGCTTACTATCATAAAATTTAAAAGGATGAAAAAAAAATTTAAGAAAATAGTGTTTAAAATAATTTAAAATTTATTTATTAAAAATATACTCTAATATATTTTATACTAAAATTTATAAATTGATAAATCAAGAGATTTTGTTATTTACAATGAAGTGACGTCACTTATGTCGACAAATTCGAACAAATTCGTGTTTGATATTAGATGTCTAAATTAAGAATGATTAAAAACATACTGTCGGTCCGATACTTGTAATAGATAAATAAAAGCATTGTATTTTCTATAAAGGGTTTTAGAACAAAGACACTCGAGGTTATTGACCTTCGTCGATTAATTTCTGTTATAAAGTTATTTTTAATATCATATATTGGAAGATACTGGCATATGTTTGCTTATAAGATAGATACTGTATCTCTTTTTATTAGTAACGTATTATGATAAGAAATATCCATTGATAGTTTTTTTGATTTCTTTAGATTTTGAAATAATTAAGTTACTTAAATACGAGAGCTTAATGTCGTTATTCACATAATAAGTATTATAGTGTTGTGAATGTCAATTTTGAATGCATAAATGTTATGGCATAGCAAAATATCTGATGACAATCTGGAGTAGCCCAACTTTGGAAGTACTCAAACCTTACAAAAGAAAAAGATCATAGGTAAATACTGCAGCAGGTAAATGCCACTCTCAAGCAGTATTGTGTTCCTGTGGTGAATAAAGAACCAGATCTCTTGGGGTTGCGCTGTGTTGTTCGCGGGGTATGACTGAAATCGCGGGGAATACGAAAGTCAAAGAAAATCTACATTTCATGAAAATCTTCACATTCACAGTATAACCATGAAATGACCAGGACAAACACGAGACAGCCAATCGTATGTAGGTACCGAAATCACCACATGTCACTTCCTTACTATATCTAATGACAAGGCGCGATATAGAGAAAGTCTGTTCAAGGCTTCAAGCCTAATACAATGCTATGTTTTTTCATCTTTAAGGTATTGATAAGCTTTTCTAGACTAAGTATAATTTATCTAGTAGAGTAAAGATGAGATTACGACGTAAATAATGTTCCCGACCCGCATTATCAAGAACCAAGCGCTTGAGCTCATTACCGCAAGGCTTTTGACCCCAAAATGACATGAGACCTAAAAGTAAACTAGCAGTCCAGAAAACTATAATAAAAGAACTTATTACCTAGTGTATAAAAGAATAAAATGACTTCAAAATACTTTGTATTAATGGGGAAGATTAGGTCAATTTTTTGTTCTTCATGTCAGCGGTTTTTCTTCAATCATAAACCCGTTTTTAACAAAAAAAAGGGACAAAATCCACATTTTTTTAAACGCTTAAAATAAGTATGAAAGAAAATTAATAAAGACAAATGACAATATTGTTTTTGTTAGCTATATAACGAAGGTATAGGGCAGTGTTCCGCAAAGGGTGTGCCGCGGCACACTGGTGTGCCGTGGTCGTTTAAATTGGTGTGCCTCGGAAAAATAAAGTTTACGTTTATTGATTAATCGTAAATATTGTTTCGGTTAATAATAAATAAATGTTGGTTAATGTTACTTAAAAATGATTTTTTATTAATTTGCGGTGTACCTCCAAAATATTTTCCCATTCCTAGGTGTACCTTGAAAACAAAAAGTTTGCGGAACACTGGTATAGGGTATAAGGTCTTACCAATTTAAAAGATAGATATCGTATATGTTTTCCATGGTCCCTTTCATATGACCTGTCCCCTAACACATTATTGTACAATTAGGTTTTAGTTGTTTTGTTGTTGTTAGTGTTCTAGCCTCTACTAGTGCTAAAAAGGGTCTTGACAGACAGATGAACAGCAAAGTGATTTTATAAGGGTTCCGTTTTTTCCTTTTGAGGTACGGATCCCTAAAAACGTTTTAAACTTACGTGTAACATGAAATAAATGTAATAAAATAACGCCCTTACTATCACATGACGATTTCTTTTGTAATAGGTAAATAATTTGAACCCTTGTGAGGATAGTTGTAACTGTAACTATAGTGGAGTGCCTGGGGCGTTAAAAACACGAAAACCTCGGATTTCCGTTACAGTGAATGAAATTTTATAATTCAAAGTGGAATGTTTAGCTTAAAATATATACAAAAAAGTTTACCTATTAAAAAATTGTGATCTCGATTCAAAAAAAAAAACGAAATAATTATAATTTTGATAGTTTAAACCCTGTAGAACATTTTTCTACACCAAAATTAAGTTAATTGATACATTCACATAGAGATAGTAATTAGGAAAAAGAAATAAATGAAGGAAAATGTAAAAAAAAATATCAAGAAATCATGTTAAACAATTTACATTTTTGTCTATTTAAGTATTTTCTTCAACTTCACTTATTTCAATGATATTATTAAAACAGGTATTTTCGCTGCACCGTAGACATGCTACACTGCAGTATAAGCCACTCTTTCGACATCCACAAACAGCTCCACAACCCTTTTTTTACTATTATTATCATTATGATTAGTTTTTTTGCTGCTTGCTGTGTGGCTAAGGGAGTAAAGAATATAGCCACTCCCTCTCTTCCCGTGGCTGTCATAAGAGGTGACTATGAGTACGTATGTATATATATATATGTATGTATATATATATAGTATGACTGTGTATGCTGTGAGGCTGTGATACCATCGTATCTTTCAACTCTTGCATAGAAAATAGGCAGTTGTCATTCTCTTCTATACACTTGCATATTTGTTTCATTGCTGCATCTATCATCGAAATTGTCAAACCAACCTCCTTATCAGCAGAGCTCAGATGAATAGAATTTTTAAGAGAATTATAACAATCAGCATCATCATATCAGCAGAATCATATTTTGCTTGGAGTGTTTGTAAATCTGCTACATCAGAAATTCTTTTATGAATTTCTTGATAACAATCGTTTTTCTGTACAGCTATAAAGCTTACAATGCAGTCATTTAAAGTTGGAGTACCTATTAATATATGAGATTTGTGTTCGTCGTTTTTTATTTAATTTTTGTATTAGCTTCTAGGCCACAGATGAAACAGTTTTTTCCCACTCAAAGCTCGATAAATCAGTGCTACTTCGGAGTTTCTTTTTCGAAGACGAAAATTGAGTTTCATTGGGCCTCTTCTTATATGTTTCAATATATATTTTATGAATATATTTTTGGCGACAATTTGTATGAGCGTAAATGAATTAAGTTTGAAGATGAGGTAACAAGTCATCCTTTCGTTCTCCCCTCTCCACGTTCTATTACCTGGCCAAGGTCGTTATGACCCTTCATACGCTCCAATATTTCAAGAAAATATTATTTTACGTCTATTTAGGTATTATTCAACGTATATAATGCGAAAAAAAAATATTTTAAGTAAAATGATTAATTTTTTATAGTTTTTGGTTTAAATAAAAAAAAAATCAAAAGCACAAAAAAAATTTGGGTAAACTTTACACTTTATAGTATAAAAAAGAAAACCCCCCCTCGATCATTTAAATTCATTCACTGTAACAAAAGTCTGAGGTCAAAACCCCCAGACACTCCACTACTACTCAAAATAAAAAGTTACTTTAATCAAGAAAGCTTCAAAATCACTTTTGATTCGTGAATTCACATATAAAACTATATTTGTTTTAACTAATTAATTATAGTTAAATATAAAAAATATCCGCCAACCCGCATTGGAGCAGCGTGGTGGATTAAGCTCCGATCCTTCTCCTACATGGGGAAGAGGCCTATGCCACACACAGTGGGATATTACAGGCTGAATCGTGATCGTGAAATAAATAAAATAAATATCTTATAACATACACACACGGTCGTCTGTTCCTAAAGCAAGCAACTTAATGCTTGTTGGTAACAGCCGACTGGTATATACATATAATTATCTAAATATATATTTTTTAATAAGTATACATTGAAATATCACGTATGTATATATGTAAATTTATAAATACAAATATTACACTCAGACTCAGACGGGAATCAAACCCACAACCCGTCCAGCAGAAAGCGGGTCACTGCAAACTGCGCCAACGGGCTAGTCAAGTCAGTTATAAGTTAAACTACCATCGATTCGAAATGTAGATTCTACATTGAAAAATCGGCAAGAAAATTCGTAGTTATTCTTTAAAAAAACTTTCTAGATATATCTTTAATCAGTATTTTCAGTTCGTAGCAATATTCTGTTGCACGAAATTTATATGAACAGACGTAATAAACATTTTTATGAGATGTATAGATTTACATAACATTTTAGTCGCGTGTAGACGACCGGATCGGAAACTGCAAAGCTGATAATGAAATGCGTGCCAACGAAACATATTAATGCTAATGTATCGGAACGTCTCACATTCAATTGACTAAGGTTGACTACCGTAAAATTACTAGTAAAATAAAATTAAATATCTTACAAATAATTAATAACAATGAATCAATAAACAGTTAATATTAAAATTACATATTACTGTTTTTGTGAAATTACTGCTAGTATAAAATAATTTTACATAAAAGTAAGCATAACTAAATATAACATTTAAAAAAATATAAAAAAATAAACATTTAAAAAATATATTTCATTTAATCTGTATAATATATTAATTATATGTGTATATTATCTGTGTCTTGCATATTTATGTTTTATTATTATCTGTATCGAATGATGAAAGGAATGACAGCGGCTGCGACCCTGGTGGGCGGTGACTGTGTGGCATGAAATGAGTTGTAAGTTTATTATTTTCAGATACTTATCTATCTTTTGACATATTAAACAGAAATATCGATTTTTATGCTTCACAAAGTAATTTATTAAAGTGACAAATAAAAAATGTAACACTTAGGGCGCCTTCAAATTCCTAACCTACGTCCTACCCTCCTACCCTCGTCGCGCTGCCGCCTCGCTGGCTGTCGCGCTGCAACCGCGAAGCGCGTAGAAAGAAAGAAAGAAAAGTTATTTATTGGCCTTAAAATAAAAAAATAATAAAATTATTACATCTTGTGCAGATAGACAAAATTACAACAAGTAATAAGTTAGAAAAAGAGCATAAGTAAGGTATATTTACAGCGGCTAATAAGAAAATGAATAATATAAAATAAAAAAATTATAAAAACACAAAAACATAAAAAAAAAACAAGAACAACTTCATGAAGGCCAACTAGGTCTCTGCCTCAGCGTTGCTTCGCAGCCAATATACATATACTGCTAGGCGCTGTTATTCAGTCAGAGCCTATGTACATTTACCTATTTACATACATTTACAAAGTCGCGCGGCAAATTTGAAGGCGCCCTTATAAAAACTAAACCTTTTTGTTGCTAGTTTTTTAAGAAAAGCTAATTGAATACTTCAATCAATCACTTGTTGGATCATCTAAGATGTAACTAATAAAAATATCACATAGCAGTGTTTTAATCTATGGCTCGTGTTATATAAATGTTTAAAACGTTTAACTTTAAAGCAGTTTATAAAGGATATATCTTCCAGATCAGATTACACTTTATTAAATAACTTAAAATTTATACCTATGTTGTCAGACCGAACCTACAAAATATTTGCCACAACTATAAATTTACATGATATATTTAAAAATAAAAACAATAATAATATTTTACTATATTCTAGCTAACCATTTCATAGTTATTCAATGTGAAAATGCCCTCGAATGTGATATCTTCACTTCACTAAGTTTCAAGTTTTCTATTGGTTCGTTAGTTTTGTAAATGTTGAAACTGTGTGGAAGTACGGTGAACAAAGACGCAGACTTCATTTCATCGAATTCAGATTGTCGACCTGTATTTTTACGGGAGACATTTCTAAACTGAAGATAATAAAATCAAGTATTAGAATGAATCAAATCATATTATATACTTACGAACACTTAAAAGTCAAAATATCTCAAATCTAAATAAAAAATATATTTAGTTTTTAATTTGTAGTTTTTTTTATGTATACAACTAGGTGCCGCAGCTTATAGACGCCTGCACCACCAGAAGCATTGCAAGCGCGTTGCCAACCCTACCCCCAATTCCCCTAGGAACTCTTACTCACCAACAGGAACACAACACTGCTTGAAAACAGTATTATTAGATAATAAAATGACATTTTTTTAAAAGTGCTAAATGTAGACAAAGTTGTCAAAAAAGTATGGTAGATGAAAAATATTTTGTAATATTGATATTATTAATTATACCTCAATATTTATTTGAATAAGGAAGGTAAAATTTTCATTCCATTATAATAAAAGTTGATTGATTGATTTATATAATAGAAGTTAAAATATCAACAATGGCCGTTATCACTGTCACTTCTCAAATACCGGTGTTAACGACCTTCAAATTGATTTCCCATTTTCGCCAGCTCAGCTCTGTGGTAAAAAATACGAAAAAGGGTAAATTTTGTTTGATGTGAAAACGGAGTATTTATTCAGACGATTTATATCTCATATATGAATATCTGATGTCCAGGGCTACAAAAAATAATCGTTTTAATTATACTTGTTTTCTCCCGTGACGTGAACTGCTCGAAATTTTACATTTCCCTTTTCTATGTTTCTCAGTATTTCAGTATTCTTATTTCAATTATTTTATCACAATGGACCCAATATCTTGTCCTTGAATGCGTGAGAAACAGACGGTTCTATATAACCATTTAAATGATTAGAATGGAAATATGAATTTGAAAAATTAAGTGTATAGGTCCAATTGCCAAATCAAGTGAGTTGCTTACTAAGACACTACTAGTACACAAACTGATAGGTGAAAATCTCATATAGGTACTGTTAAAATAACAAGTCCTTATATGTTGTATCTTGTTTTATTTCTCTTCACCAGTTGGACATACCGTTGATGGTTGCCGTTAGTACCCGCTTGACATAGACCTTTTACTCCGCGTAGGAGAAGGATCGGAGCTTAATCTAGCACGCTGATCCATTTGTGGCGTTCCACTGTTGGCGGATATATTCCCTACTATGAGTAACGATCGCTATCAGGTGTATATAACAACCGGGACCGACAGTATAATGTGCTCTCCGAGGTGCGGGGGAAACCCACAAGGACAGACATCCAAACCGGAAATGAATGTTTGTACACACAGGCCCCACTAAATAGATTAAGGCTAAGCGCGCACTAGTGGCTTTTGTCACCGTGACTTTTGCGTCACTGCCACCGCGTCCATAGATTTTATTACGTGACTCACGTATCCAAATGCGCGCACCTTCATTAGTGATGATGGACGCGGTGACAGTGACGCAAAAGTCACGGTGACAAAAGTCACTAGTGCGCGCTTAGCCTAATACCATATATGATATACATAATCAAACTTGAAGTATATCCTATTTTTTTTTATTCCAAGGGGATATTATTCCTTTTTTATTCCGCAACTTATTGTAAAAATTTGGTTCTTAAGTTGTGAAATGTAAGTATGTATAATATTGAAAAATATCCAAACAATAAAAAAAAATTAAATTTCCAAGTCTTAGGGTCAACGTTCGATCCTCGTCACAAACAGAAGTAGTGATAAATCGGGACATCCTGTGTGTACCATTCACTGGTTTTGGGTTAATTTATGAGAAGGTTTTTTAATTAACTTAAAAAGAATTTTTAATTCTAATATGACTATTTTTAGGCTTTGAATCTGATTTTTTCTAACATAATTTATTTATGAAAATAGTAATTTTTTGTTTCATTCTTTTTCGAATTTCAACTGGTCTAGGTGTCTATACATACATATGTATAGCTAGATATATAATAATTAATTGAATTTAATGAAAAGACTTGAGACCTTTTTCCTTCCCTCTGTTTTCCATTCACGCTCTTTTCGATTTCTCAGAAAAGTGCAAGTTTGGTTAGCCGTCTTAATTAAACATCAGGTTATTGGCCTGTTCTTTTAGTAATTATTGGCATTCAAAATTACTTTTATTACTTAAGCGCGGTTGGCGGATATATTCCCTACTATGAGTAACGATCGTGTACACTGTACATGATAACCGGGACCGACGACGTTAAAAAAATACAATCGAATTGATAACCTCCTCCTATTGTGGAAGTCGGATAAAAAGTACTTAAGAGAGCATAATATTATAATTTTGAAACATTCTTAATAATATAATTATATTAATTAATACTTATTATAATTAATTTTAAATTCTATCAGTTGAAAATGATAAGGAATATAGTATAACTTACAATTTTACTATCTTATCGCATCACTATACAAAGTCTCTTTGTAGCATTTACATTATTGTTTGAAATAAAACGTTGATGTCCTGTCCCATATCTAGACGGTTTATGCCCTGTTAAGTATTTTCTTCTATAGATTAAGGAAGTTGCAATTCATTATTTTTTACTAATTATGAGTTATATTATTCTACTATAGGCATGCTATAGATAACAGTATAGTTGGTAGGGTTTCAGCGAAAGTGAAGATAAGTTGGATTCAAAAAACTAAAATCATAAATTCTATGAAGTTTTGGTTTATGTAGGAGAAGGATAAGAGCTTAATCCACCACGCTGCTCCAATGCGGGTCAGTCAGTCAGTTTAGCCCATTGCAGTCCACTGCTGGACATGGGCCTCCCCAAGTTCGCGCCAGACATCCCGGCTTTCCGCAATCCTCATCCAGCCTACACCGGCAACCTTACGTAGATCGTTGGTCCAAATGCGAGTATTTTATCTAAATTTATTATTTTCTAAAGCAAGAAACGAACAATATTATTATATTTAAAGAAAGCTTTGTTTATTTATATAAAAATATAGCTTTATAGCTATCTATCAACCAAGTAACATCGAAAATAATTACTTCATTGTGTATTTTTTGAACATATTATAAACCTTTCGATCTAAACTTCAAATTCAATAATTCAACCACAATTTCGCAAACCACGCGATACACGGTTCATTGTACTTTCGAATAAACATGGCTTCAAATTGAAAACGTGGACATTTCGTTATCACGGAGATGTATTCTTGTTTACACAATAGGAATATTAATGTTAGGTAAGTATGCGTGAAGTCTTTCCTTTAAAAGGAAATGCCATATTTTTGTTCTCTGAACCCATAAGGAAAATGGCTTCCGGCTGTTCTACTAGCTGATTCTGAGCTGGAAAATTTATACTAAACTATTAAAAAAACCAATATCGAAACGTAGGCTTAGGAATCAAAAGCACTTTCTAATCAATTATTATTTTAATTAATTACTTTAAAAAACTAAAGTTGTACCTATTTGTTTTAATGAAACAAATGTAATGTAAGTGAAGCTACCACCAATTCGGAATGTAAACGAAACAAAAACGGCACGAAAATTCGTAGTAGTCGAAATATCTATATAAGTAATAATATAACAATCAATGGATTCCATAAAACGAAATCATATCTATACTAATATATAAAGCTGAAGAGTTTGTTTGTTTGTTTGTTTGTTTGTTTGTTTGAACGCGGTAATCTCTGGAACTACTGGGCCGATTTTAAAAATTCTTTCAGTGTTAGATAGCCCATTTATCGAGGAAGGCTATAGGCTATGTATCATCACGCTAAGACCAATAGGAGCGGAGTCCACGCCGACGAAGTCGCGCGCAGAAGCTAGTGTCGAATATATACCTACAGAAACAGTTGTGCTTTCTGTTTCGGGAATGTGTGTGTATATATATTTGTCAAAAGGAAAAAGAGTTCTTATGTAGTCAATTAAGTTGCCTCCCTAGGGACAGACGACCGTGTGTACGTACCTATTTACTTTTTATTGCAATTAACATATTTGAGGATTGAACTGAAAAGTTGCCTTTGTTTGAAAAGTGTAAAAGTAAGATCGAAGGTTAATTGGTTTGTCGGAAAATAATTTTCCTATGAAAAACAACAACGACTCTCCGATGTTCATAACGGCAACTGGGACTAATAGCTTTTATTTACATGCTCATTAGGGGACGGTAGAAATAATCACAAGGACAAATTCATATACTACCTATACTACCTAGAGGGGAGAACCCTGTTATTCTGAGATACAGTTATTTAACTAGTTCAGATAACAGGTGCAATGTATTGTACATATATTTCTTTATACTACCTTAATATTGTAAAAGTGTGAATTGTGCTTTTTATTTGTTACCAATAAATACTTTTTTTTTTTACTACTTTAGATTACCGAATTGTGTATTGTGTACAAGTGTAACGACCGCTCCAGCCGGGAATCAGCTGATGTCTGTGTGAGTTTTTGGAACTTTCGTCACTACTGCCAGTATGTAAGAATTACTTTATCTTGTATAAAGCTAACTTATTGAGCTCTAAAAATATATGGTAATACGATATTGTGACTAAGCTAGGTCGGTAAACAAGCGTACGGCTCATTAAGCGGTTACCGTAGTGGCGTAGCCTATGGACGTCTGCAACACCAGAAGCATGAAAGCGTATAGCCAACCATACCCGTGACCTTCCAGAAGCTCTGGTCATCTTACTCACAACATGAAACACAACAATGCTTCAAAACAGTATTATTTAAGCGTGATCTCTTTTCTCGAGAAAATTTCTTTACATTGTCTAAAGTTTCTTTACTATTTACAATATTAAAAAGTACACCGAATTAAAATGTCTCTCCCTAAGCATCATAAAAACGACGTAAACCTAAAAAACTTGTCATAAATCAACGGAGGGCGGGCGCATTACCGTCCATTAATTTTTACCGACTCTAAACCAGCCGTTTACGATCAATACTCATCTTAATGCGTGTGAGACCACTTTAGCTTTCATCGGTTTTTCTCATTCATTGTAAATTATATTAGAATAGAATTAACAATAACTATCTGATCCTACAGACATTTTAAATAATCTTTAAGTTTTCTAATTTTCTGATCAATTTTCTTAATTTGTTATAAGAATTTTCTACAGAGTAGGAAATTTGTAAGTAGCTGCATTGATATAGAAGTTTTCGAGTGTCGTGTTTAGCACCAGATTTAGTAATTCAATTTCATATTGTTTTCTAATATTTACGCGAATTTCACTCATTATAATAAAACAAACTTTCCGTCTTTTATCGCGGTTTATTAAGTTTTTTAGATGCCCGACGTTTCGGATACTTTACAGTTTACAGCAACCATGACCACGGGAGGACAGTAGTCCAAAATAAAGTAAGTCTAAATTACAAACCTCAATTAAAAAAAAACACTTAAGTTTAAATTCGATAAGAGGATGAACATGGTCTCAAATAAATTTAACAAGGCGCGTAATCCAGAAACGTTGTAATTTCAATAGTGACGTACTCGAAGCTGAAAGGTTCGTTGACTCGTCTACGCGGAGCCCGCATCAATGGAGTAGGAGGACCAGATATTTGATATTATTTCTAAGGATATTTTTAGAATAGTAGCGTATGGTTTAGCTGACCAGATGAATTTTTTTTTCGACTATCAAGCGTGACACATAAAATGAGATACATATTATTATCTATAAACATATATAATAAATAATGTTTGTCTGTATGTCCGTTCAGCAAAGTGTTGTGCATGAGCCCCCAAAGGTTTCTGAGTTGGTATAACCAAAAAAAAAGCGTAGCAACGCGCGCAGGTTACAGTACCTAATAATACTCGTACTTACGGAAATGTCTCATTAGGTTAGGGTACTTAAATTGAAAAAAAGTTTTTTTTTTTTTTCAAAAATTAATGTTTATATAAAATCGATATATTAAATATACCTACCATACTTGAATTATTTGGTAATGTATTTAAACTGCCTCCTTATTCTTAGCGGAATAAAATATTTGAAAATTCTACAATTCTGTTTATTAAAAGTTTGTATTTATTTATTCAGTTTTGCCTTTGTTTATAATCAGCAAATCAGAAAACGCGTTGCCGCATTGATTATAATACTGGCTATAATCTATATATATAACTAGCTGACCTGGCGAACTTCGTACCGCTTTATTTTTTTTTCTTAAATATAATAATTACCTATATCAAAATAAAATATAGCCTATCTTTTAAGTTGGCTCAAACTGCACACGGTGTGCAAATTTCATTAAAATCGGTTAAGTGGTTTAGGAGTCCATTGAGGACAAACATTGTGACACGAGATTTATATATATTAAGATTATGTATAAAAGAGATTTCCACCAATATATTGACTCATCACAATATCTCTGGAACCATAAGGCGTAGAGACTTGAAATTTGGCAAGAATATTCCTTTCGCCGAGTAGCAGTCAGCTAAGAACGGGTTTTACGAAATTCCACCCACAATAGGGGTTTGCGGGGGTTAACAACATATATGGCAAAACAATGTTTGCGGGGTCAGCTAGTTACATATAATATACATTGGTGACAAACATTTGCATAGACCATACAGATGTGTGTCGTAGTCTGGGCATTTGTCTTAGAAGAGAAGAGTAAAGAGTAAATTTAATTTTTTTGCTACAATTTTCCTATTAATTATTACAACCAATTTTTGTTATAAACCCTTTTTTTGCATTGTTAAAAATACTCTCATTATCCGTAATGAATCCGTTCTGAGTATTGACTTTATTACCTCTCAAAGGCTTTTGTACACACGAGTTAAAGGAAAGGAAAATTATATGTAAATTATGTAATTGGGACCGCTTACATATTATAATTTATAAATTATTTATAACTTTGTCATAATGTGAATTGTGAAGATCACCTGAGCGCGGCTGTATTTGTGCGTGTATACGAGTATCTAAATATGTAAAACTGATTTATGTGATAAATACGTGAAACTCAGCTCACTAATTTGTATTCTTAGAGTTTTATTATAAGCTTAATGTAACATAAAACTTGATATAGGTATTGATGCGAGGATATATTGTTATTTTAAAATTGAAAAAACAAACTTTACTGAACCATCGGTTCGAACCATGACGACGCGTGACGCAGTGGTCACAGCACTGGCTGTTGCGCTGGCGGTCGCGGGTTCGATCCCCGCTCAAGACAGACATTATTATTGGTCATATAGATGTTTGTTGTGGTCTGGGCGTTTGTGCGTATGTGAGTATGTTCTGGACTTCCGACACAGGAGAAAATCCTACTGGGGGCCGTTGAGTGTGAAGCGTTTATTTATTTATGTTTAGCGTTTATTGACGCAGCTAGCTGTGACCCAGCTTGTGTTACTTTTGGTTTTCAGTGTGACTCCCATCCCAAGCTTGAGTGATCATTATGGAACAAATTTTGCATTTTAAACACACTGTCGTCTGTATTGTGGTCAGATTTGTTTGCTTGAAGTAACAAACATATAAGAAATAAGATAGAATTGAGATCCTCCTCCTTTTTTGGAAGTCGGTTAAAAATATAACCGGCCGCAAACACGAAACTTGCGGCGGCGGCGGCGGGGCGACGGCGGTAGCGGGGTGACGGCGTTGTATTCAAAAGCATTGCACAGTATATCTATTCTTAGACGGACACAACCAAATGTATACAAACTTATAATGTAAATGTAGGTGTGACAGACTGAGCTTATAGGAAAATTTTATTAAATATTTATTATCTATACTTATTATAAAAATAAGTACCCCGGCCGCGTCTTTCTGTCCTCCTGTCTGTCTGTCTGAACGCGATAAACTCGAAAACTACTGAACGGATTTTTACACGGTTTTCAACAATAGAAAGAGTGATTCTTGAGGAAGGTTTAGGTATATAATTTATTATGCTTTTATGTAAATTAGCAGAAATACGGCGATTAATGTTGAAGAGGTCGCAAAAAATCTCGCCAACGGGGGACCTTTCCTCGCGAACGCCGCGTAAACTAGCAAAGATATAGTTAAGTAATGTACTAGCGAATTGAAAATCTATAAAAATGCTACAAAAAAGTCCGCGACAGCATATCTCTATCTCTTACGGTTGACTTACAATAACCACTTTTATGTTCAAATTTGTAATTAAATACATTACGTTATTTTCAAAGCTATTTTCTTTAGTTCAGTATTAATCCTTATCCAAATAAATATGTTGGTTAGCTTAAGAATTTAATGTAGATTAAAATTGCCCTTTACACTATATCAATCAGATGAATAGTTTTTGAGATATCGTCGTTAAAACTAATTATTAAAAATAATTAATGCGCAACGAAGTGGGCACGGGTCGGCTAGTTTAACTAATAAAAAGAATCAATAACATTATGGTCACCGCTTCAATACGCGGCTCATATTGTTAGTAAGGGACAAACACATGGAACATTGTCCTATAGCTGTTATTTATGTTACACAATAACTCAGTCACATCTCCCCAATTGTTCTATTTATCCGCAAATGTTTGCCTTCGTTTGTATATGGTTATCGGCTAAGGATATATCGACTGGAAGATGTTTATTGCTAGCTAGACGTACTGGTGTTCACTGCTTTGACGATAGATGTCTGGCTTATACTTTGTTCTGTAACGCTTCTTGTGTTATTATGTAAGACCAATGTAAGACCTACATACTATAAGGATATTTTAGGAATTCTGGAAGGCCTTTGTTCTTTTTAATTTTTGAATAGCCGACCCGTGCCCACTTCGTTGGACGTTAATTATTTTTGTGATGCAAATATAATAGACTCGTAGTAGAGTTTTCATCTCGCTCGCTCATCTCCGACTTGATTTACATATACTATTATTTTGCATTGACTTTTTTGTTCAATAACAATAAAATATAACCTATATCACTCCTGAATAGTGTAGCTATCTGTTAGTGAAAGAATTTTCATGATCGGATCAGTATTTGCGAAGATTACCCCTACAAACAAACAAAGTTATAAAATTTACCTCTTTATAATATTAGTATAGATTAGTTGCAGCATTTTTATGATACCGAAAAAGTGACTCATGATTTTTTTTTACGTATGTTGCATGCAAAAATCTGATCTTGACATAATGTCTTCTTTATTAGTACCTAACTACTATCGGTCGATTCAGCCTCTAAAATCCCACTGTTGGGTCCCTATGTAGGAGAAGGATGTGAACTACTTTATAATCTAATGTATATTAATGTATTATATCGAATTATATAATATTTAGCTGAGTGATATACAATAATCTATCTATACCTACTAATAAATGGAGAGCCGGTTTTTTTGTTCGCTTATACTATGAAAACTATTGAACCGATCGGAATAATACTGATACCATAAGATGCAGCGTGTTTAAGAGATTTTAGTAGGTATATGATATGTCGGTGATTACTTATCGTGTAAAAAAATATGGACGGACAGAGGTCACTAGTGTAGGAATTGTAGGATATAAAAGATACAACATTTAGATGTTATAATAATTGTGTTTATTTTTACACTTAATAATAAAGTTAATTTACAGTTTAGAATTAGGGTAAAAAGAAATAATACAAACTAGAAAGGTGGTAATGTTTCGATGATAAAAAGCGCTTCCGAATGGCACAACTGCAAACAATATCATCGGTTTTGTTATTACCAAATATAGATTAGTTCACGAGGACGCTTCCATGGTTACATTGATTCCTATCACGTGTCTACTTAAATTATATATTTACATAAATACAGTCCTATAACTAAGTTATATCACAAATTATTTACAACTTTAACAACGTCATAACCTAAACATGTATTTACATCGGTAGGTTTTTGTTTTTCAAATCCAATTCTAATACTTCATTAATTCAAGATCACTATTTATCGTTATTTTTGCTGCTATAAAGGTCTTGCGAACATAATCCTCTCGCTGCCTTGTCTCCTTATCATTTCAGCTGTGGCTGGAGTCGCTACGAACACAGTCGGTTGACCCAAATCCATGAAACTTTTTTTTCTATTATTTTTGCTACTCAATCGTCTATCTATTCTCGTATCAAATACATCGTCTACTTCGCTGTGATCGTAGTCAATCATTGGTTCATTGACGACCTCATTATTTCTGTAATTCTTTTTATTATTTAAGAAATATGATGGCGTTGTGTTTACATTCGGTGTAGATACTTGTCTGGATATTCTGTTTCCGGATCCGATTCTTTCAAAAGATGGGAAATGTCTTTGTAAGTTTTCTGAAAAGGACTGTCGCCTTGGGTTGTAACGTCTGGTGTCCATTGGTTGGTGGTTGAACGAAGCGCGTCTGATGAATCTGTTATCTTGGTTCATGCGGAATGATTTTCTTTCTTGATTATTGTTGGATTTTAAGGAATCTTCGTAGCTACACCTGTAATTTTACATATTATTAAAGAAATGCAACAAAATAGCACATATAATCGAAAGTTTTAGTTTTTCTATGCTTTTTTATATTTTTTGTAAATTTTTATTTTAATTTGCTTCAAAAATTTAGTCGTACTACTAAGAATATTTCAAAGATTTTTTCTATTCTAATTAACTGAAATTTATACTGTTATGCGCCGTACTTATATGCTATAGTCATTTATAAATTTTCGTGAATATGATATAGCCAATGATTAACGATCACGATCACGATTCAGCCTGTAATATCCCACTGTTGGGCATAGGCCTCTTCTCCATGTAGGAGAAGGATCGGAGCTTTAATCCACCACGCTGCTCCAATGCGGGTTGGCGGATATATTCCCTACTATGAGTAACGATCGCTATCAGGTGTATATGATAACAACCGGGACCGACGGCTTAACGTGCTCTCCGAGGCACGGTGGGGTAACCCACAAGGACTGCACAAACACCCAGACCACGGCAAACATCTGTATGGCCAATACAAATGCTGTCGTGTGCGGGAATCGAACCCACAACCGCTCGCGCAACAGCCAATCGCAATCCAGCGCTGTAACCGCTGCGCCAACGCGGCGTCTAATGTCTCGGCGTCAATGATTAATCAAGTCGTCAATGCGTCAATGATTAATAGTATTGTAATATAAAATATTATGTTAGGTATTCAACTTTGCTTTACGTAGTTAGTTTAGTTTAACAATATGAGTATGGCCTTACCCGCTGCTCTCCTCTGAAGTGTGCGCAGTGGACTGTCCGCAGGGACAGCGCGCGTCGGCGATGCCGGAGTCCTGGCCACTGGAATTCACTGACGTTATCGATGTGTGACCTTTCCTATGTTTGATGTAGATTTGATGTGTGTTAGATGGTGACTCTTGTGACATTGTATTTGGGATTGATGATGATGATGAGATGATTGAATGAGACTGATATAGTATATTAATAAATGTTTATTATTTAAAAGTCGCAACACTTAAATGAAGACCAGTTATTTAATCTGCCTCATCTTAGCAATGTAAAGTATAATAGCGGTTAATTGTAATTGCCATTTTAAAAACATTTTAAGGCTTGAACGGTATGGATTAGTTAACTGTAGATTTTGTTTCAGTCATGCTTTTATTGTAAATATTGATAAATGATTCTTGTGATAGGTACTGTAATGTTGAACTAATTGTACAGAAAGTAGATGTTGAAGTAAATTTGAAGTTAACAAATTATTATAGTCATTTCTTTTGATAGCTTTTAGAATACGATCTGTTTTACATCTTACCTCTTCTGCATCGGTCGTTGGTTGAATTTAATGCACATCCTTTCGTGTTTCTCTTTGGCATTGACATCAGCGAACTGTCCCTTCGTACATTTCTGATGGGCTTTTCCAAATTCTTCCACAGCGTTGTGAGGACAAGATTTCTTCAACGTACTTTGGTTGATGACGTCAATGTAAGAATCGGCTTCAGAGTACGATTGGTTTAATTCTTGACATTGATTACCTCCAGATGGAAACAGACCTCCGTATTTAGTTAGGTGCTCAGTTGAGAAAGCGTTAAGACGTTGTTGGGAAAATGGTTTGCGGTTTCTGTTAGGGCAAAGATAGAAAAAGAAATCCGTCAATAGAAACTAAAGGTTAACAATTATTTTATGAGTGATCTGAAGTAATATGAAAATGTGGAAAGATGAGCAGAAATATAGAAGATAGAGGGAACTTTTATTTGTGCACGATAATAAAATAATTTATCAATTTTTCTAAAACTTTTATTATTTTATACAAATAGACAGTCTTAAGATTAGTAATAAATTATTGCCTAAATTTCTATGATTTAGTTGAAATAATGATGTGCATGCTTTCTTTTGTGGTGGTGATGATGTCTGAAATGTGTAAGAAATAAAATCGCTTACCTTTTGGAGATCTCTATAAAGAATCTTAAGAATAAAATGAAGTAGCAAAAGGAAAAACGAATTAAAAATTAGACCTATAGATGTTTACTTAATTTTTGTTATAGAATTCATTCGGTTGTTATTGCAACTGGATTTTGTATGAACAATTTTCAAGTTTTCAAAAGCAGAACTAATATCAAATGGATAATTTTATTTACCTTCTTGTTTTTCTGACACACAATATGCATATGGCTGTCGTACAAGCTCCTATAAAGACAAGGCATCCCAAAGCAACCACGCTTATTTCCATAGTGCTCAAAATCTGACCACTTCTCGCTTGAACCATACTTGTATCCCCTACTCCCAATACTTTGAAACCAGCTAAATTTTGTCGTAGAAATGATTCTCTTTTCGTTAACGATCTGGGAAATATAATAATTAATATTTATTTATCTTTACATTTAATTTCGTAAAGAATTTTAGGAAGATTTTGAAAATAAACAAATACGAATAGATATTAGAACTTACTTTTGAAGTACTTCCATGTCAATAATGGAATTCGATATTGGATCGACAGCATATATGTACATATTAGTTCTGAAAAAGAAAACAAAACCCATAACGAAAAAAACTTAATCTTTGAGGATTAGTTTTCGACGCCTATTTTTTAATACTTATAATAATTAGTCGAGTTAAGGAGCCCAAAAGACAACTTCAGAATATATTCAACATTTGTATTAAATTATTTTTTTTTGCCATGTTATTCATTTTATACTGTACTAGCTTCTGCGTGCGACTTCGTCGGCGTGGACTCCGCTCCTATTGGTCTTAGCGTGATGATACATAGCCTATAGCCTTCCTCGATAAATGGGCTATCTAACACTGAAAGAATTTTTCAAATCGGCCCAGTACTTCCAGAGATTACCGCGTTCAAACAAACAAACAAACAAACAAACAAACAAACAAACAAACAAACTCTTCAGCTTTATATATTAGTATAGATGAAAATTCATTCATTTTACTTTTTCACACATTTTACTTTATGATAAAAATTGAGTTTCTAAAGAGCTAACTTACGCGTAACCATCCATCGCTCCCTTAGAGCTAGTTTCAAGTCTTCTTACACGAATATCAAAGCCTGTCATGTTTGAGAGTAGTCTGGTAATATTGTCCACTGCTTTTTCAACTTCAACTGGTTTACCGCCGAGTACCATCACTAGTTGTTTGTTTTCATTCAACACGTACACCTACGGCGTGATTGAAATTTTGTTACACTGGATTTAATTCATTAATTCATGTAATATTATAAAAATTAGAGTTAAGATTACACTCAAATCTCAATTGATTTTTTTGTTTTTCATTGAGAATATTTCTATTAAAAACTAGCTGCCCGGACAGACTTCGTTCTGTTAATAGTTATTTATATATATATTTTTTAGCATTAAAACCTTCCGTGGGCCATAAGGAACATACAAAAAATTAGCCGAATCGGTCGAGCCATTCTCGAGTTATGCGCTTAGCAACATTCATTTTTATTTATATAGATAAGACACAAAATTCATTAGATGTACATCTATATTTTTACGGAAGAAGGCAAAATTTATAAATGGAAGTAAAGGACTCGTTACGATTGCCCAAGAGCTCTTGAGACTCTATTTTTTTTTTTCAATATTTCCATATAACTTTCTACTTGTTTGATACCCACGCATTAATTAAAATAATTAATTAATAGTTGATTGCAATCAACTTACAAATACATTAACAATAGCAGATCGACCGTCATCAGCACCACGACGGTCAGTTGCTTTAACATCGAAGCCTATGACTCGTCCGGCGTCCCTCAAGAAACTGCCCGCTACTTTCACTCGTCCGGTCACCGAATCAACACTAAACCTTGCCCCTTCTGAATTTATTACTTGGTAGCGGATATCTGCGTTGATGCCAATATCTGCGTCTGTTGCCTGTGAATTGGAATCACTTTTAAATTTCATTGTAGCTATTATTCTTTTTCTTTCATAGTAGCTATTATTTTTCATTGGAACTTTAATATTATTAGTAAGGTAGTATATAGTAAGCTGTAGGACACCCAACCAAATAATAATTGGTTACGACTGGTAGGAATAATATTAGAAAAGAAGAATATAATTCAAATAGTCATTCTTACTTGTAACTGTAGAACTTCGTAACCAAATGGAGCAGTTGTGGGTATAGCCGTTACCATAGGTCTGCCACCGTTTAAAAATTTAGGTGCATTGTCATTAACATCCTTTATCCTGACTACGACTTTAACATCATACTTTGACATTCCTTCCAAAACATCGTCAGCGACAGGATAAATCATATGCGGAAGTTCTCTGCTGATTTTTTGTCTCTCCGCCCGAACAATTATTTCATAGACATCTTTGGCTTCTCTATCTGGACTTCTTATTAAATATAATGTTCCATTTCGCGGATCAATAACAAAAGTTTTCTTAACATCAGTATCATTTTCATTTAAAATGAAATATTTCATTTTGAAGTTTTCGTAATGCTCAGTCAAATTAAGAGTGACTAATTCCACTGGTGTGTGTACATTTTCTTCTATTTCTAATTCATAATATCTTGAAATGAAAACAGGTTTGTCTGATACTTCTGCTTCGTCTGGAATATCTTTCACAGTTAACATAACTATAGCAGTAGAGCTCAAGCTCGGTGATCCTAAATCTGAAGCAACTACTGTTACATTATGTACCTTTTGGCTCTCATAATCTAATCTTCCCATTGTTGTCAGTATACCTTCCTTAGAATCTATAGTAAACATATTAATTTGATTTTTCCGTTGTGGTAGGCTGTACAGAATTAATCCGTTTCCGTTGCCAATAAAGTCTGAATCATTTGCATAAACTCTTGTTATCATTGTACCGATAGGAGCATTTTCTTCTACAATCGTTTTATAAATTGGCATCATCATAACTGACTCAAAGTTGTGATTTGATAGTTCGTCTGCTTCTGGATGTTTCCATTCTAATAATTCATCGTAAGCGAAAAACTTAGGAGCATTATCATTAACATCTAGTACTTGAATTTCTACACTCACCGAAGAAGATAGCTTTTTATCTTGACCATTATCACGTGCTACAACTGTTAAAGTATATTTATCTTCTTTTTCTCTATCAAGAACACCATTAACGCTTAGCACTCCGTTTAATGAAGATATTTCAAATGGAATATCCTTACTAGATGGTTGAAGGAAATATGTTAAATTGGCGTTTTGGCCAAAATCAGCATCTGTAGCGTCAACTTTTCCAAGAATCCTACGACTATATTGTGCTTCTTCAACATTAAAGTTATACCATGATTTCTTAAACATTGGAAAATGATCGTTAACGTCTTTAACAAACAATCTGATAGTTAAATAGTCACTTAATTCTCCTCCATCTAGTGCTGAAATATTCAATCGGAACTCCGATTCTGGTGGTAAAGCCCTTGCAACTACAATATGGCCGTGTCTTTCATTGATCACAAAATACCTTTTGACTTGTAATGCATTTGCAGGCATTGCGTAAGGAGGTAAAAATACTTCTGAAACAAATTCATATCGTATTTGGCCGTTAACACCACTATCCATGTCTATAGCATTTAATTTTAGTATGGTAGATCCGACAGAAATGTTTTCGGGTACTAAGAATAGTGGTGAGTTTTCTGTTACAGGAAATTTATTTTTAGGCTTAACTTCAAATTTAGACACAACGCCCGTTTTATTATCCAATTTTTCTTTGTATATTTTTACAGGTGTATACTCATCGACTTCTAGTAAGTCTACTGGTTCTCCCAATGGAATTATTATTTTATTATATTTAGGTGCATTATCATTTTCATCTAAAACCGTTATTGTTAACTTTGCTTCTGATTTTAGACTACCTTTATCTCTAGCAACTATTTTTAATAAATATACACTTTTCTCTTCTCGATCCAGCTTACTTCCAACGTAAGTCACTACTCCTGTTTGTTCATTTACATTGAACGAGTCATGTCCATCACCAAATAAAGTGTACATGAATATCGCATTTTGATCAATATCAGAATCTTTCGCTTGTATTCTATTACTCATTTTAACTTCTGTTCCAGGTTTTGAATTTTCCGTTATAACACCTTCATAAGCTGACATATCAAACACAGGTGGGTTATCATTTTCATCGTCGACGTGTATTATAATCTGATACAATCCAGCACCAGATATAACGCCTTTACTAAATTCAGCGATGACCGTCATTCTGTAAACGTCTCTTTTTTCTCTATCCAAGGGCTTTTGTGCATAAATAGTTCCATCGGGTCCTGAAATATAAATAATTATGATAATTCAACGAGTGGACATTATGTTGTATGTATTTGTTTTTAAAATATTAGGATTTTTGGATTTTCTGGATTTCTTTCTGCAAAAATTTCTTCTAATATATTTATGTACCCGGCTCGTCCTGATCTAGTCTTGAAGTAACAAAATATGAGTTTTTAAGCTCTTCAATATCATTATAATATAATATAAAAATACATAATATAATTTTTTATTATTTTTATATTATTTTTTCGTATAATTGTATATGACAAAAAATTATACCAATCGAAATTTCATCTGCGACATCCTGCTGATTGGCAATAATGAACTTAATGTTTCCACTATTATTTGAGAAAGAACTTGAATTTACTGGAAAAATGTGTCCAATTATAGCTCCAGCCACATTTTCTTTGACATGAAACACAAACGGTGAATGAGTCCCCCTGAAAATGAAAAGCATTGTTATTGAGAATCTAAGGGTTTACTTAGACATCTAAAATATTAAATATTTACTTCAAAAAGACACCTCTCTCGTCATTAACATCAACAACATGAACTGTGGCATTCGTTGATATCGTAATGTTCATCTTTTCTTGCATTGCAACGGCTTCAAAGTCGAACAATGGTCTATCAAATTTCGAAAGCTCATCTATAACAGTTATTACACCTGATCTTTCTTCTACTGCGAAGGGAACTGTAAAAATAATATTTGTATCAATTAGTTGTCTCTTCAAATATTTTGTTACGGAAAATAAAAGTACAAAACGAACCTCCTTCTTCATATCCATGTAGCAAGTCGTACGTAACATCGCTCTTTTTCATAGCATCGTTCACTTTGATTTGTCCAACACTAGTCCCTATGCCAACGTTAGATCCAACCCAAAATTCATACGGAGATCCTATGAAGTCTGGTTTATCTGCTTTTGAACCTAAAATAGATGATATTTACATTTATTTAACTTTTTATATAGACATGTCACGTAATGTTCAACACAAAACTTATTCTTACTATCTTTATTATTTATTTTTAAATTAAATATTAAAAGTCTGTTCAGTCATACGGCATAGGAAAATGAAATACAGAATGTATGTTGCATGCGATAGCTTAAATTGTTCGTTCCGATCATAGCTTAGTATGAATATGTAATTATACATTAAAAGGTTTCAAAACATGGTAACATACCTTTATTACTTCTGACAACATCAATCGTAACTACTGCCAAAGAATATCTCCTCTCACTAGGATTCGCTGGTCGATCAGACGCTTCTATGAACAAAGCATGTCTTCCTTCCAATAATGGTGATTCAACTAAAGTTATAACTCCACTTTCAGCATCTACTTGAAAAGGAGACGTAACCGTCAAATTACTCGTCCTTTGTAAATCGTATAGAACCATTCCATGTCGTCCTAAATCCGGATCAATAGCTTCAACTTTACCGATTTCAGTACCAACTACTGCGTCATATTTAACAGTAAACTCATATAGATTACTTGGCATAAATACTGGATTATTATCATTTGCATCCAGTAAAGTTACTTCTACAGTAACAAATGACATTAGCTGATGTGATTCATCAAAATATTCAATGTTTTCACTACTTGAGCCTATCCTATCTGGAAAAACGTATGTGGTTTTATCTTTTAACGGTGTTCTTAAAGTAGAGGGTGATCGACGCCATTTCGACAATCTGTGTTTGTCTAAAAATGTCCCCACTACGCTAGGATTCTTTTCATGAGCGTAAACTTTCATACGAAGTGAGGAATGTTGTTCACGATCCAAAACAGTCTGTAAACAACACACATTTATTTATTTAAATATATAAAATATGATGAAATTAGACTTTTGTATTTCTTCAATGCCTTAAAATAATTTCGTAAAAATATTTGGTGTTACTAACTTGGTTTCTAACAGTAAGCCAACCAGTACGTGGATCAATTAAAAAGGCACCCTTCGGATCATTTAACTGATATGTAAATTCACCATTATCTCCTTGATCTTTATCAGTTGCCATAACTTGTAAAACGCTGAAGCCTAGAAACAACAAAAAATACTGTTTTCGATTAAATTCAATCTAACAATTATTATTTATTTCGTGTTTTAGTTTAAATAGTTCATATAATGAATTTATATAATAATATATAAAGAATATACCATTTGGCAAATTTTCTACAATACTAATATTGTAGAAATCCACTTCGAAATCTGGAAGATTGTCGTTTAGATCCAATATTTCAATTTCGACTCGCGCTTGCGCCACCTTCAACGGGTTATCCACTTGTGATGCTTGGATTTGTAAAACGAAGGTGTTACCTATAAAATTAAAAATAATTCTGTTAGCATATTAGATATATGACGTTACAGCGATGGCTGATCAATTCCTTCAAAACAAAAACAAAAGCATTTTTTATATATTTCAGTAATTTATTGTTACTGTCCTGCAAGATCATTTCAACGTGCCAATGCATTAACTTTTTTTGTACGGAACATTTATTACTCTCTAAAAAGATGCTAAACTAAACAAAGTGGCTCATATTAAATACAATAAAATTATCCCAATTTTGAGAAAAAACTTGGAGAGTATAATGTGACAATTTAAAGATGATTTAAGCGTAATGAAGCTATGTGTGTATGTATACTACCAGGTAGAGCGGTCTCGGCGTCCAGGTCTACTTCCCTTTCGAGGAATAGAGTCCCATTTAACGCGCTGAGCATGAACAAGCGACGCTCGTTTCCCGCCACTAGTTCGTAGCGGACTGGCGCCGCAACTCCCGCGTCTTGATCGAACGCGCGGATTGGCTGAGCGAAGGATAACTCCTTGTGGATTCTCTTGCCCTGGTACATTAAATTAATTATTAATACATGATTTACGTACAGTATAATCTCTAAAAGTCTAGTTCGTGCCACACGGCGACGCCAAATGAGTTGTGCGCCGACTCACACTTCTGTATGAAACCGAATTCAGCAGAAATTATGCGACCGCAATTACGCGACTGACAACTCACAAAATTACGCTCGTTTGGCCTCACCCTTATTAGTCTGGTATGTTAGCTCCTTATCTATATATATAAAAGAGTTACTCACCCATTGACTCATCACGATATCTCTGGAACCATAAGGCGTAGAGACTTGAATTTTGGTAGGAATATTCCTTTTGCCGAGTAGAGGTCAGCTAAGAACGGGTTTTACGATATTCCACCCCTAAGGGGGTTAAACGGGGGTTGGAAGTTTGTATGAAAGTCCTATGTTTTTGAAGTAAGAGACTTGAAATTCAAAATGTATGCTCTATAGATGGTGTTGAGGTGTACTAATAATGTATTTTGAGAAATCAACCCCCTTTTGGGGTTAAAACAGGAGATGGTAGTTTTATGAAAGTCCAATGAAAAATACACCTACAAACTTGAAATTAGGCAGGTAGGTTCCTTATAGGGAGTAGACATCCGCTAAGAACGGGTTTTACGAAATTCTATACCTAAGGGGGGTTAAACGGGGGTTGGAAGTGTGTATTAAAGTCCTATGTTTTTGAAGTAAGAGACTTGAAATTCAAAACGTATGCTCTATAGATGGTGTTGAGGTGTACTAATAATGAATTTTGAGAAATCAACCCCCTTTTGGGGTTAAAACAGGGGGTGGTAGTTATATGTGAGCGAGATGAAAACTTAAGTATAAGTATATTATTTGCATCACAAAAATAATTAACGCCCAACGAAGTGGGCACGGGTCGGCTAGTAGATTATATTTCCTGTTACACTAGACCATTGACAGGGCAAATTTTTAACAAACTAATGTTTCCTAATATTTACAATACTTATTTACTTACGAGGATCGGATAAAATTCTGGTATTCTAGTCCTATAGACATCGAAGGTAAACTTCGGAGGAAGATCATCATTATCTTGCACAATGACATGAACGGTGGTGTTGGAACTGCGTGGTGGCGATCCACGGTCCTGGAAAGATTTAAAATATTTTTATGGTACATAATTATGAAATATAAGAGCTTGATATTTTGCCAAGCTTTTCTAGGCTTTGGTAAGCAATTGACTTTAAAATTCTTACTTGAGATATTAAAATAAATAGTTGTGTTGCAAACGAAAAAAAAACCGACTTCAATTACACCGACAAGTAATACAACGTAATAAGATGAAAAAACACTCAAGTAAATACGCGCTATTAAAGATTACTCAAAAAGTAGAAATATATACATTACATAAAAAATACAGTCGAATTGAGAACCTCCTCCTTTTTTGAAGTTGGTTAAAACGACTTTAATTGACATCGACAAGTAACACAAAGTAAGTATGTAGTCTAAAAATGAAAAATAAGCATTAAGCAATGTTACGGACAATATTTCAAATTCACTTGTTAGATGACGATCACGATCACGATCACGATTCAGCCTGTAATAACCCACTGTTGGGCATAGGCCTCTTCTCCATGTAGGAGAAGGATCGGAGCTTAATCCACCACGCTGCTCCAATGCGGGTTGGCGGATATATTCTCTACTATGAGTAACGATCGCTATCAGGTGTATATGATAACAACCGGGACCGACGGCTTAACGTGCTCTCCGAGGCACGGTGGGGAGACCCACAAGGACTACACAAACACCCAGACCACGGCAAACATCTGTATGGCCAATACAAATGCTGTTATGTGCGGGAATCGAACCCGCAACCGCCCGCGCAACAGCCAATCGCAATCCAGCGCTGTAACCGCTGCGCCACCGCGGCGTCGTTAGATCACGAAATAAGACCACGTGAAATGCGTTTGAAAAAAAAAATCATCAAAATTGGTACACCTATTAAAAAGTTATGAGATAACAAACATAAAAAATACAGTGCAATTAAGGGAACTATTTATCGAAATCGTTTAAAAATCGGATGAAAAGTATTAAAGACTTAAATATTTTAGACATAACATGTAAGATCAATGTATAAACTAAATCGCTTGAAAACACAAGTACTTACAGAAGCAGTAATGATAAGACGAAATTCCTTATCTCCATTATCGAAGTCCAAGGGTTTGTTCAGTATGAGAGATGGCTTGTGGGAGCTTTCGAGGATGAAGCGCCCCTTATCATCCCCAGATGTGATACTGTACTGGACATCAGAGTTGGGCGTGTTGGGTTTATCTCTGTCAAAGGCTCGTATACCTTTGAAGATCGTTAATCCTGTAAAACAAATAGTTGTTGAATTATTTAAAAAAAAATGCAGTAAGTAGGTACCTACTTATAGTATGTTTAGTAAAATAGTAGCGTACAAATTAGTAAAATTGGCTTCTAAAAAAGGTTCCGTTTTTTCCTTTTGAGGTACGGAACCCTATTTTTTTTTAATTTTAGGGTTTTTAATAAAAGCCTCACACTAAATGGCCCCCACTAGGATTTACTCCTGTGTAAACGCCGGAAACACACACAATACACACAAGCACAAACGCTCAGACCACGGCAAACATCTGGTTGATACAAACGGCAAACGTATGGTTGATACAAATGTATGCCATATGCGGAGATCGAACTCGCAACCACCAGCACAACAGCCAGCGCTGTTACCGTTGCGCTAACGCGTGTCGTCAATTAAGTTGGAAGAATGCAAAAGGTATCTTTAACTATCTGCCTTTGCTACCTTACTTTCTTCACATACTTTACACGGAGAAAGAGGCCAATACCCAGCAGTAGTAAAAAATAAAATTTAAGTTTAATTTACCTGGTGGGGTGAGCTCGTCCACTGTTATACGATACGGCGTGTCCAGGAACACAGGTACATTGTCATTTATATCTTCTATGTAAACTGTTACTGACAAAAATGCTGATATCTGGAAGAAAAAAACAAAAATGGATAACATCAATTTATTTTTTATTTCGTAAAATAAAGGTTCGAAAAAAATAATAATATTTTTCTGTAACTTGCTTTCAGATAATATTATATTGAAATCGTCATTATTTAATTACTTATTGAAGTAAAACTTCTATACGCACGCTTGACTTGGGTAGTAAGCTGGTGAATGCGTGACGAGAACGTTACGAAAAGTGTGATCGGGCGAGGTGAACGGAAGTTAAGAGGGACATATTATAAGTTAATGAAGAAGGATAGTTTTACTTTGCATAAAGTAAAATACGATACACAAATTATATTATATATTATTGTTTTCAATCCTTATCAATAACATTCTAGTAATTAAATAAAGTTTAGCGAAGACCTAACTGTTGTAACGCTTAAATGTCTATAATGGAGTAATAAACACTCGTGTGTGTGGAATAATGATGAGCAACGAAGCTTGAGGAGCAATTAATGTCGAATATTCCGACTAGAAAATGTGGTTGACGTGGGTGAATACCCTACGGTGATTCTAATGGACTAATTTCAATAAGATTTGAGGGTTTGATTATTTCATATGGGTTTGTATTGGACGGTTCATATCGAAGTTTGCTAAGTTATGACAGATTTAAATTAAACAATTTTGATTTAAATTAAACAAATTTCAATAATGCTTTATTATGACCATAAAATATGTTTCAGTAGGTTAATGCCTATGAAGTTAAATTACATTTGCTATAAGTTAGTCAATTAAAAGGAGGTTTAGTTTCGTGTTAATATGGTTAACTGAGGTAGGGCACAGCAGGAAATTCCCTGCTCAAAATATGGAGCAGTCCGACTGGGGTAGTACCTCGACCTTACAAAAGATCACAGCTAAATAACACTGTTTTCAAGAAGTGTTGTTTTTCTGTTGGTGAGTAAGGTGACCAGAGCTCCTGGCAATTCCCCAATTGAGGATGGGGTCGGAAACCACAAGAGAACATATATAGCTTTTTTACCAAAGCGCTGAAATAAATCGAAAAATAGAAAAAATAAAAATACCTAATAAAAAAATATAGATAGCGAGCATACTACTAAAACAAAGAGGAGTTTGTAATACAATTTGATAAAAAGATAATAAAAGAATCAGATCAACAACATGGCGAATTAATAGGAATCAATAAAAACAAGAATTCCAAAAACAAATTATTATTTTTAATAATAACAAAGTATGTACACTTACTAAAGCGTAAAAATTCCAAACAACAATTTAAAGTCAGAAAAATTGAAAAGAGGAAATAGCCGATATTAAAATATCTTAAAGAAGTTTTTCTTCGCTGAACGAGCGGAAAAACTCGTAACTGTCCGATATTGCCAGCAGTATTGTTATGAATTTGCGGTCAGAAGTTCTTACTTGAGATTAAAATACTCGATAGCAGGAGGAAATTATGAGAAGTTTTCTTGAAGCGGGTGAAGGCTATAAATAAGTCTCGAGTATTTTAATCGTTACCTTCTTTAAATACATTCACAATATGTGTTCATTGATTTTGTTTGGTTTATCAATAATTTAAACAACTGAGGTTGGGGATAGCCTCAACCTCTGTTATGATTTTTTAATGCATTTCATTAGCCATGCTCAATTCAATGGAGTGAGTTATATTATACATACGTACTTTACTTTTGGCTAAGACACCGCGTTGGCGCAGCGGTCACAGCACTGGTTGGCTGTTGCGCGGTTGGTTGCGGGTTCGATCCCCGAACACGACAACATTAATTTGTATTGGTCATACAGATGTTTGCCGTGGTCTGGGTGTTTGTGCAATCCTTTTGGGTCTCCCCATCGTGCCTCGGAGAGCACGTTAAGCCGTCGGTCCCGGTTGTTGTCATGTAAACCTGATAGCGATAGTTACTCGCATTGGACCAGCGTGGTGGACTAAGCTCTTATCCTTCTCTAATACGGGGAAAGAGGCCTATGCCCAACAGTGGGATATTAAAGTTTGAAGCGTACTTTGTTGAGGAGAGCTCCCTTGAGGAACCTCAAAGATGAGAGGTTTATGCAAGTACAACTTTTTTCAATCAACAACAAAACAACTTCATTTATAAAATTTATTTAAAATACATTTGAAATAAAAGATTTACTTTAAAAAAAAAGCTGAAGTACATTATTTCCAAATTCAGCGTTATTTCATAAAATCAATGCGAAATTCAAAGACTAAAGAACTCAGTCCCATCTAAAAATATCTCAGTGATTTATCACTTTCGTATTTCGGTAACAAGACATTTTTCGTTGAGTTCTTTCAACCGGATATAATGTCTGTTTTATCAGCACTTTGTGTTTGGATAAAGTTTTTACTTTGTTTATTATACTAAACACCTGTTCCCTGGAATATCTTAGTACATTTAGGTTTTGCTCTTTTTACATACCATAGTATATTGTTATCGAAAACAAAATAATCTAGGTAGCTTACATATAAGTTTGCAAGGAGGTAGGTCTAGAAAATAGAAAGACCTATCTTTCTATTTTTGCAGACAAGGGTGAAAAGAAAGATTTCATTCAAATATACTTTTTTTTAATAAATATAGCGTGTAAAAAATTTATAAAGGATGAAATACATAGTTATAAAAGGACGAAGAAAATTGGGAAAATTAACTACAGGGCGTTTGATATTTCTCACGTCTTTTGCTTTATATTTCTTGCAACATTTACTTCAGTAGAATTGAATACTCATTGCTGATACGAGACATCCCTCAGGTCAGCTACTTGTAATATAATTAATAATGATTTATTGTTATCTATACAAATATATAAAATTGGAGTGTCTGTTTGTAATATTAAAATAACCGTTTAATGTATACACGGTACATATACCAAAATAACATTTTTTACAATTTTTGTCTGTCTATCTGTCTGTCTATTTGTTCTGGCTAATCTCTAAAACGGCTGGACTGATTTTAACGGGACTTTTACTGGCAGATAGCTGATGTTATAAGGTGTAACTTAGATTACTTTAATTTTGAACCCGCGTATGCTAGCGCAACATACAGTGCTGTGACCTAGCTTTATTATTATAAGCTACACAAAAAAAATATTGACCAATTTTTGAAAATATTATGTGGACGAAACATGTTCTCCGCTAAGCCAATTCAATGAATTTATAGTTATTTTATTCCTGTATATAAAATCATATGGCAAAAATAAATTTAAAACCGCCAACCCGCATTTCAGCAGAGTGGTGGATTAAGTTCTGATCCTTCTCCTAGAGAAGAGGCCTTTGCCCAGCAGTGGGATATTACAGGCTGGAGCATAATAGTAAATATAAAACATTATATCTTACTGAATTACATTGTTTCTGTGTTTTCGATGTTACACGCAAAGAGTTCAATTAATTTACTTGTCTACATATTGTAAGGAAAATTGGCGAGCTTTGTTGGTAATCACTTTTATAGTCTTCGCTCTGATTCAATTTCATTTTAACTTTGTAAGTATAAAGTTGTTAGAATAACTGACAAACTATAAAACCACTTTGTGCGTAAAGAAGTTCTACGTCTGTTTTAGAGTGAAAATCAAAATATCATTAAATTCAATTAGGATAAAAAAGTAATTTTGAATCGCCATTTTGCAAACTCAAATTAGATTAGACTTTAATGAACTTATTGGTGTTTATTTTAAGTTACCACCGATTCGGATTGAAGATTCCGCAGTAAAGAATCATCAAGAAACTCCGTAGTTAATAATTTTAGAAACTGCCGATCGTTATAAATTTTGTTAAGTCTTGCATGAAATGCCTAAGCACAATTTACAACGAAATATTTCTACCTACACATAGGTATTTCACAATTAAGAATGACTTTGAAATCAAAGTTCATCAAGATGTTAATGCTTTAAAACTTTTCAATAGTAGACTTAGAAAAATTATCTTTTTAATTGAGGTAGGGCGCATCAGGAAGTTTCCTGCTCAAAAAATGGAGCAGCCTGACAAGGGTAGTACTTCGACCTTATCACAGCTAATTAATATCACACGCTATCACTTCAGCTAAATAATACTGGTTTCAAGTAGTGTTGTGTTCCTGTGGTGAATAAGGTGACCAGAGCTCCTGGGGGAAATTGGGGGTAAGGTCAGCCACGCCCTTGTGATGCTCCTTGTGTAGCAGACGTCTATAAGCTTCGGTAATCGCTTACCATCAGGTGAGCAATACGCTTATTTGCCAACTCAGTTATATAAAAAAAATCTAACACCAAAAGTATTCAACAATATTTTTTTTTTTGTTAAAACAGTGTGGATATATAAATAATCAGCTGTCACGTTCATCAAAATCATTCTTAACTATTTAATCAACATAATTAGATACACTTATCATCTTAAATTAATAAAGTTTTCTTTCAAAACTACTTACAACTAAAACGTTACAGAGATTCTCTATAACTCCCCATCTAAATTAAATTATTTAGAGATAGCGAAACTAAACTGTCTCTCAATCATAATATAATTAATTACTCCGACACTTTGTTTCCTAAGTCATAACGGCTGTTTTAAGAGCAATTATGCAAATAGGTGAAGTATTTACGTAAACATACGGTGAGTGAGTCTGGTTACGGAGATAGTCCTACTGGATGAGTTAAATGAGAAATAAGAATTAAAACCAAAATCAAAAATAACTTTATTCAAATTGGGTTCAGAAGCACCTTCAAATCTACTTTGACTAGCCCGTTGGCGCAGTTTGTAGTGACCATAATGTGAGTGATATTTATTAATTCATTTAAAATTTAAAACATGATCTTACAAATTGAAATTTTAATTATATTATAGTTAAAAGTGAAGCTACCACTGATTCGGAATGTAGAATCTGTAGAGAAGAATCAGCAAGAAACTCCGCAGTACCTCTATTAAAAAATTAAACTGTGTTTTAATATACGTTTCAATAATTTTTTCATGAACTTTGTATCGTCATCATTACTCTACAATAATTATTATTATTTATTAGAAAACGTAGAGGGCGCCATACCAGACACATCTATAGATCCAAAGATGGCGCTCGATCTAAATAAAAACAACCGATGACAACAGATAATGTGCAGAATAACCACACCAAGGCTTATCCAGAAAACTTAAATCCATGGAAAAGATCCACGGGGTTCCCGTCCTTAGGTTCATTGAACTTCATCTTAAAGGCGTTTTTATACATTTTACGCCTCAAGTTGTAAAAATAACATAAACCTTATTGGTTTCGTTATATTTTCAAAGATTTTTCGTTTCCTGTATGCTACTTTCACACTTATTTTGTTCTAATTTAAATATATTTCGCATATTTAGAATGGGATCTTATGTAGACGTTTTTTTGAATTATGTTTTATTAAAAAGCTAAGCTTTGGACGATTTTTAATAAATCACGCTAGAATTGCTTAACTAATATGAAGTATTGAAGTACGTTTATACATAATTATAATATACTAGCTGACCTGGCGAACTTCGTACCGCTTTATTTTTTTTTTCTCTTAAATATAATAATTACCTATATCAAAATAAAATATAGCCTATCTTTCAAGTTGGCTCAAACTGCACACGGTGTGCAAATTTCATTAAAATTGGTTAAGTGGTTTAGGAGTCCATTGAGGACAAACATTGTGACACGAGATTTATATAATTATTAAGATGTACATATCACATTCAGGTTTTCAATATCACTTAGAGACTTAGACTTACTTTAGAAGACTTACTTTAGACTTAAATTGGTCATCATTAATTGGCTACAATCAAGAATTCAATCAATTAAATTTTACAATAATAGGTACCAAAGAAACCAATAGACAATGTCATGCCCTTAACTAATTGTAAAAGGCAGAATACAGCGTTAATTTTTGCTTTTATTTATTAGAGGGGTACAATCGTAAAAGGTATACATAGTACATTCAGCCTGTATCATCAGGAGAAGGATCGGAGCTTAATCCACCACGCTGCTCCAATGCGGGTTTTCGGATATATTCCCTAATATGAGTAACGATCGCTATCAGGTGTACATGATAGCAACCGGGACCGACGGCTTAACGTGCTCTCCGAGGCACGGTGGGGAGACCCACAAGGACTGCACAAAGACCAGGCCACGGCAAACATCTGTATGGCCAATACAAATGCTGTCGTGTGCGGGAATCGAACCCGCAACCGCCCGCGCAACAGTCAATCGCAATCCAGTGCTGTGACCACTGCGCCAACGCGGAGGGCGTCTTAAACATTTACGTAACTTAAAAAAATAAAGCTAGCTAAGAAAACTACTTACAAGATCATCTCCAGTATCAAAGTCACAGCCCATCCTAAACTTGACGACATTCTGCGGAGAGTCGTTGTCAACCAAATCATCCACGCTCTGTGCCAGCACCACCGACACGTGGGTTCGGTTCACGTCTCTGTATGTGAAGAGATTTGCGTCATCCTTCCGGTCCACGGATTGGATGACCAGGTTCTTTCTGAAATAGATGGAAAAAATGTATTAAGTAAAAGATGTACTGTCAGTCTGTCAACCCGCATTAGAGCAGCGTGGTGGATTAAGCTCTGATCCTTATCCTACACTAGCTGTGCCCCGCGCTTTCACACGTGTTCAATTTGAGAAAAAATAAAAGCCTAAAGCCTTCCTCGATAAATAGGCTATCTAACATTGAAAGGATTTTTAAAATCGGACCAGTAGTTTCCGAGATTAGCGCGTTCAAACAAACAAACAAACTCTTCTATTAGTTGATTGGGTATTTGAAAATAACTTACTATATGAATAGCGTAAAAAAGTAAACAATAGTAAAGTGCGTATGAAATCGACCATAATATTAATGGTAATACAATAACAACTATTATTTTATTATATATACATTTTTGTACACAAAACTGAATAAAAAGTTTAACCTTTGAACCTACATAATTATAATATTAAAAAAAAATGCTTTAAGAAATACTGCCATCTTCAGTTATAAGAACGTAGGTACTTCGCTGTGACAGTCAAAGGTATTATTAACGTAAGTTAAAACTTGACTACTAGGTTTCAAGGAAAGCTGCTAGATGGCGCTGAGACTAAATTATTTGATAATACAATTTTTAGGGACGAACACCATCTATTTATTTTATTTGACACTAGCGAGTGACTTCGGCTTTTAGCAGGTAGTCTGTTATTTACTTATTTATTCATCTTACAGTTAGTGAAAGCAAAGGGTACTTCTTAAATTGGCATATGGACCTTTCCTCTGTTCAAAATGTAACGGAATTTAGTAATAACAGTAAAATATAATTAATTAACACAATTTATAATGATCTTAACGGCCTGACAAATAATAATGAATTTAAGAAATTAATATTAACACATTGACAAGATAATGACATTAGATTTATTTCTTTGGTAAAAAATTAAGAATGCAATGACTTCTGGGAACAATTTGATAAAATATAACTATAAAACAATATAACTTAACTACTAGGATATATAATGTTTTTAGATTAGGTATATTAACTGCCTAACAAAGAATTAAATAAACAATTGATAAAGTAATGGATATAATTAAATTATAATGTAAATTTTTGACAAGAATAAATGACGTTTGATGGGAAAAAATATCAACTTTTTATGAGTCAAGGGAGTAAATTTAAATCTTAGAATGCTTGAACAAAAAAATATAACATATTGTCACAATTATAATAAAAATTAAAAAATAAAAAAGTTTTGGAATGTATCTGATAAAGCAATATTAATAGAAATCATCAAGTAAAAATGGATGTCAATTGTATCAATTATAAAGATGCCTGATGAAGGTCGAATAAAGATCGAAACGTCGCATAATTTATGATTTGATTATTTGATTGGCAACCTCAGTCCACTTCCCTACTAAATTCGAACAACAATAGTATGAAATAATGGACACAATGATAAGTAATAATTGTAGGTATTTAAGATGTTTGCAAATAAGGGCTTGCCGGCTTGAATACTTAAACTTACGTAATTAGTCAATTAAGAAGTAATATGATGTTAAAGACATTTTCAAAAGCTCATGGTTGTATTCGTATTACCTAATGTTTTTAATGCAAAATGTCAAATGTTAAAAGTTATGCTTTGTAGACGGGCGTTTTAAACGTGACGTTTTTAGTTCTTTTTTTGTTTATGACATACTTAATACTACTATAAATATTACTAATTAAAGTAAACAAAATAAAATACAGAATCCGTTCAGATTATATATTTCATATCCATTAAAACAAAAAAACTGCGAGAGAGGACTCTTTATATATGCAGAAATGTTAAATATATAAAATTATGAAAAATACAGTAAATAAATAAATATTTGATTATTTGTTATTATGTTTTTTTTCTTTTTTTTTTTTTATGTTACTAAGTCGACAAACAAGCGTACGGCTCACCTGATGGTAAGTGACTACCGTAGCCTATAGACGCCTGCAACACCAGAAGCGTCGCAAGCGCGTTGCCGACCCTATCCCCAATCCCCCCAGGAGCTCTGGTCACCTTACTCACCAACAGGAACACAATACTGCTTGAAAACAGAATTATTTAGCTGTGGTCTTCTGTAAGGTCGAGGTACTTCCCCAGTCGGGCTGCTCCATATTTTGAGCAGGAAATTTCCTGCTGTGCCCTACCTCAGTTAAAGTGAACCGCAAAAAATATCATATTTTTAATTTCAAATTAGAACCAAAGAAATTGCATCGTTTTTTTAGCCCATCGTTTTTCCAGCGTTTTAAAAATCGCTCGTTTGTGTTAAATCTTAAGTATGTAACATACGAATATAACTATCGCACTTTTACTCTCACCGTGTTGAGCAACAAGTGTGTCATTATAATACCTGTGAGAGGAAAATTGGACAATATCTTTTGTTGGTATTGTATCAAGACCACTTTACAAATGTCAGACTGACGGGTCAGCGATATTTTCTCTTACAAATTTGAGTAAATTGCAGAAGCTATAAAACATATAATGGAAAGTTAATTTCATTTTTATTGAGGTTACTATTGTTTAACACTATTTAGTACGAGAAGCTGTGGCCTGTGATCCCGCTTGTTATCCACTACAGCCTATCACAGTCCACTGTTGGACATAGGCCTCGACAAGTTCGCGCCCGACATTATGACGCGAACTCATGTGTTTTGCCCATAGTCACCACGCTGGGCAGGCGGGTTGGTGACCGCAGGGCTGGCTTTGTCGCACCGAAGACGCTGCTGCCCGTCTTTGGCCTGTGTATTTCAAAGCCAGCATGGATGGTTATCCCGCCATCCGTCGGCTTTTTAAGTTCCAAGGTGGTAGTGGAACTGTGTTATCCCTTAGTCGCCTCTTACGACACCCACGGGAAGAGAGGGGGTGCAGTGGCTACATTCTTTAGTGCCGTAACACGCTTGTTATGTGAATCAATAAAAAATATTTTATTCCTTTTTTTAAAGCCCTTTGTTTACGTTTAATACTTCAGACATTTTTTTTATTACATAAAATATGTTTTTTATTACCTGTGGTAAGTTCGTGCTGTTTTTATATTACCTGTCAAGTAAACAAAAACACAGCGAGGCGCCAGTTGCGATTCACTAATTAGATAATTAATCAACATTACCGCACGTGCTCATTGCACGTTAAAGAGTAATTAGGACGCGTTACTTTTGTTTATGAGATTACGTTTTCAACAACATGTTTGCGCAGAAATTAAACTAGCTCTTAGGTAACAACGGGTTCGATCCTGGTTATGACGAAAATATTGTCGGTGTTTTTGTGTATATTTGTATTCGGATACAGGATTCCATTCCTGGGCTATAAGCGTTTAGTTATTTTCATTTCAGTAGCTCCGAAGCTACTACATCGACAACATTTTGGGTATTATACTGACGCTTTTAATGAACTTATTAAAAAATGCATTATTAGCGATTACTCAAAAAGTACTTGTCAGATCTCGATTAAATTTAAATGGGACCACATGACACGGACCATCATTCGATAAAAAAAATCATCGAAATCGGTCCATCCAGTCATAAATTATGAGGTAATAAACACAAAAATGTTGCGTGCGTACAAAGTACACATGTCAGAAGTGAAACATCTTTGGCAAACTAATTAAAAAAACTAATTTAAAAAAAAAAAAAACGAATTGAAAATACAAAAAAAAGAATTTAAAATACAAAAAAAAAGCTAACGTCACGCGGTGTTCCCAGGTTGGTTACATACAAGTACTGACCGTCATGACGCTGCCGCGTTACCGGTCGTTCAAATTTTACCCCTCATGCACCTAAAGAAGTTTTCACTTCAAAAAACAGTCGAATCGAGAACCTCCTTTTTTGAAGTCGGTTAAAAATCATAACAATACCTAGACAATCAATCATATAGTTGACATATACCAGTAATTGTGTAACGTGAATTAACGCGTTAAACAGAACGTGAAAGAGCGAGTTTCGTTGCGAGCCCCGCGTAACGCACTATCGGGAAGACTTATCAAACGCAACCTGTTCGATATACGCGAACAATTTACTGAATAAATGTGAAAGTTAATATTGCAGTTAAACTGATTTATACACGCTTGGCTTGGGGAGTAAGCTGGCGAATGCGTGACGAAAGCGTTACGAAAAGTGTGATTAGACGAGGCAAACGGAGCAAGAGAGAGGTACAAACACACATTTTCTTGCTCTCTTTCTCTCATAACCAGTTACATTTCATATATCTAAGATACAGTGCAGACCTATATTGCTAAAGAAGTTTTACTTCAGTCTTGTGGTCTAATGCGCACTAGTTTTTTATTTTTATTTTAAATAAATTAATATTGAAGCTTTTTGAATACTCAGTGAATAAGTAAGTGGTACGAAAAAATCACACACTGAAAAACAATTCATGAATATTGAAATCATACACAAAAGTACATTATTCCTGACAAGTCGCATTGTTTCGTTGACTTTAATTCCATTAAAAGTATGAAAAAAATTAGTTAATTAAATTATTGATTTCCGTCAAGAGGTGGCTTACAATAATTTTATTTAAAAGCGTTTGCTTAGATTATTTTAACCTTAATAAAATAAAAGAGTAAAAAAATAAAAATAAATAGTAGGTAATTATCTTTTAAATTCTTTTATAAAACAGTTTATACTCTTTGTTACACATTCACAACTGCGAATATATTTGCATAAACGTATAAACTATTTTCCCATAATGTACAAAAGGGGTTTCCAAATAGTCTTGAAATTAACCAACTTCGTGACAGAGGTACTGTGTCCTCGTTCTCATGGCTATGGTCTATGTTACGTCATCTGATCCTAGATATGGATATCGTGAAATTTTATTTTGAAGAGATTGAGATACGAGGTATAACAACTGCATTTATGTTAATATACTTCATGATCTTCAGATCTTTATGTTTTCAAAAACTAATGTTATATCATAATTATACAGCACTATATGAATGTGGCACATTTAAAAATACTGAAAACGCCTCATAACCAGACTTCAAGCAAAAATACGTTTAAGGTCTTCTCTAGACATTTGACTTTTTATTATAAGCCATAATAATCTATATGAAACGATTTACGTGATAATGATTTTGACTACTATATTTTTGAAGTGTTCAGAGAATTCGAGGAGAACCTTCGAAAATCGTAGTGACGACTAGTGCGTTTGTTAATTTTTTTTTCGTCTACTTACGTTGTATTACTCGTTGATGTAATTGAAGTCTGTTTTTTTTCGTTTGCGAGCAAACAATATTATTTATCTGTTGGATACCATCATATGTTAGAAAGCTTTTAACTGAGGTAGGGCACAGCAGGAAATTTCCTGCTCAAAATATGGAGCAGCCCGACTGGGGTAGTACCTCGACCTTACAGAAGACCACAGCTAAATAATACCGTTTTCAAGCAGTATTGTGTTCCTGTTGGTGAGTAAGGTGACCAGAGCTCCTGGGGGGATTGGGGATAGGGTCGGCAACGCGCTTGCGACGCTTCTGGTGTTGCAGGCGTCTATAGGCTACGGTCTTACCATACCATCAGGTGAGCCGTACGCTTGTTTGCCAACCTAGTTACATAAAAAAAAAAGCTTAAATGACTACATTACTAAAATCTGTCGAATGAAATAACGTTAACACTACCAAGTATAACTCATCAAACGGACATAAATGTCAATAAAAATGTGTAAAACGAGCATTATTATAATTAACCGGTGGAAAGTTAACTTTATAGTTATTAATAGTAATCATTTAATTGAAAGTTTTCATCGCTATTTTATGGCTCGATTATAAATATTTAACTTTCGATTCAGACGACTAATAATTAATAAGTTAACACTAACCGAGAACTACAATATTACATAAGTTGCACGTTTTAACTTAATTTTCCAATTAGATTCGTAAAGTGAAATCAAAACCTTATAAAGAAAGTTGACCGACCCGACCACGATAGAGATTAAGACACAGGAAATACTATACATTTATATACATAAAAATTCAAGTATACCTAAATCACATCAAAATAATGCCTTCGTCAAATTGGATTTTTAACCGACTTCCCAAAAAGGAGGAACCTCCTGCATGCCAATTACAGCCCTTAAATTAAAAATATTAATGAAATTGCAACGTCAGTGTGGGAATTGCAAAGAAACCATGAATTGCAAACTTACTAAATATAATGTCTTTTTTTTTAAGAAAATGAAACAAGTAAAATTACGTATCGTCTTTTTAAAAAATTGAAAGTTTTGTTATGCATGTTGACTGGCCAGCTCAGTTAGCAGCCACCCTGTCTAGGGTCGTTAGTTGCGCCACTGTTCAAAATCGCTCTGTTATTCAAGATATGTAGTTATTGTTTTTAACACGCTTTTATTAGCTTGACCTGTATGTATGTATGTATGTATGTAACGGAATCTTTGAACTTCAATTTCACCTACTTCTCGGAGTCTGATTAACTTGGAAATTTGCACAGGGGTCAAGGGCCGATTACAATTCAATAATAATCTCATAACTTTATGTTAAAGTCAACGCGCTTTTATTTCTATTCAAGTGTATATTAAAGCATAGCTTATTGACCTTCTATAATAGCCCCTTTTTTAAAGTACAAATAATAATATTGGTTTTGAGTATATCCTGTTTTATTTGACCTCAAAAAAAGAGGGATACTTGCCTACTAAGGCGGAAAGGGGGCGTCCATAAATTACGTGAGGTGTTTTTTTTAATTTTCTGCCCCTCCCTCCCCCCCTGGTGAGATGTCGTGAGATTTTATTCAACCCCCTCCCCCATCTCCCAATCTCACGTGAGATTTTTCAAAATGTGAGTTTCTTACGTAAACGTGTTGGATTGTTATTGTAAAAAGAAAAAAACAAATTTGCTTCGTGCTTTTATTTACGACTAGTTATGACTAGTAATCAATGTTGCTGAGAGTTTAATTATAAGTGTAATAAAAATTTAACAATAGAATACTTAAATCGTAACTACTTAGATTAAAAAAGAGTATGTACTCTAATTCAGTCCATGGAGAATCATGCACGGTCTCAAGAGAGACTATTGGAACCAACATGTCCATATGATTTTCAGTAAAATCATCTGATCCTGCAACTTCGTTCTGATCTAGCCACTCTAAGCTATTGGCACTTGCACAAAGTAATTCATTAGCTCGTCTTGTGACAATCCGTGTGGGTCGCACTTTTCGGAACATACGCGCTTGCTTAGCTGGTGCAATGTGGGCTGATCGTCTGTGCTCTGCAGCTCTTGTGCTAGATGCAAAGTAAATACCGCATGTACTGCAGCATCTTTTCTCCAAATCATCACGTACACTTGGGCAATAGAGATCATAAGGCGTGCTGATGAAGGCATTCAGCGGTTGAATCGGTAGGCAGTGGCGTATTAGAAATGGAGCAAATGACTTTCCGTCATGCTCTTTAAAGTCCGGAATTGTCAAATGTCCATCAACTTGAGTGATAGGGTACGGAGGTGGCTGAAAACGGTCGTGAAGAATCATATGCAGATCACTCCGGCGTGGGCTGCAGCACTTCTGGTCATCGCATTTTACAACCTAGAAAAAATTAATAACAATTTCCCTTTGTAACTCTTAATAAAAATTTGTTAATATTCGTGCTCGTTAAAAAATAAAAAAAAATGAAATAGGCACGCATAAAAATTTGATATAAACCAACTGCCAATGTACCTGGAGTAAATATTGGCTCTCTCTAACGTGCTCAGTGTACCATTCTTCGCCTGGCAGGTCTGGAACGCTGGAAGTGTCATTATTCGGGTCTATATATTCAGCAACAACTTCGTGCCCGTCAATGCAAACTGCAGACCATATTTCAGCCAAAATATCCCCTGCCTTTTTGAAATTATCTATTTGATATATTAAATATATTAAAATTTATATATTTGAATATATTAAATGTATAACGTCGAAGTATGAATGAAATTATTTTCTATTGAACGAATTAGTGAATGATCTTTATCGTATTACGATTACGCTTAAGATTAAATCTTATGCATGTACAATCTGGATTAAATGGACCAAAATAGTATAATTTTTTTTTGTTTCAATCAGAAAAAAAATTGCGTGATATTTGCCGAGACCCCCCCTCTCTCCAACGTAAGATTAGATGAGATTTGACTCGACCCCCTCCCCCCCTTAAACACCTCACGTAATTTATGGACGCCCCCAAAGTAGCCTAACATTAAATACCTACGTATAAGTATGACTATAATGTGGCACATGTGAGGATAGATGGCTCCTTATGTGTTTTTCTTACCAAAATTATTTAATTTTCCAAGGAAAGGGCATTTTCCTAGAAAATCAAAATACGTCAATTGCGATTGGCTGTTGCGCGGGTGGTTGCAGGTTCGATCCCCGCACACAACAGCATTTGTATTGGCCATACAGATGTTTGCCGTGGTCTGGGTGTTTGTGCAGTCCTTGTGGGTCTCCTTACCGTGCCTCGGAGAGCACGTTAAGCCGTCGGTCCTGGTTATTATCATGTACAACTGATAGCGATCGTTACTCATAGTAAGGAATATATCCGCCAACCCGCAATGGAGCAGCGTGGTGAATTAAGCTCCGATCCTTCTTCTACATGGGGAAGAGGCCTATGCCCAACAGTGGGATATTACAGGCTGAATCGAATGTTAAATCGAATCAAAATACAATCGGATAAGTAGTAGATTATTTTATTTGTTCAACAAAGTATACAATTTCAAATCGATGACATAGCTAGATAACTTACCTAGGATGGACTTCAACTTGTAAGACTTCTTCTCCAACGCTGAGGTTCTCCGGTATTCTCACGAACTTGAGGTACTCGCCCGCCGGGTAGAAGTTGCAGCCTGAGAACAGAAGAGTCACTTCACTATCCGTGTGAGAATAACCTTTTTTAAAGAGTATTCTGGTTAATTTATGGGCTTTATTATTTTGAAATAAATCAACTTCAATCTATAATACACTCAAGACTAGCTATTTTAAGAATATTTTAAAGTTTTTACTTTTAAAAATAATTTTTAATACTGCTATAAATGAGATTTTTGCTGTATATATTACTCTTTAATTATACATATATTTAAAGCATTTAACGTTATTACGACACCACTACGTCACATTAAAACCTTTTTTACAGAAAAAAATGCTTATTTTGCTAGTGATATACCGAATCATAATTATATTATATAATCGATTGTTGGATAGATTGATTCGGCCCGTAAGATACCCCTGCTGAGCATATTCATATTATTCTTCCATGTAAGAAAAGGGTCTTACATCAGAATAGCATAATATAGAGTCTGTATCCACTTCAGCCTATCACAGTCCACTGTTGGACATAGGCCTCCACAAGTTCGCGCCCGACATTATGACGCGAACTCATGTGTTTTCCCATAGTCACCATGCTGGGCAGGCGGGTTAGTGACCGCAGGGTTAGCTTTGTCGCACCGAAGACGCTGCTGCCCGTCTTTGGCATGTGTATTTCAAAGCCAGCATGGATGGTTATCCCGCCATCCGTCGGCTTTTTAAGTTCCAAGGTGGTAGTAGAACTGTGTTATCCCTTAGTCGCCTCTTACGACACCCACGGGAAGAGAGGGGGTGGCTACATTCTTTAGTGCCGTAAACCACACAGCACAGAGTCTGTATGGATAATACAAATATCTTAACTACAAGACAAATTAACAACAGCAGCCATACAAAGTTCTTGTCACACCATTACAATAGTTCTCTGAATAGAAGTGTCCTATTTGTTACTGTCAATATGACCATGTAAAAACATGTCTGACATATTGCTGCAATTCATGCATGGGAAACAAATTGAAAGTACCGTTCATTGATAAGACGCATTGTTGAGAAATCTGGTCTTGATTGAGAAAGCTTATCTCGAAGATAAATGTGTTTAGTGAACGTAGTATGCAGACAGTTTCAACCTTGTCGCCGCTGACGGCGGTCGCCGAGACCCAGAGACAAATGAGCAATACTTAGAAGCGTCGATATGAGTCCAGCAATTGTAACAAAACTTACATTTATCCTAGAGATGTGCGCAATGTCATATCGATAAATGAGACTGATATGTCTTCATATATAAAAATATAAGAACCTTTTTTATATGTATTTAATATAATTATTTGTAATACACATCTGAACATATTGTAATGCTTCACAAAGTAACAAAGTTTTGTATAGAGGGTCCAGAAATACAAAAAGTCATATGAATATAAATGAAATAAAATAAATTAAAAAGTAATAACCATGACTTTTGATCATGTATGTAATTTTAAAAATTAAATTTAATCGTATGAATGCGCGAACCAAAAAATATCCTAATGTATAAGTGTATTGAAATGTAGATTACATAATTCGTACTAAGTGGTCAATTATCAAAAATATTTTAGACACCCAAAATTAGTCTGAAACGTAATTCACGTAAGTAATACAAAAAATAACCACCGGTTACATAATAGCCATCTCATTGGTGATTTACGGTTGCGTCACGGTCCAGCGATCTGTTCTTTTTACTTTCAATCAAATATTTGATGAACCTGATGTACCGTGAAATTTTTTACCGCAAAAATTACTCGAAGATTCACCGTAAAATCTAACCGTGCAGCTCTTGTCTTTGTTGTTTTTATCATTGCCTTATTTTGGTTACTTTTTCAATACTTGATTCGATAAATTGAAAGTTAAATTAAATTTCGATTTTTTAGACTTTTTTAAACTATTTTTAGATCGTACGGTTCATTTAATGTACTTCTTTATGGCTATACTGTAATGCTCAATCATTTAGTAATTGTACCCAGTTGAGGGTAAGCGACGCGAACAGCGTAAGAACGAGCATTATTACTGTTATCTTTGATATAGGTCTGTCGAATACCAATTTTATCACAGAAGTCGCGAAAAATCAGAAATAAGAAATTACTCAGCTAAAAAAATAAAACATTGACGTAACCAATTGTTATCCAACTCAACGTTTTTTCAAAGAATACTCATAGAGTATTCCTAGGGCCTTCTATCCTAGTTTTCCCTTCATCGTTTTACCAAAAATCTTTGAAACAACCATTGGAATCCTTACATGGATGATTTCAAATGCGCGAAATTTTTCCACATCATGTCACATCAATATCCACCTTCTGCCGTTTGTGATCTATCCATTGAGATGATTACCAAAGATCACAAAATACATCAATTAGTTTTGTTTATTTGTACTGTAATTACTTTTCGAAATCAAATTTAATACCGCATTTATTTGAAACGTAAAATTTTACCGACCATTCTTCAGAAGTATCAGGTAAATATTATTATTCCATATAGGTACAGCTATTATTTATTATTCAATGTTTCACTTTTACGATTTCTTTCAGAAACTAAATCAATCTGTATAAATAACTTTCTGCACATATTCTATCCGTTTATGTGTTATCAACACGCAATATAAGCCTTCAATTGTATATTTGATGTTATTTCTATTGTAACGCACCGATCATGTGAGAATCAAACAGTGAATTTCAAAATATTACAAATATTGCAAAATTTCAGATTACCCTCAGTACAATACCGGACAAAAAACAGTCATTTGAATTCTGTATTGAGTAATACGAATCTATGGGAAGCATAGAAAATCTTGCAAGAGTCCATTAGTCACGGCTGCTCGTAATTTGAAAATTGTAAACCCAATAAGGAAATTTAGGCTCCGATGATCACTGATTTATGACGAAAAATAATTTTAGTATTACTTGGAATACTGGTGTTATTTTTTCATTAGTTTTCTGGTAAAATGATGTAACCAAGTGAATTGACACTTCGGTAAGTATAGCGTTTAAGCATTTATAGTTATAAATTGATTTTTTACTATTAACTTTTAGACAACATAATTTTATTATTATTATATATTGCTCTTATTCTGACATTCCTGCTAGCACGTTTTTGTGTTAAAAAAAAATATGATCATGTCGTTAACGTTTTTAGAATTGGATGATATTTTATACGATTATTTAATTTACTTTTTTTTTTTTCAATTTACAGGATGGTCTAGACTTCCGTCGAGAATTAAATACTTTAGAATATACATTTTATTTTGTCTCAAACTAAAAATTAATTACGACGAATTAAAATGGCTAAAATATGAACAGTCGTCTAAAAGGTAGAAAAGTAGTTATGTATAAGAATTGTTCACTCGAATTTTGAGTGAATTTGTGATAATATAGACCACTTTAATAATTTTTTGTCATATTGAACGAGCTTTGGATTTTCCTTAGCAACCATCCGAAGTCCGGATAGACTAGTAATATAATCATTTAACGCAATTCTTATTTTGATTATTATATTGCACACTTTTAAGGCCCCAATAGTACATACATACTCTTTTTTATTTAATGAAAACTTTATTGCCAAAAAATATAAAGAACTAGCTTCTTCACGCGACTTCGTCGGCGTGGACTCCGCTCCTATCGGTCTTAGCGTGATGATATATAGCCTATAGCCTTCCTCGATAAATGGGCTATCTAACACTGAAAGAGTTAATTTTTCAAATCGGCCCAGTAGTTCCAGAGATTACCGCGTTCAAACAAACAAACAACCAAACAAACAAACTCTTCAGCTTTATGTATATTAGTATAGATTTAGAACCATTAAAAAGGTATGATATCTATACTAATATATAAAGCTGAAGAGTTTGTTTGATTGTTTGTTTGTTTGTTTGAACGCGGTAATCTCTGGTTCTACTGGGCCGATTTGAAAAATTCTTTCAGTGTTAGATAGCCCATTTATCGAGGAAGGCTATAGGCTATGTATCATCACGTTAAGACCAATAGGAGCGGAGTCCACGCCGACGAAGTCGCGCGCAGAAGCTAGTAATAATATAAGTTTGCAAAGGCTACTTTATTGCTTATAGCAAACTCGTGCGAGACCCTTCTTAATATAATACTGGGCTTAAAAAACTCAATATATGCATCCATCAATGATACATCGCCCGTTCCGGTTGTTATCACAAACGCCGTTATAGTAGAAATTATACAAACTTAACTTAAATTCAAATGGTACATGTGTGACCATTATGAATTCAGAAGATAAGGCCATTGACTCAAAAATGATATTAAGTGCACTGAACTGATAACAATGCATACGATTTCAGGTACTGAAGGTATATGTAACATAGTAGGCGCAGTAGTGACTTTCAGCGACTAAAATTATTATGCTCATAAGACAATACAAAATTCTAGGGTTGCTAGAGTGTAAGTCTTTTACTTGCTACCATTATTCTTAATAACACGTATCTTTTCTATATATATAAAAATGAATCGCTAAATGTGTTGCTAACATTGAAGTAATATGTACTAAATGGTTGCTAAGCGCAAATCTCGAGAGCGGCTGAACCGATTTCGCTAATTCTTTTTTTATAATATTCCTTGAATTACGAGGATGGTTCTTATTGAGATAAAAATTTTAAAAATTCCTTAAAAAGGTTAAAAACAATACTTTTCTATATTTACTTAAAAGTCAATTGAACTTTAATACCATACCATAAAGTTTAAGTGTTAGTGGAGGGGTTCCGAGATAATCGACTGTTAGGCGGTACGAAGTTCGCCGGGTCAGCTAGTTATATATAAAACTAAAATAGCTCAACAAAAACTGTATGGTTTTTGTTGAGCTACTCGAGTCTACTACTTGAGAAAACTATACAATATTCAGAAATCGTTACCTAAAACCACTCTTAGCAAGAAAGTTTCTAAGAAAATCATTAGTTTAATTTTTTATATCACTGGGACTGCAAAACTTATGGTAGGTATTAATAAAATCGTTGTATTGGATAACAATTTTATTTGATAAAGGTATTTTGCACAACATATAGATCAGCCTGATTGTGGAATAACCTCAATCTTTCAAAAGAGCACAAAACCAAACAAGAGCGCTCACAAGTAGTGTGGTCTTCCTGTGCAAGCCGGAGTTTCTGGCAATTGTCAGTTGAGGCAAGATCGAGGCATAGGCCTCTTTCACCATGTAGGAGAAGGATCATAGCTTAATCCACCACGCTGCTCCAATGCGGGTTGACGGATGTATTCCTTACTATGAGTAACGATCGCTATCAGGTGTACATGATAACAACCGGGACCGACGGCTTAAAGTGCTCTCCGAAACGCGGCGGGGAGACCCACAAGGACTGCACAAACACCCAGACCACGGCAAACATCTGTATGGCCAATACAAATGTTTGTCATGTGCGGCACAAGCCAGTGCTGTGACCGTTGCGCCAACGCGTCGTCAGCTTTCGCCAACGCGTCGTCAGCATTTCAAGACTCATGCTCTATCTTACAGCTACTGTAACCAATTGGACCTTCTATACCCTAGTGCTGCAAAGAAAACGATATTACAGCTCAGTACAGTTACAGCATCAACTGCTCTTTTACAGGATAACATCATCTTTAACCATTATAATACTGACGTGTCATCAAGATATTCAGCGATACTGCAATGACCTTCAGGCAAACATCCTCAAACAATACGCATTATCTGATCTTAAGAACAATGAGGAAGGTTACATAATGAAGATTCCCAATCTTTCAATTGGAATGTATATTTTCCCATAAATTAATGTGTCTAAAACACAAGCTTTTGGTTATCGCTAATGGTGGTTCTGATTCAATGATAAATAGCGAATGAATGAAATTATTAGGTTTTTTATTATAGGCTCAGATCTTGAGGTAATGTTTAGGATATTACTTAGACACTATCGTTGATTGTTTTGTTATCGCGTTTCGTTGTTGAATGGATGGTTCTTTCTAGATCTTTCTAGGTATTTTTTGTCTTATTCTTCCTTACTTCACCTTTGTTTTGACTTTGAAAAAAAATATTCTTCCTGTTCCTTATAGTTTTAGCACAGGTGTTTATTTTATTTACTTACTTTGTGTGCCATTTGTCATTTACTTTGTATCAGTTATTTGTATCAATAGTTGGTAAAGAAACTTTTACTAGTAAAATACTACAGATTTTTCTTTTGTAAAGTTGAATAAAGAAGATTTACTTCAAAATATCGAGTGTCATACATTTCAATATCGAACAATCGAGATATCGTCCAAAAACTAATAGTAATATGTAGCGATATTTATAAACTAGCGACCCGCCCCGGCTTTGCACGGTTGCAAAAACTATCATTGTTCCTCTACTATATTATGCATGTATTATACATTTAAACCATCATCTGGAATCACACTATTTCCTAAAGAAAACCGCATCAAAATCCGTTGCGTAGTTTTGAAGATCTAAGCACATATAGGGACAGACAGACAGCGGGAAGCGAATTTGTTTTATACTATGTAGTGATAGTAATAATAATATCGATGTTTTAGCAACAGTCCTAGTACATAGTAACCTAGTATATATTAATATAAATTTATATATTATTATTATAAATTTATATTATATATTTATACTAGCTGCTGCCCGCGACGTCGTCTGCGTGCGTTCACTGCTCGTTCCCCGTAGGTGATAGCGTGATAATATGTAGCCTATGTTCTGACCCGACTTCTTAATAATATTCGTGCCAAATTTGAAGTAAATCCATGCAGTACTTTTTGAGTTTATCCCGGACATACATTTGAAGAAATAAAGGTTCACTGCTCGTTCCCCGTAGGTGATAGCGTGATAATATATAGCCTATGTTCTGACCCGACTTCTTAACAATATTCGTGCCAAATTTGAAGTAAATCCATGCAGTACTTTTTGAGTTTATCCCGGACATACATACAGACAAACAGACAAACAGACAAACAGACAAACAGACAAAAATTCTAAAAACTATATTTTTGGCTTCGGTATCGATTGTAGATCACACCCCAAGTATTCTTTTAAAAAAATATTCAATGTACAGTTTTGACTTTTCTACCATTTTATTATATGTATAGATTATATATTATAGCGTTGCGGTTTTACCATCGTATAGTTTTTATGACTTAAATAACGATGTTAATTCTAAGGGGTAATTCATCGTTTTATTGCTGTATTTTATACAATTTTCACGAGAAAATAAGACGAGGAGATAAGTTTTGATGCCGTGTGAAGAAAAACAGTATAATTCTTAGTTCAAGGTGTATTTTAATGAGATATCATACATTGTAGGTAAAGAAATCTAGCTTGTCTGCTTTCTAGAAAGGCTCAATAAAATGTAACCCTGTAATCTGTCTTGTGAAGCCTATCATCTCGCATCTGCTGGAAGGTTCGGACCTTAAACACTGGTTAATGGACTTTTGTTATAGTTTAAAGAAACCATTTTTTAAATGTTTTTACAAACTTGTGTTTCAAAAGTGGTAGGTTAGTACAATTGTGTTGTTTTTAACCAACTTTAAAAACGAGGAGGTTTTCAATTCGATTGTATCAGTCTGTTTTTAAGTAGGGTAATTCAGGGTGATAATATGGCCGTATTTTTTAAGGGAAAATTTGATATAGTTATTACAAATATAAATGAAAATCTCCATTATATAATAAATCTTATATTAATCAACTTTGGTTTACGGACATTGGTTACGATTGAGAACAATTAGGTTTTTTTTTAATAAAAGATATATCCACGGACTTATAGTGCCCGTGCTTTTGTTATTCCAATTTTTATATAATAAAACATGCATTGGTACTGTACTGCAACATAAGTAAACCTAAATAACTAGACTTAGAAACAACGTGAGTCCACTGACCAAAACTATTCTATAATATAATTTTGTTATATATTTACACTTAATTGCTAACTACAATAACTACTAATTGTAGAACAATTAGGTTTATCTATGATTTTCTTTTTAATACAAATTTTAAGTTTATTCTCAGTGAATATAGTATTTCAAATTCCACAAAATTCTTCCTAGGAAATTCCATTGTTATTAGACTAGTATTTCCAATAATAAGTCCCTCTTTTCCGATACCGCCCTTGGCCTTCCTTCGAAGCTTTATAATTTCAACGCCGATAACCAACAATTCACGGTATAACCTTAACAACTTCACAAAACCCGCTGCTGTGTCAAATACTATAATATTTCTAACTGCTATTTAGGTTCATCATTCACTGACCAATGCGTTATTAGAGCTATACTATACTATAGACAGGCACAATTACATGCGATAAGATGTACTCATCTTTTATTTAATAGGTGTTTAATTTATTTTTTTAATACAGCCATAATAGACTTTACTAAAAACGTTTATTTTTGTATTTTTGACGTTAATCGCTTTTTATTGCGCATTTGGTCGATTTAGTAAATATAAGATATAAATATATTTTTTAATATTTCTGTTTTGATTTCATGTTTAGATTTTGTGATTCGATCTTCTTTTTAGCTTAAATGATAACTAACTTTTTTATATAAAACATGGTCGGGTTGGCAAACAAGCATATGGCACGCCTACAACACCAGAAGCATCGCATCGCCATTGCCGAACCTACCCGCAATCCCCCCAAGAGCTCTCTTTAGGTACTCATCACAGGAACACAACACTGCTTGAAAACAGTATTATTTAGCTGTGATCTTCTGTAAGATCGAGGTACTTCTCCAGTCGGTCTGCTCCAGATTTTGGGCAGGATATATTCTGCTGTGCCCCACCTAAGTTAACTATTTTCAGCCATAGAAATTGTAAACAACACATACCGAAGTCAAACTCATAAAAATTTGTTAAAAAAATCAGTACCTACTTTAGCCATTAAATTAGATTTATAAGTATTAAAATATATGAAAAATTAAGTCAATATACACAACCATAGTATTAACCTTATGTAATATCGCGTCACTACGTGTGAAAAATCAGCTTTACGATAGGCATCAAGTTCTAACGGTTTTGACGATGAAGGGCATAGCTTTAAGTGCGCTTATAATTTACCAACCGAAACAAAAAGAAGTGATATGAAATCGCATTTTATTTTTATTTTGTATACTTAGTGTTATACATTTTTCCTTTCTTTCTGCACCTATTATTTTAAGAGAGTAGTTTATAAAGTAGTAAAGTGGCTTCACATGCGTTGTTGATTAAAAAAGATTATGAATGGAATTGGAAAATACTGTCATTTTCAAGCTATGTTGTGATCCTGTGGTGAGTAAGGTAATCAGAGTTCCTGGGGGGGATTAGGAGGTAGGGCCGGCAACACACTTGCGATGCTTCTGGTGTTGCAGGCGTCTATAAGCTACGGTAATCGCTTACTATCAGGTGAGCCGCAGACCTACTTGGTAGATCTAATTGTATAAAAAAGTCAATGCAAAAATAATAAACAAACTTAACAGTACAACCTAGATAAAAATACAATACACTATCTACAATCTAAACAAGTTAAACATTCAAAAACATTTTCTATCAAAGCAACCGTCAAGTATTTACATAATCATTACTTTCCTCAGTTCTCAGAGGAACCCGTTTCGCGATTACCATATTACTGAACTCGCTACAGTTAAGTGAAAATATAAGTACTTCACATTCAAGGAAGTAATTAACGATATATAAGACAGATCAGGAAGCTGGGGATTTAGAAAGTGAGAAGTTAAAATTTAAAAATGATTTAAATACAATTCATCTAATTAAAAGATTATGTAGATAATTGTACGCTCTGATTAGCTGAGGCTGTGATTTTATTCGCGAAAACCGTCCCTTTCATTATGCGTCTAATTTAAAACATGTACGCGATCTTCAGAAGAGTTATCACTACATATTATAAAACTAAGTCTCTTCCCGCTGTCTGTCTGTCTGTATATATGCTTAGATCTTTAAAACTACGCAACGGATTTTGATGCGGTTTTCTTAATTAAATAGAGTGATTCCAGAGGAAGGTTTATATGTGTAATACATGCATAATGTAGTAGAGGAACACTGATAGTTTTAAAGTTTTCTAATGTGATGTCGTAAATAAACACATTTTTTGCGCTTTAATTGCAAATATTTATTTTATATTTTATATTTAGTATCAGCATTGCACCCGTGCGAAGCCGGAGCGGGTCGCTAGTTTTGGAAATATAATTGTGTTTGCTAGTAAAAAAATTACATTGTTGTGAACGAAGGAACGAAAGAAATTTCAAGAGAATACGCATTATTAGAGATAACTCAAAAAGTTCTTGTTAAGTCTTGTTTAAATTTAAATAGGATTACAAGACAAGCACCAGGTTTTGATTGAAAAAAGAATATTATCGCGGTTTATTAAATGTTTTTTTTTTATTTCCCACATTTCGGATATTTTACAGCAACCATGGTCACGGGAGGACTGAGTTGTCAGACGTCCTAACGTTACAAAGTTATTCGAAACGTCGGGAATTTAAAAAACTTAATAAACCGCGATAAAATCCGAAAAAGTTGTTTCATTTTAATGAGTAAAATTCGCGTAAACATTAGAAAACAATAAATATTAAAAAAATTGCGTGCGCACAAAGTACACATGTCAGAACTCAGAAGTGAAACTTCTTTGGCAAACAAATTAAAAAAAAACTAATTCAAAAAACTAATTTAAAATACAAAAAAAAACTAACTGAAAAAAGCCAACCTCACGCGGTGTTCCCAGGCGGTCACCCATCCAAGTACTGGACGTCATGACGCTGTTGCGTTAACGGTCGCTCAAATTTTACCCCTCATGCGCCTAAAGAATTTTCACTTCAAAAAGAATCATTGAAATCCGTCCACCCAGTAAAAAGTTATGAGAAATACACAAAAACATAAATCGGCCAAGTGCGAGTCGGACTCGCGCACGAAGGGTTCCGTTATTCCGTACCATTGACTAAACTAAATATAAGTAAATGTTCTGTTATATATTTATTTAATTGTGACGCCATCTATGCCACTATTAGAAAACTATTATTAGTCTATCGACGAAGTTTTCCTAATATCTAATAGATGTCGTTGGAGACTAATAAAAAACAAAAATAATTATCGCCCCCCTTTAATATTTATTTTATTTTGTTTTTAGTATTTTTTGTTATAGCGGCAACAGAAATACATAATTTGTGAAAATTTCAACTGTCTAGCTATCGCCGTTCTTGAGATACAGCCTGGTGACAGACGGACGGACGGACGGACGGACGAACGGACGGACGGACGGACAGCGAAGTCTTAGTAATAGGGTCCCGTTTTGACCCTTTGGGTACGGAAGCCTAAAAATGTAGTCGAATTTGAAAACCTCCTTTTTTGAAGTCTGAAACTGTTCGATGAAATTGAAGTCGGTTTTTTTCGTTTTGCGAGCAAATACAATATTATTTGTTGACTGTAATTCCTGTGTCATTACTGCGACGATAATCTCATCAATGTCACGAGTCTACGAGTAGTATACACATTGGAACCGATTAATCTAAGTACCTACACATTTGATTCGTTTATTGTGCGAATAGAATAAATAGGCTTTAAAATAAATAAAATTGTGAGACCTTCGTGGTAGGAAAGTAGAAAAGCGCAGTGGAAAGTGAACTCGTGGGCAACGGGACGAAACGAAGCGAGTTAAGTAAGGTCGAGATCACATCTCGTTCGAACCTCCAGATGATATTTACTTACCGGTTTCGTATAATATTACTGCGTGTATAATTATACTGAATGTATAATTTTACTGCTTTTAATTAAATGTCTGATAAAATGTATGAAATATTAAATATACTTAATATATTGAAAATTAACTAAAATAAACGTTACAAAATATTGAATTGAATTTGTCTGTTGTGAAGGTTTGAGATATTTTGGAAAGGTTTTTTTTTAATGATTTTAAGAAGATAAGTTAGATGTAGGATATTCTTAATTAATAAATAAGATATTTACATACAAAATAACAAAATTAAGTATTGTTTGTGTGACGTAAAGTCGCGTGCCTAACTAATTAAATTTGTTCTAATATTTAACTAAAATTCATTGCTTTAAATTAGGTTCAACGGAATATAAAAAAATGTTTTTGATATAACTATTATTATGCTTTTAAATTGCTATTTAAAATAAATTAAACATTATTAAATATCAAAAATAAGTTATCACATAAAAATAATAACGTTATCTTCACATAACAATTATTATAATTAGTTATATTATAAGTTATTCCATATGTGCGTTAAATATTCATATCTTTATGTAACCGATTACAATTATTACATACAAAAGTAAATCTTATTAAGTTTGTGTAAAAACGAAAGTTGTTGAACTTGTTCGATGGGTTTGTAGGCATTCGTGACCATAACGGTCGGTTGAAACCATGTTGAAACTAGTTTTTTAGCGTGACTCCATCACCCTGGAATACCGTTTAGGGTTTCATTTCATAACTTTCTAATCAAGACGTTTAACTTCTAAAGGTCATTGCCGTACACAAATCTCGTAATTATACTGCATTGTTTAGCGTAATACATTTTTTATTTCTACTCCAATTCCACTGTCACTAATTACTCATATAAAGACTCTTTTTACTGACAGAGGTAGGGCACAGCAGGAAATATCCTGCTCAAATCTGGGGCAGCCCGACTGGGGTAGTACCTCGACCTTACAGAAGATCACAGCCAAATAATACTGCTTTCAAGCAGTGTTGTGTTCCTGTGGTGAGTAAGGTGACTAAAGCTCCTGGGGGGGGGGGGATTGGGAATAGAGTCTGCAACGCGCTTGCGATGCTTCTGGTGTTGCAAGCGTCTATAAGCTACGGTAATCCCTTATCATCAGGTGAGCAGTACGCGTGTTTGCCGACCTAATTGTATAAAAGAAAAAAAAAACAAAAGAAATAGAGCTACAACTTTGCTATATTTTTATTCATTTTTGATTTTCATATTATTTTTTTCTATGTCAGAGCAAACACAATTCTAAGAGATATTTTTTTCTTCTCCGCCGTGTGAAGCTTACAGGGTATCACATTCTACTTATTTATAAAATGCGAAAGTTTGTGAGGATGATGAGGTGTATGTATGTGTGTATGTATATATATTTGTTACTCTTTCACGCAAAAACTACTGAACCAATTTTGATGAAACTTCTTATGTAGATAGCTGGAAATTTAGAAAAACATATAGGCTACTTTACTTTATCCCGTTACTTTTATCTCGATATTCCCACGTTATCGGAAATCGCGCGGGTAAAACCACGTGACGAAGCTAGTATTCCATATACGTGTTTATTACCGTCAGTACAACTCATTTCCTTTTCATTATTTCTCAACATCCTTTCCCAAAGTTTGTCTACAAGCGATCTTTTAGCGATAACATCGCATTGCAATACAACAAATGCAATAATTGCATTTGTATTGCGACAATTGTCGTCTAACGTATCTTGTGCAAGTTAAAAGTTTTTAATTTTGCAATTATTAAAATATATTACCGTTAATATTACTAACTTTGGTAAAAGTTATGGTAAAAAATATCGAGAAGGTCAAATCAATTATATGAATTTAATACATGAACAAATATTAGTTTACCGTTTTATATATCATTAAGTTGGTTAAATTAACATAAAATGCGAATGAAATCTTAAAGTAATTGTTTAAATTGTTAATAAAAAGTTATTTAATTTTTTTTATTAGTACCAAAAGCTACTTAGATCTTCGTGACCGACGTGTAATAGGCATTACGACAATTATCTGTCAGTACGTGTGGTCTATTCGAGTGAAATCGACTCGAACAACAAAAAAAAAATAAAACTAGTTAAGTGTGTACTGAATTTGCTCTAACGGGTTCCGTGTCAATTGATATTTCTATTCCAATAAAAAATAAAAAGCATATAATATAAATATTTTTTAATTATGAATTAAAATGTATCAAAAATAATTGTGTTTGCTCGTAAATAAAAAAAAATTGACTTCAATTACCTACATCACTACTTTGAAACTTTCGCGTTGCATTATTATATTTTAATGTTCACTCGGGGATTAACGCGAACAAAATTTTTGAGGTAAAATATATTACCTTGGGGCCTGACGTTTCGTCTAGGTTACACCAGCCGTGGTCGCAGGCAGACTCCATGTCTGTAAGGTCCGAGTTAATCCCCATGTGAACATTAAAATTCAATTACATCGACAAGTAAAAGAATGAAGGTAGGTAGATGAAAAAACAGTTAAGCAAATACGCGTTATTAAAGATAACTCATAAGGTACTCATCACATCTCGACTTAATTTAAATGAGACCACATGACAATCATCAAAATCGATTGACCCAGTAAAAAGTTCTGAGGTAACATACATAACAAACGTACAGTCTAATTGAGAACCTCCTCATAAAGAAACACACATTAACAAAAATTTTAAAAATACAGTCGAATTGATAACAACCTTCTTTTTGAAAGTCGGTTGAAAAGAGTAGAACAAAAAACTAAAATAACCAAAGAACAAAAGTTCAAAAGAACTTTCGAATCGTCATTTTGAAAATTAGGTAAACATTTAAAAGTGAAAATTTACTCTCACCATTTTTTCCTAACGCGCCAAAAGAAGTATAACTTCAATAACAAAAACTTTGTGATAGTTTTTGATATCTACAACGATTCCTGTGCTATATCGCGATACTAACAAACAGACAGCGAAACGTTACGAAAAGGTTACAAATTATAAATATGGAACTCTAAAAAAATTAACAAAGCACTTAGATTAAAGATAGTGAGTGGATATACATCAAGTTGTGCAATAATTCTAATTACATTCACAAAAATGCTTTTGTTCTGTGATTCTTAATGTACTTATTTCCGACAGTCCGTCAGAATAGCTATATTATGCAATTATTTTAGTACACTTATATCTATATACAAGTTTTTTTTTGAGTTAAAATCTTTTACCATGAAGTATTGCATTATAGACTTTTTTAAATTTTCTTTTCTGCATTATATTTACATATCGATTGATTCATCCTGTAATATCCCACTGACGGGGCATAATCCTCTTACTCCATGTGGGAGAAGTGTCGCAGCCCACCATGCTGCTCCACTGTGGTTTGTTGGATACATTCCCTACTATGAGCAACGATTGCTATCGGTCGGGAAACTCACAAAGACAGATACCCAGACCTGAGGGATGTAATGATACTCCTATGGGGTGACCTAAGACCCATTATCATATCCTGGTCACGGCACCAATTGAAACGATCTACTATGCGCTCTGGTGACTAATCATCATGTTTATGATAATCCTGGTCACGGCACCAATTGAAACGATCTACTATGCGCTCTGGTGACTATTCATCATGTTTATGATAATCCTGGTCACGGCACCATTTTGTAATGATACTCCTATGGGGTGACCTAAGACCCATTATCATATCCTGGTCACGGCACCAATTGAAACGATCTACTATGCGCTCTGGTGACTAATCATCATGTTTATGATAATCCTGGTCACGGCACCATTGTGACTATACCTAAGGATGACCTATGACCCATTATCATGTCCATACAAATTGTAATGATCTTTGTACCGATACTATACTATATTATACTATGGGGTGTGCTGAAAAAGACCCCAACATATATAAATTTATAACATCCTGGTCACGAAGACCAATTTGTAACACTATCATGGTAGTGGCGTTACAAGCTAATATTAAGCTTAAGAGGATATCAATTATCTTTGGCCTTATGAATGCGATCGTCTAGTATAAAGAAGGACTCTACGTTGTGTTGTTTTTTGTTTCAGAGTAACTTCAGTTCTTTTTATGGTATGCCGAAGGAAAGACATAGTATATGTTATTAGAAGCCTTGATTTCTATATAAACTCTTAACTAACATCCTACCTAGCCATTAATTTAAGATAACATCTCTGCACAATGACATTAAATTACTGAAATTAATTTATCCTAAAATTTAATTGAAAGATTTTTACACTTACCAGTGATATAAATGCTATAGATAACTATCTCCTGGAATACTATTAAAAGGAAAGAAAGATATTAAACTTTATAACACCTTATTAGTAAATTATTTAGGAATTAATAAAATTTAGTAAATTAGAACCGTTAAGAATAAATAGTAATAGACTTATTTATTTAGAAATAACTATCACCTATTGTTTAACTAAATATCTGACGTCTCCTTAAGAATGTGTAAATTATAATTGCTAATATTTTTAGTGAATCTAGATAGCTAAAATAGAATTAAAGTTAAATAATTATATATATAGGATATTCTATAACGACATTGATTAATTGAATAGTGTCTAAGTTTCTTTTACATGTATTTTTAGTTCAAACCTGATATAATAGATAGATTCTAATAACTCTAAACAAATGAAATAGATAAAATATATAAGTAATTGAAATAATGATTAAATACATATTATATAGTTATTAATTATCTTGAAATAATTTATTCAGTTAATAAATTATCTCAGATAATTGTGAAAAATAATGTGTAGTGTTTGTTTGTATGTGTTAATCTGTTAGGATAGGTTTTATAGGCATTAAGGAATTAAAAGGCCGAGTTCAGCTGAACCCGGGGGGTCGCAACCACCAAGCCCCTCCGACCCCAACCGATCCACACCGTGCTGAAGGCTCTAAATTAAATTAGGCACAACGTTGGTGCTATCAAATCAAAAGAAAGGTAGCAGGTAGGAAATGAGAGGTCCCAATTTTCTACAGTAAGTTAGACGGAAATATATCCTGTCTAACAAATGCTTGTTTCATATCGCCGCAGCACAATCATGCAAGGACTGTATTTGAGTAATCCCTTGGGACGTCATATAGACATAGCCAGTGAATTACTAGAGTTGATGTAATTACTAAGCTGTAATCAGACATGGTATTAAGATGTGTTCCACGTGAACAAAAGGAGATTGTGTCTACTGATCTTTTCATTGTGTGCTTACTAGCCCATACGGGAACTTCGGTCACACAACTACTTTGAAATTCGATCACGAAACCTACTACTTTTGCCACAATTGGATTGTGTAGTGTAATTTCCCATAGGAAAGACCTACTGAGTTACGGGTCTATAGTCAGCTATATTGTCAAGCCTCGCCACCATTGTGAGATGGGTCGTCGGCGACTAGCGACTGGCGACAGCGTAACCTTTCGAGTGTCCTATAAGGAAAATAAGAATAATTAAAGGTTTAAGACCAACATGTAGAGTAGGTGTATTGTGTAGGTTTGTCCTTGCATGACTCACAGCATTCAATGAAACAGCATTCATTAACCAGAATAGGTTGTTCAATTGAAACATTGAACCAGTAATTAAGTTGTTAAACATTTGAATATATCAGGCTCTCTTAGGAACTGAATGGATTTATCAAAGGACATAGTAGTGTCGAGAGATAAATAAAACAACTAAATATAACATATTCATTTACTCAATCAGAATCTCTGAGAGTATCTCATTTTCACAAGGAAGAGAGAATGTATATTTAATAGGTTTTATGATCCATCAATGTTTGTATGTTTGAAAAACACAAGAGGACTTGATTAAGGCTTGGCTTAAATCTCAGTAAATCCGCCTTAGGACTTAACAGAGACTGTCCACAAAAATTAGCAATAAATTAATTGGAAAAGTGAATATGTTTCTCTATTAGTCTAAAATAGAACTTCATACCACTGTCCAAAACTAAATTACTAACCTTTGTTGCAGTTCAAACATCGACCATACACTACGTGTTTGGTGGAGTTTGTCCAATGTCTCTCATCAAAGATGAGGAATTCTTATCAAAGATAAGCAAACATACGTATAGTATTTACCAAGAACATAGTTCAGTTAGGCAAACACAAACGCAGAGGTTGGTAGGAAGTACTCGCAACTTTCTTTACTAGATAGACCTAGATTAGGAACCACCTAGCATCGATGACGCGAAGAGCTGTGGCTTAGACAGGCCTTGCCTTATAGGGGAAACCTATAATAAAACACTGGCGAATACAAACATTTATGGATTCACCTTAACATAGTTTATATAGTTCAATGAAAGTCATCGTGAAATTGAGACACTCCAGTCTACCAGATACCTCGTTTTGACACTTATTTAAGAACATAAGTTCTTAGATCAATGTTCAAAACTACAATAGTTGTGTAATGTCAAAGTTCAGTGTGTAATTACCTCATCTTAGAATGTATTCAAGAGCTAAAAGTATCCTTGAACTCATTCAAGACTACAAACCACCTGTGTTACCTCGCTCCAACATATTTTTAAGATCTACAAATTCTTAAATTAATGTTTGAACTACAAAGTTTGTGTAATGTCAAAATGAAGTCAAATACACACATATATATATATATACATATATACATATACATACAATAGAAGCATATTTATATGTAGAGAATATTCAATAAAATACGACAACTAATCATTAGTTTGTTTATAGGTCATATTTTCCTAGAATTATTCACCACTCTATTTACTTCCAAAGTAATGACATAGTAAAATCTCATTTCATTATTTAAATACACCCTAACGAAAATCTATTTAACCCTTAATATCTAATATGATAGTTTTAACCAAGATTCATTCAATTTATATATGTACTTTAAAGTATAACGGATGTAATTTCATTTATTCTAACAACATCATATTGTGGTTATGTACTTAAGTTAGATTTTATCAGTTAAATTCAATATAATTATGGTCATAAGGCTTATTTCATAATAATTCCATTCTTAGATCAATCAATAATTAATAATATCAATGTAAACCTTTTCATAATTATTTTATTCAATAATCAATTGATAATTAATAATATCAATGTAAACCTAGATAATAATTCCTTTTCAATAATCAATAATTAATAGTTTCGATGTAAACCTAACTAATAATTCATTGGATATATTTTATTCAATAATCAATTGATAATTAATAATATCAATGTAAACCTAGATAATAATTCCTTTTCAATAATCAATAATTAATAGTTTCGATGTAAACCTAACTAATAATTCATTAGATATCTTTTATTAAAAATCTCCGTAAAAGTTATAAAAATCAGAAAAAAAAACACAACATGCAGAAACCCAAACATGCAAATAAATAAAAAATTAATGCATTCGAACCAATCAGGAGCACTTCATCACAGGTCTTTCACTGAATTTATTTAGCGGATTACAATTAAAATTTTATAATAAAGAATTGCACTTAATATTAATCAGTAAAATTAAATTAAAACTATTTCGCGGACTAAACTGAAGCTACATAGCCACTCGGCCAGCTTACGCGCTTCGAACTCCGAATTCAAATTTGAATGTCAAACTGACTGCCCCGAATTCAAACTTCCCATCGTATATATTGAAATCTCGCGTCTGTTTTTCCCCCACCCTAACACGTCCACCAATGCGCTCTGCAGTGATACCATACTCACAGCAATTCCCGTGTTTTACGGAAATTCGGTGATCCCCGCGGTACATTGCTGTGTTCAAAAAAAAAATACGGCAATCCCATGTATAATTGTTTCTTCCCAATAATTTAATCGATAGTTTATAAGTCATTATAGTGCAACACAAAACCAAGGAATAAAATTATTTCAAAAAACAAGGAATAAAGTTATTACTTCCTCAATAATTTGAACTTTACTGGCTGTAAGCACTTTTATCCGATCCAAAGGAAATTGCGTAAATCAATTAAACAAAACACAATAAAAGATAAACAATAAAAGGGAAAAACAAATACACATTGAATAAAGCTGAAGAAAAAAATTGTTAGTTACGATAAATTTGTATGACGGTTGTGGAGAATAATGTATTATTCAACCGATTTCGAAAGGGAAATTATTTAACCGATTATTGTCATTTTTAACCTTACGTGTTAATGTAAAGTAAATACACGTCAGTTTTGTAGTTTTTATTCCAAACAAGGTAATTGAAAATCTTGCGATGGCAACCCTGGCGTAATGTGAGTCCAACAAAAAAAACCCACTCACATGCTTACCCGAGTCTAGAGCCCTTAGACCCGGGTTCCACTGTTTAATAAAGCTATGCTTTGCTTAATCGAATTTATAATTCGATTCTAATCTTGGCTTTCGTTTAATTATTATTACGAATTATCCGTATGAGAACATAGCAAAGTGCTGTTTTAAGACTTTTCCAGGCAATCCCTTTAAAATTCCTCTCCGTAACAAACATCCTCATACTTCAAGGAACACAAAAAAAAAGAATTAGTGCAATCGGTTCAGCCGTTATTCTCTAACTGCGTTTAGTTTATGTTAGTGAAATGCAATTTCCAGCTCTAAACTTTGTTAAATGCGTAAACCGACTTTATGTCGAACTAATCGCGATTATATCAATCAGTGGAAACTGGCCCTTAGAACATTCCCTCGCATCTGTCAACACAAAATTTTTAAGCCTGTCTCGAATATAAAATTTATCGTCTAATATTTCAACAGAACAGCCAAACTGTTTGAGTTCCCAGCCAATAATTTCTATTCTTAAGTACAACTTAAAACTTGAACCCTTAATGGATTAGAGCAATTTTTGTACATTAACTTGACTGTTTTATGTTTACGTGTCAACTCACATTTCAATTTATGCGCTTGTTATCTCAAGTATAACTAAAATTTATAGACTAATAATTTAGAACCATATACGTTCACTAAAACAGCTGAATTGTGTTTTTTTGTTACGTTACAGGGAATATTTGGATATAACAATATGTAGTTTAAATATAGTATAATTTGTACAGTGCGCCGCGTTGGCGCAACGGTCACAGCACTGGTTTGTGTCTGTTTCACTGGCGGTTGCGGGTTCGATCCCCGCAAATGACAAACATTTGTATTGGCCATACAGACTGATGTGTGCCGTGATCTGGATGTTTGTGAAGTTCTAGTGGGTCTCCCCACCATGTCTTAGAGAGCTCATTAAGCCGTCGGTCCCGGTTGTTATCATGTAACCTGATAGCGATCGTTACTCATAGTAGGAAATATATCCACCAACGTGGATTAGGCTCTGATCCTTCTCCTACATGGGAAAAGAGGCCTATGCCCAGCTGTGGGATATAACAGGCTGAAGAGTAATCTTTGACGAGGAAAAGTATAATCAAGAATTACGTATATCTCAACTTATATCAAGACAGGTCGTAATAAAAGTTCTAATCTAACGGTTCTAGGCGTCAATCGTCTTGTCAAGCATATTTTTTCATATCTCAAACAGTTAGTACTCAAGTTTACGACACAATACACAGCGAGCGAGTAACAATCGGTTGAGAATGCGGAACATGAACGTATCCGATCAGACAATGTTCTCACAAGCTCGCGCCTGCGATTTTACTTGTTTTTGCTAAGTTCGAAGACCGCCACGCGATGCGAGCCCATTAACATTATCCTAGTGTCTTTAAAACTATTCTGTAATACAAGAGAAATATCATTGGATAGAGATAATGCAGTGATTTAAACGCAGATTCCTTTTTTTTCGCATATCTTCCCATATTTTCTTCTCTTTTCCTCTTCTACCTTCGCCTGAGGGATGAAAAGGACAACGCATAACGATGAGTCGAAATATTTAGTATCTGTGTGTGTTGAAAAAGATATAAAAAAAGACTCCGCGCAATGGCATGCCTTCTGCTTAATTGTGTAATGTACCGTTATAAAAATCGCGAGAGAGAAGCCCTGACAGGAACGTTTTTTCCACAGGAATTGAAAAAAATCATCTTCCCCGAAGTGCAAAGGTACGCCACGATACGGTGTTATTAAAATTCTTCATCTTCCTCACATTTTTATCAAGCACCCAAACAAATTTTATCACAAAATAAAAAAAAGATTTAAAAACAAAAAGCTACGAGTAAATAGTACTGGCTAGGTTTAAAAGGAGCTGTTTACCGTTAGCTGATAATTTTGTTAATAATATTATCTATGAGATATATTACTGACAAAGAGATTGGAGCACTTAGGAACAGTTTCACTAACAAACTGCAATTTCGACAAATTAAAAAAAACCGATACTTCTGTTAGATTTAAATATAAGTGAGATAATGATCTAAGACTTATCAAGTGAAAGAGAGAATGATAATATGCCTATTTATGTGTGCATTATCTTTTGAAAGTAATCTTTATAATTATGTTAATACGTGAAAACTATAATTTGTATTATTATTTATATGAAACTATGAAAATCACGCAACCTTTTCTACTTAAAAAAAACTTTAAAACTGTGAAATGTCTAAAAAGTAGAGACTGTAGTTCAAATATAATAATCCTAAATTACCTCTACAATAAAAAATATAAATCGTCCAACAAATCTTGATACTTGACTGTGCATGCGTGTGATTGTATGTGTAATTGTAAACATGCAACTTTGACAAGTGTACCAGTGAGGTGATAGGCGTGCTTCATAAAATGTGAGTTATTGCTATTTACATATAAATTGTTATATTATGTTATCGAGTCACTTCGCATCGTATGTCGTTAGTTCTTCAGAAAAGCACATGAGAAAAGCCTTCGGGACACTTGATTATAGTGACTACTTGGTATTTTTAAATCGAATGGGCTTATCACTTATATCTATGACAGTGAGAACGAGACTGATTATTATAGTTATAATATTCTGAAGGGACCATGAAATCGCCTTCTTAAGAGGTTTTCCTCAAAACTCCCAGACAACGTCAAACATCTGTATGATCTACACCAACAAATTGATGAGTAAATACTTACCAGCTAATAAGTAATTTTTTTTTTTTTTTTGATAACTGCATAAACATTTAGACATAATATCTTGCATTGGTTGTCAGATATATGTTGATTTTGTATTAACTAAATGCACACAAAATTTATTAGAGATTCAGTTTAATTATTGAAAATTTTTACCATAAATGGTAGGTAAATAGAAAATCTTATTATTAACAAATTCTGACACACTGTTGACAGATTTGATCCATTCTTTTATGATTTCATCCTCTAGATGGTGAATAAGGATACAATACGCCAGGTAAGTGGATCTACACATGCCTGTAACACCAAGACCATTACAAGTACGATGTCGACCATATCCCCAACATTCCCCAAGAGATTTAGGTACCTTACTCGCCACAGGAGGACAATACTACGTAAGAGCATTATTATTAATTCGCTGCAATCTTCTGTAAGTTTATTTACTTCGACAGCGTTATTCCAGATTTTGGGCAAGATATTTTACTATTGTTTTTTTTTTATGTAACAAACTCGGCAAACAAGCGTACAGCTCACCCGATGGTAAGCGATTACTGTAGCTTATAGATGCCGGCACCACCAGAAGCATCGCAAACGCGTTGCTGACCTTATCCCCAATCCCCCCCAGGAGCTCTGGTCACCTTACTCAACAACTGGAATACATCACTGCTGAAAAACAGTATTATTTAGCTGTGATCCTCTGTAAGGTCAAGGTACTACCCCAGTCGGGCTGCTCCATATTTTGAGCAGGAAATTTCCTGCTGTTCCCTACCTCAGTTAAACCTTACCTCAATACTGTAACTTAAATATAAACTTCTTGTGCAAACATTCACGGAAATCCCATGTCAAACATAAGCCACTTATTAGAAATGTAGTTTACATGTGTGTAATTTTCGTCATGATTGCAGAAAGTGCGTAACTGACACGTAATTGTACGGTATGGTATTACCACAGATATTGATGTATCGTCGCATGTCTCAAATGAGGAGAGACGCTACCATTATGCTATGGGAACACACCTCTTTCCTTATTTAATAGCTGTTATTTTTTCTTATAGAACTGATTTAGTCCCGTTAGTAGTCAGTGTTGGAACTACTAAGATTATCTTAAGTAATAGCAAACCTTTGACAGGGTAATCTTGCGTTGATGTTTATCGACGTTTATCTTCAGGTAAGCTGTTATAACATACCTCAGAAAATACTGTCATATCGTTTTGTGATAATACGAAATATGTATAGTGGTAAATTTTTTTTTTTTTTTTTTGGTATCGCAGGGTAACCCATTTACGGGTGATATCCAGGACGCCCGGGTAGGCAGTCCTAGACCGTATGTCGGACTCAGCATTTGGGGTGCCACTACCGCACTAAACCCCCTGCGGGAGCCTTCAGCCGCTATACTTGGAGGGTCCCGGATCTGCAGGCAACAGGATCCCTCCAGCGACAGGCTGGCCTCGGCGAAAAGGCCAGACTTCTCCTCCATGGGGACTGTCCGGCTCACCTCTGAACAGTCCCGACGACGCCGTGTCTAGCAGGACCGGGTTCCCATCCCGGCCCGACACGGGCACAGGGGCGTTACTGGAAGCGCATTAAGTAGCGCCTCCTACGCACCCCCATTCGTCGCCCGCGGGTGGAAGCCACGTCGGCGGCCTCCTCTCTCACCCGCTCGTCGGCCTCCTTCTGGGACATTACTGTCTCGCAGAAGGAGACCATCGCCTTCCAGGACTCGTCGTCGCCGAGCATCGCGGTGATGACGCTCGGGAGTGACAAGTCCCCTCCGAGGACCGACGTCATCTCGGGCACACCTCGAGAGTGTGCTGGGCAGAGTCCACCGCCGCGCCACAATCGTGACATTCAGTCGTCGGCCTACTTTGGGCCGTCCGACACAGGTAGTCACCAAAGCAACCGTGCCCGGTGAGAACCTGCGTCAGACGGAAGGTGAGGGGCTTGCGTTTTCGACGCATCCACCGCTCAAGGACCGGGCGCAGGGCAGCCGTTACGCGTGTGCCATACGGCTCCTCCGCCAGGTCCTCCCCCCACCTCCGCATTAGCGCTTCCTGCCCTATCCGGCGCACCCGCAGGATCCCGTCCAACGTGGGGTTCTCACCAAGAGCCCTCCTACCCGAGACGTATGAGTAGGTCTCGGCAAGAACCTCCGCCACATGTATAGTGGTAAATATGGTATGGTATGGTAGTATCAAACCAACAAAACCAACATGAAAGGAGGGGACATTTTAAGCTGGGCAGCCTTAGGTGGCTCTCTTGTCACAATACAGTGAAATACTTATAATTTTTAACCGACTTCCAAAAAAGGAGGAGGTTCTCAATTCGACACGTATGTTTTTTTTTTATGTATGTTAGCTCAGAACTTTTGACTGGGTGGACCGGTTTCGATCAATTTTGTTTTAACTGAAAGGTGTTCCGTGTCATGTGGTCCCATTTTAATTTAATTGAGATCTGACAAGTACTTTTATATTATATCTAATAATGCGTATTTACGTGACTACTTTTTCGTCGACCTACGTTATATTATACCGCATAACTTTTTACTCGGTGTACCGATTTCGATGATTCTTACTTTAATCGAAAGCTAATACTTGTCTTGTAGTCTTGTTTAAATTAGATCGAAAACTGATTATAACTTTTTGAGTAATCTTTAATAGCGCGTATTTACTTGACTATTTTTTCGTCTTATTACGTTGTATTACTTGTCGATGTAATTGAAGTCGGTTTTTCCTTATCTCTCATCCTTTCCTTCCATTCCTCCATTCCTTATATATCATCTTTTACTATAAAACGGGATTAAGACACAATAAATCATTATTATAGAGACAAGAAATATACTTTTGAAGTTAAGAAATTACCAATTAATGCAAAATATAAAGATATAAGAAAATGTGAAAGATCTTAATACACATATAAAATTCAAAATTACGTACTTCATTATAATTTACATAGTACTTGTATATTTTTAGACTAGTGGGTTAAAGATTGACCATAAAATACCATCTATTTTTGCGGTCTCCAAAATTCTATTAAGGTTGTAATCTCGACCACACCGATCAATCTCCTTTGTCTCCTTTCCATTCTAAATTTAAATTGGCACAATAATAAGTACTATTTTAGTACTCTTGAAAGCGAATAGAAATATATAGATCATTGATAATAACTTTCAGTGAAATCTATTTAGTGTGTAGGTATATACCTTTTACCGACTTACACGAGAAAATAGCTTATTAAGTGATTAAAATATAAATTGCACAGGAAATTGTCAATTTAAACGATTTAAGTACTAGCTGATCGAAATCTCATACATAGCAAAGAGATAAATCATTTCTACAGATACTGTAATCGTGCAGGAGTATGAAACTCGAGCTGTCTGTATTTATCCCACCAAAAACATTCTGTAAAAAAACTAGCCAAGTCTCGATGGAGCTGCTTGTTTATCTCTAAAAAGTAATGAAATCTAGACAAAGTCGTACCAAGTCTAAGGTTCATTACTGCGATTTCTTTATTATTATAGTTAATGTTGTGTCACTTGGCCGTTAAAGGGTACACAAGGGTACAAAACTAAGAATAATATCCCATACTGGTATTGGTAATTGGACACTAGTGTCTCATTTTAGGCGGTTGTTGATAACACATGAATTCAGCATTGACAATGCTGCCTTCTGTTCTCTTATTTTTGGAGCGTTAAATCGACCACCGATCTAACATAAAATAGACGTACAGACGGACTTCTATCAATGATTAGAAGTCCGCTGGTACTGGAAATAATTTTTTATACAGTTTGTTTCAGGCTTGCCTATACAAAAGTATTATTGAAATACGCAGCTTTATCAAGCCTACAATTGACTGGTTATTCAATCAACGTTTTCCAAGTGGCAATTTTCCATCGTCAATGGGTAGCAGTTCTGGCGACAGATTGGTGCAATGGTGTCATGTAGCACCTGGTTTTATACCCTAGTGTACCCTTCAACGGCCAAGTCACACAACATTAACTATAATAATAAAGAAATCGCAGTAATGAACCTTAGACTTGGTACGACTTTGTCTAGATTTCATTACTTTTTAGAGATAAACAAGCAGCTCCATCGAGACTTGGCTAGTTTTTTTACAGAATGTTTTTGGTGGGATTTCACTTCTTTTTGTAGAAAGTAGAAACGTGGGCATATTCAGGCATATTGATTTATTTTTTAGAATTTCTTATTTGACACATTTTTTTTCTTTTTAGTAACAGTTTTTTTTATTATTACAATACAAATATTTCTTTTCCTTTCTTCCGGTTCTGATTCTTGTACTTGACGTGTTGGTATCACCACCACTCTTAGTCCAATGCATTATATTTTGACCAAATTTTGAGCGAAATTAATATTTTAGTGTAATTTGTGTAATATTCGAGTAGAATTAAGTTAAGAGAGCAGGCAGAGGGGAGGCATTCGCCCAGCTGTGGGACGCTATAGGCTAGATTAAATTAGAAGATGTGATCTGATTTTTGCAATGACAGTCGATTTTTTTATGTACCAACTAGCTAGGCCTCGCGGTTTCACCCACTGTGATTTGAGGAAAAAAATAGCCTTCCTTCTTCTTAAAGCATAACCTTTCTCTTTAAATAGGCTATCCACCTCAGAGGAATTTTTCAATTCGAATCAATAGTTCTTGAGATTAGCGCGTTTAAACAAACAAACAAACAATTCAACTTTCAGGTTTACAATATTAGTATAGATTAGTACAGATTAAGATATATAAAACATATCTTTTACACTTCCGCGGCGAAAATATTTATATGATTTAAGACTTTGATTGGATTGACAGAATAATCTGGAATTTTTCAAGGAGACCAATTGAATCAATTGAACTTTTTTTGTATCTAATTCAATCAATTGAACTTTCTTTTTTTGTAATCTAATTCTTTTGTACATTTATTATTTATTGTATATTTAAGTAATAGCTTGATAATTTTCCTTAGTTTACACTAAATAAATTTCTGAACGCTCGCATAAATAAATATTTGACAACCAATATGTATAATGTCAATCCGTTTTCATTACTGACATTATTATTAATTTTTAATATCTAAAATACGCCAATATCCGTATATTGTGGATATATGTTGTCGATTCGAAACCTTTATTTAAATACGTTCTTTAATTTAAGGGTAGAGTTTACCATATCGACGAGATGAACATTAAATGTTTGACAGTTACGAAACACGAACATTATATACATATACTTCCATACGAATATTCATTCCCACCTTTCAACCCCTTACACCCTGTTTTTCGCATTATATTTTATGTAAAGGTGGTATATCGATCTCTTCTAATAGTTTGATTGGGCTCTTGTGTTTTTTAATCAGGGTCACCAGGTACTCCAGATCTTCGATTATCCTAGTTTTTATAGTTTTCCCTTTATGTAGCCATTAAACCCTAACTCTGTACCAAATTTCAGCTCTCTGAGTTTATGGGAAGTACTAGTTCTATTTTGATGATCATGAGTGAGTGAGTGAGTGTCGTAAATGCGAAACTTTGCTTTCGCTTAACTTCTGAATTAAATGACCTACAGACTTGAAATTTTGGATTTTAAGTATGTGATTATAGCTTACTCGATGACGAAAATTTCAGCGTTCTGGTCTTATCCAGAGGTTCTCAAATAGGGGCCTGAAAATGCGGCGAAATGGTTCGGGTAAAGGATGGTACGGCAGTGTTTGCTTCGCGCTCGACTTGGCGGGGGCACTGCCGTGCCCCCCGATATAGAAGATTGTATCAACGCTTTTATATATATTTTTATTTGCTTATTTTTTTTCTGATTCATTATTCAATTATTTAGTTTCTTTATGCAACAAGTATGTATATATATAGGTTACTAATATTATAAATCTGAAAAGTTTGTTTGTTTTAATTATTTAAACGCGCTAGTCACAGAAACTACTAGTTCGACTTGAAAATTCTTTCATTCTTTTGCGGATAGTCTCATTTCTAATTCTATCTTAGAGAGAGACCCCAAGCATAGCCCGTTCCATTACACGTTGAGCGAATCTAAGCTTGTGGACTAGTCCCTTCATCAGTGTCCACACGTCTGGGCACCATGTTAAACAACAGGCAGGACGCATTTAAAAACATATTGCACTAGAACTTAAAAGAGCCGGATGTCCACTTTTTTTCCTCTTTTCATCTCCCCTCCACCTCTTTTGTTCCTTTTATTTCCAGTCTGTTCAACAATCCCCTTATTTTAAACTCGACCACATATCTTTGGCTTCTCAGGTATTCCGGATGGTCATAAGTGGCAATTACATAACATCTGGTAGACCGAGTGTTTTTTAAAACATTATTCGTTCTATGCACTGGTCCTTTCTTTTTTTAATATTGTATGAAAACATATGCTGACAATAACGGGAAAATATCACATACTCTGGAAGTAACATTTTCGCGTTAATATAACGTTTGTATTGGCTATATAGATGCTTTTCGTGGTCTGGGCGTTTGTGCTTGTGTTCTTTGGGTATTTCCGGAATCTGACACGATATTTCATCCTTTATTATTTTTATTTCCCCACCCCTTAGAGTTATCTAAAACAGTGTTCCGCAAAGTGTGTACCGCAGCACACTGGTGTACCGTGGTCGTTAATTGGTGTGCCACACAAAAATAAACTTTACGTTAATTGTTGATTAATAATAAATATTATTTCGATGATTATTAATTTAATGTAATCAACATTATTAATGTTACTTAAAAAATGAATTTTTATATGTGGTGTACCTCCGAAATAATCACCTTATCCTTGGTGTAGGTACCTTGAACACAAAAAGCTTGCGGAACACTGATCTAAAACAATGAAAGCCAGAAAAATAATTTTAATTGTAATTTCTACTTTATTTATTGCACGAAATATAACTTAGATATTATTAACACATTATTTAAAAAAATTCACACAGACACTTTTAAGTGCAAAATTGGACAAAAGTACCCACACATACAGTCATACAAACATTGTTGTAAGAAGAAAGCAACAATAACAATCAGAGAAGGTGCAAACGACACACATATATAGCAATTATGTGTTTATTGCATTAGAAATATATGACGAAGTAATAACAATTACACAGCTTATTTCCCGGACACACTTCCAGCAATACAAAACATATCAAAAAGAAAAGAATCATATCAAGTGAATATGAGAAAATTACGTCTAAGTATTCGCGTGAAATGAGGCGGATCCCACGACCGAGTTCAGATCACGTACAATCAAATTTAAACCTTAACACGACTAGTTAAAGCTCAAATTATTATATGGGAATACAAATAAATAAATGCAGATTACATAGACTTTATAACAAATGTGTTAGGGACGAAATCAAGTAACCGAAAAGCAAATAAAAAAATTGTTAACCTTTCGACTAACTACTTCGGCTTAGAAATCCATGGGAGCTATGGATTTGTTTTATGGAATGGGAAATTAAATGGAGGTCATTATTACGTTCTTTAACTAGCTGTGAGACGTGACTCCGCTTGAAGTTTTAGCTCTCTCTTCCTAATACAATACGAGCGGACAGACAGAACATGTACGAGGTTAACAGTATTGATAGCTATTAAACGTAGGTGACTAGTATTGTTAAGTAGAACTTAACCGCTAATTTGATATATCTGCTAACTGTCCAATCTTTTTTTTAACATATCAACTATTTAATTTGTATTCAGATTTCCATCAATTGTCATATTGAACTTGACACAACTAATAAATAAAAATCTGTATTAAAATTATTAATAAAGGTAAGGAAATAAAGGAAAAAAGGAAAGGAAAGGTTAATAAAGGAAAGGAAGGTATCAATATTAAAGGTAAACTTAAATTTACATTTCTATCCATTTTTCTGCGAGAAGTTATAACCATGATTACTTGAAGCACATTAACGGACTTTAAGATGTATTAAGAATTCTAATTGTTATAATATTTAAAGGTTCTGCTTACCAATAAAGATTATAGACTATACTAGATCAGCTTGAGGTTATCTATCTTCATATTTTGGAAGAAATGTGAAATAAAAGTACGTGAAATTGAATGAGCTATCTATCTAATCATGCGTACTACTTTTACCTCAAAGAAGTGTCATTGAATACTAAATAAAACAAAATCAATGAATATTAATAATAACATAAAGAAAATATTATAAAAACGGCGCCAATTATTTAGATGTTTTATAGTATGCCATTATTTTAATAAATCATAATCATAAAAATAGATGGGTATATTTTAACACTTATGAAGATTTAAAACCTCGTGTTTTATGCTTTTAATATATTGATAATTGAAATGAAAACGAAAGCCTTTGAAGTTTTTTAATATCAAATGTAAATGACCTAGACCGCGAGAGAGCCTTCGTATAAAAATTGATTTAAAATTTTTAATGTCCTAACATTTTCACCAATTTCACTCCTTGATCACTCAGACACTATTTGATCTCTACATACTTTTTTTTGAGATTATAATTATAATATCAATGACTTTCATTTACTTGTATAATTATATTAATTCATTTCGTTGTTACACAAATTAAAGGTTGTTATGAATTATAATTAGATTTAGTAGAATTAGTTACAGTTTTTATTTCATTTTTTGAGACTTCACCACTTATTTGTATGTTAATAATAATATTTACTGTACCCGCAACTATGCTTGCATTAAACATTTTACTTAATTTAAAGATGAAAATCTCCCCTTTTCTAGCTGGTAGTATGAACTCATAATGAAACCAAGTTTCGTGCAAATTGATTTCGTAGTTTTGCCGTAAGCCTGATAGATTTTTAAAAATGCAAATTTGACTATAGTATTTTTTTAGAGTACTCTCCTAAAAAATATCTTAAATATATATCTTTGAACCTGTTACAGTTTAATTAAAAGTACAGACATGTTTTTAAAGATGAATATAATATTATTATAATGCTAGTAGCATCTGTCCCTTCTGTATACTAAAGTCACGACAAAAAATGAAATGTACGAGTATTTACAAGATTTTTAAAACAGAAACGCCTATGAAACTCAATGTTTCCTAACCGTACTACCACCCAGACCAGACCCAGACCACCATCATTCAGATAGCTTACAGCTTCTGTAAGACTATTTTTAATTATCTCTTCGACTTCAAGTTAATAACACAATTTTTAAAAAATAGAGCTGCGTTATTTTGGGTAAAATTCCAGTGCACCGTTGGATAATTGAGTTGATATAATATTTCTGAGAACACATTATATATAATGTCAAATTAACCCACTTTACTTGTAACGTACGCGTCACGTCTCAGGCATTACGATTTGATCTCAACGCTCTACATCTCGTTGATCTGTGTCGCTAGATGACTTGTGAGATTGTTGGGAGTTTCGATGTTGTCCCCTGAACTTGGATGGGACTTTATTTTTTACTAGCTAACACTTGCCCACTTCGTTGGGCGTTAATTATATATTTTTGTGATACAAAATATATAGTAAAGTTTTCATCTCGCTCGTATTTCTCCGACTTGATTTACATATACTATTAATTTTCACTGAATTTTTTGTTCAATAAAATATAGCCTATATTACTCCTAAATAGTGTGGCTTTCTGTTACTGAAAGAATTTTCATGATCGGATCAGTATTTGCGAAGATTACCCCCTACAAACAAAGTTAGAAACTTTACCTCTTTATAATATTAGTATAGATTGCTATGCTACGAGTTACAATCTTTGAAGTAACTAGCTTTAGTTGCTACGGTTTGCTTGACTTGCAAATCTTTGTGACGGATACAAAGATATTTGTTGTTTTCTGGGTAAACGGTTGTGTTTGTCTCCTCCGGTCCTAGATTCTCAAGCCACTTTAAGGCCAATGAAGTTAAAACCTTGAATCGTTTATTTATTGTCTTTTAAAGTTTAACAAAATATTGAGCTGGAATTGTTTCCTTCTACTTTATTTTCGAACTGTCAAAGAAACGCTTTTTAACAACATAGAGATACTTAGAACTGTTTCAACGGACATTTTGAACACAGAATGTTTCAATACGACATTGTTTTATTAAAAAAATAATAGATCTATTAATAAATAATAGATCAAATAAGGAAAGATAACATTATAACATGCGTGTAATTACATCGCAGTCATAATCGTCGTAAGCGTTATCAACAGACAAAGCGACGATCTCGCGACGAATCGTTCATTTTTCCACAAATAAGTTCCGCCGGAGAAAGTTGGAAAGTTAATCTTTTAACCTCTGAGCGTAATTAGCTGTTTATAAGACTCGAGTAAGTTGGTAGCAACTGACAGGTCAGGGTATTTTTTTTAATACAACTTGGTCGACAAACAAGCCCGGCTGGACCCTAACCACCATTCCTTCCACCGTTCACCTCACTCACCAACAGGAACACAATATTGCTTGAAAGCAGTATTATTTAGCTGTGGTCTTTTGTAAGGTCGAGGTACTTCCCCAGTCGGGCCGCTCCATATTTTGAGCAGGAAAGTTCCTGCTGTGCCCTACCTCAGTTTCAATTTATAGGTACTGTTGTTTAAAGAATTACAAATTATGTTCAGCCTGTTAAATGAAATTTCATTCACTTATAAAGTTGTTACTATATATAAACTACTATTGTACGTCATATTTATTAGCAAAATCCATAAAAAGTTCCCATGAGGTCAGTTTAACATATTCTTGTTAAAAATTTCTCACTCCAAACTTCAGCGTGTAATTTTGCATAGTATTTTGCAAAACGTGTTAATTTGTTATTTGGTAATCTTTCCTATTATGAATGGAAATATTTTATTTGTTTCATTGTCAAGTAAGTCTAAGGTAATAAAAATTATGTTACAACCTTCATAAAGTCAAAATCAAAATCAAATTCAAAAAAAGCTTTTTTCAAATAATAGGCTTCAAAGCACTTTCGAATCGTCATTTTACAAATTTAAAATTTTAATTAATATAAAATTGAAGCTACCACCGTTTCGGGATGCGGTAAGCATTTAGACTAAGAACGGTCGATCTACGGGGATCTGGGGGGAGAGGGGGGGTGGGGGTGGGGGGACTACCCCCAGTACCACTGCCACACTTTGAAAATCCATGGTTATGGAGATATCTATGATTAAAATTTTGAGATAAGAAGAATTCCGCAGCTTACACACTTTAAAATTTTCACATTTCACACGTAATTTTCACATTTTCCTCGGTATTTTCACATTTCCCGCGTTATTTTAACGTTTTCACAAGTTATTTTCACATTTCACACGTTATTTTTACACAATATTTTCGAATAGAAATACGTAAAAACGATTTCAACTGCAAAATTAACAAACAATACAACTTACGTTAGGTACTCATGTTCCGTTCCGCAGATTTTGCATGTAATTTTCATATTTAACATTTTTACACTTCACTTAACTTCATTTTAGGAGTTTTACATATTATTGTGATGTTTTTACATGGTATTTTAACAATCGATATAACTGATGTTTAATGACTGAGAGATAGTAGATGCTTTGATACAAAAATTACAAAATGGCGCGAACTTATTGTTTCGTTCAAAAGCAATGTAAGGACAAATGCAAAATGTCTAACGCCATACAGCCTTATTTCATATAGAACAAATATAACAAAATTTTCAAAAATTAAAATATAATTATTTGTGATTTTCAGTTGTACCAATATAAACTGATGAATAAATTTTTATTTAATAAGTATTTTAATTCATTAATTATAGTACCTATATACTTCCAGTTTATTTCCGTTGGTGATTTGATTACGCTTCATTGCCAGTCTTAAAAATATAATACTTATCAACAAACAATCGAGTTTAAAATATTTTTAAACGATTTTTTTTAATATCGATTAAAAATATTGTTAAATCAAATTAATAAGAAAAAGTTATCTACAAAAGTGCAATTAGTAATAATAAAAAAGAAACATTTTACTTTGACGAATAATAAACTATTTTGAATACATTGTTATTGAATAAATAAAAAGCAAGGACTTAATTTATTATATTAACTTCGATTATCAATTTAATCGATTATCGATTATCTATTTATTTAAATTAAAAAAAATAACCCTAACCTACCTTACTTCAAAACTAGACCATTTATTAGAAAAATTTCGTGACAAAAAAAAAATAACCCTAACCTATCTAACTTTAAAATAAAACCATTTATCGGCATAGTTATTAATTAAATTTAAAAAAGGTAAGTCTTTAGATTAAGACCCGTAGAGTGTTTAATGACCGATAAACGTATCGGCATAGTTTTTGTGACAGAAACAAAAAAAAATAACCCTAACCTATCTAATTTCAATATTAGACCGTTTATCGGCCTAGTTTTTGTGACAGAAACAAAAAAATAACCCTAACCTATCTAATTTCAATATAAGACCGTTTATAGGCATAGTTTTTGTGACAGAAACAAAAAAAAATAACCCTAACCTATCTAATTTCAATATTAGACCGCTTATCGGCATAGTTTTTGTGACAGAAACAAAAAAAATAACCCTAACCTATCTAATTTCAATATTAGACCGTTTATTGGCATAGTTTTTGTGACAGAAACAAAAAAAAAATAACCCTAACCTATCTAATTTCAATATTAGACCGTTTATCGGCATAGTTTTTGTGACAGAAACAAAAAAAATAACCCTAACCTATCTAATTTCAATATTAGACCGTTTATCGGCATAGTTTTTGTGACAGAAACAAAAAATAAATAACCCTCTCTCTAACTCATTTCAATATTAGACCGTTTATCGGCATAGTTTTTGTGACAGAAACAAAAAATAAATAACCCTCTCTCTAACTCATTTCATAACTCATTTAATAGTATAAGATTACTTATATAATCGATAATCGATTATTAATGTAATCGATTATCGAATATCGATAATGGATTATTAATGTAATCGATTATCGATTATCCATTTATTTGTTTATTAAAAATGATTTTAATGGCAACCCTAAACTACAGACTTCAGACTTATTATTAATGCGAATGAAATTTGAGCGAACGCTAAATTACGCGCCATTTTATTTAAAAGCATATATCTCTCAGTCGTTATTATTAAACATAAGTTGTATCGTTTGTTAAAATAACATGTAAAAATATTAAAATAGTGTTTACTCTTTTAAAGTGAAGTTAAGTGAAATTTTATATGCTAAAAATTACATTTTAATAGCTACGGAACGGAGCATGAGAAACCATGCGTTATCATTAAATATAATTCCATAAGTTGTATCGTTTGTTAAAATAACTTGTAAATACATTAAAATAGTGTTTAAACTCTTTTAAAGTGAAGTTAAGTGAAATTTTATATGTCAAAAATTACATTTTAATAGCTACGGAACAGAGCATGAGTAACCATGAGAGAGAAAAGTGAGTAAAATTTTAACCATAGTTATCTCCATAACCATGGATTTTCAAAGTGTGGCAGTGGTACTGGGGGTAGTCCCCCCCCCCCCCCCCCCCCCCCCCCCCCCCAATCCCCGTAAATCCACCGTTCCTAATCTAAATTTTAGCCCGGGATGCAGATTGTTATATGCAGTTACTCTTTTAAAAATATATACATATAAACTGTGTTTTAATATAAAATTAGTTAAATCTTATATGAAATACAGCGTCACTATATTCACACATCTTTATCATTTTTAAATCCTCCACCGAATAAGCTTTAACTTTTAATTTATTTTTAATATAAACTTTAAATTTATTCCGACACAATTTCAAAATCGTTTTTAGGATTTTATTATACACGCGAATATCGTAACCCAGAAAGAAGACGTTTACTTTTCGCAGTCGGAAACGTGGAGTTATAATATTGTTATTCCTTCTCGTGATTATGCTGCAAGTTTATATTAAAACAATCGATATTCTTGTGAATATACATAATATTGTTAATATGTATCTATATGGATATAATACGTAATATAAGATAAATGCAATAATAAAAATATCTGATTTTTACGTAACAAGTAACATATTAATACTTTACTTATCGCATTATGACTTATCAAAGCGGATTAATCTACACTTTTTATTTTAAAAATCGAGTGGAAGAGTGATAGAAGCGCAAGCGTACAATGAGCGTAACGGGACAATGAGTCATCCTTTTTTAACCGACTTCCAAAAAAGGAGGAGGTTCTCAATTCGACACGTATGTTTTTTTTTTTTTTTTTTTTTTGTATGTTAGTTCAGAACTTTTGACTGGGTGGACCGATTTCGATCAATTTTGTTTTAATTGAAAGGTGTTGCGTGTCATGTGGTCCCATTTTAATTTAATTGAGATCTGACAAGTACTTTTAGAGTTATATCTAATAATGCGTATTTACTTGACTACTTTTTCGTCGACCTACGTTATATTATACCGCATAACTTTTTACTCGGTGTACCGATTTCGATGATTCTTACTTTAATCGAAAGCTAATACTTGTCTTGTAGTCTTGTTTAAATTAGATCGAAAACTGATTACAACTTTTTGAGTAATCTTTAATAGCGCGTATTTACTTGACTATTTTTTCGTCTTATTACGTTGTATTACTTGTCGATGTAATTGAAGTCGGTTTTTTTTCGTTTGCGAGCAAACACAATTATTGTGCATGCAGCTGGCGTTCATCGATTTATTAGACGTTATCACGTCAATAAAATAATCGCGGGACGGGACTCACCCGTAGAATCAAGCGTTCATAGCGACCGTAAAAAATTTATAACGCACTAGCGACCCGCTCCGGCTTCGCACAGGTGCAATGCTGATTATGCTGATACTAAATATAAAATGTGTTTGTTTACGACATCACATTAGAAACCTCTAAAATTATCAGTGTTCCTCTACTATATTATGCATGTATTATAAATATAAACCTTCTTTTTGATTCACTCCATCTATTACAAAAAACCGCATCAAAATCCGTTGCGTAGTTTTAAAGATCTAAGCACATATAGGGACAGACAGCGGGAAGCGACTTTGTTTTATAATATGTATTGATGAAAGAAAGAAAGAAATAAAGAAAAGTTATTTATTGGCCTTAAACACATTATACATCCTGCACAGAAGAACAAATTAATAAATTAAAAAAGAGAAAAATAAGTACAACAGCAAGATAAGAAATAATAAAAAAAACAATAAAAAAACATAAAGCAAGTTCAACAAGGCCAACCAGGTCTCTGACTCAGCATTGCTTAGCAGCAAATATTTGCTGCTAAGGCGCTGTTTTTCAGCCAGAGCCTGACGGGATGATATAGGATTAATCTACTTCTACAATCAAACCGAAACCTCAAACACGTGCATGGTCGTTATAATTTAATTGTAATATAATAACACGTAGTACTCACATCTCGCAGCCTCCACCAACGCGATTAGCAGTAAAACACGAGCGCACATCGTCACAGTACGTTAGACATCAACGCGCGAGCCACTGACATTTTCATACTTAACACGTAACTATTACATTCCATCGGAATATCTTCATTTTCTGCGATATAATCTGTAACAAGGAAATATTTTATTTATTTTCATTATAACATATAGTAACTTAATGATAACTTAACTGACCGTTAACGTAACAGACCATTAAATATTTTTAAATCATATAAAAAAATTTCAATTATGAGTTTGTTTCTTTATCGTGACGCATTTTCGTTTCATCGAAGTTTCAAATCACGACGATTCTAAAGAAGTTCCACTTCAACAAAATAACAAAAAAAAAATTGAAACACGATTTAAAATACAATAAAATTAGATTTTTTAAAGGCATAAAATATACGTATACGATACTAAGCTATACTTACTCTTACTATAAACAAATACTATGTAATATATAAAATAACTTATAAAAGCCATCCAATATAAAAATCACGTAACAACATGAGCGTGTCGGAATAATTAAGCACCCCAATGAACCGTGGCAGATAAACGCGTAACGGGAATCGAATCCGTTATTCGCCGCCTCCCTCGGGCAACGACTGTAATGATCCTTTGTACCGTGCAACTATTAACATTTACTTCATAGTAAATTTTATATAAAACTATTCTATTTATTTAATATTAACCAAAATAAGACATACATACAAAACTGTAATAATATAATTATTTTACGCAAATAATTAATTCTATGTGTTTTTTTGGAGTTTACTCCTTAAGAATCGATTTAAATATAAGGCCCCCGGTGTGAAAAAAATATGAGGAGTAAAATCTACTGAACGAATGACCTCGTTACGTTTTTGTTAATGCTATCTATCGGAACCCTATTGGGTTATTTGATTCGTTTGAACAACTAGTTCGATTTTAAAAATTCTTTCAGTGTTAGATAGCCCATTTATCGAGGAAGGCTAGGATAGGAGCGGAGTCCACGCCGACGAAGTCGCGTGCAGAAGCTATTAATGATTATAAAATTAACCCTTCTATGTAAATCTGATCAATTTCTACTTGAGCAAAGCCGCGGGCAACTGCTAGTAAATCCATATAGCTCGAAAATTGGCATTGTACTCGGTAAATTGTAAAAATATATACTAATACAGGATTTACCATAGTATGTTAAAAAGTGATTCCGTATAAAACCGCGGGTAATCGCTAGTTGTAGTTCAACGACCCGCTCCGTTACACATAATATATTCTTTATTGGAAACTGGTGCAGCAGACGAGTGAAGCTATCGATACATATAATGAAACTATAACGGGTTCATATCTCAGTAGGTATATGCGATCATTTTGAAAATAATGCACAGCAGGAAATATCCTGCTCAAAATCTGGAATAGCCTAACTGTACTGCTACCTAATAATACTGCTTTCAAGCAGTGTTGTGTTCCTGTTGGTCAGTAAGGTGACCAGAGCTCCTGGGGGAATTAGGGGTAGGATCGGCAATGCACTTGCAATGCTTTTGGTGTTGCAGGCGTCTATAAGGTGACTACTAATCGTAGGATTTAGGAAACAGTTTCATGTAATTGGCTAGTTGTGTCTTTTTGCATTTTAAAAAAATATTAGAATTGAAAATAGCATACGTCTAAAATTCAAATGTAGAAGTTAAAAATATTGAAATATTATTAAGCGATTAACTCTCAACGGCACACAGAACAGAAGTACAATATACTCGAGTTTAGGGTCCGTAAACACACAAGACAACCACAAACGCCTTAACTATTAAATATATGCGGTCGATACAAAAATTTATCATCAGTGGTGGCGAAAGCCAGCAACCGTTAGTGCAATAACCCGTTGCTGTGACAACTGGATTGATCTGCCATAATTATTTACTTAGATAGATATAATACAAAAAAATTGGAAACATTTAATACAGAAAGTGAGAATATCATTCTTACAATTAAAGATTTATTTGTAGAATCCGTTCAGCACTCGGATCACAAAAATATTCACTGCTGGATCTTTTCACATTGAAATTTTCTCCAAGACTGACATTACAGTGATTATTCTTACATCTAACCTCTTATTTCAATCTACCCTACAAACATCATTCACTTTAAACATTGCTACATATAAATAACTAGCGACCCGCTCCGGCTTCGCACGGGTGCAATGCTGATACTAAATATAAAATAAATAATATTTGCAATTTCTAAGCGCAAAAAATGTGTTTATTTACGACATCACATTAGAAAACTTTAAAAATATCAGTGTTCCTCTACTATATTATGCATGTATTATACATATAAACCTTCCTATGGAATCACTCTACATACTAAAGAAAACCGCATCAAAATCCGTTACGTAGTTTTTAAGATCTAAGCATACATACAGACAGACAGCGAGAAGCGACTTTGTTTTATAATACGTAGTGATGATAGTGATACATAACAACAATTTAATTACTGTAGTTTTAACATTGGTATTATTACTCAATTATAACAATATTAATACTTGATTATAATAGCTAATTATACTCGATTCTATCATATTAAACACACAGGTCATGACATCGTTAATAATAAAAGACATGTCCACCACTACCACCACTTCAGCCTATCACAGTCCACTGTTGGACATAGGCCTCCACAAGTTCGCGCCCGACATTATGACGCGAACTCATGTGCTTTGCCCATAGTCACCACGCTGGGCAGGCGGGTTGGTGACCGCAGTGCTGGCTTTGTCGCACCGAAGACGCTGCTGCCCGTCTTCGGCCTGTGTATTTCAAAGCTAGCATGGATGGTTATCCCGCCATCCGTCGAAAAAGACATGTACCTAATATTAATTTTTAATATATTTAAAATGAAAACGGGAAACGTTTTACCAATAAAATTATAAAGTGAGGATGCGAAGTATTAAACATTTAACATTTGTTTGTTAATTTGTTTGTTGTTTAATTACAATAATTTTATAACAGACTAATAAACTAGTTCGAAATAGTTTTCATAGATCACTGGGTTTTGGGCGCACGAGTTTCTTGTTCATTTAGTTATTCGACTATAAAGTTTTAAAAATGATTATCAATACAAAAGAAAATAATATGGTTATTTCGTTGCTGCAATTGAGTATTTATTAAACAGCTAAAAAAGTGTTCCGAAATTCCCCCTTTGTCCCTTTACTAAAACCAGTCCAATCAAGCCAGCCAGTCAAGCCAGTAAGTCATGATACTCCAAAGACGATTTACGTTTTAGCCGACTTCCAAAAAAGGAGGAGGTTCTCAATTCGACTGTATTTTTTAATGTAGTCCTCAAAAGGAGATGGGGACTTTTAGGCTAAAATTGTAGTAAGTAAAGATATGCTTTAAAAAATTGTTCATATTTTTTTATTTTAAAATATAAAATATCAGCTCAATTCTGAATCTGGAAGCTGAGAAAAATGAAAAAGATAGTTTTCGTCAAATTCATTGGGTATCGATTTAATTATAATCGATTATAGAATTAAAAAAATAGGTTTCCACTAAGTAATTAACTCAAAGTATTTAGGTACACAATTGAAGTTGTAAACAATAAAGTGTATTTAAATAAAGTTACATTAATATCGAAAATAACAATTAATATCTGATAAACCAAAATGATTATCGATTTCGTATCGATTGAAAATAAATCATATTTTTAATAACAGCTTTGACAGCTGACTGATATTGAAACTGTGTGTCCCGTCATGGTCCCGTCACTCGTTTCATGTAGGTAATCATGTTTATAGTTGTTTAATGTTTTCAGTGTATTCAGATGCGTCCTGAGTCCATTCCTGATATTTATTTGTGGTTTCAAGTGATTGATATTTGTAATGATTTAATATGATAAACATTAGTGCTTCAAGAACTTAGTGATTGGGTTTTTCGTAGATATTGTAACATAACCTCAATTTGACAAAACGTGTAATAACTCCGCTCTCAGATAGCCAAAATATACAGAATTTTCAGCGAGGGATCAATAAGCGTAAATACATTAATTGGTACCATTTTCATTACGTTAAATTTTACGTTAAATTTTGGCCCAAGAATGTATGGAATCGTATCCGTCTCCTTTTATACTGGGTGTATTGATTTTGATGAACTTTTTTTAAGGAAAGGTGGTGCTTATTGTAACGTAACAAATAAACACAATTCAGTTCTAATTTATTAGTGCCATAAATTTTAAGATAACAAACGCATAAATTGAAATGTGAGTTGACACGTAAACATAAAACAGTCATCTTAATGGACAAAAGTTGTTCTATTTTCATTAGGGTCTCAAATTTTAAGTTGTACTTAAGAAAGAAATTTATTGCTGGGAACTGAACAGCTCAATTATCGTGTTAAAATATTAGAGTAATAAATATTATATTCGAGACAAGCTTAAAATTTTGTGTTGACAGATTCGATAAAACGATGATAAGGAAACGTTCTAAAGGGCCAGTTCCACTGATTAAAATAATCGCGATGAGTTCGATGAAAACTCGGTTTACGCGTTTAACGGAGTTAGAGCTGGAAAATGCATTTCACCAACATAAACTGGACGCAGTTAGAGAAAATGAGTTTAAATTCTAAACGACCGATTTTTGGCGTTTAGCTGTGTAAACACGGTTTGTCTAGTGCTTCTAACGGTTTAACCTATTAAAAACAAATCTTGTCAAGTTGTCATATGATAAATTCTGATACTCGAGGTTATAGTAGTGTATCTCTTTTTCATGATTCCTTGAGGTATGGGGATGGTTGTTACGGAGAGAAATTTTAAAAGAAAATTGCCTGAAAAAAGTCTTAAAACAACACTTAGCTGTGTGCCCGTACAGATGATTCGTAATAATAATTAAACGAAAACCAATATTAGAATCGAACTATAAATTCGATTAAGCAAAACATAGCTTTATTAAACGGTGGAACCCGGCCCTAAGCGTTGGGTATTCATGGGATACAGTTTTTTGTTGGACTCACATTACGCCAGGGTTGCCATCACAAGATTTTAAATTACCGTGTTTCGAAATAAAAACTACAAAATTAACGTGTATTTACTTTACATTAACACGTAAGGTTAAAAATGACAATAATCGGTTAAATAATTTCCCTTTTGAAATCGGTTGAATAATACATTATTCTTCGCAGCCGTCATGCAAGTTTATCGTAACTAACATTTTTTTTCTTCGGCTTATTCAATGTGTATTTGTTTTTCCCTTTTATTGTTTATCTTTTGTTGTGTTTTTTGTTTAATTGATTTACGCAATTTCCTTTGGATCGGATAAAAATGCTTACAGCCGGTAAAGCTCAATTTATTGAGGAAGTAATAATTTTATTCCTTGGTTTTGTGTTGCACTATAATGACTTATAAACTATCGTTTAAATTATTAGGAAAAAACAATTACACATTGGATTGTCGTATTTTGAACACAGCAATGAACGTACTGCTGTGTACTGCGGTTATCACAGAATTTCCGTGTAATATGGGAATGGCCGTGAGGATGGGAACACTGCCGGGCGCGTTGGTGGACGTGTTAGGGTGGGGGAAAAACAGACGCGAGATTTGAATATATACGATTGAGATTTTGAATTAGGGGCAGTCAGTTCGACAGTCGGGATTCGATTTTGAATTCGAAGTACAGTAACGAGAGCCCTCGGCTGGCAAAGCTATGGAACTTCTGACTTAGATTAATGATAGAAATACCTAAAAAGTATTTTTTAGATCTGGTTCAGAGATTTCATTAGCGTAAGCTGGCCGAGTGGCAATGTCGCTTCAGTGTAGATCGCGAATTAGTTTTAATTTAATTTTACTGATTATTATTAAGTGCAATTCTTTATTATAAAATTTTAATTGTAATCCGCTAAATAAATTCAGTGAAAGACCTGTGATGAAGCGCTCCTGATTGGTTCGAATGCATTAATTTTATTATTTATTTGCATGTTTGGGTTTCTGCATGTTGTGTTTCTTTTACTGATTTTTATAACTTTTACGGAGATTTTTAATAAAAGATATCTAATGAATTATTAGCTAGGTTTACATCGATACTATTAATTATTGATTAATTACTGAATGAAATTATTATGAAAAGGTTTACATTGATACTATTAATTATTGATTGATTATTGAATGAAATTATTATGAAATAAGCCTTATGACCATAATTATATTGAATTTAACTGATAAAATGAAATCTAATTTAAGTAAATAATCACAATATGATGTTGTTAGAATAAAATGAAATTACATTTGTTTGACTTTAAAGTACATATATAAATTGAATGAATCTTTGGTTAAAACTATCATATTAGATATTAAGGGTTAAATAGATTTTCGTTAGGGTGTATTTAAATAATGAAATGAAATTTTACTATGTCATTACTTAGGAAGTAGATAGAGTAGTGGATATTTCTATAATATGACCTATAAACAAACTAATGATTAGTTGTCGTATCTTATTGAATATTCTTTACATATAAATATGCTTCTAATGAATGTATATGTATGTATGTATATGTATATATATATATATATATGTATATTTGGCTTCATTTAGACATTACACAAATTTTGTAGTTCAAACATTAGTTTAAGAACTTGTAGTTTTTAAATGGATGTTAGAACGAGGTAACACAGGTGGTTTGTAGTCTGGAATGTGTTCAAGGATACTTTTAGCTCTTGAATACATTCTAAGATGAGGTAATTATACACTGAACCTTGACATTACACAAACTATTGAACATTGATCTAAGAATTTATGTTCTTAAATGAGTGTCAAACGAGGTATCTGGTAAACTGGAGTGTCACATTTTCACGATGACTTTCATTGAACTATATAAACTATGTTAAGGTGAATCCATAAATGTTTGTATTCGCCAGTGTTTTATTATAGGTATCCCCTATAAGGCTTGGCCTGTCTAAGCCACAGTTCATCGCGTCATCTATGCTAGGTAGATCCTAACCTTGGCCTATCTAGTAGAGAAAGTTGCGTGTACTTCCTACCAACCTCTGCGTTTGTATTTGCCTAACTGAACTATGTTCTTGGTAAATACTATACGTACGTTTCCTTATCTTTGATAAGAGTTCCTCATCTTTGATGAGAGACATTGGACAAATTCCACCAGACACCTAGTGTATGGTAGTTGTTTGAACTGCAACAAAGGTTAGTAATTTATATTTGGACAGTGGTATGAAGTTCTATTTTTGACTAATAGAGAAACATATTCACTTTTCCAATTAATTTATTGCTAATTTTTGTGGACGGTCTCTGTTAAGTCCTAAAAGCGGATTTACTGAGATTTAGCCAAGCCTTAATCAAGCCAAGCCTTAATCAAGCCCTCTTGTGTTTTTCAAACATACAAACATTGATGGATTATAAAACCTATTAAATATACATTCTCTTTTCATTGTGAGAGTGAGATACTCTCAGAGATTCTGATTGAGTAAATGAATATGTTATATTTTAATTGTTTTATTTATCTCTCGACACTACTATGTCCTTGATAAATCCATTCAGTTCCTAAGAGAGCCTGATATATTCAAATATTTAACAACTTAATTACTGGTTCAATGTTTCAATTGAACAACCTATTCTGTTTAATGAATGCTGTTTCATGAGAATGCTGTGATTCATGCAAGGGCAAACCTGCACAATACACTCACTTTACATGTTGGTCTTATACCTTTAATTATTCTGAATTTCCTTATAGGACACTCGAAAGGTTGCGTTGTCGCAAGTCGCTCGTCGCCGACGACCCATCTCACAATGGTGGCGAGGCTTGACAATATAGCGGACTATAGACTCGTAACTCAGTAGGTCTTCCTATGGAAACTTACACTATACAATCCTATTGTGGCAAAAGTAGTAGGTTTTGTGTTCGAATTTCAAAGTAGTTGTGTGACCGAAGTTCCCGTATGGGCTAGTAAGCACACAATGAAAAGATCAGTAGACACGATCTCCTTTTGTTCACGAGGAACACATCTTCGTACCATGTCTGTTTACAGCTTGGTAATTACATCAACTCTAGTAGTTCACTGGTTATGTCTATATGGCATTCCAAGGGATTACCCAAATACAGTCCTTGCATGATTGTGCTGCAACGGTATGAAACAAGCATTTGTTAGATAGGATATATTTCAGTCTAACTTATTGTAGAGAATTGGGACCTCTCATTTCCTACCTACTACCTTTCTTTTGATTTGATAGCACCAACGTTGTGCCTAATTTAATTTAGAGCCTTCAGCACGGTGTGGATCGGTTAGGGTCGGAGGGGAAAGGTGGTTGCGACCCTCGGGTTCAATTGAACCCGGCCTTTTAATTCCCTAATACCTATAAACCCTATCCTAACAGATTAACACATACAAACAAACACTACACAATAATTTTCACAATTATCTGAGATAATTTATTAACTGAATAAATTATTTCAAGATAATTAATAGCTATATAATATGTATTTAATCATTATTACATTTACTTATATATTTTTATTTATTTCATTTGTTTAGAGTTATTAGAATCTATCTATTATATCAGGTTTGAACTAAAAATACATGTAAAAGAAACTTAGACACTATTCAATTAATCAATGTCATTATAGAATATCCTATATATATAATTATTTAACTTTATTTCTATTTTAGCTATCTAGATTCACTAAAAATATTAGCAATTATAATTTACACATTCTTAAGGAGACGTCAGATATTTAGTTAAACAGTAGGTGATAGTTATTTCTAAATAAATAAGTCTATTACTATTTATTCTAAAGGACGCTTGTGCACTACAATGAATTTTACGGACGGGCTGTCCGATTTTTTACGGTCCGATATGATACGCCATAGAAATGTATGGGCGCTTGTGCACTACCATGAATTTTACCGTCCGTAATTTTACTTTTTCCCATACCGGACCGTTTTTTTCGGTCCGAGATGAAGGGAAGGGGAGGGGGGCGGGGAAGGGGTGTGTCGCTAGGGCTGCTAAGTTTTTTTTACAAAAAAAAGTATAAAATGGTTTGGATAGGAAAAAATAAAATAAAGTATTTGGAAGAAACAAAAGTCTTTTTCAAATTTTGTTTTAATTGCTTTAAAAACGTATTTTTGTATGCTTTTAGTCCATGTTAACAATTTTTTGTTATCGTTAAATGTTTCAAAGCTTATTTGGCAACCTTTTAATTTAAATAAACGATTCTTTTTTTTCAACTTTTAGATTTCTTTCTGAAAAAAAAAACCTCTTTTAGTGAAAACTGAAGTGGCGGAAACGGAGAGTAAATAAGAAATAATTTTTTTTTAATATTTTTCAAGCTATCACATGCATTTTAAAGTATATATTGCCATTTTTCAACTGTACTTTTCATTGAAAATTGTTTATCATCATTAGTGAATTGGATCTCTTTAATGTATGGATCTCTTTAAGTATTACCTATAGATTCGGAATACATATCGTCCATCTTAATTAATATTTCATCTTTCTTGTAATTTGGCCTTTGTAATTACCATTTGAAAATGTTCAAATTTAACCTAATTTTTAAACCGACTTCAAAAAAGGAGGAGGTTTCTCAATTCGACCGTATATATATTTTTTTATGTGTGTTTGCGTATAACTTCGTCGTTTATGAACCGATTTTTATGATTCTTTTTTTGTTGGAAAGGGGATATCCCGACGGTGGTACCATGGTAAGGAAACTAGGATCTGATGATGGCTTCCCGGAGAAATCGAGGGAAACTTCGAAAATCGTAGAGGTTTCGTGGAATTTTATTCTTCTACTTACGTTGTATTACTTGTCGATGTAATTGAAGTCAGTTTTTTTATGTATTTGTAGGTATAATTACCAAAAATAAAGTATATTACGTTATTATAAAGTATGGTTGGTAACCCTATTGCGTTGCGTTCGTAAAATTCCGGACCGTAAAATTCATTGTAGTGCACAAACGCCCATCCGTGTTTTTCAGTGCCAAATCGGACAGTAAAAAATCGGACCGCCGGACGGTAAAATTCATTGTAGTGCACAAGCGCCCTAACGGTTCTAATTTACTAAATTTTATTAATTCCTAATTAATTTACTAATAAGGTGTTATAAAGTTTAATATCTTTCTTTCCTTTTAATAGTATTCCAGGAGTTAGTTATCTATAGTATTTATATCACTGGTAAGTGTAAATATCTTTCAATTAAATTTTAGGATAAATTAATTTCAGTAATTTAATGTCATTATGCAGAGATGTTATTTTAAATTAATGGCTAGGTAGGATGTTAGTTAGAGTTTATATAGAAATCAAGGCTTCTAATAACATATACTATGTCTTTCCTTCGGCATACCATAAAAAGAACTGAAGTTACTCTGAAACAAAAATCAAACACAACGTAGAGTCCTTCCTTATACTAGACGATCACAATTATAAGGCCAAAGATAATTGATATCCTCTTAAGCTTAATATTAGCTTGTAACGCCACTACCATGATAGTGTTACAAATTGGTCCACGTGACCAGGATATGATAATGGGTCTTAGGTCATCCATAGGAGATCATTACAAAATGGTGACGTGACTAAGATTATCATAAATATGGTGAATAGTTATCATTCCATAGGTATAGTTACAATTGCTGCCGTGATGATAAGGATATCTAAGTATATCCAATAAGGATCATTACAAAATGGTCTTCGTGACCAGGATGTTATAAATTTATATATGTTGGGGTCTTTCTCATCACACCCCATAGTATAGATCGTTACATTATTAAGTGGTCCCGTTTAAATTAAATCGAAATCTGATAATTGCTTTTCGATTATCGAATAACGCGTATTTACTTCACTATTTTTTCGTTGGCCTACGTTGTATTACTTGTTAATATAATTGAAGTCGAGTTTTTTCGTTTGTGAGCAAACACAATTATTTTAAGTCGGTTAAAATATTTAAAAAAAAATCAGCCACGTTCAGGCGAGAAAAGCCGCATGTACCAGCTATTATATATGTGTAAGTTATTCATACATCAATTGTTACATTAGAAGAAAAAGCGCGTTGTTTGAGTGATTTCTAGAATTCATTACATACATAAATACATACATATTTATAACTGAGTTCAGATCACGTCTGACTTGCAAATTGAACAATTTTTTCCGCTTCGAATTATTAAATAATTATAAACGTAACATGACTCGTAACAAGTTGCAATAATTTAATACGTTTTTAGGAAAATTTAACAATCACGTAGTCATAAGTATATTAAATTTATTCTAAAACTTGTTTAACATATTTTATTAATTCAATAATAAATTGTGTGGAATATTAATAAAATAAAAACATCAGTGTTTTTTTATGAAACCACGGCAAAGGTGAAACTTTTTTTTACATTATAGACATTTAACTAAAATTTTTCGGAATAATATTCCATTAAGGGTTTAAAAATCGCTTTATAAATCTTACCGCGTGGCCGACCGTCACGCGACAAGCAACACACAGATGAAAAAGTTTGAGACGATGGAATAAAAGTTTCACTTTAAAAAAATTAGTAAATTCATTTTACTTTTGAAGACGACTAGGTTTAAAGACATCGTTTTATGGGAATCGCAAATGGGTGCGATAAGAAAAGGTTTTGTTACTTAAGTAATTCTTGTTGTGCTCCAGATAATTAGAACTTTAGGGGACATGCAATAAAAAGTATACACTACCTACAAATTTGATAAATTTTCGGAATAAAACTTTCTACAAAGCTCAGATGTAAATGCATCGTGTCTGGGGCATTATGGTTATTTTTTTATAAAATTCCGTTGACCCCCTTTTATTTATCACTTAATTCATTTCCTATTATTATTAATTTTTTTTTAATTCTATACTAGCTGCTGCTGCTGCTGCTGTGCCCGCGACTTCGTCCACGTGGAATTTAACAAAAATGTTATTGTTCAGTTCGCAGTTATAAAAAAGTAGACTAAGTTACACCTTATTACATTAGCTATCTGCCAGTAAAAGTCCCGTCAAAATCGACCCAGCCATTTCCGAGATTAGCCGGAACAAACAGACAGACAGACAAAAATTGTAAAAAAAATTTATTTTGGTATATGTACCGTGTATAGATCCATATTCATTTAGTAAAAAGCGGTTATTTTAATATTACAAACAGACACTCCAATTATATTTATTTATACAGACTAATAGCATTTTATTCAAACACTAAAGAATTATAATTTAAATTATGCTACAAGTGTCAGAACTCACAGCACTAGCTGAATAATTTAATTTTGTTATATTTAAGAGTATAATGTCAGCTAGGTGACAGACAGCTGACATTGATGTGCTTGTATATAAGAATCTACTCCATGTTATCATCCATCGTCATCATGGGAATTAAGACAGGACAGGTAATTGGCTCAAATCTGGGTTGAAACTGATGATATAATAAGTGCTTGATTTATCTAGAAAATAAGACCTAAGTCATGTTTAATGAACCTGCAGTAGAGGAGAAATGGATTAAGTACTAAGTCTAGATTTCAGGAGGTGTTATGTTGTTTGTAGGCGCGGGACAACGATAGGGCACTACAGTACAGAGAATATATTAATTTGGTATTGAGGGCTTTAATGATAGAATTTTCTTGTAATGCTATTTTTAATACAAGATTTTAAGTGCATCATTGTGTTAAAACCAATAATAGGTATTTTTACTTTATGATATAACAACAAAATAATAGAAAGACAAAAAGTATTTCAATACATTTGTATATTCTATTCCATATTAAAATATATCCATATTTAGCAAATATTTTATATCAAGTTGTGCTAACGAAATAAGCATTAATCTAAAAAGTTAATTGATAATAAATTATAATAAACTTTCTAAATGTTCTATTTCATTTATCTAGATTTTCGTATATTTTTCGTACAAGAAAGTTTACAGTGCCTGACTGCCCGTAACTTTGTTACGTAAATTCCAGTTGTTATTCCTATAAGCATGAATGCCAACATGGCGTTAACTAAAGTCGTACATTCTTATAACAGTAGTCTTATTGAGGTTCATGTCTGTGATTTCCAAGCTAAATAAAACTAAAAACTTTGAAATTACTATGGGGCAAACACAAACTTTAAATGATATCCTTATCTATATATGTATATAAAAGAGATTTCCACCCATTGACTCATCACGATATTTCTGGAAACATAAGGTCTAGAGATTTGAAATTTGGTAGGAATATTCCTTTCGCCAAGTAGAGGTCAGCTAAAAACGGATTTTACAAAATTCCATCCACAAGAGGGGGTTGTGGGGGTTAATAACATAAATGCCAAAACAACGTTTGCGGGGTCAGCTAGTTAATGATAAAATAATAAATGAAATTTGACTACACATTAATAAACTATACGTAACGTCTCTTGTCAAAGAATTCATTGTAATATGAAATATTTGAGTAGTCGGGGTCTGTAAAGAACTCGCTATAGACGGCGCCAAGGTTTGCTTAAAAACCAAAATCATCATATCAAGAATTTCGACTAGGCTGGATGTGGATAGCTTAGTTGGCAGAGCGCTGACACGGTACGTCAGAAGGCGCGGGTTCAAATGATCGAAAATTTTTGATATTATTTAAAATGTTTATAACTAACTATACGTAAGTAAAGACTTTTCTTCCGCTAACTGATGTGGTTAAATTCGTCAGGTGATCCTCCCTGATCCGAGGCAAACAACCGATCTGGTATAGTGGTGCGAGTAGTCGCCTAAAACACCGATGGTTTGCGGGTTTGATTCCCACTCGCGATGGATACTTGTATTTGTACAAATATTATTTCCGGTTTCAATGTCTGTTCTTGTGGATCTCCCCACCGCACCTCGGAGGGCACGTTAAGCCATTGGTCCCGGTTGTTATCATAAATACCTGATAGGGATCGTTACTCATGGTAGGGAACATAACCCCCAACTGAAGCAGCGTGGTGGATTAAGCTCCAATTCTTCTCCCACATGGAGAAAGAGGCCTATGCCCAACACTGGTACGTACAAGATGAACGCGTAAGTAAATAAATAAAAACATACAAATTTTTTAACATATAAACAAAATTAAATTTTAAATGCACCGTTATTTTTAACGATCAACCTAGATTTTTGTTGTTTATCTTAAAACACGCTTTAGTTTTTAAAACTCCGTAATATCTAAACAACCGGTTCTTTGAATTTGTTTTATAATTCACAAAAACTTTAAATAAAAAAACAACAATAACACCGCAATTTTGATAATGTCTATTAACCCTCCGTTGGTCGCGTGGGGTCTTTGAAAGCCCAGGTGCTACAGAAATGTAAAATGTAAACATTTAAAATCGTCTCAGCGACTCCATATTTTAGGTACCCTCCTAAGTTGGATTATACTTGCTGCGTATCGCCATTAACTTCAGTTTGCGCGTAAGCGCCGTGAGATACATACGAGTTTTATGCGTACGGGCTTTGAAAGACCCCACGCGACTAACCGCGTAAGTAAAATTGAATGGATTTTTTCAGCTTAGATTTCTTTTGTAACATGTTTTTTACGTATTTTTTAGTTATTTTAGATTTAATTAAGTGTTAAAATGGACAAAGAACAACAACCTCGTATATTAAGCTGGTTAGATGGTGAAAGTAACGATGTTTCGGGTGGTAGTGAATTAGTGATGATGAAGAAGGTAAAGTCGGTATATACCCGGATGAAAGGAGTGAGAATAGCACTGATTCTAAGCAGGAAGGTGAAGATGAACCTACAGAACAACATGAATTATCTCCAGAAGAACTGCTTGAGAATTCGGAATCTTTGGGTGAGCATCGTCAGGTTCTGGAATCGTTGGACGAACAGCATGTGGTTTTTGAATCGAATGAACAACACATAGATTTGGAAAGTTCGTATAATGATGATGATGATGAAGATTCCTTGATAAATGGGGGGCCACCTTTTCAAATTTGCCTCGAGAATTGAAACAGACTATGAGACGATTCATACCTCCTCTTCAGGATGTTCAACACAACGAAAATAATTTTGTGCCTAAGAGAAAGCGTTGCATTCATTGCTCAAGACAAATAGATTGAAAATTCAAATCTGCCTGCCATTTTTGTAAGGGTAACATATCACGATCACGATTCAGCCTGTAATATCCCACTGTTGGGCATAGGCCTCTTCCCTATGTAGGAGAAGGATCGGAGCTTAATCCACCACGCTGCTCCAATGCGGGTTGGAGGGTAACATATACCCAATACATATAAAAACGATATGCACTGAATCTGTTCTAAAAGATAATCAGTAAAAAAATGACTGACTTCAATTGGTAAGAGTTTTTTTTTTTTTTTGTCTGTGTTTTCCAAATTTTACGTAACTGTCTTCGTTATTATAGTGTTATTGTATATAAATTTATTAAAATGAGAAGTTCCTGCATTTCGTTATATTAAAACATTTTTTTTTGTGATTGTGATCTCAAGGAGTGAAATTTATATGTATACTTTTAGATTGTAAGTTTAAGGCAGAAAGAAAAGAATATTTTTACGTAACTTGTTGTAGTTTAATTGTTATTAGGTTAATCATCAATAGTATGCTAAGATAATTAGGAAAATATAATTAGATAGATGTTTTTTAGGCTTTTTATTTTTGGGGTCTTCAGAGACCCCACGCGACCAACCGCGTAAACAAAAAATGCGCGACCGACCGAGGGTTAAAGTTTCACCTTGCTTATAGTTATTAATTATGATGAATTTAATCCTGATATTATTACCATAATTTTTTTATATAACTAGGTCGGCAAACAAGCGTATCTACGTATCCAATGGTAAATGATTACCGTAGCCTATAGACGCCCGCAACATTAGAAGCATTGCAAGCGAGTTACCGACCCTACCCTCAATCCCCCCCAGGAGCCCTGGTTCACCTTACTCAACAACAGGAACACAACACTGCTTGAAAACAGTATTATTTAGCTGTGCTCTTCTGTAAGGTCGAGATGTTACCCCAGTCGGGCTGCTCCATATTTTGAGCAGGAAGTTTCCTGCTGCGCCCTACCTCAATTCATGATATTTAATTACAATTTATCTCTTTGTACTAGTATATATAATGATATGTATAACGTTACTGTTTCACGCGGTTTTACTTTCCATACTTTTTCAATACCGCGAGCCTTAAATCGTTACACAATGTAATACATAATAAACGTACATAATATAGCCTAATGGTTAAAATGCTCAGGTTTTAAACTTAAATAGGCTAATAGTCTCTTTTAATGAACGTTCCATTCTTAACTAATTTTCGAAATCAAACTTGTCGCACATAATTATACGACAAACAAACAAACAAATTTAATTGCATTGTGATAGTCTGTCTAAAATCTAGATGCTAATAACGCCCGAATCTAGTCTGACAACAGACTGGTTTTGAAAGCTTAACAACTTAATCAATTCTGCCTAAATTTAGCGTTAAAAGGACGTTGAACTCTTTTAAGGAAATCGCGATGGAGCAATGGTGCTAGATACTGACTGTGTTAGTTAACAACCACTTTGGTATAGTGGTGAGTATAGACGCCTAAATACCGACGGATTGCGGGTTCGTTTCCCTCTCGGGATTTGTAAATTTGTTTCTTTCCGGTTTGGATATGTCCTTGTAGGTAATCCCACCGTGCCTCGGATAGCACTTTAAGTAGTTGGTCCCGGTTATTATTTAATACACCTGATAACGATCGTTACTCATAGTAGGGAATATATCCGTCAACTCACAGTGGAGTAGCATAGTGGCTTAAGCTTCAATCATTCTCCTACATGGAGAAAAACCCTATGACCAGCTTTGAGACTATTGATATTCATTGAGATTATATTATGTGTGTGTATGTATATGTTGTCATGCACATAGGACTCAAATCCTGCTGGAGGTCGTTGAGTGTGAAATTCAAAAGGTAAATAAAAATAAGTATGAATGTTCACTTTTTTTATACAACTCGATCGGCAAATTAGCGTACGGCTCATAGTAAACGATTACTGAAACTTCCAAAAGCCTGTAACACCAGCAGCATCGCAAGCACGTTGTCGACGCTGCCCCCAATCCCCCAGGAACTCTGGTCACCTTACACACCAACAGGAACACAACACTGCTTGAAAGCAGTATTATTTAGCTGTGATATTCTGTAAGGTAGTTCTTCCCAGTCAGGCTGCTCCAGATTTTGAGCAACACCATTCCTGCTGGGCTCTATCTCAGTTAAAGTTTAATTTCCATTAATAATACAATTTGAAATAATGTAGAGAGTAAAAATACAATTTAAACAAATTTTATCTCAGCTCAACTAGACGCCCACTCATCAATAATAGTAGCAATAATTACAGTAAGTTTCACTTTATATTTAATGGTTTTCTAGTGAAATGAACTGAGCTCGACCAATAAATGAAATTAGTGCAATTAAGCGAAAGTGTACATTTCTTTATTTGTTTATTTATTACCGCTTAGTTATTATTAGATAACATGTCTAAATAATGATCATTATATTGGGCTATAAACCATCACGATTAAAAGAAGAAGAAGAAGACTAGTATAAAAAAGCAGTGACTCTCAAAGTCAATATGCATGTGTGTTTCACAGACATACATAATTATATTTCACATAAAACTATATCAAATGAGTATCGATCAAGATCATCTTGACTGCTATTACCGCAATGTGCCGTACCATCCTGTTTCCCACTCTTAAGGCAAAAACCTTTTCTCACATGTACTAGAAGTGTCGAAGATACTAGATCGAATTAAAATCAATCGAGTTAGAAAACGGAACTTTTCGATAGAAGGCAGCAAATGACCAGACAGCACGCGATTGACGTTCGAGTAAAAAAGCATAATTGGTGTAGTGAAGACGACACTCTAAAAATTAATGCAAATTTAAAAAATGAGTTTTTTTTAATAATTCGCTTCATACTACAGGCTTTAATAAATCATCGAGCTTTGAAATTATTAAGATAAAGGAAGGAATGAAACATATGACAGAAAAAAATAAACCTTCGAAGAAATGTAATGATGTACAGAATAACTAATAATTTTTACTTGATCTCTAATAGGTTCTAAAATTTTTGATAACACAAGTATATGTACAATATCAAGTATATGTAATTATGTATAACAATATCACTTTTCAATAAAAAAGAAAGTACCTTGAAACGAATTATTTGATTGCGATAAGACGAAACACCAAACTCCATTAATATTAAAATTAGAGAAATTTTGTCATTCATTTTTCGTTTTTAAATAATAGCATGGTTTCATCTGCATGGTTGTACTATATGGCTATGATTTGGAATTAATATATTATTGTTCATACGATCATCGTATGGGATATAATGTTTCATTTTTATTAATGTCTTCTAATAAAAACCTTCTTAATCTTTGTATGATATAAAAATATTTTTATTAATATAAGTACTATACGGTTGGTCCCGGTTATTCATGTACACCTGATAGCGATCGTCACTCATAGTGGGGAATATTTCCGCCAACCCGCATTGGAGCAGCGTGGTGGATTAAGCTCTGATTGTTCTCCTACATGGGGAGAAAGGCCTATACCCAGCAGTGTGATATTAAATGCTGAATCGAAGTAATTTTACTTAAACTATTATTTATTAACAAACTCATTAATTTTAATAATAAAATATATTAAGATAAACTGACTGTCTACAATTATGCGTCTTATATTAAAAAAAAAAAACAAGTATGATATTAGGTCTAAAATGTGATTTATATTATATCTTTTTATTAGATAATATGAAACTTTTTTTTTTTAACTTTAATTGCTTTAATTATATACATTTTATTTAAACATTATACATATTTACAAGTCAATCAATATGAAACTATAAATTATTTATGGAGTAATTAAAATAATAAAAGTATAAACTTTATGTATAATTAAATAAAAAATAAATCTTAGAACGAGATAAGATTTTTTTTATAATAATTAACGCATTCTAGTTTTTTTAATACGAATAAGTATATAAATATAAAATACATATAAACTTAGATAATACCCTATTAGATAAAAAATAATGGCAAATAATTACAGAATCTTTAAAACAGATAACAAAATTATCTTAAAAATAATTTTAAATTTTTTAAATAAAAAAATTATAGCAAAGAACAAAACTGTACAACACAAAAATAAAAACAAAAAAACAAATCCTTAAAAATAAATAACAAAAAAAAACTCACCAATAAAATAAAATAATAACAAAATCAAATCCACACACAAAAATAAAAATCACAGGGCACGCTTCACAAAATTTGACATAAAATTTCTCGTAAGAAAGCGTCAAATTACCCGCGTCACAAGTGCAGCACGCAACCGTCACGATGGGTCTGCGGTCTCGACACGACTGCGCTTGAGCACCGTTTCGCGTTCGCCCGATCAAATAGGGTGGTTATGAAAACCTCTTGTAGAATTTTGTTAGCAACTTAGCATAATAACAAAAATATAATAATAACAATTACAAAAAAAAAAAACAATATTTCTTAAAAAGTTATTAGACAAGAGAGTTAGACAGTAAATTGACTGTAGTGTCTGAAATTTACATTTTACGTACAATTTTCTTTATTTTTTGGTATAGTAGAAAGTCCGTTTCTACACAGGAAGGTAGCTTTGAAGCTATGCTGATAATCATGTCGCATATCTTAGTAAACTGGACCGCAAAGAGTTAGGTCAGGTGCTTTTAAAAATGGAAATGTTCAACTATCCCTGGAGCCTTGCTCGGTTGCTGGTGCAATCCGGCAGACGTGATGTGTGAGGGCTGGGCTGTGCTGGCTCCCTGGAGTTATCGAGTTATCAGATCGGTGAAGGTTGCTCTTCCACGTCTCTTAGACCATTAGGCGAAAATAATGGTTTTTAATTTTATTATGCACGTATTTGACATTTCAAATATCCTTTTAATTTTTTCTTGTAAGTAAGTAACTATTTTGAAATTTTATTCTTCTAATGTTCTCAAATTCTTTCAATCTATTTTGAAAAAAGGATGATTATAAAAAATGTTTCTTAAGCATATCCGAATCGCTTTAATTAAAACAATCAAAAACACGTATCAAAGACTCCTACAAGCTAACCTCAGTGTGAAAGTTAGTTCGGTCACGACCGACCTGCTACTCATCACGACCATGTGTTCAAATTTCAATAGAAAACATTCGACTAAACACGATTCGATATGCTTTTATCTATGAATAAATATAAACTTTTACTTCGTCTTCGTTCATATGGTTCTCATAAACAATGTTTTAAAACTTAAGAGTTATCGTCGTTTTCTTTGACCGTGATTGTTGATAGATTATATATTCTTTACTGTACACCAACATAAATTTAAAACAAGTGTCATCAAAATAAATATGTTCAAGTACTTGCAGATCCGGGACCCTCCAATTAAAGCGGCTGAAGGCTCCCGCAGGGGGTTTAGTGCGGTAGTGGCACCCCCAAGTGCTGAGTCCGACATACGGTCTAGGACTGCCTACCCGGGGTCCTGGATATCACTCGTAAATGGGTTACCCTGCGATATCAAAAAAAATGTTCAAATACTACTTTTTTATGGTTACAAATATGTATTTAACAGTGACTTTAATACTCACCCTACCCTACCCGTAGGGTACCCTAGTAGGGTTACGAAAGGTATTTACAAAAGTAAATTGGCGGGCGTGGTTCCGAAAGGCCGTACAAGAAGGACTTTCGAGGATCAAATCCGAGAAGACTTGGAAATCGGCCAAGTAAGAAGTACGCACAATCGCCGACAGAGTATGAGAAGATGTATGACGGTAGATGAGGCACGAGAGGTTTGTCAGGATCGTGGCAAGTGGAGGGACGTAATCTCTGCCTACCCCTCTGGGATACAGGCGTGACTATATGTTTATGTTTAATACTCAATCTAGCTTACAATCTCAACTACATCAATTCTTCTCTTTCGTGATTTTTTCATTCCACATGACATCGACTTTGCCTCTCAAGCATTACTAAAAGCTATTTATCTTAAAAAACGAGTGTGCTGTAGACCACACGACTGAAGTAAAACTTACGAAACGTAACTCTCTCCTATCTTCACTAACATATATATGCCTCTCAACTTCTGTTCTCCTCACCGGATCACACTTTTCATAACGCTCTCGTCATTCACCAGCTTACTCCCCAAGTCAAGCGTGCGTAAAGAAGTTTTACTTCAAAAAGGTTTCGTACGCTCCAAATCAAAAGTAGAAAGTCTGTATTTGATAATCGTTTAACGTAATGTGAATAGCAAAATGTGACGTAATATTCATAATACGAGCCGATACGTCAAAGGTCATGTCGACTATCAAGACGTCTGTTTCACTTTTAACTCGTCCGACTGGTTTTCTAACATCGTTTTGATCAAGTGAGAATCATAACTATCACTGGCAAATTAACGCTTAACTTGCTGACGTAGCGAATTTTTTACCCCCATATATTTTTTTCGCATATATCTATTTTTTAATTCCATCTTATATTCATTATAAAAAAATCTAATTCAGTTTAAAACTACAGTATTTATTCCATTGAATCACAATTTTGGCTCTTAGTATGAAAATAAATCACACCCCTTTTTTGGACAAACAGAAAATTTTAAGTAATTAATTTATTGTTTAGCTATGTATATTGTTTTATTGTCTTTAATTTTTAAATTAATGAATTTTTTTTAAATTAATTCTGATTGTAATCGAATTGTAATATATACGTTTTCATCTGTTTTGATTTGGAATCGATAGTATTAGATTAAAATTCGAGATAGTTCAGTGATTTATGAACTCCATTAAAATTGTATAAGATGTATAGAGTTATTTGAGATATTAATGACGATAACATTTATGTTTAAATTTTTAATCTGTTTAGTTTTAAGAGAAAATTATGTACAAATGTATATAGACTGGCGTTAGGAGAAAATTTGAAATTCTCATTATTTCGAATTTTTGTAACATAGTATCAAGAACTTACTTTCAAATAAAAAAATGTCGCTTTGAAAGTGGTCGTGGATTCGGTCCCTGTATATTACAAATATTTGTATAGGCCATACAGTCTTGGTCTGAGCGTTAGTGCTTGCATTTTCTATGTCTAGAGACCGTTGGTCCTCCCGTGACCATGGTTGCTGTAAAGTATCTGAAACGTCGGGCACATAAAAAACCTAATAAACCGCGATAAAATCCAAAAAAGGTGTTACATTATAGTGAAATTTGCGTAAACATTAGAAAACAATATGATCACATAAGATTAATATATCATAATTTCATTTCATTTTTCAATCTAAGATAGGTTTTATCAATGCACAATAACTTGATAACTCGTTCATATTACATAATAGTTTTAATTATTCATTACAGGTTTCACATTTAAATATCAACGAGCGAGCGAGTGAAGCGAAAAACAAAATAATTAAAAGAAATGAATCGCTATAATAACAATAGTTATGTAAAATATCTTCAAAGACACGTATCCGGCGGTACGAGAGAAACTTAATTATTAACAATTACAAACATTTCTGTGTTTGAAGAATTTTACGTAAAGTGCAGTGACCATTTTTGGTTCTGGTTGTTGCTTTCTTTTACCATTCTTCGGTTTTTATTTGTTCCCAAAAAAAAGGTTTTCTGTAAAGTTGGTTTACGGACGATAGTTTAACGTGCAACGTCATAACAAAACATCTCTTCATCATTTTTCATGCATGCAGCCGGCGTTCATCGATTTATTAGACGTTGTCACGTCAAAAAAATGGGTATCCTGATGGTAGGTGGTTATCAAAGCCTATGGATGCTTCAACACTAGGAGCTTTTCAACACACACACACATCAGCCTATCGCAGTCCACTGCTGGACATAGGACTCCCCAAGTTCGCGTCAGACATCCCGGTTTTCCGCCGGTTTCAGGTCAGTAACCTCAGTCAGCAGTAACCTGGCTGCAGGTAAGTGTAGCAATCATAGAGATGGGTGCCTACTACAGTCAGGTATATAATGTAAAATATTAACGGTTTTAGCTTACTACATGTAATTAACATGAGAGGGAAAAGATAAAAAAAACTGCAGCAGGCTTATGGTGGCAGAGGTTGTTTTTATAAATTCACAATATTGAAATCAGCCTATAAAAATTGTTTCATCTAATTAACAGATGAGGGAATATTTTGTTATATATCCCGGATCTTAGACCATTGTATTTGAAATGCGAATTACTGTAAACATTAAAGTCTTGTTTACGAGCGTGTGTTGACCGCGATTTTCATCGCACATTTTTTTTTATATATAACTAGGTCGGCAAACAAGCGTACGGCTCACCTGATGGTAAGCGATTACCGTAGCTTATAAACGCCCGAAACACTAAAATCATCACAAGCGAGTTGCCGACCCTAACTCTAATCCCTCCCAGGAGCTCTGGTCACTTTATTCGCCACAGGAACACAACACTGTTTGAAAGCAGTATTATTTAGCTGTGATCTTCTGTAGCTAGGTACTTCCCCAGTCGGGCTGCTCCAGATTTTAAGCAGGATATTTCTTGCTGTGCACTACCTCAGGTATCTCAGTTAGCTTGTACGTTTTTGTCAGTTAATATTGTGAATAATGGTGTCTTATAGTTTGGAGTATAAACAAATAGTGTACTATTCTTTATTTTATGTTTTTTGAAAGAACCTCGAATAAAAAGATGTCAAATGAAATCCTATTAGAGTCTAATGACACGATGATAGTAAAAATGTAAGTGATATGTTATAGTTATGTCTTAATTAAATTAAAGTAAATATGAAATGTCATAAATATGTAGTGATATTACAAAAAAAAATATCGTAATCTTTAGATTCTTGAAAGAATTTCCAAGACTAGTGCAACATATGGACTACAAATGATACGTTTACATAGTTAATATAATAAGGAAACAGTTACAAAACAAGTAACATACGCGATCGCATGTTTTAGTTAAATAATTTACATACGTAAAAGAACTGTAAAACATAAATAATTTTTTTCAGTCTTAGGACCTCGATACACTTGCATGTTTGTAGGTTTATATTTCATGAAAAAACAAATTTTAATTTTTTAAACACTTCAGAACTTCATCATCATCTCCCTGCCCTTATCCTATTTATATAGGGTCGGCACAACATGTTCTCCTCTTCCTCAGACTCATGTTGTAAGTGATTTGGCATGTTATTTTTTACGACCGGCCGCCTGCCTGACATCAACCCTCCTTGGGAATGCATAGTATAATACAGAAAATCAATAATGAGATATGTTAATAACATTATTATGATAATTCGTCAAGTTGCAATGTGTTTCCCATTTCATATTGATTATCTTCATTTTCTAGTAAATTTTTATCTTCATCAAGATATTTTTATATTTAGATTTTTTTAAGCTCAGTGACAATATGTTTGCATTCCTGACTTCTGTTCAATTGCTTTATGGTTCTTTCTTTTGAAAAAACACACAGAACTTATGAAGTGTTTTTTTTTTTAATTAAAGAATTAAAAAAAAAAACCTTCATAAGTTCAAATAATGATTAAATACTATACTTAATAAATAATGATGTCTCATAATTAATAATAATCCTGGTAGTATTCTTAACCATATTTCCGTGTCGAATCTTTGATGTCTAAGGGTCGATAACACGCTTAAGATACTTCTGGTGTTGCAGGCGTTCATAAGCTACTGTTACCGATTACCATCAGATAGACTGTACGTATATTTCCCGCCACAGTTGTACATTTTCGTAGTATAATTTTATTTTATACTAGCTTCTGCGCGCGACTTTGTCCGCATGGAATAGGACCAGTTCTGTCATCCATGATTTGTGCGAAACTTTAACCGTTTACGCAGCGGAAGCTCTCAAAAAGAAAAAAAAACCCGATTTTGAAACATTCTTCATTGGTGCTACGCTCCTATTGGTCTTAGCGTGACGATACGTAGCCTATAGCCTTCCTCGATAAATGGTCTATCTAACAGTGAAAGAATTTTTCAAATCGGCCCAGTAGTTCCAGAGATTACCGCGTTCAAACAAACAAACAAACAAACAACCAAACAAACAAACTCTTCAGCTTTATATATTAGTATAGATATTCGAATCGCATTTTATTTTACTTCAACTTTTAATTTTAAAAACCAATAAATAGTTCACATTAAAAAATTTTTAAATCATTGTCCATAAATTGCCAAAACATAAATTCTCGAAGTGAAGTGACGTTATAAGCTAAATTCTCGAAGTGAAGTGAAGTTATAAGCTAAGTGAATTAACTACGGAGAAAAGGAATTTAAAAAAAAAAACCTGTGTGGTTTTATGAAACCACGGTAAAAGTGAAACTTTTTTTCACATTATAGACATTAAACTAATTTGGAATAATATTCCATTAAGGGTATAATCGCTTTATCAATCTTACCGCGCGGCCGACTGTCACGCGACATGCAACACACAGACGAAAAAGTTTGAGACGATGTAATAAAAGTTTCACTTTAAAAATACTTAATCGCACATTATTTCTTGCGTATCATCAGTTGAGTACTAATACAAATAAGTGTAGCTTGACCCTAATATTTATATAATCTTTACGCTTCGTTCAGACTGCTGTAATGACACGCGAAAAGTTTCAAACAACGTGTTACGTTGAAAAATGGCGGTACGAAGTTCGCTTGGACATCTAATTAGAAAGAGTAATATAAAGATTAAGTTTGTTAAAAATCATTGTCGATCATTGTCAAACTTCATAAAGTTCAATTTTGTGCATCGAAATTATAACAGGTGCAATAACTGTCAGTACTGCACGCACGAACTGCTATTGAAGCGCCAACGAGTATAACCGTCATTGCAGTCACTTTGAGATCGTAATTATCTACACCAATTTTAGTACCTGGGTGACCGAGCCTAGCTCGGTATTTTTATTTTTATTTTATTTATTTTGTTTTTTTCTCGGTATTTTTATATTTTATTTTTATTGAAATAAAAAATCACGAGTGAAATTTAAAAAAAGAAAAAGTATTTAATCTGGAGACTGAGATTTAAACCATGGTTTTCTCGATCAATCTTGACCGTCCGATTTCCCACCTGCGCTATTACAACATTAATGACAACTGCGAAATTAACCTTCCTATTCTAACGATATTTTAGACATTTTTTTCAGTGCCTAAAAACAGGAATAAAACGACATTTTCTAAAAATGAATCCTAGCTAGATCAATTTTTCGCCCCCGAAATCCCCTAAATACTAAATTTCACGAAAATCGTTGGAGCCGATTCCGAGATTCAGATTCTATATAATTATATATATGTTACGCTCAAAGATCGAAAACGCTCATTGAGCGGAAAAATAGCTCACAACGCGATGTGGTCACAGTAAAACATCCACATAGCGAAATTCGTGTTATGGCTCTAATGAAAACGCGCACGACGCGTTGTGGCAATCAAAGAAAGACCAAATAGCGAAATTCGTGTTGTGGCTTACATGCTATTCGATCTCAACGCGTTGTGGCAATGAAGAAAAGCCATGACGCGTATGGAATACTATTTGATTACAACGCACACTACTTTCCGATATAGATCCTACTAGGCCTGTTTTGCAGAAATATCGAATTTTTGAACTTGAGCTTTCTATTCCAGCTTCAACCAACTTTTCAGTATCACCAATCTTTAAGACATCATATCGTTTAAAACGTCGATACTGCTTCGACGACAGAGACTTCTTTTTCTTTTTAAGAAGTTGAGACTGTTTTGTTTCATTAAGTAACATTTCATATTTTTCTGTAGTCATAATAAAACTGCGATCAGTGCTTGTTTCCAGAAACTCACGTAATTTATCGTAAAACAATTCTTTTTTATTCGTCATAATTAGCGCTGACATTAAAATTCACTCTCATAAACAGAAAAGAATTGAATAAAGCTGATGTTTCAATGCGTCTTTGCACTCGAGCCGACACCGACAAGTTACAAGTTTACAACCTGTCCGTTGTGATATAGTTAACACAATGAATGCTCAGAACGCGTCATGGCTTTTCTTCATTGCCACAATGCGTTGAGATCGAATAGCATGTAAGCCACGACACGAATTTCGCTATTTGGTCTTTCTTTGATTGCCACAACGCGTCGTGCGCGTTTTCATTAGAGCCATAACACGAATTTCGCTATGTGGATGTTTTACTGTGACCACATCGCGTTGTGAGCTATTTTTCCGCTCAATGAGCGTTTTCGATCTTTGAGCCTAACATATACAAGAATTGCTCGTTTAATAGTATAAGATAAAGACTTTTTTAGAAAATGCTTTGGGACTTTGTAACTTTATAGGGGCATTTTTATGGACTCTGTACTTACTAAACTAATTTAAAAAAAAATCTCTAAAAAGTCATATTATTATCGACTGTAATGCATTATATTTAATTTTCATCACCCCTAACAAATAAGTAGGTAAGTGAAATACATTGGTACTTATAACAAGTCTGGCAGCTGGACGTTAGCTGGCTAAAAACTGTGAAAAAAATTTTGTGAAAAACTGAAAGAGGTTGATTTACTTGTACACGAGAGTTAAAACAAGAATGTTTTTACATCAAGTTTTTACATCTTAATACAATGTCAGAGTTCATTGAACTATGTTAGCGCGTTCTTTCAAGTTTAAATACTTTTTTAATTATAGGTACTTCTTTACTTATAAATAAGAATTATGAACCTCCTCCTTTTTTGAAGTCAATTAAAAACAGTATACCAGGTTTCGATAGCCATTTAACCCAGGTTGAAGTTTCTTCTTAATTTTCCATTTGTATGAGTAACGGCATGACTTCTTATGCCTATTACAGTTTAAAATAATGAAAAATTTTGAAACTAGTATCCTAATTAAGTGACTTCCAAAAAAGGAGAAAGTTCTCAATTCGATTGAGTTTTTTAACCGACTTCCAAAAAAGGAGGAGGTTCTCAATTCGACTTATTTTTTTAAATTTATGTTAGCTGAGAACTTTTGTCTGGGTGGACTGATTTCGATCAATTTTATTTTAATTGAAAGGTGTTGCGTGTCATGTCGTCTCATTTAAATTTAATTGAGAACTGACAAGTACTTTTAGAGTTATATCTAATAATGCGTATTTACTTGACAATTTTTTCGTCCACCTATGTTGTATTACTTGTCGATGTAATTGAAGTCAGTTTTTTTCCTTTGTGAGCAAACAGATCTATTTTAAAATTTAATAATAATAACGTACCGTAATTAATTTTATTTTCATTAACCTAAGTCTATATCCGCGGACACTGCTCTTATAAAACAAAGCCATAAAGAATTACATAATTTTATTTTTAAAATAATCAAACATCCATTACTGCATTTATGTCATTCATTATAACTAATCGCTACACAAACCCAGCTATTTATACTTCATGTTAATATAATTTCACACGCTGATGTGAAAATGATGTTATCTTTATTTGCATAGTTCCGGTTTTGAGTGACTCTTACTTTCCCGGGTCGCAGGTTATATCGACTTACATAACAATCTATACAAATAAATAAAACTGGAGTGTCTGTTTGTAATATTAAAATAACCGCTTTTTACTAAATGCATATGGATCTATATTAAAATAACATTTTTTTACAATTTTTGTCTGTCTGTCTGTCTGTTTGTTCCGGCTAATCTCTGAAACGGCTGGACCGATTTTGACGGGTATTTCACTGGCAGATAGCTGATGTAATAGGGTGTAACTTTGGCTAGTTTTATTTTAGATTTTTTTTTTATAACTGCGAAGTTCCAGTCGCGGGCACAGCAGCTAGTCTACAATAATGTTAATTCATTGCGTTTTATCAAAATTATCAAATATATGATATAGTGATTTCTTTGTTATATAATTTTTTAATATTTAATTCTATAAATTAAATATGTATGGTGGTTTATTAATATTCATTACTATATACTAAATAGTGACTTTATTACCCCACACGGCTTGATGCGTATTATATTTTTACAAGGATTTTCAATATAATAATTTACGGTTGATCCGAATCATTAACAGGTTTATTTATTCGTTTGTGATCTGATTAGTAATTATTAAGTTATCTCTAATAATACGCATTCGCTTTACTATTTTTTTTGTCTACCTACGTTATATAACTTATCAATGTAATTGAAGTCAGTTTTTTTTAAATAGTAAGTACCTAAATATTGGATTTACAGACAATTAAATGTGTCACATATGAGATGATTACATAACATTACAGTAATCGCATTGTGGCGTTAGTAGTTACTTTACTATAAGTATATACGTATAAAATCATTCCATAGCTAGTCATATTAGTCATGACCTTAAGACTAATCTCTATCCAATGATCATAGCTTTCATCAAAACGAATTTTTCAATGACAAACGTTGCATCTCAAACGATGGACACATAATATAAATCATTATTTAAATAATAACCAATCATTTCGTAACATCATTGCCTCATCTCTTTGCTCAACGATCATTACTGATGATAATTCTTACAAATTCTGTCGATCCATTTTAATTTACCTACGCAATAATTATTTGATTATGCAAATTAATCGAATTTCAAATGAAGAGAAGTAAGTTAGTAAGCTAGGATGACCTCGAAACATCAATTGGCTGAGCAAAACCATTCTTGGATAATGTCTTAACAAGATTTATAATATTACTCTGTCATCCCTTAAATGAAATTAAAAGTCGACGCGTTAGTGCAACGGTCAAAGCACTGACTTATAGCTGTTGCGCTGGCGGTCACGGCTTCGATTCCCGGAAGGATTTACTACAAAGTTATAAAAACGCAAACTCTATAATATCATGATTTCACTACAGTTAGATATCCAATTATCCATACTTTGTCTACTTTTTAACAAGTCAAGATTGAGCATCGAACCCGCAGTCAATCAGTCAGTTAGCGCAGCCGATTGCAGTGCACTGCTGAACAAAGGCCTTCCCAATCAAGTCCCGGTTTTCCGCAATCCTCATCCAGCCAACACCGGCAATCTTACGTAGATCGTCAGTACAGTGAGCTGGAGGACGTCCCACACTACGTTTGCCAAGACGCGATCTCCACTTCAGTAGGTCTACCATGAGTTTTTGTTACAAGCGCACATGACGTAACTACAGTAGTAAACGTAGAAACGCAACAGGAATATTTAACTATACCATACCTATTATGAGTATTTCTAAATTTTACTATAGAGTCTATCGAGCACTCGATAAGACTTATAGTTTTAAATGCGTTATATTGCGTATTAGTTACTAATATCTTTATCTTTCTTCCGTATAGAAAACTACACTCGCTAACGTGTATCGTCTCTGGAAACTAATGGTAGACGTACAGGACACGTCTGCTCCAACCCCGCCGTCTGATCGAACCGCAACAGCTACAATGAAATCCAGTTACTCCAACCACTACCACCATTTATCAAAGCAAAGTAAGAAAATCTCAAGTAACGTAATTACAAGGTATATTTAAATTGCAATGTCTGTTACGCGTAGACAACTCTATAATAAAAGATAATTAACTTTTTTCATCACTAAACATCGATCAACCATCGCAATTTATTATTTAAAATCAATATAAAATAGTAAACCCGTACTATATTATTATATCTGTGAAACTCGTCTGTCTGTGTGTAAATTAAATATATTTTATACGTAAAAAAAGTTATTAGCTTTCAAATTATTTTTTATGATATGTAAAATAGCTTTTTTTAAACAACTAAGTGTACGGCTCACCTGATGGTAATCGATTACCGTAGCTTATAGACGTCTGCAACACAATAAGGATCGCAAGCGCGTTGCGGACCCTATCCCCAATTCCCCCCAGGAGCTCTGGTCACCTTACTCACCAACAGGAACACAACACTGCTTGAAAGCAGTATTATTTAGCTGTGATCTTCTGTAAGTTCGCGAGGCACTACTCCAGTAAGTGTTATAATTATACTATTAGAATGAATTTACTTTCTTATGAACAAAAACTGTATGAACGAAGTAGTGGGAAGAAAGTCGTTTACTATGAATACTGACTTAATGTTATGATGATAGCGTTAGAAGCTAATATAAACATTACGTTAAGTTATTGAGTTGCGTCTATCTGCGCGTCATAGTAGAAATTACTGGGTAGGTTTTAATGCTTTTATTAATGTAATATTTAAAATGAAGATATTAAAAAAGGGTTTTGGAGAGATTTTAATGAATTAGTGATTGGTATGAGTGAAAAAAGTACGTAAGTACACACTTAATAAAAAATAAGGTTAGGTTAACACTTAACGACTCGTCATTTTACCAATAAAAAAAAATTGCGTGCGTACAAAGTACATATGTCAGAAGTGAAACTTCTTTGACAAACTAATTCAAAAAACTAATTAAAAAAAATCTCTTTAAAAAACGAATTTAAAATACAAAAATAAACGAATTGAAAAAAAGTCGGCGTCACGCGGTGTTCCCAGGCGTCACCCATCCAAGTAGAAGATTTATAATCTTCCCTGACGATCGTCTGAAGTTCGTCCCTGACTCATGTGCCTAAAGAAGTTTCACTTTAAGAATCTTCTACAATAAATCTTTTAATTAAAATAATCTATACTAATATAATAAAGCTGAAGAGTTTGTTTGTTTGATTGTTTGTTTGTTTGTTTGAACGCGCTAATCTCAGGATCTACTGGTCCGATTTGAAAAATTCTTTCAGTGTTAGATAGCCCATTTATCGAGGAAGGCTATAGGCTATATATCATCACGCTAAGAGCAATAGGAGCGTAGCACCAATGAAGAATGTTTCAAAATCGGTTTTTTTTTTCCTTTTGAGAGCTTCCTAGAGAATTGGTCCTATTCCACGGGGACGAAGTCGCGCGCAGAAGCTAGTAACAATATAAATCGCAAATTAATATTCTTTTACAAAAGTACACAAAAAGTCAAAATATTTCATCAAAACGAAGCCAGGCTACACATTATCGTGATCTTGATGTTTATATGCATATATGTACATATATACTTAACTCAACAAAAACGATATCGGAAGGAAAACCGCAGACTATACTCGGAAGGTGAAAGCTGGGAAATACGAACTCCTGTTATATTAACTATCGACTTAATATTATGTATTGGAAATGTTATTATCGATACTATAATTAGCTCCCACTTAATTTCCGTTCGCCTTCATCACACTTTTCGTAACGCTCTCATCACGCATTACCCCAGCTTACTCCCTAAGTCAAGTTTGCCTAAAGAAGGTTTACTTAAAAAAATCGGCCAAGTGCGAGTCGGACTCGCGCACCGAGGGTTCCATACAAACAAAATTATTAAAATTATTTTTATTACACGATTTAACTAAAAAGTACCTGGGTGACCGAGCCAAGCTCGGTATTTTCATTTTATTTATTGTTTTTTTTTTCTCGGTATTTTTATATTTTAATTTTATTTAAATAATAAATCACGAGTGAAATTAAAAAAAAAGGAAAAAAAATAATCTGGAGACTGAAGATTCGAACCCGGGTCAACACGATTTGACACACGCCGATTACCTAATTACGCTATTAGTGCTATGTTCAAAGTAGTGAAATTAAGCTTCGTATTCTAATGATATTTTTTCATTGCCTAAAAACAGGGATAAAACGACATTTTTTTTAAATGAATCCTAGCTAGATCAATTTTTCGTCCCCAAAATTCCCTGCATACTAAATTTCACGAAAATCGTTGGAGCCGATTCCGAGATTCAGATTCTATATATATATATATATATATATATACAAGAATTGCTCGTTTAATAGTATAAGATACCTGGGTGACCGAGCCCAGCTCGGTATTTTTATTTTATTTTTTGTTTTTTTTTTTCGGTATTTTTATATTTTAATTTAATTTAAATAATAAATCACGAGTGAAATTAAAAAAAAGAAAAAAAAATAATCTGGAGACTGAGATTCGAACCCGGGTCAAAACGATTTGAAATCCGTCGCTTTCCTAATTACGCTATTACCGCTGTATTAATGATGGTGAAATGAAGTTTCGTATTCTAATGATATTTTTTCATTGCCTAAAAACAGGGATAAAACGACATTTTTTTTAAATGTATCCTAGCTAGATCAATTTTTCGCCCCCGAAATCCGCTGCATACTAAATTTCACGAAAATCGTTGGAGCCGATTCCGAGATTCAGAAAAAAAAATATAAACTATTAAACGAGCAATTCTTGTATATATATATATACAAGAATTGCTCGTTTAATAGTATAAGATTTATACTTTTCGCAATTTTCCCTTTATCTGTGCGATAAAACGTTGCTTCGTACCAATTTTCAAGATTCTAAGTCCACGGGAAGTACCCTGTAGGTTTTGATTTCCTTGCGAGTGTCGAAAATTTGGAGCATAAACGGCTGTATCTTTTGATTGCCTTGGCTGAGACGTTTGATTTTTTCACAGCTCCAAGGGACGGAAAACTTGAGTACTTTATATAAATTTCAGCTTGATACCTCCACGGGCTTCTCAGAAAAAGGGTCTTGACAGACATACGGACAACAAAGTGATCCTATAAGGGTTCCGTTTTTTCCTTTTGAGGTACGGAACCCTAAAACGAAGAATGTAAACACTTCAAAAAAACTTGTCAACATCGGTTAAATTACAAGGCCTAGTTTGATGAAATTTTAAGCGAAAATCTGAATTTCGCTTATTTCCCGGAAGGACAGACACACACAAGATGATCGTAATCATCGCATTATAATAACTCCTAAGTAAAGCTCCTGAGCTTCTGTACTTATGTAACGTCAGTTGTAACGTATTTGTCGTGTCGATATAACGAGAGCTGCTACTACATCAATTATTTTTAATAAAATAGTTTTCTTAACTATCAATAAATAAACAAATAAATGCTTCATAATCTACGGCTTCCAGTATGAACAAATTAATTTTTCGCTGACAAGGAAACATGCACAATACAAAACACATACACTCAAACTACGACTATATATGTATTTGTCAAGCCCAAGATCCAAACCAGTAACCTGTAGCGCGTGATCCCGAACACCTGGCTATAGAGTCTGAATCGCTTATTATTTTTTTACTCTTAATATAAAATTATCGTTAAGGACAATCTGTCTTAAAACTATTGAATGGATTTCGTAACAACATTTATTTAACGGATGTGGGGCATATCAGGAAATATCCTGCTAACAGTCTGCAGCAGCCCAACTGGGGAAGTAGCTCGATCCTACAGAAGATCATAGCTAAATAGTACTTTTAAGCGTTTTGTCTTCCTGTGGTAAGTAGAGTTGAGGGTAGGGTCGGGAACGCGCTTGCGATTCTTGTGGTATTGCAGGCATTCATAGGCTACGGTAATTTGCTGACCTAGTTGTATATAAAAAAAAATTAAATGGATTGACACCATATTCAGACTGCATGTCAAAACCATGTGTCAATTTTAAGAACGTCATACTAAAATTGTAACAAACACACTCATAACGTCTTCAAGCCGTTCCCTATTATATTTATGTTAAGTCCACACGGAACACAATACACACAGAACTGGAGATGTATTTAAAAATGACACCAAAGTTAAAACATTATTTATTTATTGATACAATAAATCTTTTATTTTATTAAAAAATGGTAAAAAGTTAAACGTTCCAAACCAAAAGTTGAAAACAAAAGTAGTTTAAATATTAGTTTTACTAAAAATTAGGTATTTTTATAAAGAGTTTCCAATGAAAAATACAAAGAAAACATATAAACGAATGTAGAACCTTTTTAAAGTAGGTGAAACTCTATGCCAATTATTTTAATGTATCAGTACAATGTCGTACGGCAACCGGGGAGCACACCACCTCACTTCTGGCTAGCCTCACAGGGTGAACAGCGCTGCATACCTTGGTTCTATGTCAGCTGAAACTGAGCTACTTCGTACTGTCCATTGTATTTTCAACATTATATTTTGTAAATTTCTTCTAATTATAAATGTATCTTAAGCGTGTTACTTTAACCTAGTAGCTATTTAAGTAGATGCTATTTCCTACACACTCAGTTCTATGATGATACGTGTGTGTATAACATAATATAGTGAGTTTCGTAGCGTGAAATCGGTTGACCGTAGCGACGCTCCTTCCTGCACCTGCGCCGATCTGTTGACACTGTTTCCTATAATACCATATAGTACTGACATCCATATAACACCATGTTATATACTAAGCAATATATACTATGCGGATATGATGGCGACGACAGACAATTGGCAAAGAATGTCGAGTATGTGAGAGTGGTCCTGCAGGAGAAGAAAAAAGAGCAATAATAGGAACGGCAGGACATGTCGTGATAAAAACCGACAGGGTGGAGTACCAAACACTTCGAAGTAATGCTAACGCGGTTCCGGGGTGATGGTTACTAAAGCTAGAGAGTTTTAGGTTGTAAAAATCCTAAACTACTTGCCAACAATAACTGATAAGTGTCTTTTTGAAGATCTACCTCCTCTCTTAAAAAAATGTTGAGAGGGAGATATAAGTTAGTGAAGATAGAAAGAGAGAGAGTTACGTTTCATATATTACTGTAGGGGCAACTAAAAAGTTTTACTTCAGTCATGTGGTCTAAAGGACACTAGGTTTTTACCAACATATAAAGAGAAAAAGAATAATTCTATAAATTTAAACATTGTCGAATAATTAAGTTTAATCTAAAACACTTGGCTGCTTGGTTTGCAACTAATGTTCCAGCTTCATGTGCATTCTTTTCGCGTACATGCAAACTTTGGAACGACCTTCCTCCTGAGGCGTTCCCTGAATTGAATTTGAGGGTTTTGAATCTCTACGCCAAAGGTTAATTATAAATTCTCTAGCGTTACCTGCTTACGAAGGCTGTCAACAGTTACTGTTTATCTAGTAGATGAAATCTGCAATTGATATGCCAATTAAACCGCCTCTAAATCTTCTTGACAAATATCACAACGATCTATTAACACACCGACCTGACCGATGATCCCATTTTAATAAACGCGGATGTCACAAGAATTTTAATTACAACGTTACATAACTCAGTTTAAATACATACAAATGTAACGGTTACCTAATAAACTATGATTAACATCGATTTGTAAAGCTTTCGTTTTTAATATGGCGTCTAATGCATGTATTAACGAAGTAACGGTAGCCTTACTATAGACTTATTTTAAATTGGCTTTCGTGAAAAGGAGGTTTCTATTTAGCTAAATTTATTGCTTTTTTTTAATGATTAGAAATGGTAGTTTTTTTTGGTAGAGTTTTGTTTTCTAGAGTTAGGACTCTTGAGGAAAATCTGGAGTTCGGCTGGAGGTACTCAACCTTACAGAAGAAGGCAGCCAAATAATACTACTCTCAAGTAGATGTGCCGTACGTAAAGTAGGCTTGACAATATTGTCGAATTGTTATTCAAAATAATTTTTTATTGTAAAATTATATAACAAATTATTATTTCATCAACCGAGTTACGTAAAAGACGCATCACCTTATTTGATGTAGATAATAAATTAGTGTTAAATTCGTGTCGAATAGGCAATACCTACTAATATTTTAAAGCCGGCTTATTTAACGTGCAGGTACCGCGAATACATCTGTGTTTTTTTGTTTTATTTGCACTATTATCTCTACGTATTTTATGTGCAAAATATTAATAATAATAATAAACGCCTCAGACTCAACGGCCCCTACTAGGATTACACTACACCTGTGTGGGGGGTCCGGAAACACACACAATACACAAACACAAACGCCCAGACCCAAAGCATCGCAAGTGCGTTGCCGATCCTACCCCCCAGAAGCTCTGGTCACCGTACTCACCACAGAAACACAACACTGCTTGAAAGCAGTATTTAGCTATGATCATCTATAAGGTCGAGGTACTTCTCCAGTCGGGCTGCTGCAGATTTTTAGCAGAATATTTCCTACTGTTCCCTACCTTAGTTCTTTTTATGAAATGTTGGATAAAGTAATTAAAAACTAAAATAGGTAATTCAAATTTCTTAACATAATATCTCTCAATTCTAAATCCAAAAGATCGCGTTATCGGAGCCGTTTCCTGGAAAGGTAGCCATTTTGAATCTAAGGTTTCACAACATGGCGTCGCTCTGACCGTAATTTCCTTTAGACATAGATTTTATAATGATTTATTTAGAATTTGTCGCGGTTCGAATATTTTAGTGTCTTATTTAAAATCTGATAGGAAAACAATTGAGATGAAGTAATCTTAGCAAATATTATTGAGCTGGAGTGTCTACTAATTCATTGATGGAGACAGCCCACAGCTGGGCATAGGCAAAAGTTTAAAGGAAATTACACTGATTTTAACAAAAAATCATTTGCTATGTAACCGTCTTAAACTACAAAGACCAGCCCATAAATCGCTAAAAATTTAATTTTTTTTTTTCCAAATGCATATAATCGAAATAGTTTTCAAAACGTTACGATAAAATGTACACATTTGATTTAATTATACCTTAATCTGGCATACTTCATTTCAGCCTATCGCAGTCCACTGCTGGACATAGCCTCCGCAAGTTCGCGCCAAAAAAATCGCGAGCTCATGTGTTTTGCCCATAGTCACCACGCTGGGCAGGCGGGTTGGTGACTGCAGGACTGGCTTTGTCGCATCGAAGACGCTGCTGCCCGTGCCTCTGTATTTCAAAGCCAGCAGTTGGATAGTTATCCCACCCATTTGTGTAAACATCTGACATCAATAACGACACAATATTCAGAAGTCAGTGCTAAGTCACAATTGTGACACAATATTAAGAAGTCAATGCTAAGTCACAATCATCACTATTATATTACTATATTACGCCAGAGCGGTCGTCATTAGACAAACGTATCATTATCTGATAAATCGTTTTTAAGCCTGCCTTTCAAACAAGCATTTGTCATCCCATTACTGTAATAATTTTATTACACGCTATAACCATCTTTATAATTTTTATATAATAAAGGCTTTAATTTTATATCGTAATAAAAACTAAGTTTGTTTCACACTGAATGTGGATCGTCGCGTTTTCTAAAACAATATTTTGCAAGGCTTTTAGAAAATATAATAATTTCGCTTCAGTCGGAAAATATCTCTCTCAGCTCTCTCTATTTTTTTCCCATGTTCAATGTTCATGTTCCTACACAGAACTGTTATCATTACTAATATGAATCTTTCAAGCTAAAGCTTTGTCGTAATACACTTAAGTGAAAGCCCGTAGTTATGAGAAGGTTAGCTTAAACAGAACGTCACAAAATCAGTAACCGCAATCAGTGTGGTCTGGACTTAACAGTGTAGTAAAAAACTGCTAACGACTGACATTTAAGGCTAAATGACAAGACGAACTTAATAGTTTGACCAACCTTTGTACGTACAACCAGTAGCAAATATACGTATACATTTTATTAACAACTTGAGCGAATACGATTTATTCTGGAACTATTTATTGTAATTTGTAAATAATATAATTAGTTATGTTGTGAATTGTGAATATGAACAATTTTGTAAAATTTCGAATCAATTTTATTTAAAAATTAATATAAAACATATTTTAAGAACTTCATTCGATAGCAAATAAGCGCCTCATACCTACTTAATTAACACAATACAATTCTGTATACACAAACAAACATTCACAGCCACGCCTTGACTACGACAACCATCTTCAAAACCAATTTAAATCTTTTTGATGTGAAACTTCTTTATTCGCATGAGCGTCAGGGACGGCCAGTACTTGGATGGGTTACCGCCTGGGAACACCGCGTCACGTTGGCTTTTTTTTTAAATTAGTTTTTATTTTCAATTTTTTTTTTTTTTAATACTTTGTACGCACGCAATTTTTTTTTTATTACAAAGATGGCAAACAAGATACTGATAACGTACTCTTAGCTTATGGACACTAGCAACACGAGGAACATTGCCAGCGCGTTGCCGACCCTGCCATCGACTAACCCATGGAGTCCTGCTACCTTACAAGGACACAATACTACTTGAAAGCAGTATTATTTAGCTGTGATCCTCTGTAAGGTCGAGGTACTTCCGTAGAAGGGCTACTCCAGATTTTGAGCAGGATATAGCCTACTGTGCCCTATCTCAAAACGCATGCAATTGAGTCTTCTACGTTCTACCAATGAAATATCGATGCTCAATAGAAGATAAATATAATAACATAATATATATGATTATATCTCCATTAGACTGTAGCAGTCAAACTATTTAGTCTTCCATTCGTATGTTGAAATGTTTTCACTTTTACTTATCGGCGTTTATGTCGTTGGTAATTGCGTTCGTAGATTTTCAATTGAACGTGTCTTTTAAACAATTACACGATAGACACAATTTATGAGCTCCATATAATTATGTACCTACAATTGTACATAATTATATATTTCCTATATTTGAGTTGATTACACGAATTTTACATTGATTAAGCAATAAGTTAGGAGCGAATTTACAGATTACATTTTTATGTTTTTTTATGTTTTCAAATATTATGTAGAAGGTTCTCACGGAATGAAGAAAAGGCAAAATATTTTGAAGGGTAACTATGGATATTGACAATGAACTTCACGCTATCGACTATAAATTTCACGATTTGATAGTTCGCTGTACACAGTACAGGACAACGTCATAGGGTGGATTTAGACCAAACGAACAAAGAGCTAGAGCTAGAGCAAGAGCATTCTTTCTTGATTTTTATGTGTAAACGAACACTCGTATTCATATATATGTCACAGTCAAAACTCTTAATCAGTCAAAAGTACTATTGACTAGCGAAATCAGTCAAAAGTACTTTTGACTAGACAAGTTGGTCAAAAGTGGTTTTGACTGAAAATTATTGGTTATTAGTACTTTTGACTGCAAATTTGCGGTTAAAAGTACTTTTGACTGACGCTCTCCGTCAAAAGTAGTTTTGACTGCAAAAAAGCGTCAGTCAAAAGCACTATTAACTCTTAAACTCTATTAACTCTTAACTAGTTTAGTTTTAACTGCAAATTAGATAGGTTAGGGTTATTTTTTTTTTTTGTTTCTGTGACAAAAATATGCCGATAAACAGTCTAATATAGAAATTAGATAGGTTAGGGTTATTTTTTTTTGTTTCTGTGACAAAAATATGCCGATAAACAGTCTAATATTGAAATTAGATAGGTTAGGGTTATTTTTTTTGTTTCTGTGACAAAAATATGCCGATAAACAGTCTAATATTGAAATTAGATAGGTTAGGGTTATTTTTTTTTGTTTCTGTGACAAAAATATGCCGATAAACAGTCTAATATTGAAATTAGATAGGTTAGGGTTATTTTTTTTTTATTGTTTCTGTGACAAAAATATGCCGCGACCACCTTACTTATTAAGAGTTTTGACTGATACAAGCAGTCAAAACCACTTTTGACGGAATCATTTAGTCAAAAGTACTTTTAACCAGCTCCATTGGGTAAAAGTACTTTTAACTGTTATTTTAGTCAAAACCACTTTTGACCAACTTGTCTAGTCAAAAGTACTTTTGACTGATTTTTTGCAGTCAAAACTACTTTTGACTGATTAAGAGTTTTGACTGCAACATATATAACAACGAAAGAATGCTCTACGCCTGTTTACACTAAAAGAATTTGATAAGAATTTGATATAGTGGGGATAGAATGAGCATTCGCTCGTCTGATGTAAATCGACCTTTACAGGTCGGCTAATGATAAAACTGAATGAAATTAATAGATAAACTTATTTATTTATTGGTGTATCGATGTAATTCTATTACATTAATGAGAGTCTTAGTTAGAATATATGAGTACAGGTGATTTTATACTATTAATCGGGTTTGATTTTGCGTGTTTGCCATCCTGTCCTCGGCTGCTATGGAAGGCAAGTTAAGATGTCGGTCTCTGATGGTCTTAGACCTGACAAATTAAAATTAAGTATACCTATTTGTTTTCGCTAGGAAAATTATTCCACAGAGGATTAGGATGACGAATTAAGCTTCGTAGACACAAAAAATAAAAAACTAAGACAAAATCTTTATTACATCTATGTAACTGCTGTGGGGCATTAAATGCAGTTCAGAATATTTCATAACATTAACTTTGTTGCTGTCTGTAATCTTATGAAAAAAATTATAAATACCTATAGAAAACTAACAAATATAGGTACTTACATTCATGTTGACTAGCCCGTTGGCGCAGTTTGTAGTGACCCTGCTTTCTGCTCCGGGGGTTGTGGGTTCGATTCCCACCCCGAGTCTGGGTGTAATATATATATTTATTTATATATTTATATATGTATTATTTATAAGTATGTATCGAAAAAAAAATGTAGCTATACCAGTCGGCTTTTACCTATAACACAAGCATTATGTTGCTTACTTTAGGAACAGACGACCGTGTGTGTATTGTGTATATACATATATTTATTTATTTATTTATATTGCCATATTACGTAGTAGGTACTATTTACTAATTTGTGATATTACGAAGACGTTTCAAAGATAGGTACTTAAAATTAACAATGCTGCGTGTAATTTTGATTGACAATGAGGGTTCTAACTTTCTAAGTCAATTTAATATAGTCTTATAATATTATAGCATGTACAAAATATTCTTCCGTAGGTCGTGACCTCTGACCATTGCGTTTCTTCCTTGTGCTGTAACAGTGAATTTATTTATAAATATTTATAGCTGATTTAATATTACTTAATCGAGATTTCTTTTCCCAGAATATTATTGATGAGTAAAAATGTTCTGCTTAAATTTGCGACAAGATTTCGAATTTAAAACTATAACTAATAAAACTTTATATTATTTTCAAATTCAATTGTTTTTTTTTTTTTTAATTATATCCGTATCCAAAATATATATATTTTTAAGCGACTTCAAGAAGGAGAAGGTTTTCAATTCGGTGACCTTTTTTTTTTTGTTTTTATCTTTTATTATGTCATTTCTTTTCTAGCCACTGTGTTATAAAAATATTTTATGGTTGATTTTAATAAATTGTATTAATAATGTTCACTAGTGCCATCTAATCTTAAAACTACAAACTAAAATTGCTATAAATATATTTTGTGTGAGCACTTTCTTAGTTCTAGGGTAATCTGCTAGATGGCGTTAAACGCTGTTTACTTCTTAGCTTTGACATTTTTCAATAGATGTCACTGTTGTAAATTAAATCGCGCTATAGTTTTAATTTTTATTTGAGCTATATTTTACACCCAAATAAAAAAAAAATTGTTGCAATATCATAGACAATAATTCTCAAATAGAATAGAATAAGACAGCTGCTTTGTTTTCGTTTAGAATGTCTAATAAATATCAGCATTATCAGCTTAAACAACTGGGCGTGTTAATAGACAAGAATTCTGGAAGGTAATGAAATGGATAATAATAAATTATAACCGAACGACGATTGGAAGCAGTTTTTGAAGACTATATGAATAAAGCTAATTTTATTTTGATAAAATTAAACATTATGATTTTATATTAAATGCTGATAAGTTGGCAAAATCGGATGGATCAGTTAATAATATTAATCCATTTTTTTAGAACACGCATTCATGAAAACTTTAAAGATGTCCCAGCAAAGAGTGAAATTGAAAATAATTATATTGAAATAGATAACCCTGAGAAATCCACAAACCAAAAGAGGACTTTCAAAACGTTGGAAACGTGGAAAAATAAACAGGAAAATGTAGTTATTGATTTATGCGACGATTCCAAATAAATATGAAATATTTTTCCTTTTCTTTTTCTTTATTAATCCTATTATTCGTACATGTTACTTAATTAATATTATTAGTATATTATATTAGGTACTCTTATATTACTTAACTTAAAAATAAATCGCCGACTGTGTTGCTAAGTGCAAAACTCAAGAAGGACTGGACCAATACGGCTATTTGTTTTTTTTTTTAACTGATCAGCTACTAATATTTATACAGACCGAAGAAGGTCAGCAGCGTCTTTAACTACAAAGCCTGACTGCACGAGCTGGCTTGGTTTTTAAGCGCGATGATTATGGACATTAATCATTTCGACACAAGAACTTCGGCCCTCATTTCCCGGCAGTCCTACTATTCCCGGCTATCGCCGAGGACTAAATGGATGTGGCAAATTAGGATGTGGAACTTAAGGAGGCATATTTCCAGCAGTGCTGAAATAATTACACTAATTTGTAGAAGGTTCTAATGCAATTTAAAAATTTAGAAAATTGCGCAGAAAATCAGTAAACACAATAATTACTAGCTGACCCAGCAAACGTTGTTTTGCCATAGGTATATGTATAATATTAATCCCCTTAATCCCCTTGGAACTTAGGGGTATGTAAAATAGATGTTGGCCGATTCTTAGACCTACCCGATGTGCACACAAAATTTCATAAAAATCGGTCCAGACGTTTCGGAGAAGTTTGGTAACAAACGCGACACGAGAATGTTATATATTAGAGAGAAGAAGATTCCAACTTGATACCTACTGTCAGATCAAAATGAAACAACGAATTTAAACATTTATGAATATTCTTAAATTTACAATATAAGTAAAAATTATCTTCAAAACCTTAAAGAAATTCCTGATAATAAAAACACGAGTGTGTGTTTTAAGACAGAGTCAGTTAAAGCGGACGTTGTAACTAAAAGCAATCTCATGTCTCGAGTGTGAAGAGAAAAGCAATTAAGACATACAGACGGTGTCCATATTGGCAGAAAATGTTGAAATTCTTTCATTAGTTTTTCCTTTTTCTTTCCGCGGTTTTAAACTTTGCTTCTTTTGTAAAACTTAGTCACAATATCTCGATAATTGTCCATTTCGCTTTTCATATGAAACATAAGAATCATATCTAAATTATTGTTCCTTGTTATCCTTGTACATTGCATATGGAGAAATTGTTAAGGGTATAATATTGTAATTACACAAAACATTATTGTACTTAATAAGTTTTAGTTTAACCTAAGTCGCTCGTTTTACGTGTTTTCCAAATCATGCTGTGTAAACCCATAGCGACCAGACCAGGAATACATTTTTATATCAATAAATATCAGCGTCACATTCTAGTAAAAAGATTAATTTTAAAATCCACCAAGAGTCCATCAAAAATACAATAAGCAAATCTCTACTTATAGATCAAAATACTCAATTAGTCCATTTAAAATTTGCAATAATTCTTAAAACAATAAAAAGAAATCAATACAAAAATTATTACTAACTAGCGACCCCTCCGGCTTCGCACGGGTTCAATGCTGATACTAAATATAAAATAAATATTTGCAATGTAAGCGCAAAAAAAATGTGTTTTTTTTTTTTATTTATTTATTTTTTTTTTTTTTTATGTTACTAAGTCGACAAACAAGCGTACGGCTCACCTGATGGTAAGTGACTACCGTAGCCTATAGACGCCTGCAACACCAGAAGCGTCGCAAGCGCGTTGCCGACCCTATCCCCAATCCCCCCCAGGAGCTCTGGTCACCTTACTCACCAACAGGAACACAATACTGCTTGAAAACAGTATTATTTAGCTGTGGTCTTCTGTAAGGTCGAGGTACTACCCCAGTCGGGCTGCTCCATATTTTGAGCAGGAAATTTCCTGCTGTGCCCTACCTCAGTTAAATTTACAACATCACATTGAAATCTCTAAAACTATTAGTGTTCCTCTACTATATTATACATGTATTATACCTACACATATAAACTATACATAGGTATAAACCTTCCTCTGGAATCAATCTATGTATTTACTAAAGATAATACTTACAACGTAAGTAGACGAAAAAAATTAACAAACGCACTAGTTGTCACTACGATTTTCGAAGGTTCCCCTTGATTTCTCTGGGATTCCATCATCAGACCCTAGTTTCCTTATCATGGTATCTAAGTTGGGATATCTCCTTTCCAACAAAAAAGAAATATCAAAATCGGTTCATAAACGACGAAGTTATCCCCGAACATACATTTAAAAAAAAATATACGGTCGAATTGAGTAACCTTCTCCTTTTTTGAAGTCGGTTAAAAATTGGATATGATGGTGAACTTCAATATCCAAAAAATGATTCAAAAACAAAATTTCGTCCACTATATTCCTAGCCTTACACTGATGTGTTCAGTGATCCGTGGAGACTCAACATCGTCTCATTTCGTCATACGAGTCCGCTGCGGCCACTAGACTTAAGTGCTCCAACATGACCTCAAGAGCTATCCTACTTATTGTGAGTCGTTTCTAGCTTTTTTTATTACTAGTGTTTCAGCTTTAGGGTCCTTTCATTATGTTGTTATTGCTTTGGTTATTTGAATATCATCCAATATACTAGACATTTCTTTACGTTTTATATCTACTAACTACTTACTTCTATGATTTCATCGATAATGACTGTAATTGTCTAATGGTGAACAAAATATTAAAATAAGCTCAGTATTTGCAGTTGTCAAGTAAAAAAAATTAAAAAAAACACTTCATAAGTTAAAACTAAGCTGTTTCCAAAAGAACCAGACAATTCTGAAGGCAAAGCAAAAGTTAAAAATCTGCCGAAACAAAAAAGGTATTTTTATAATGAAAAAGAAAAAATACCCATTACATTTCCAATTTTATATCAATTCATAACTTTGTTATCGCTTATCAGGCACTATGTTACCTAACTCGTGGATTGCATCGTGTCTGTTAATTTATAACAATAATTTTAACGTAACATAACAACAACATCGTACACCAATACCGTCATTTTTCATAAAATTAAACAAAAAATTCTCTAATCGCCTAATAATCCCAACATTGTAATTACAATGTAATTACCGACTGTGAAACAATTTATAAAACAATTAATTTCCATTGTTACAGGCATGTTTCTTTATAAAAGGGAGCTCAGTTGAAAATATTTATTCGGACAGCGGTTGGAGACCTATGTCAAGCGAAGAAGTCTTTGCATTACAAAGAAATGTAATTATAGCCCCCATACAAATAGAAAATGAACAAGGAAATTCTTTGGCTAATTTATATCAAAGAAACGCTATAAAAATTGTTACACCGCACCTCATTCATCTGAATAAGGAATCAATCAAAGCACAAGAAGCCATTTCTATGCGAGGCATTGAAAGGAATGGAAGGGCTTTTGAAGGTATATCTTAACACATACGAAATTGTTTAGAAAGAGAAAAAAAAATTGAAATATATTTTCTACTTAAAATCTGTTAAAAAAAATTATTTACAGTAAAACTTTGGCTTATAAATCTTACGATAATAAATAAATTTATTAATCAATTAACTAGAAAATTTAGTTTGAAGTAAAAGCTGCACACCATACAAAAGTAATCGAATTTTTTATTATTATTTTGTGTTATGCCAACAAAAACTGTGCTGTGTGGTTACGGCACTAAAGAATGTAGCCACCCCCTCTCTTCCCGTGGGTGTCGTAAGAGGCGACTAAGGGATAAAATAGTTCCACTACCACCTTGGAACTTAAAAAGCCGACGGATGGCGGGATAACCATCCATGCTGGCTTTGAAATACACAGGCCAAAGATGGGCAGCAGCGTCTTCGGTGCAACAAAGCCAGCCCTGCGGTCACCAACCCGCCTGCCCAGCGTGGTGACTATGGGCAAAACACATGAGTTCGCGTCCTAATGTCGGGCGCGAACTTGTGGAGGCCTATGTCCAACAGTGGACTGTAATAGGCTGTAGTGGCAACAAAAACTAAATTTTCTTTCAAATCCATATTAGTTTTACTCAAAAATACTATCTTACGTCTGTAATTAAGACGATTAGACTATAAAATCGATTATACTTGAAAGTTTTATTGTTTTTGTAGGTACTAATGAACCACCATTGGAAGAAATTACAAAAAATACGTATAATAAACCTAATGTAGCACGAAAAGCTAAGAAGATTGAAGAATCTCATGTAACATTACTCGCAGACAATGTTATACCAAAAGACACTAGTACAGACGATTCTAAAGTTATAAATAATGAGATAAAATCAGAACCGAATCATAATTATGAGGTTTACGAAACAAAACTAGAAGATGATTCATTGATGAAGCAACATGATTTGAAACCATTCGATACTAAAGTATACAAATATGAAATACCTACAGCTGAAACCAAGCAAAATAATTTAGCGTCTAAATTATTTGACATTCTTTCAAAGTATAATATAAGAAGCGGTGATAAACTACCAAATTACGCCTTATCTCTAAGACAAAACAGTCGAAATTCGAATAACAAAGACTTCATATACATTCAAGTTCCTATAAAAATTCCGTTCAGATACAATAGCCAGAATCATTACCCTATTGATCCTGTACTCGCCGTTTTTCTTTCAAACTATGGCCACTATTTGCCAGGATTATACGGATTTCATAGGAGCTACAACAATTTGTACGGTTATCTGGCTTCTAATAACATACACAATAATAATCCATCCGGTTCTTATAAAATATTTTCTGATACAGATTCATCTCACTAATTGGTTTTATTATCTGTATGAGATTTATATCTATTTTATCTTTATATCTTATCTACCATAGATAATTTATTATTAACTACTACAGAGTACTTTCCGAAATTCATTTATTCATAATTATTTAAGGAGAAAGAGAAATGTTTCTTAATTTTGACATGGCTCTTGAGTCTTGACCGACTTCGTCAAATTGTTATTAGGAGTCAGATACAGCTCCAATATTAAGACTATAATTAAATCTTAAGTTACTTTTAGATAGTGTAGGAGTATAAAAACATGTAAAACGTCAGAAATACAACAACTAAAGGCTGTGTCTCAGTACCCGGCCCAATCCCGGTGACGCTGCAAAGGCCGCTAGGGCCAACAGTAATATTCAATTCGAAAAAAAAAAAGAAATACAACAGTCTAATTACAGTAGATCATCATAGGCCTTTACGTCTATTGCAGACGATTTAAACAGTACCTGAAGAGCATTTTTTCTGATGGCTGTACAAGCCGATACGGGAGCGGCAGACTCTACCACACACCGAACAGGGAAAAGATGCGCTAGTGTCAATCCAATTACAGTAGAACAGACTTGAAAAAACATGTTTTGTATTTTCAAAAATTTCAAATATTGGTCTTATAAAATTAATTAAAATAAATTAATAATTAACATATAGCACATAATTATAGTCCAATAAATCCTTCTCCTAGATGGGGAAAGAGTCCTATACGCAACAGTGGGATATTACAGGCTGAAATTATAGTCAAATAAAATTAACATAAAAATCGTGTACATCCTCTAAATTAAGGTTTAAGGACAGTTTCACGAGCCTCTGCTAAAGTCAGCCGCTACATCCGTCGGTCGTCGTAAAAATAAACTTTTTAAAAACCTTTTGTTTACCATTTGTCGGTTCCGAACCGTTAACCGGACGGTCTAAATGTGGTCGTTTGTTTTACATATTATGCGTTATTTAGGGGTTAAACAGATTTTTTTTAGGAGAAAACGAAATAGGGTAAGGCTTGAAACAATACTGTGTTTTTATCGCCGTTTGGTATTTTTGGACAGTTTAAATTCCTTTTTAACCGACTTCCAAAAAAGGAGGAGGTTCTCAATTCGACTGTATTTTTTTTAATGTAGTTACTTCAGAACATTTGAATGGGTGGACCGATATCAATGATTTTTGTTTTAATCGAATAGTAATGCGTGTCATTTGGTCCCATTTAAATTTATTTGAGATCTAACAAGTACATTTCCAGTTATCTATACTAATATATAAAGCTGAAGAGTTTGTTTGTTTGGTTGTTTGTTTGTTTGTTTGTTTGTTTGTTTGTTTGAACGCGGTAATCTCTGGAACTACTGGGCCGATTTGAAAAATTCTTTCACTGTTAGATAGCCCATTTATCGAGGAAGGCTATAGGCTAAGTATGCTCACGCTAAGACTAATAGGAGCGGAGTCCACGCCGACGAAGTCGCACGCAGAAGCTAGTATCTAATAATGCGTTTTTACTTGACAATTTTTTCGTCAACCTACGGTGTATTATACCGCATAGCTTTTTACTGGTTTTACCGATTTTGATGATTTTTAATTTAATCAAAAGATGATGTTTATCTACTGGTTACATTTAAACTTCATCGAGATCTGATTAAAATTTTTTGAGTAATCTTTGAAAACGTGTATTTACTTGACTATTTTTCGTCTATCTACGTTGTAGGTACCTATTCGGTACTTGTCGATGCAATTGAAGTCTGTTTTTTTCGTTTGCGAGCAAACACAAGTATTTCATGACAAAGTCAGCTTAATATTTTACTTTTTATTATCATTTTTATTTTACCGTGTTATTTTAACATACAAAATAGTAAGATTATGAGCGTACCGGCTAGAAATAAAGAAAATAATTATTTTTAAGCTATATCAACGACAAAACTTGAAGACCTAAGTGACTCTTGTGCGTGTGTGCGTGTGTAACTAATAGATACTGTGTCGATTTTTATATTTGAACTAGCCGACCCGTGCCCACTTCGTTGGGCGTTAATTATCTTTTTCTTTGTGATGCATTACCTATGTTGTGTAGTTCTTAGTATTTACTAAGTTCTATTAGGTTCATTGTTTATAGCAAGTATTGGACGTATACACTCGTAATAATATCGTGTATTTATTATTTTAAATTACAGAACCAAATAACATACTATAAAGAAAAAATTTTAAACCACTTAAATAAATAATATGTTGCTCCAACGCCATCTATCAAAAAGCGTAAAAACTTCGTCATCGATAGATTCAAATAGACAGTAAATAAAATAGAGTATTAAATAGTTAAATCTAACAGCGATAGATGGCGTTCGTTTCTTTGTCATTTTCATAATAAATTTTAATATTTTTCTTTTTTACTGAATTTTTTTGTACAATTACAATAAAATATAGCCTATGTCACTCCTGAATAGTGTAGCCTCTCACTATTTTCAGCAAATCAGATATATATAAATGTTTTAAAATCACCAATTAATTTCTAAGGCAAATAATAATGCTTGATTAGATTGAATTGTTGACACGGCACGTCAGAGGACGCAGGTTCAAATCCTGCTGATTTAAAAATTTTATATATTTTTATCTTTTTCCTTTTATCTTGTCACTCCTGAATAGTGTAGCTTTCTGTTAGCGAAAGAATTTTCATGATCGGATCAGTATTTGCGAAGATTACCCCGTATATACAAAGTTATAAACTTTACCTCTTTATAATATTAGTATAGAAGAAAGAACACATTTATTTGGGACATTACGCAACATCACAAACAACAACTAAATTAATGACAATTTCGGATTCACATACGCACCACCAACCAGCGCCACCTACCGGGTCCAATCGAGATAAAAACTACACTATCTCCCAAGTTGGTTGGTTGGGTTCGGTTGTTTCACTTCAAAAACCACTTAAATTAGATACATGGACCACTATAACGTGAACCTACGTGCGAGATATGGGACTACCCTTTAGAGTTATGATTAAAAAAAGAGTTATCGAAATCGGTCCACTCAGTAAAGGTAATAGGTAATCCACATAAAAAATACAATGGAATTGGTAACCTCTTGTAAGCCTCGTGTGCTGTGTGGTTACGGCACTAAAGAATGTAGCCACCCCCTCTCTTCCCGTGGGTGTCGTAAGGGGCGACTGAGGGATAACACAGTTCCACTACCACCTTGGAACTTAAAAAGCCGACGGATGGCGGGATAACCATCCATGCTGGCTTTGAAGTACACAGGCCGAAGACGGGCAGCAGCGTCTTCGGTGCGACAAAGCCAGCCCTGCGGTCACCAACCCGCCTGCCCAGCGTGGTGACTATGGGCAAAACACATGAGTTCCCGTCATTATATCGGGCGCGAACTTGTGGAGGCCTATGTCCAACAGTGGACTGTGATAGGCTGTAGTGGTGGGTAACCTCATTCTTTTTTTGAAGTCGGTTAAAAATTATTTTCCAAAATAATTCTATCAAGTTGTAAAAAAAAAATAACGAAACTAATACTTCAAAACAAAATTATCCTATTCCTATAGTACCTACCCTGGAAACTCTATTTTTTATTAAGTCTTTACAAACTGAATTTACAAAGTTTAAGTCAAAACAAACTTCAATAAAGTTGATAAATTAACGAAGACTTACGCAATAAACAAAAGGGTGACGGTCGCCAAAGGAAACTTGTAATTGCTGAAACTTCACTTGGAATGTGTCCAGCGTATTGCAGAAGTGTACCATTTTTAATAGTCTCTCGCAATTCAGGACACTTACATTTTTGCGAATTTATTGTCCATAAAGGATGCGAAATTTTAAGACTATCCTTTTTTACTTGACTTTTTTAGATTAAGTTTAAAATAAAAAGGCAAAAAATATTGTAATAAAGAAAGGTTGTTTTTAAGCGGGCTAATCTACAAGTCTTTCATTTCGAAAAACGAAGAATTTAACTGAGATAGGGCACAACAGGAAATACCTGCTCTTTTTTATATCACTAGGTCAGCAAACAAGCGTACGGCTCACCTGATGGTAAGCGATTACCGTAGCTTATAGACGTCTGCAACACCAGAAGCATCGCAAGCGCGTTGCCGACCCTATTCCCAATCCCCCCAGGAGGGACTTATACCTCAAAGTGGTGTTTACGTCAGCGGCGAAATCCTCAAATATTGTCTGCGAATATAAAAAAAAAAAACTCTTTTAGTTTAATCTAAGCTTTAGAACAAGTTTATTTTAATTTAAATGTAATATCGATGATAGTTTAATTTTTTTGAAGTGAAACTTCTTTAGGAGCATGAGGGGTAAGATTTGAGCGACCGCTAACGCAGCAACGCGTAACGCGGTCAGTAATTAGATAGGTAGGTGACTTTTTTTTTGTTTAGTTTTTCTTTGTATATTAAATTCGTTTTTTTAATTAATTTTTGAATTACTTTCTTTGAATTAGTTTTTTTTTTTTAAAGTAGTTTGCCAAAGAAGTTTCACTTCTGACATGTGTACTTTGTAGGCACGCACCTTTTTTTTTATTATCTATAAATACATTTTTTCTATTGCTTAAATTTTTCTTCTTTACGATTAATGTACTTTACAGAAAAATTGAAATAAAATGAAAGAGTCTGAATTCTGACGTGTATGTCGGTACCTGCACTGTTCTCGATATTCGCCTGCCCTCACTCATTCTATTACTCGAGTCATTCTGTTGTGTATAAAACGAAGCCAGGCCAGGGCAGGCCTTGGCTCTGGCTTGGCACGATGCACTCGTTGTATCCTGCTAGTAGCTTAACCTCGACTCTTTCAATAATTACCTAATTTGTGCAAACGAATTAATTGTTACATTTTATATTACGATCTATAATTTGGCTAGGCATTGCGGTCAGCTCGAGCAGTTCAGAGTCAGAGTTCAGAGAGAGCAGTCTTAAAGGGGGCCTGCTTAAACCTACACCTGGGTTGCAAGTTCTGGGCACTACTCTGAGTTTGTCCCACTGCCACACGGTGGCCCTGCTTTACCCGCTCGGTTAATCCATTGTATGCTAAGAAGTTCGGCCCCCACCCCGTTAAACTAATTTGTGTAACTATCTTGTGTTACCGTTACATTGTTAATAAACCAGTCTGGCCCTCCTTCTTCTTTTCCTACATTTATTAATACAGATAATACATAAAATTGTTTTAAATATATTGCGCAATTGTTAATATGTCTTATGAAAAACATTCCGTAGGGAGGCTCGAGCACTTTTTTGTTAAATAAATACAGTCTCAATATCTGTAGCAATACCCCACAGTAACAAACCGTAAAACATAACACTATGGAAATCGCTAAAATATATTAAACGTGCAGTAGCAACGTCGGTTAGTTGTCGTACTTTCCTAACTGCGAATGCTTGCATTATATGTCATGTAACCAGCAGTGGAGCAGCGTGGTTGATTAAGCCCCAATCTTTCTATTAAATGGTGAATCTAAATAGACAAGTATGGCGAATTAAGGTCTAACATACATACATATAAAAGAATATAATATTTTATCGCAGCGATGGAATATATCAGACTGTTAAACTTTAGTCCATTTTAGTTAGTTAGTTAGTGTTGATATTTTATTTCTATCATTGTAGTTTAAAAATAAATGGCTTTTCAATAAACAATAATAAAGCCCGTTTAACAAATACCCTAAATAAATATATTTTATTAAATACTGTTTTAATTTAACGTCGAACCCGTAGACAATACACATCGTAATAAACCTCAGATAAAAAGATGAATAGACCTCCGTGACGTACAATAAGTGATGAGCGTTTTATTAAAGATCTAACTACATTTCAGTCTTATTTTTAATGAAAACTCAAAATCAAACTCTAAAGCTCTTTTGATTCGTCATTGTACAAATGAAAAAAAGATTGTGGTAATTACAGTACGATAGCGTTAATATCTCATGCGAGCAAGATCCTCCTCCATGTGGTTAACCGACGCCTGAACTACTTTTTAAGCCGTCAAATACCCGAAGAACAGGCAGGATTTGTAAGAGGCAGGGGAACGCGGGAGCAGATACTCAACGTTTGCCAAATCATTGAGAAGAGTAGAGAATTCAATAGCCCCGTGGTCCTATGCTTTATTGACTACACTAAAGCCTTTGATTGCTTCCAATGGGACAAACTGTGGAATGTGCTACTTGAGATGGGAACTCCGGAACACCTCGTTGCCCGTATCCAGAATCTGTACACTGAAAACCGTTCTTTCATCAGGATTGATACGGAATGCTCCAGTATGTTCCAAAGAAAGGTGTGAGACAGGGTTTTATTTTGTACCCCGCACTTTTTAACATATACGGAGAGTACATTGTTAGAAAGACGACTGAAAATTGGAGGAAAGATTTTCCTATAGGTGGAAAGAGACTATCGAATCTCAGGTATGCCGACTACACCATTCTTCTCGCAACATCCGTAGAACATATGAGAGAGCTGTTCCATAGGCTGGAGTTTGAAAGTCAAAATATGGCTTGCAGTAAATCGAACGAAAACCAAGGTTATGATAGTGGATCGAGCCGGAAACCTATCAAAAGTAAAAATTATTTTTTTTCGTTCTCGGTTTTTTACTTTTAATTTATTTGCTTTTTAAAACTTCCTGTGACAATATCATATCTTATGTAGAGACAAAGATATTATATTTTTATATCCACCGTTTATGGGAAGTAAAAAGTTTTTTTTTATAAAATCGCTAGCAGCGTAACACTCGGTCGCGTTCTCGAGAAGTTATTGGTTCGGTCGATGTGTAAACTGTACAATTTCTTTCATTTCCGCCGCAGAGCTCCTCAGTATGACTACTGATAAATTAATCTCGATTGAACAGTACTTAGTTATTAATTTTTTCACGTTTAACGTTCTTTAAATTGCTGCGTATGTACCTATCGATTTTAAAAAACAATGTTTTTGTTCTTACGAGTTCTAAGAGGAGTATTACAAAAAGAATCATTTGTACCTACTTACGCCTTTTTTTTCGTCGAGGGATGGAATTTATCTGCAAAATAAATAAACTAAGGTTGGTATGATTCAAATTCTAGGTGGTATGACTTTTTCTAGACAAAAGTGATTGAAATCCAATCAATCGCTGTAGAATTTTAGATTATACAAATAGGTAAAAAGTTTAACATAAATAACCAAACAAATATACTTTACGGATATATTATATTATACCTACATACACATAGATAAATTCGATTAAGAAACGATCTAGACTTAGTACCAAAGTATATTATTTTTCAAAAATAATAAATTCAAGAAAATACTAAAACTGACGTAGAGTTAGACAATAACTTCGGTTAGTTTGAGAGAAGCGGCTGCAGCACAACGCATACGTGTGCAGCAGACCGAAAAATGCAGTTTGCCGTGTCTGAATTTTTGTGCTTTTTGCGACTCCACATTCCGTTTACCCACTTAGTGCGGTGCTCGAAACTTGTTCAGTTATCTAGTTGAGGTATTTCTGTAAAGCATTGTATTGTATAGTTTAAAAGTACGAATTTTGTGTTTGAAATTAACACTAGGGTAATTTCGGTTCCTTGAATTATATTAATGCAACATACTGTGCGTCATTTGCTATAATTTTCTTGTAGGCGCTTTAACATTCTTGATAGGAAGTTTACTAAGAAATAGGACTTCTTAATTTTCTTATTGAATTATTACATTCCATTATCAACCTAATTTATTTCAATATTAGCTTGTACGGCTGTACGCACTAGTATTACACTGACATTATTGATCAATACAAATATTTTATGTAAATAGGTTTTTTGTTAATTACAAAAGAATGAAAAAAAATCCACGAATACCTTTAATAATAGTCATAGACAATCATAAACAACTATTCAACAATCAAAATTATCTGTATTTTAATGAAGATACTAGGTATTCTACTTAGAAATCATTTTAGAATTTTATTTTATTATTGTGGTAGGTATCATGAATAGTTTATACCAAAATTCATTCATAAACATTGTAAAGGTTATTCCGGATATCCGCATCAGTCGCTAGACGGTATTCTTTCATCGTTAGCCGACTTTATTATTTAGAGAAAGCTCTCGGATCAGAAGTCGTCTGCGGATGAAATGGCTCATAAAATTCAAATTTCAACGTAAATTCCTTCGTATTTTTTTCATTCTTAAATCCTCTTTACAAAAATTGAGAGCCCTCTTACTTAAATATGAAAATGGAAATGCTTACTTTATTTTATTTGTTTTTGAATTGTTTATTCGAAGTACGCACGGGCGTGGCCAGAATTTTTAAAGGTGGGGCAAAGATAAATAAACGTAAAAAGAATAAGTAGTTAAAATTTAAAATGCTTTTTATTTATTGGAACTTTTCATTTACCTTTACTATCTACGCTACTTCAATAATACCTTGCGGAGATTTTGGCTAAATGTACCTAAAATTTCCTTGATAAAATCTAAAATATTTATTAGCTTCGAGTCAAAGTAGGGCTAATAAGCTAATAAGCCCCATCTTGCCCCAATGTGGATACGCCCATGGAAATACATGTAATTCTTACATATATTTGGTAAACAAAAGTGATTCAATTCGTTACCGACTTACACATTAAGTATATGAGGTAGTAATAATGTTAATAGAACTATTTGTATTAATATCGCCTAAAGAAATGATAAATAAAGTTTCACATATAATTTTATCCTCTTCCTGTACCTACGTGAATTATTATTTATAGTATAATTTAGTACTATAACAATAAACTTCGCCATTATCAGTACAGAAGGCCGAGCATTTTACAAAAACAAAACGAGTGTGCTTTAGATTTAGAACACACGACTGAAGTAAAACTTAAGTTAACTGTCTCTCTTTTTATGTTCACTAACTTAAATCTCCCTCTCAACTTCTGTCCACCTCGACCGATCACACTTTTCGTAACGCTCTCGTCACGCATTTACCAGCTTATTCTAATTTAAATCTTTTTCGTAGCAATGTACACAGTAATTTGTAAGTTTAGTGCATTTTATTTATATTTATTTAGGTAAGTTTTAAGGTAACTTGACTTAAAGCTATTTATATGTAGGTACAACTTGTTACACATAGCCAGTAGATCGCTGCATCAGCGTGCTCGCCTATTGCACACAACACCTACGACCTACATAGGCTCCACGTTTTACAAGCGCAGCAACTACAAGCAGCATTGACGTCAATGATTGACGTCAATCGAAGATTTCCTTTCAAGCCTGAAATGTAGAAGCGACACTCTTGGTACAAGCATCGACCAATTGGCACTAATTTAATTTAGTCATAGTTTCTTTTTGTAGAACAGTGTACATTGTGTGTAAATTAATTTTAAATTTAATTTGCATTTTTTTGGATCCTCCGGCTGCACCCAACGTAATTGGCGCAGTCGGTAGGATAGTCCAGTAAATTCAGTGAATCGATCACCGAGAAGGGCTATTCTACGAACCTACGGGTGTGCGGCTAAGGAGGAGTATCCGAATATCGATACACAGAGAAATGCAGATTTGGTGAGTACCTAGATCTTACTAGAGTTGCTCTCCTTCCTATACTTTAATTATCCTTTATTTTAATTTTCCTTTGTGTATTTTTTTAGTGTTAATTTCCTCAGTGGTTCTATTAATTTTTTTTTTTCAAAATTTTTCACCCACGTAAATCGCGGACCTCTGGGTCAAATAATATTAACAGAATCTCGCAAATCGATGCGAATAGGAATTTAGAGTGTATTTTAGAAAATAGTGATAGTTTAGAATCTAGTAGTTTAATTTCTGAGTGTAGTTTAATTTCTGAGTGTAATTTAATTTCAAAAATGAGCGTTGATTTGGTAGATCAAGTTTATAAGGCCTTACGCCTTTTACCCGAGTTCGACGGGAACCCGAATGTGCTCACGCGTTTTGTTCATTTAAGCGACCAACTTGTTACGCAATTTGTTCGGGCAGAGCCAGGTTTCGAGCTTAGTAACTTAGCCTTAATAAACGGTATTTTAAATAAAATTACCGGACATGCTGCTCGCACAATTAATTCGAACGGCATCCCTGAATCCTGGCAGGGTATAAGAAATGCTTTAATTAATAATTTCTCGGACCAACGAGATGAGACCGCTTTATACAACGACTTAGCCTTGCTTACTCAAAAACATTTAACACCACAAGAGTTCTATGAGAAGTGTCAAAGTTTATTCAGTACGATAATGACTTATGTGAGTTTACACGAGTCTATACCTACCACTATCGAGGCAAAACGCGCTCTATACAAAAAATTAACCCTACAAGCTTATGTTCGGGGTCTTAAAGAACCATTAGGCTCACGTATTAGGTGTATGCGACCCGAGACAATTGAAAAGGCCCTTGAGTTCGTTCATGAGGAAGTCAACACCTTATACCTACAGCAGCGTAACGACCAGTTACCGGAGCGCAGAGCTGTGCAGTCCACGTCTTCCTTTAACCCTTATAACATCCAAGGTAAGTTATTTAATTTGCCTACCCAGCGACCTTTTACTTTTTCAAATCAATTAAATCAGCCCGGTCAATTGAAACCTTTTTATCAGCCACAACCGCCAAGGCCAATGCAAGCTTGGAGACCCCAAGTGCCTTTTAACCGCGGTCCCTCGCGAACCCAACAAATATTCAGCGCACCCCCACCTAACTATAGGCCACAGAGTAACGTGTTCCGAGTGCCTCAACAAAAACCAGGTTACACGGCCCTTAATAACGGCCCTAAGCCTATGAGTGGTGTAAGCCATTTTGTTCCTAAACCTATACCTAGGCCCCTGACAGAACATGACTGGACGAAACACGGAAATCCGCCCCCGTCTAATTACTTCAAGGCTAGAGAGATGAATATGAACGAAGTAGATTGCTATGACTATTATGAATACCCTGACTATGCCTATGACAGTTATTACGATCAGTTTTACCCCGAACCGTGCATCTACGATCCTGTATATGAGCCCTCAGCTTATTACACCGATATTGTCCCCGCGTACGTAGAGGAACATCAGGACGCGCCCGAAGGTACATCCGCTGTAGATCAGGATTTTCAATTAACCCCGAAGTCAGACAAGCCAAGATAGAGATTAACTTACAAACTCAAAGACAACTTCCTTACATTCAGATTAGTAACCCACCTATTAAATTATTAGTAGATACCGGCGCGAATCAATCGTTTATTAGCCCCGAAATAGTAAACAGATTTTACCCTCATATTCAATGTAACTATGACCCCTTTGAAGTAACTAACATCCACGCAACTACCCGTAATGACTACTCTATAACTTTACCCTGCTTCCCCGAGTTTAACGAAACTTGTGACATAACTCTTTTCATTTATAAATTTCATAATTATTTTGACGGTTTAATTGGTTTGGATTTGCTAGAAAAGTTAGAGTCAAATATAGATTTAAAAAATAAAGTTCTCGTTACACGTCATTCGTCTAACCCTTTGAACATGTACGATTCGCGGAATTGCAATTTATATGAGGATATAATACCCGCTAATAGTTCCAAATTAGCCCGAGTACCTATTAACTTTCATGACGGCGATGTAATAATTTCGGAACAAATAATATCTAATTGCACTATTCGCGACTGCGTTACCTCCGTTAAGAATAATCGCGGCATTATAGAAATTACTAACCCTACAAAACATGATGTAGTATTCTCAATGGATAGACCAGTTTGTGCCGAACTTTTTAATGAGCAGTGTACGCGTACTAATCAACTTAGCGATCGCGTATCAAAAGTACTCTCAAAATTACGTACTGACCACCTGAATCCTGAAGAACGAGCTAACTTAGAGTCTCTTTGTGCACAATATGCGGACGTTTTCTATATAGACGGCGAACCATTAACCTTCACCAATCAAATAAAACATAGTATTCGTACCACAGATGAATTACCTGTCTATACTAAGACCTATAGATACCCTTTCGTTCACCGACAGGAAGTTCAAGATCAAATAACTAAAATGTTAGATCAAGGGATAATCCGACCTTCACAATCTGCCTGGAGCTCCCCCATCTGGGTAGTTCCTAAGAAAGCTGACGCATCTGGTAAAGTCAAATGGCGCATAGTCATTGACTTTCGTAAAGTTAATGAAAAGACGATCGACGATAAGTACCCGATCCCTAATATCAATGACATCTTAGATAAGCTCGGTAATTGCCATTATTTTACAACATTAGACCTCGCCAGCGGATTTTATCAAGTTGAAATGGACCCAGCCGATATTCACAAAACAGCCTTTAATGTAGAGCATGGGCACTTTGAATTTTTACGTATGCCCATGGGTCTTAAGAACTCACCATCCACGTTCCAACGTGTGATGGATAACGTCCTTAGGGACCTTCAAAATGTAATTTGTCTCGTTTATCTTGATGATATAATCGTTTTTAGTGTGTCCTTGCAGGAACATATGGTAAATTTAGAGAGAGTCTTCAAAAGACTTAGGGAATCGAACTTTAAGATTCAAATGGACAAGTCTGAGTTTTTGAAGCTAGAAACCTCGTACTTAGGCCACGTAATAAGTAAGGACGGCATTAAGCCTAACCCTGACAAGATCGCCGCCATCCAGAAATTTCCCATTCCTAAGACAGCCACCGAGATAAAACGTTTTCTTGGTTTATTAGGATATTATAGAAAGTTTATTCCAGACTTCGCGCGCATTATAAAACCTATGACGCAATGTCTTAAGAAAGGTTCTAAGATTACCTTTAATGACCCTAAGTACATTGACTGTTTTGAAAAGTGTAAATCACTACTGACTAATGACCCTATCTTACAGTACCCAGACTTTTCTAAGGACTTTGTACTAACGACTGACGCATCTAACTTTGCTATAGGTGCTGTCCTTTCCCAAGGACCCATAGGACACGACAAGCCCATTGCCTACGCCTCTAGGACTTTGAATTCTACTGAAATTAATTATAGTGTAATTGAGAAAGAGTTATTAGCTATGGTGTGGGCTACTAAATACTTTCGTCCGTACTTATTTGGGAGAAAGTTTAAAATAGAAACAGATCATAAACCCTTGCAATGGGTCATGAGCCTTAAAGAGCCAGGTTCCAGACTCACCCGATGGAGACTTAAGTTGAGCGAATATAATTTTACTACAGTATACAAGCAAGGCAAACAGAACACCAACGCTGACGCTTTGTCCCGCATTGAAATTAACAACGAAGACGCTATGTCTATTGCAGTAAATGTATCTGAAAAGTCTCACTCAACAGTAGGTTCCGAAACCCTAACAGCCCCTACTGACAACTCTGACACAGAGACTATACATACTAGTAATGAAACCCCTATTCTAGAAGTCCCAATAACCGATGACCCCTTAAATAAGTTCAGTAGACAAATATGTTTTGTACTTGTAGGTGACATTAAGAAACGACCGACAGTGACTAAGCCCTTTGAAACACATACCCGAACGACCATTCAACTCTCTAAATCTAACTTGACCAATGACGTAATAAATGCAGTAAAAGAATATGTGAACCCTAAAGTCAAAACTGGTATAATAATTCATCCCCCTTGTGCCATGTATAATATCATTCCCATAATTCAGGATAACTTTAAGAGCTCTTCCTTGAACATGGTCCTAACTAAAGTAGAATTAGAGAATGTAAAAGATTACTTACGTCAACAAGATATTATCAAAAAGTATCACGAAGGTAAAACCAACCATCGTGGTATCACCGAGTGCTATTTAGCCTTATCATCTAAATACTATTGGCCTAAGATGAAAGAACACATCTCTAAGTACATAAATGAATGTACTATTTGTGGCCAGGCTAAATACGACCGTCATCCTATTAAGCAGAGATTTAATATAGTTCCACCCCCTAGTAAACCCTTCGAAATTGTTCACTTAGATCTATTTACAGCTCAAACTGAGAAATTCGTAACCATCGTAGACGCTTTCTCAAAGTACGCTCAAGCATATCATCTCAGAGATAGCACCGCTTTAAGTGTAGTACAAGCCCTACTTGTATTTTGTACCCACCACGGGGTTCCATTAACGATTGTTACAGACGGAGGCCCTGAATTCTCTAATCAGATTTTCCTAGAATTTTGTCGAGTTCATAAGATAATGCACCATAAAATATTTGCACATTCCCCTAATGACAATGGCATTGTAGAGAGATTTCATTCTACAATCCTTGAACATCTTAGAATATTAAAGTTAGAGAAACGAAATGAACCGGTAGTTAATCTTATGCCTTATGCTATCCTAGCGTATAATAGTTCTATCCATAGTTTTACCAGATGCAGACCTTTAGACTTGATAACTGGACATTTTGACCCTCGAGACCCGATAGACATTGACTTAACCGAACACTTATTTCAACAATACTCTCAAGACCATAGGAAACGTATGAGTCAAGTATACGACCTCATCAACCAGACCTCCCTATATGACCGGACACAACTGACTGAAAATCGTAATAAAGATAGAGAACCTGAGAAAACTTACACCCCTGACCAACAAGTCTTTGTACGCAATCCCATGGCATCCCGACAGAAGTTAGCCCCGCGATATACACAAGACACTGTACTCGCAGATCTTCCAATTCACATTTATACGAAGAAAAAACGCGGCCCTGTAGCTAAATCTCGTCTTAAGCGAAGTCCTAAGAATTCTACCTTGTTACAGGATACCACTTTGGCTGACGACTCTACATCTGACCCAAGGACAGGAGATAACGATTGACTCACTTGACAATGGACCCGGACTACTTCCTTTTAAATTAGGGACAGCTAAGATTGTCTCTCATTACCACTCTTTCCTGAGTCACATAGATTTAGAAAATATTAGTTTCCAAATTGATTTAGTAAAATCCCAGATGGCTGAATTACGACCCTTACTTAATAATAAAACATTATCTCTCTTTGACCCTCACCTAGAACATCTCGATAGTAAAATCACCTTAATCAGTAATAAAATTAGTATGTTTGAATCATCTCGTAGTAAAAGAGGTCTCATTGACGGTTTAGGCTCCGTAATAAAATCAATTTCCGGTAATTTAGATTACACTGACGCACTTAAATATGAAAACGCTATAAAAACCTTGCGTAATAATGAGCACAAGTTAGAATTAGAGATCAATAATCATGTTAGTCTAAATAGTAAATTCATTTCACAAAGCTCTCAGATAATAAGTAATATAATCTCAAATTAGGATAAGATGAATAAAGCCTTGAATTTAATCTTAGACATTAACGCTGCCAGAGATAGAGACTTAATTAAGTACGCTCACATAGCACAACATTTATTAATCCTAGGAGATAATATAGGAGATCTTTATGAAGAGTTACAGAAGTTAGAGAACACCTTAACTTTTATTCGTGCATCGAGCACCCCGTACTCTTTATTTAGTTTAGATGAAATTAACGAAATGTTAAGTAAATTAAGGATTTTATATTCTAATAATGAGATCCTTAACATAGAAAGTAAGTACTTTTATGAAGTAATTAAATTAGGTTATTTCTATTTAGGCAAACAAATAGTATTAGTTATAAAGATTCCGATTATCGTTTCTTCTACATATGATTTCTATAAGCTCTCCCTAGTTCCCAATAGATACCATGAAACCCTTATACCACCCTCTCCTTTCGTAGCACTCTCTAGCACAGATTCTAGGTACATAGAGACAGAATGTCCGAAGATAAATTCTTTATATCTCTGTGAGTCGACACCCAGCCTTCATACTCAGAGCCAGGGAGATTGTATCCAGCATCTCATAGCCCACCAAGAACTTCAGCCCAACTGTAAACTGACACCCGTAGCTCTCACTACCGAAGCCCTGGAAGCCCTGGACGACAAGCACTACACCCTGAGCTTTCCCGTCCCAACCAAGGTGAAGATATCCTGCGGTCAAGAACAATACCAGACTCTACAAGGCAGTTACTTGGCAGTTATCCCACTAAACTGCAACCTGAGAACACCCGCCTTCACTATCTCCAACTCCAACGACCAAATCAAAGGACATGTCATAAAGATCATCGAGATGCCCCTATACAACGAGTCAAGACATCCAAGTCATCCGAAGCTCATCTTGAATTCCCCGAATCTACAAAAACTTCACGCCCTGCGCAACGAGATAGCGACGCAAACGCCTATACATCTAGATGACGTCACCGACCCAGTCATATATCACACGACTATACCCATGTACCTCACACTCTTCGGTACATGCGCGCTCATCGCTACACTACTCTACCGCCGGCTACGCACAAGAAAGGTATCCAGAGTCGTCACGGAAAACTACAGCAGCAACCCTGAAATCGTTTATGCAGTCCCAGCTCCACGCACTATCAACCCCAGCCAAATAAGGGTTGATCCTGGATGCCTAGCAGCGACCATCTCGAACAAGTCCATCGATACTCGCTGTTCTTCGGGGGGAGGTGTTACACATAGCCAGTAGATCGCTGCATCAGCGTGCTCGCCTATTGCACACAACACCTACGACCTACATAGGCTCCACGTTTTACAAGCGCAGCAACTACAAGCAGCATTGACGTCAATGATTGACGTCAATCGAAGATTTCCTTTCAAGCCTGAAATGTAGAAGCGACACTCTTGGTACAAGCATCGACCAATTGGCACTAATTTAATTTAGTCATAGTTTCTTTTTGTAGAACAGTTAATAAATTAATTTTAAATTTAATTTGCATTTTTTTGGATCCTCCGACTGCACCCAACGTAATTAACTACACAACACGTGGTTGTGAAACATGTTTATATGCGTTGTATACTAAACTTGTATCAGTGTGTTTTGAAAGTGTTAAAAATTAAATTGGGTTGTCTGGAAGAAATGGCTAAATAGCCATAAGTCCGCCCATTTTACTTCACAGTTTGTAAATGTCTTTAAATGCGTCGTCAATTTTCATCCAATAATCTCTGTTACAATATTATAAGTATACACTGAACTGAAGTCAGATCCTATTTCTCGTATCATAAATGATAATTAATACAAATTATTCAGTAAATTTAGAGAAACATAATTGAATTAAAGACATGGAGCCTTGTACGAAGAAAATTAACTAAGTGTAGATAATGTGATCTGCTCTGTAATGCTTTTATCAACGTCTACTCGATTGGGTAATTAGTGAATTAATTGCCGGAGCGACGAAATTAGCTCCTACGGATACGGTTGGCGACACAGCACGATGTATCGGCCTTAGTGATTCAGTTTGTGGCTGTGTTGCATGCGTGCTTCACCGTATTTTGCGACTAAATGACATCAATTCGCTGAAACTCTCCGGATTATGGGATAGCTTTTAGAGACTGTGTTGAATGTAAGAAATTTAACGAAGTTTAATATTCTTGATAGTTAAAGAGGTCTATAACGTGTAAGGGCGCGTATTAACGTCACATAACCTATCTGTCAACTTTAAAATTGTCAAGAAAATCTTCTAACGGTACTTATGGTAGGTACAGTTGGAAATAATGGAAAAAAATATTACATACTAATATATGATACTTCGAACTGTGACGACGCGTTCGCGCAATGGTCACAGCACTGGTTTGTGGCTGTTGCGCTGGCGGTTGCCGGTTCGATCCCCGTGCATGACAAACATTTATATTGGGCATACAGATGTTGGCCGTGATCTGGGTGTTTGTGCAGTCCTTGTGGGTCTCCCCACCGTGGCTCGGAGAGCACGTTAAGCCGTCGGTCCCGGTTGTTATCATGTACACCTGATAGCGATCGTTATTCATAGTAGGGAATATATCCGCCAAACCGCATTGGAGCAGCGTGGTGGATTAAGCTCTGATCCTTTTCTTACATGGGGAAAGAGGCCTATGCCCAGCAGTGGATATAAAGCTATATGATACTTTAATCAAATTAAATGTTTCTTATATGTACGAGAAATATTAATAGCCCATTTTGCAATTCAATGCTTTAATTGCCTCATAAAGATACATAAAATTTTCTGTCAAATAAACTACAATATTATAAATGTGCGTCTGATATATGTACAAATGAGACCAAAAACGTACGCAAATCTCAATATTTCGACAAGCTTTATTGAAATATACGCTCAGACTGACGAACAGACATGATTTATTTGGTAATTGAAGTGTTGAATTATGACGGCGTTGTATGATACATGGACGTCATAATATTTAAGTAATTCAGGCTTTTTCATATCGGCAAAACAAGTCTTTACCGTCCGTGGTTCGGGCGTTTGTGGTTGTGTATTGTCTGTGTTTTCAAACCTCCAGCACAAGAGTAAATCCTAGTGGGAGCCGTAGAGTTTTTTTTTATTTTAAATAATATAACTAGGTCGTCAAACAAGTGTACGGCTCACCTGATGGTAAGCGATTACCGTAGCTTATAAACACTTGTAACACCAGAAGCATCGCAAGCGCGTTGCCGGCCCTATCCCCAATTCCCTCCAGGAGTTCTGGTCACCTTACTCACCAACAGCCACACAATACTGCTTAAAAACAGTATTATTTAGCTGTGGTCTTCAGCTGTAAGGTCGAGGTACTACCCCAGTCGGGCAGCTCCATATTTTGAGCAGGAAATTTCCTGCTGTGCCCTACTTCAGTATTTGAGCAGGAAATTTCCGGCTGTGCCCCACCTCAGTAAGAGAATGAGAAAAAAAATTATGTGTAGAGTGAGAGGTCTACCGCGATTCCGATTTACGGTAATGGGTATTATTGTCAAATTTTTTGCAAGTAGGAGTAGAGAAAATAAGTAAAAAGTTGTTAAAACGTAAACGATCTTTAATGGGTGTCGATTCAGAATCTCGATCTGAAGTGCATTGTTCTGTACATCTAAATAAATTCCGAACAAAACAACAATTTCCAGATCTGTTTGTTGAAGATATCTTATACTATTAAACGAGCAATTCTTGTATATATAATTATATATATATAGAATTTGAACAGTGGCGGCCTTAGGGGGTGGCGAACGGGGCAATCGCCCGGGGCCTCGCGCTTGCAGGGGCCTCGCGCAACAACCCAAGCAAATTAAAAATAATATTATAGATTTTTAACTGTATTTTTTTATTAAAATGATTAAAACATATTTGAGGAATTCGATGACACAAGATCGGCTTTCAGTCATTGCTATTCTTTCAATCGAAAATGACGTAGCTCATTCGTTAGATTATTGTGCTTTAATTAAAGATTTTAGTCTTAGGAAAAGCCGAATAGTCTAGTCGACAGGTTGAAAATGGTCGAAAATAGAGATACGTACTGCTCTTAAAATTATGTGTTATCACACATTAATCTCGTTGCAATGCTCGTTGGATTCGGAATGACGTCTAGAAAAATGCTCTAAAAGCGTGATTACCACATAGAAAATTGCAAAAGTTATAAACAATTAAAAAAAAGGAAAAAATTGCATTTGGTTTTTTGCCAATATTTCATAAACTTAATATTTAAGAAATTTCTAAAAATTCAAAAAAGATTCTGAAAGAGAAGGATATTTCCAATAAGTAGTAATAGTAAATAGTTCCAGAAAAATCATCATTTTTTGGAAAAATCACCAGTTTTTGTTCAAGTACAAAAATTATTATAAACAAAGTATGAATATATTTTTAGCTTTTATGGCGTGATCTAGTTAATTATGTACCTATATAAAAAGGCCCTGCGAAGCGAAATATTTTACGACAACTATTTAAACATTTTTTTTTCATTTACAATTGAGACGGAATTTCGAGAAAATTTTGTTAATTAATAATCGTTTAACTTGTTGAAAAGTTAACTTTTAGTAAAATTTCCAACGGGAATTAAGTATTTATGGTGTTCAGAATACACCATAATTTTTTTCAAATTTATAAAAAAAATTTCAATACCTTGAATAAATTTTTCAAACGTAAAAACTGTTTTGCTGTACCTATGGGTGTGGGACATGGAAGGTCACCAAGGCCATCTCGCATCGGCTCCAGGTCTTCGTTACACGATTCCTTCGTAGAATCCTCGGTATTTACTGGCCCGACATAATCTCTAACGAACACCTTTGGGAGCGCTGCAGTGAAAGCCCGATCGACCGGCAGATCAAACGCCGCAAATGGAGCTGGATAGACCACACTCTCCGTAGGGATCCCAACCATATACCGAGGCAAGCCCTAGACTGGAACCAGCAAGGAAAGTGCAAACGTGGCCGTCCAAAACAAACCTGGCGGCGGACAATCATTGACGAAGCCAAGGCCATCGGAAAGACCTGGAGTGAGATCAAAAAAGACGCTCAGGACCGCTCGGGATATAGATGCACTGTGGACGCCCTCTGCCCCAGCTAGGGGACACAGGAAACTAAGTAGTAAGTAAGTAAATAAATTAGCCAATGTGTTGTACTCGCTTTTGACGCCGCGCGCGCAACCTAAAAATGTCACGTGGAGACCAATTTTCAGCATTAAATTAAAATTATAAATAATGGAGATAGAGTTCTGGTTTTAGGAAGTTTTTTATTGGAAATATAGCATCTTCTTTCAGAAACTTTTTTTGAAATTTCTCAAATATTCACAGTTTATGAAATATTGGCAAAAAACGAAATACCATTTTTTTCCTTTTTTAAATTTTTTATAACTTTTGCAATTTTTATGTGCTATAATACAGGCTTTCAGAACATTTTTATAGATGTTATTTCCGAATCCAATAAGCTATCACACATAATTTTAAGAGCAGTACCTATCTCTAGAGTAGACTAGAAGGACAAAGGGCCTCGCTAAGACTTGCCGCCCGGGGCCTCGCAATGGGTAAGGCCGCCCCTGAATTTGAATCTCGGAATCGGCTCCAACGATTTTCGTGAAATTCAGTATACAGGGGATTTCGGGGGCAAAAAATTGATCTAGCTAGGATTCATTTAAAAAAAAAATGTCGTTTTATCCCTGTTTTTAGGCAATGAAAAAATATCATTAGAATACGAAGCTTAATTTCACTACTGTCAACATAGCTGTAACAGCGTAATTAGGAAATCGGCGGGTGTCAAATCGTGTTGACCCGAGTTCGAATCTCATCTCCAGATTAATTTTTTTTTCTTTTTTTTTTAATTTCACTCGTGATTTATTATTTAAATAAAATTAAAATATAAAAATACCGAGAAAAAAAAGAAAAACAAAAAATAAAATGAAAATACCGAGCTAGGCTCGGTCACCCAGGTACTTATAATTTATAATCACAACATTAAAACTGGGAAGTAGCGAATAAAAACTGACTATCAATATGCATCGTCTGCTAAAAATCATTAAAACCGTTTTATTTGCCGTTACTGACGATAAACAACAATCAGGATAGACGCTGGTCCATTAGCACGCAGTAAATTTATATTAAAATTGCGTTTCAGAAGCTCAAATTGTTACTTTGTGGTGAATGCAAAACAATAGCAATGTGTATCACAAACGTTGAGTGAATTACTTTGAATAATGGTTTTAATATTTGATGATAAAATTTTAAAACTATGAAAAGTAAGGATTAAAGAGAAAAATGAAAAATTCTCTTTTTATAATGATTATGCATGATGACGTAGTGTGGGCTGTCTTCTGGACCGCTGGACCGAAGGTCTACGTAAAATTGCCGGTATAGGCTGGATGAGGATTGGGGAAAACCAGGATGTTAGGCGCGAATTTGGCATTAAAACCAGCTTTATCCATTTTTCTGGTCCACTGCAAGCCAGGGAGTCGTTTCTTACCCAAGGTAAAGTAATCTTTTTGATAATTTTATAGGTGATTGTTACAACAATTGGGAGTGACTTAACGTTCTTTAGACTAAAACAAATCTGCTACGAGTTACGACCAGGACTAAAATCCTTGTCAGTCAGCGTATTTAGAACATTTTTACCACGATTAAGCCTGTAATATACTACTGTTGGGCCTCTTCCCATTTTTACCAGATCAGGAAAATGAAAGAACAGCATGTAAATTTTTACTACATTAATTTTATTTACGACGAAAAATTCATCATAAAGTATACTTTATAAGAGCAGTTAGGTAGGTATTTAAAATTACAAAAATCATCTATTTCAAGTAATTCAATCGTTCAATGTTTCTCAAGTTAACATAATTATGTACAACGTGTTCGACGGTTGACCGAAGTGTTTTGGGTAAAGGTCCCAAACGATAAACGTTAGATGCTCAAAATTTAACAAGTGTATAATGAAATCTTGTCGCCTTGTCCCAGGTAACCCATAAATTACTGGCTCTCACCACTACTACCACAAAAATTTTAACTGTGTACCATAAAGCATTGCACAACATACATTGACTGTTACACAGGGAACGTTTCTTTGTTGCTGAAAAATAATTAAGCAATATATAGCGTGCTAGTTGATTATGTAGCAATTGTCGTAATGTCAGGGTAGTTTAGGGTAACCCCAGTATTAAAATGGGTGAGGAATTTTAATTTACCCTCGTTAGAGACATGTTTGGGTTCGGGATGTCGTTTTGTGAAACGGTATGGAGGCAGTAACGCTGGAATCGGACAGACGGAAGGAATTAAGAATGTTATTTGATTTAAAGTTACTCTGTTATTAACATTGTTACGTCGTTTTATATATTTTATTAGAATTGCTGAAAATTTAAAGAATAAGAAAATAGGATTATATTTAGTTTAACAGAAATGGAAATAAATACTATATATACATATTTTTTGAGAATATGTTTTCTACTAGCTGTGCCTATAAAATTTATAGTACGTGTAAAATCCCATAGAAAATTGCTGTCGACTTTTTCATATCATCAATAACAACAAAGTTACAGGCTCATGAATATTTATTTTTTCAAATTTTCGCTTTTACGAACTGAAATATCGATAATTAAACAGAAAAGTATTGTTAAAATGAACCCTGAAAAAGTTTAATCAAATCGAAACGAAATTCGATTAAAAATCAAAATGGCGCGGTCGAGGGTAAATGAGTAACAAACACTAAGAGTCGAGCTCGAACGGGTAATTCGATTAAAAAAACGAATATAGGCCTTAATCGGTATTACCCGGTCTGCTGAACTAGGTACTACATGAAAGAATACGTGTAACAATATCGCCTTTGTCACGTACGATATAAGGCCTAAAATAGCGTCTGTAAATTTGGCAATAGATTGTTTTTTATTTTGAAGGATAACCAGCCTCATCGTGTAGGTAATAAGGTATGTATTCGTGTGTGTAGTTTTGGTATACTTTATCTTTTTAACAGACACCTCTTTGTGATGTAAAACTCTGGTCGCCGGTTTTTCGTCAAGTCGGGATATTGGAATTTTCGATGGAGACATTTCGTGACAAGTTGTAAAGTTTCGATATCCTTTCGAGGTAACGTTTTAACAAAACGTTTATTTATATTTTGTATCGATGTACCCTAGAACAATTTTTTTCTGTATTTGCTATCTTTAATCTGTACTGTCAGTAGTTATTTAGTATCCTAAAGATGTCATAGCGACTAGCGTTCATGAGAATGAGATGTCCGTCTGTCCATCATTGTATGTGAAGCGAATGCTAAACATAACCATAAATACTTCGCTGCGGACCTTAGAAGTGAAGTTGGTTTCTCCTATGTTTCTAATTTCACACATTAGATGTTTGAAATTTGTTTTCAATTTAGATTACAACTGCTGAATTGTCAATTGAAAATGTCATTTCGTGCTTGGGAATGCTGAAAATCATCGTAAGTAAGACTGTATATAAAAATAGGAAAAGATATTTATTGTCATAGAAAGATCCGCGTAGGGGGGTGTAGAGTAGCGTGTAGTAGAGTAGCGTGGTAGTAGAGTAGCGTGTAGTAGAGTAGCGTGTAGTAGAGTAGCGTGGAGTAGAGTAGCGTGTAGTAGAGTAGCGTGGAGTAGAGTAACGTTGCCTAAAGTAGCGCGGTGCAGAGTAGCGTAGCGTAGTAGATTAGCGTAGAGCAGCGTGGCGTAGAGTAGCGTCGCGTAGTAATATTAATAGTTGCGCTTTCGACTCCCGCTTAAAACATTTATTTATTTACTTCCAATTTAGGTAGGTATGTCTTTGTTGCTACCGGTCTTAATCATATCGTCGAAATAAGTACCTGGTAGCAGTTGTTATTTTTATTAGGTGGTTTATTAGTCAACCTACAGAGAAGAAGATGGAGGAGTAAGCCTTCCTAATCCTATACATAGGAAAGCTTGCTTTTAGTGAAATAGTTTCCACTATACTTTATATATGTATATTTGAAGGCTGTTTCATTTCAAGTAAAATCGTTAGGTCAGGTTAGACAACAGTGACATTTTTCTGGTTGTCAAAGATATTTTCTATGTGGTGTTGTTACCTTATAACTTTTTCCTGTGTGTAACTATTTTGTTATTTTTTTTATTTGAAAGCTAATGTTGTGTGATCCCATTTTGAGTTAAATCTAACGATTAGTTTTATAGTTATCTCCAATAATGTGTATTATACTATACTTGTCGGTGTAAATTGATGTCGGTTTTTAAAGTTATACTTCTTTTGGTGCGTTAGAGAAAAATGATGAGTAAAGTTTTACGACGCGTGCGCACACCGTCACAAAGAACCGACACCCTGAAGTTAGCTAGTCAACGAAGAAGAAGTTAGCAACGTGAAGTTAGCTAGCCAATGAAGTATAACTTCTTATGTGCGTACACACACACTTTTTTAAATATGAATAGAGTAAATATTTAACCCATATGTTATACAAACAAACAGAAATTTCCCAAATACGTTATCGAAACAAATGTGCAAAGGTGTACCTATTTATCAAGAGATCTCTTCCAGCACACCTTTGTACCAGCACCACATTTTTTTTACAACTAGGTCAACACACAAGCGTACAGCTCACCTGATGATAAGCTATTACTGTGGCCGATAGATGCCTTACTCACCAGTCTCACCATGAACAGAACATTACACTGTATGAAAGTAGTATTATTTAGCTGTGATCTTCTGTAAAGTTGAGGTACTACCCCAGTCGGGATGCTCCATATGTTTTGCAGGATATTTCCTGCTGTGCCCCCACCTCTGTTAAACACTATTATTTATCAAAAATTAATTACTAATCCCTTTTCCCGCCAGCTCTGACATCTTGACGACAGTGTGACCGGAGAGTTCAGAGTCAATCCGACACGACAGCCGGGATGAGGAAATTCGATTCATTTCCGCCAGGAACTGCTAGAGTGACATACTTTCCGCTGTTCCGCGCTGGATTTATGCACGATTTTATTATGAGATCCAAATTTATGTTTGAATTAACTAAAATAGGCTATTTTTGTGGCGGTATACTGCTGGGAATAGGAGGTTGGGACGCTCAAACTATTTTGAGTTTTTTTTTTGAATGATTTTTTTTCTTTTTTGTATTTTAGCTGTGTTAGTTGTGTCTGTAAACAGCGTGTATGTCTCAAATAAAGATAATTTAATATATTTTGATATTTATGTTTTTCTTGTTCTGGTAACTGAGGTAGGGCACAGCAGGAAATTTCCTGCTCAAAATACGGAGCAGCCCGACTGGGGTAGTACCTCGACCTTACAGAAGACCACAGCTAAATAATACTGCTTTCAAGCAGTATTGTGTTCCGGTTGGTGAGTAAGGTGACCAGAGCTCCTGGGGGTGATTGGGGATAGGGTCGGCAACGCGCTTGCGATGCATCAGGTGTTGCAGGCGTCTATAGGCTACGGTAGTCACTTGCCATCAGGTGAGCCGTACGCTTGTTTGTCGACTTAGTAACATTTAAAAAAAAACAATCGTTACGTTCTGGTAAAAAGTTAAAAAGTTTTATAAATTATTAGTTTATTACATTACCGTTTGCAGTGCTCATTTTATTTTTTAATTATAATATAAAGTCAACAACATTAGATTTAAGTATTATTCTTGCGAGTTATTTTTACGATTTAATAAAATTCTAATAATAGATAATTAATTATATCTCGTTTTATTTAATTTATACTTTTATTAGATATAAGTTTATTATATTTACATGAAAGTATGCAAAAATTTAAAATTTATGACACAAGTCTGTAGTTACAAATTATCAACTGTATTTTTAGACGTAATAATTATTATAAAATATTCCTGCTAAACATTATGTTCAACCACTCAACTAATCAACGTTTACACTATTGATTAAAAGTTTTTGTATACAAATGGCGCTAGTTGATGTATTGAAAGATGATTTCAATCAATTTACAACGGATCTTACTCTAAAGACAAAGGGCATCTAATGCTTGTTTTTCCTAAAAGAGTAATTTTAGTGTAAGCTTGATTGCATGTTTTGAACAAAAAGGTCAAAGTACTTTTTAGGTATCTCTGGTAGAATATAATGTGCAAACTTGAGTAGGTTTGCAGCTGTTTTTTAAAACATGAAAATATTTGTAAGCTGGTGAATGCGTGACAGGAGCGTTACGAAAAGTGTGATTGGGCGAAGCAAACGGACGTTTAGTATATTACTATAGGGTCAATTAAAGAAGTTTTATTCAGTTGTGTGGTCTACAGCACACTCATTTTTTGTAGATATATTTTTGGTAAATAATATGTAGATACATTTTTTTTTCTACACAATTTGGTTTCGTAAGTAATTATTGTGAATTCTAATCTATACTAATATATAAAGCTGAAGAGTTTGTTTGTTTGTTTGTTTGTTTGTTTGTTTGAACGCGGTAATCTCTGGAACTACTGGGCCGATTTGAAAAATTCTTTCACTGTTAGATAGCCCATTTATCGAGGAAGGCTATAGGCTGTATCACGCTAAGACCAATAGGAGCGGAGTCCACGCCGACGAAGTCGCGCGCAGAAGCTAGTAATATATATTTCTTAACACCAATCAAAAATAATAATTAATTAATATCGATATTTCTTCCCTTCTTGCTTACATCATTACATGTACTTGGTAACCAATGTTCAAGGTAAACAAGGAAACCACAAATAAGCGAATAATAAAACCAACTACGAAGAAGGTACAAACAAAACACCTAACACCTTTATTTTCACGAGATCCTAGTTATATAAAAATAAGTTTACATATCATGTTCAACACCGAATTTATCACGCTCCGAGAATCTCGTTATCAAGACACGGGGAATCCCGGAAGTCAGCCAGATCAAGATTTATGCTTAGGATACATTGTTCCTGAAGCGGTCCCGAGCTCGACTTGACGGATTTGCATTTTTATCTCTTTTATTTTAACCTTTTGTTACATTATTCGGATTTGAACGAATGTTGTTACAAATACATACTTCTATACTTAATATTATAAAGAGGTAAAGTTTATAACTTTGTATATACGGGGTAATCTTCGCAAATACTGATCCGATCATGAAAATTCTTTCGCTAACAGAAAGCTACACTATTCAGGAGTGACAAGATAAAAGGAAAAAGATAAAAATATATAAAGATTTTAAATCAGCAGGATTTGAACCTGCGCCCTCTGACGTGCCATGTCAACAATTCAATCTAATCAAGCATTGTTATTTGCCTTAGAAATTAATTGGTGATTTTAAAACATTTATATTTATCTGATTTGCTGAAAATAGTGAGAGTGTATTGGAACATATCAAATTTCACCGTACCCTTCTTATGTGAAATGGATTATAACGCCCAACGAAGTGGGCACGGGTCGGCTAGTCTATACATATAATAAAATGGTAGGAAAGTCAAAACTGTACATTGATTATTTTTTTAAAAGAATACTTGGGGTGTGATCTACAATCGATACCGAAGCCAAAAATATAGTTTTTAGAATTTTTGTCTGTTTGTCTGTTTGTCTGTTTGTCTGTATGTATGTCCGGGATAAACTCAAAAAGTACTGCATGGATTTACTTCAAATTTGGCACGAATATTATTAAGAAGTTGGGTCAGAACATAGGCTACATATTATCACGCTATCACCTACGGGGAACGAGCAGTGAACGCACGCAGACGACGTCGCGGGCAGCAGCTAGTATAATATAAAATTGAAGAGTTCGTTTGGTTAAACGTATTAATCTCAAGAAAAGCTACCTCGAATCGAAAAAAAAAATAGTGCATTTATCGACGATGGCTATACGGAATGAGCAACAATCAAAATAAAAAATGTAGTAAAAATGGGGAAATTCATCCCTTTTCAAGCCTAGCCTATGAAGTAACATAAACGTTTCTTAGTGAACGAAGTCGCGGGCATCTGTTTGTCAAAAAAATAGTCATAAACATGTCGTAACTTGTAAAAATAAAAATAAGTTTTCGCATGTTTAAGGAAACTGTTGTCTTCTTTTTAGTGTGTTCTGACGATGGAGATAAGTTTATATTGGTGGACGTTTCTAGAAAATCCACTTGAAGTGTTGGAAAGTTAGATGCTGTTTTATGCATTTAAGTACTTATCTTCAGGTTTTTCGGTCGAATACACTTTTTATTTTCTTGATTACAAAATTAACATTAAATCATATATTTTTTCTAGTCTAAAAATATTATGCCCATTAAAATTAGTAACTAAATGGAGAAACTTATAAAACAGCTGTTAAATTTAAAAAAAGAATTCGACTACTATGATTTAAGTAGTTACCAACACAACATAATAAATTTGGTCCTTCTACTTTTTAAATTAGAATTGTTTTTCTTTTCTTATTTGCACATTTGTTCTACCTATTTTAATTTTAAATGGCTTGATGGGCGTAATTTATCTTAATAATTATATTAAACTAGCTGACCCGGCGAACTTCGTACCGCCTAACAGTCGATTTTTTTAAAAAATACTTATCCTTCCCGGAACCTCTCCACTAACTCTTAAACTTTATGATATGGAATTAAAGTTCAAATTGACTTTTAAGTATTATTAGGAATACTTTGTATGGGAATATAGAAAAGTGTTGTTTTTAGACTTTTTGAGGCAATTTTTTAAATTTTTCTCTCTGTAACAACCATCCTCGTAGTTCAAGGAACATTATAAAAAAAGAGTTAGCGAAATCAGTTCAGCTGATCTCGAGATTTGCGCTTAGCAACACATTCAGTGATTCATTTTTATATATATAGAGATTTTTGTTTCTTTTCTAACTTTTTCAGTCCTGTGTTAGGGATGACCCGTATAAATAAATAAATAAACAAATAAATTAATAAAATAATATTACGTCTTATAATTAAGAACGAAATCTTAAACTATCAACAGTCAAAGACTTGTATAGAATAACAAAACACGAAAGGTCAATTTAATAACAATTGGGACCCCAAGACATTATTCTTTATGGGAAACGAGAAACACCATTAATTGCTTGCGCGACGAATGCTATGCACTTAATATGCAATATATATGCTAATGGCTCAGTAACGTCAAAGTAAGGGAGCAACGAATTAAGGGTCATAAATTCATTGTGGTGTTGTTAAATTGAAAATGCTCTTTGACGATACATTTGCATTCATTGCGAAAATTAAAACCTAGTCAATTTAGTGCGGTTTATTTATTACTATTAAAAATCTTTTAATTGACAAAAATATTGTTATAATTATATTGACTAAAAATTATTTTTACTATGCGTACTATTAATTTTTTAGCTAACAATGATTAATCCAACGTAAATTTTGTAACCAGATTACAAAAATGTCATCGCATACATTTTTTAGTATTTTTAAATTTATTTATTGATACTGTGATAAAGAAACGCTACAAATTTAAAGCAAATTATTTATTCAAAAGCCTATTATAAAAGTTATTTTGTTTCCAGATTTAAAATGAAAAATAAGATGTAACCAAAAATATGAAAAGTGGCAAATTTATTCAAAACGAAATCAAGGCTACGGTAGATCACGAACGATCAATGTTAAACAGCAAACATCCGCATCAATGTGACAAGTCTATCAAAGTTCGGTAGGGTACGGTTCGGTGCTCGGCGGCTAATCGACACAACTAGAAGGGCAGTTAACGTCGGACAGGCAACTTCCTTTCCCGAGGGACCGCGGTACTACTCCGCTCACAGTGACTGGCTACCGTCTATCCAGACCACACGGTGACCGAATAACTTTCACACCAATACTCAAGAGCTCATGCTTAAGATTTTATCCAAAAAAATCATCAGTTGTGCAAAAAAATTGCTCTGCATAAATCGTTTAAGGTTGAGGAAACCCAAGTTTTCCAAGTTCAATTTATCACTGGATGGATTGGACAGTGAAATGGTCCAGAAGAACTAGATACGTCAGCAAAAATGGTAAATTCGAGTGAGAAAAGATCTTGTTTAAGTGGTGTTGTGCAGTGGTGTTTCTGTGCGTTCGCTTTGGTGCTATGTGGGTACAGTTTGGTAAGGGTACAGCGGCTGGAACAGCGGCTGAAAGTGTTAGAAGATTGGCATCTTCGCGTCGAGGATACAACCTACAGCTTCCCACAGACGAAGGAATTAGTTTTGAAGAGAGAAACGAGAGATGTAGCTGACTGCGTATGTCCATCAGGTAAGTTTAGAAATAAGGTTGCAGTATGTTACAAACATGTATAACTCAGTATGATACATTTAAATCTAATTAGTAATGTATTGTAAAATAATCCGAGTAATCATGCGATGTATGTATTAGAAGAAAACCCTCGAATTCTGTTCTATGTGTAATATATTTGTCAAATTCGATTAAATGTGACACGGGTCAAAAGCTATTCAAATTCGGTTGAAGCTTACGACTGCTCCAGTTAACTCAATTTGCCAATTAATGAAATTAATTTCGGTTGCTACCAAACAAAATCGCAGCCGCAATCCTACCGCAGCCGGTCACATCAATGCCTCCCGACACATTGTGTAGTAACTGCGACCACTTTACAATATCCGGCGATAAACTCAATTGGGACACCATCGAACTCTCTCGCACCCAAAATAACACCTTCGAACGTTTAAAATAAGATTCACATTGTCTTCGTTCGCGGAAGAATACGTTAAGCCGTTACTCTTCTATGAGACGACACGACGAGACAAATTGTTATGCTCTATTGTCACAGCCATTAGACCTAATGGTTCAATAAGGAGTATTGAAAACGTTCTTTCAGATCGTGACCAGGCCTACAAATCAGCCTTTATTCAATTTAACACGAGTGAAGCAGGCTGCAGGGCCGTGTGAAGGGAAGGATGTTGACCCCGGGCGGATATTAAAAATGGCCCCTTAAATTGGTTCACAGATTTGTTATCGACGGCATATTGCGTGTTTCCGTCGAACTTCCAATTGGACTGAATTCCAATAAGAGTCACGAGGGTCATCCAGAATCGAAATCGATGGAAATATTAAACAAAGAAAGGGGTAGGGGGTGTTTTTTTTTAAATCGCCAGCCGTCAGCTCGCTAATTACTTTTCATTGTTGGGGCGCGATATAAAGGCTTAATTGTTAGAAGTTCATCGGAAGTAACTTTGAACCGAGTCTTATCTGGGGCGCGAGCTTGGCACCCGATGGTTTAAGTTCGCCGAAGATTTAGTTACTGTAGACTAACAGAGCTTTCGCTTATAAGGTTTGACTTACACACACAGCGACGTGTGAGAAACTTATTGATTACTTCGCTAAAGTTCACATTGCTTGTAAGTTACAGAAAATAATGTAAATAACCTACAATAAAGGCTCACAGTGAAACATTTTTATTCAACGTCCATTAAAAGTCAAAAAAGTGTAAAGTATATTATCTCAGTTTTTTTATAAATATGTAATTCCTTATAATAAATGCTAAAAAGATAACTGTTAGGTAAAATTTAAACTACCTTTTACTGATTGAAATGAAACCAGCAACCATGGTCACGGGAGGGAAAAAAAAAACTGTAACGTATCCGTACTCCGACTGTAAAGTATCCGAAACGTCGGGAATTTAAAAAACTTAAGAAACTGCGATAAAAACCGTAAAACTGGTTTCATTTCAATGAATAAAATTCGCGTAAACATTAGAAAACAATACCTTTTACTGCTTGTATAATTGCCGTCTTTATATAATTCTCATTACCCATTTTATGAGAAGATCAAACTCATCACGTACAATTATATATCACAAAAAATTTTCACTGTCAACATGACTGTATGAGGTTTAAAGTCACACACCTTTTGTGTCTCAAGAATAAACTTCTATATACTAATAGGTGAAGCAAAAACTTTGTACCCAATATATATAATAATATATAGCCTTTCTCGGTAAAAAGTAGGTACCGAGATAGGCAATAGGCTAATTTTTTCTCAAATTAACGCGTGTGAAACCGGTTTGGAACAGCTACTTATTTTATTTCATAAAAAGAAAATTGAGAACAAACTGTATATTCTTTTAAAAAAGTTTCAAAAAATGTACTTAAATGTATAACTTGAATATTGATGTTAAAATACATAAATCTTAATTATAATCCATAGTTTTTATAAAATAAATATTCTACATAGGTAATAAAAATTAATGTTGCTAAGCGCATAACTGGAGAATGGCTCAACCAATCATTGAGCTATTATTACTAATAGTAATAATAGCTATTATTAGCATAGGTCGCATTGAGCTATTATTACTAATAGTAATAATAGCTCAATGCGACCAATTCGGCTAATTTTTTTGTATGTTCCTTAAATCCCACGGAAGGTTTTTATAGTACTAAAAAAGACAAAAAAAAAACATACCGGTCAGAACGAAATCTGTAGGGCAGCTAGTAATAAAATATATTTTTATCGAAATCGTAACAATTTGTCTATACATTTTATAAAATATACATTTTTAATGTGATTAAAAATGAGAAAAAAATATATCACCTCCCCCGTGACCATGGTTGCTGTAAAGTATCCAAAACGTCGAGCTAGTAATAAACGTAATAAACCGGGATAAAATCCGAAAAGTTCAAGAAATTTCGAAAAAAATGTATTATCAATTTATAATTAGAAAATACAATTCATCACTCATCCATTTCGCGAGCAATTTTAGGATCAAAATGTTATTTTTATAAATTACCATTACACTCTAAAACTTTGTGAAGAAAAATACAAAGCTTTGTTTGTGGAAACATTAGCCGGTATCCGATGAAAAGAAAATAGCATTTATTTTATAAATAGCCCTCAAGCCCTTGACGATACTTCAATGGGTATATTAAAATATTATTTTTCATTTAATCACTTTTGATACTTTAACAACAGCCTTTCGAGCGGCATTATTTTGAATTTGAGTTATTTTTCATAATGTTTGTAAAAAAAGATTGTTTTTTTTTTTAATTAACATGATGAAGCAAAATTGACCAATGGGTGAAATGATTTAGATGAGGATCGGTAGACGCGAGTTCGAAACAAGTCTAGGACGTGGACTGTCATGTACATATGTATAAAAGTCCCTAAATAAAGATATTAAAAAAAAAAAGTCTAGGACGTTTTATCAGCGTAAAACTCTTGTATAATAACATCGAATAACATTGTATGGAAATTCAAATATTTCAGAAGAAGAAAAAGATAGAAGCAAGATGAGCAAGGTGGATTAAAAAAAATACATTATACAGAGGAAAGAGTTAGTTCAACATCCGTAGGATCGTGTCGTTACTAACTTTTAAAACTTTATTGATAAATAATTTACCGTATCCAAATATTGTGCTGTGTGGCTACGGCACTAAAGAATGTAGCCACCCCCTCTCTTCCCGTGGGTGTCGTAAGAGGCGACTAAGGGATAACACAGTTCCACTACCACCTTGGGCCTTAAAAAAACCGACGGATGGCGGGATAACCATCCATGCTGGCTTTGAAATACACAGGCCAAAGACGGGCAGCAGTGTCTTCGGTGCGACAAAGCCAGCCCTGCGGTCACCAACCCGCCTGCCAAGCGTGGTGACTATGGGCAAAACACATGAGTTCGCGTCATAATGCCGGGCGCGAACTTGTGGAGGCCTATGTCCAACAGTGGACTGTGATAGGCTGTAGTGGTGGTAGTGGTATCCAAATAACTTTAGATAATACTCGAGTAAACGATTCTCTATAATAATGACATGTCGATTCAACTTGTAGCATCCCACAGGCGTAGGCTTTTCCTCAGTGTAAGAGGAGCGTAATACAAAGTAAATAAAAAAATAAACAACATAAATAAAAATCATATTTAATTTTGAAAGGAAACGGATATTTACTTTCGATAAACAATATTTACTTTACTAATGAAAATAATAGAATTAAATAAAAAAAGGTTCGGTAAACTAGCAAAATCAGATAGCTTTACTCGTTTTTAACCGACTTCCAAAAAAGGAGGAGGTTCTCAATTCGACTGTATTTTTTTTTAATGTAAGTTAGATCAGAACTTTTGACTGGGTTGACCGATTTCGATCAATTTTGTTTTATTTGAAAGGTTTTGCGTGTCATGTGGTCCCATTTTAATTTAATTGTGATCTGAAAAGTACTTTTAGAGTTATATCTAATAATGCGTATTTACTTGACTACTTGTTCGTCGACTTACGTTGTATTATACCGCATAACTTTTTACTCGGTGAACCGATTTTGATGATTCTTACTTTAATCGAAAGCTAATACTTGTCTTGTAGTCTTGTTTAAATAAGATCGAGATCTGATTACAACTTTTTGAATAATCTTTAGTAGCGCGTATTTATTTTACTTGACTATTTTTTCGTCTTATTACGTTGTATCACTTGTCGATGTAATTGAAGTCGGTTTTTTTTTTCGTTTGCGAGCAAACACAATTATTACTAATTAAATTAGTAAGTCGTGATAGAGTTTTGTCTCAAACAAAAAACTTATTACCTAAGATAGCCATCACTGTCTTATCTTATTTTGAATTGAAATTAGCTTCAAAAACAATTTTGAAGCAAAAACTAATGTACACATAGTTATTAGTTCACCGATTGCTCATCAGAGACAACATTGTTGCTTTTTTCGTAGCAATTATTGTACAATTTTTGCTTTTGTAGGTTAAATAATAATATGAGTCAGTGTACTGATGTATTCACGTAGGAATTCTCCGAGCTATATTACAAGTTCTGAACAAACAAGACTGTAATAATTGGTTAGGAAAGTAAAGTAATAATGTCGAATTTCTGGCTCAATGAAACAATTACAGGCGCACAGCTCTCTCGGGGGCAGCTGTTGACGTAAGAACGGTTAAGTATTGTTGGGTTATTTTTGTTATATCTTTGTTTTACATAGTGTATTGTAGTATTTATAGTTTGTAATATATATTTGAATACCGTCATGCTATGGAATGGAGATTATCATCTTTTTTATATGTTTATGTGTAAGTTTATTTTCAGTTTGAAATCTTTTTCAGATATATTCTAAATTTAACAAAAGGACTTTGAACTTCAAGTATGTGTGTGTAATGTTTTTTTTTAAATTGATTTAATGTGTTTTATCCATTCTTAAAAAAAATATTGACATTCTGTACCCCTTCTCTATATAAACTATAAGTGTGCGAAAATTTCATACTTCTCCGTCCGCGCAATTTTCGTAAAAAGGGTAAAAAATAAATAGCTGTTCCAACCCGGTTTCACTCACACCGGTGTCAATTTGAGAAAAAAATAGCCTATAGCCTTTCTCGGTAAAAACGGACTATCCAACGCAAAAATAAATTTTCATTTCGAACCAGTAGCTAGTTCCTGAGATTTGAGCGTTTATTACGAACAAACAGACTTTTCAGCTTTATAATATTAGTATAGATAAATGAAAGACAAACTTTTTTTGTAACTTTCTGTAATATTTTTAAAACATTTTTTTCAGAAAAAAATTAATTGCTTCGAGCGTACCTAGATGAAAAAAATTAGATTTGCAATTTACTTTTTCAGAAATTTCAGTCAGAATTATATTATAAGTATTTGCAAACGATAAATATATTTTATAACTTAGAATTAGACAAAGACATTTCATATTTTTCAAAGCACGCATGTTAAATGTACATTCAACTCAAATGATAATCTTATTTATCATGAAATATATTATTTATAGGATAATAAAAGATTCGTTCAACAGTGCAATATCCTACTTTTATGTCTCATAACGAAAATAAAAACAATAATACTTGGAATTCAGCCAGAATCAGCGTATCCGATATTCTGATTGTGATAAAGCCTCTTCTTTCACTGGTTTTACATCTATAGCGTCATATAGCACCATATATTTATAGCTCCACGGTTTTACATGAGTTAATTTGAGGAAAAATTTAAAATACAGCCTTACTCGGTAAATGGCGCAAAATTGAGGAAGAGTATGAAATTTCGTACACTTGTAGTTTATATTGAGAAGGAGTGCAGAATGCTAATATTTTTTTTAAATTACGCATAAAATAGATTAAATCAATAAAAATAAAAACATTACACTTACTACTATTCGTATCGGTCCAATAAGAGCTGTTTTACTAATATTTTAATTTTATCTTTATAAAACTTAACTGAGTAGGGCACAGCAGGTACCATATTGTATTTGACACACACACGCGTATTATATTCTTTTGTTGATTGTCAAAGTCTGTAGTCAAAATTTGACTAAATTTAAAAATTAAAAAAAGGTTCTTTAGTTTTTTTATTCATAAGCATCGTGCACTATAATTGCGCTTATCCAAGCACATACTTAATACTACAGACCGACAGTGCCGTGACTGCCTAGTGAAGCTTGGACTTGGTCAGACGCTGACGAATTCGGTTCAATTTAGATATTGGTTACAAATAAATTCGTTGCTATATTTATAGCTATCGTACAGCATATCTTGTAAAGAAACAGCCTCACATCCCAGGTCGCGGTTGACAAACGAGCGATCAAGAATACGGACTGTTATAAATTCATCTGTCAGCGGGGGAATAATGAGTCGTTCGGGAGATTAGTGACGTCATCACAGGTTTTCATCTCATCGCCTCATTTGTTACCCGATCTCGATATTTGAGGTGAAGAACGATTTTTGTTAAAGATGATTACGATTTAATAACAGGTAATAAAAATATATTTTAGTAGGTACATGTTTTGTAATTTAGATTATTTAAAGTGAAACTTCTTTAGGCGCATGAGTGGTAGAATTTAAGCGACCGGTAGTGCGGTATCGTCATGACTGGTGACCACTTTTTCTTTCAATTACTTTTTTTTCTGTATTTTAAATTCGCTTTTTTTTAATTACTTTACCTAAGAAGTTTCACTCCTGACATGTGCACTTTGTACGCACGCAATTTTTCTTAAAGAAACAATGTGTCTCTTATTTCTTTAACTATGATAGTACCTATTTATAATATATATATATATATATTGGAAAAAGGTTTTAATTATCAATATCTTATACGACTTTATAGTATAAATAGATTGGAACATTAAAATTTCTTAGTAATTACAGTTAGAAACAAATATTTCCTGAAGAATTAAATTCAAAATTATTCTTTAATCTGAAAATCTTTATGTAACATCTTATTTCATATTACAACTTTTTAACCCCCAAGAAAAGTCCCTTCATTCGGGGGCGCTAAGCGACCGTCCATTTGCATAAATCAGAGGGTGCCGCGATATAAATCTCGAAAATAAACAACTTTCCTTAAAGTCGGGAAATAACTTACTGTATTGAAGCTTACGCCTTATCGTAATGTGTTCAAATGATAAAACAATTTACGTCTGATTTCTAGAATTGAGAGGTAAGGTGAAAAAAGGTCTAAAAGTATATCTTGAATTTCTTGAATTGAATAATATTGAATTGATCATCTGTAATGATCTTTTATCTCATTTTCACCTGGAAATAATAAAAAAACGAGCGTGCTTTAGACACGACTAAAGTAAAACTTACCAAACGTACATCTTTCTTTCTATCTTCGCTAACTTATATCTCCCTCTCAACTTCCGTTCGCCTCGCCCGATCACACTTTTCCTAATAAAAGCTATCGTCACGCATTCATCAGCTAACTTCCCGAGTCAAGCGTGCGTAAAGAAGTTTTACTTCAATAAATGAGTATGTTTCTGACCGACTTCTAAAAAGGAGGATAATCTCAATTTGTTTGTTTTTATATGTGCGTTACGTCATAACTTTTTGTTTACTGAAATTTACTTTATTTTAAACCGAAAACTGCTTAGTGCTTGTCATGTCCCATTTAAATGTAATTGAGATCTAACAAGTACTTTGTGAGTTATCTCTTATAATGCTTATTTACTTGACTATTTAATTGAAGTCGTTTTTCGTTTGAACGTTAACACAATTATAATATATAACACAATAATAATATACAATAATACACAATACACAATATAGGTATAACACAATAATAATATACAATAATACACAATACACAATATAGGTATAACACAATAATAAACTGCAACTAAAGGGACATTAAATTCTCCCATCTATTATTTATTGTAATATTAGTGTAATTTGTCTATGTATTAAAATGAACAAAAGTTTTTATCTAAATTATAATAGACTTTCTCGATAAAAATATCAGCAGTTTTAAAACTTTTCTATTAAGTTGACGTCTTTTGTGACACCGCAAGGATCCTGTCCATTCCTATACCGAGTAAATTGAAGTTGTATGAGACGCTCAAGCCCTTCTCCCATTACGATACGCACAGGCGATTCAAGTATCCTGCAAGTCTTGGCGACTAGTCGCCGCCAAGTATCTCACATACATTTGAATGCAGGCTCGCACACTACGCTACTGGTATCCTACGCGTCCGCGACTAGTATCGCGCGACTCGCTGTGTTGGTCGCTTGTGCGTCGCGTCTCCTGTGCGTCTCGACAAGATGGCGGCGGAGCAAGAAATAAATATTAAGTTTGTACAAGAAGTTGAAAAACATGCTTGTTTATATAACTACAAATTACCAGAATACATGCGGAAAAATACAATAGATAGGACTTGGGCAGAAATTGGGAATAAATTTCAAATAACAGGTTTGTTTTGTTTATACATAATAAGTAGTTTATTAATCAATGTTACATTGTATTTTGTAAACAGTATTGGTATTGCCAAGGCAATGAACCTTGCTCAGATATAAAGTAGTTTGCTAAATAATTTCGTTGGTTGTATGGTGACATAGTTGCAGTTATTTCTATATTTTGAGGTTGTATAGTCATAGTAACGGGAATAGTGACCGATCTGTTTTGTATTACCTCCCTTGGACTATATAGAATACCCTCATGTTGTCGAACAAAGTTGTGTAAAATACACACTGCTTTTATTATATTTGATACTTTTTCTATTGTATGACATCTTATAGCTGTACTTAATACTTGAAATTTCTCAGTCATCATTCCAAAAGCACATTCAATTGTATTCCTCCCTCGGCTTATTCTGTAGTTAAACACCCTTCTCAAGTCATTTAAGGTTCTTTGGGGATATGGTCTCATGAAGTAAGATAGAAGGGGAAATGCCTCATCCCCAATAAAATAGTATGGAAATTCATAGTTAGATGGGTCATTAGGAAGTTTGGAAGGTAAAGGAATATTAAGACGTCCATGTTCAATCCAACGTTTGATCCTGGAAGCACTGAAGATTCCACCGTCGCTGTTCCTACCAGCATAGCCAGTTTCGATAACAGTAAATAATCCATCGGCATTACAACATGCCATTAATACTATCGAATGGTAGGATTTGTAATTAAAATTACTTGATCCCGAATTAGGTAATTTTTCTATTCTGATGTGTTTACCATCACATGCCCCTAAGCAGTTGGGTAAATTCCAGAGGCGATCAAAACGAGCAGCAATGTCTTTCCAATGTTGCACATTTGGTAATGGCATATAGTCTCTATTTAATATCTCCCATATTATAACTGTAGTTTCAGCTATGACCTTGCAAATTGTATTATCTCCTCTTGCAAAATACAATCCTAGGCTTACAAATGAACAACCTGATCCCAAATATCTGTAATTAATAACAATTAATATTAAGGTTATTTTCAGGATCAGAAGCTAAAGAAAAGTGGAAAAATCTACGTAGTGTTTTTGTTCGCCATTTGAAACCGCCTAAAAGTGGAGCAGGGACTGCGCAAAAAAAACCATACTACTTAGCTGATTTTATGCAATTTACTATACCGTTCATAAAAACAGCAGGAAAACCATCAGGAAATTTGAACGAGACAATAGAAGATAATGACACATTGCAACCACAGTCTCCTGAACTATGCGAACAAACACAGTTCACAGAAAGTGTACCTACAAGCACTCAATCGATCTCGCAACAGCATTCATCTCTTCCTTCTACAAGCAGTCAATCAATCTCACAACAGCATTCATCTCTTCCTTCTACAAGCACTCAATCGATCTCGCAACAGCATTCATCTCTTCCTTCTACAAGCAGTCAATCAATCTCACAACAGCATTCATCTCTTCCTTCTACAAGCAGTCAATCAATCTCACAACAGCATTCATCTCTTCCTTCTACAAGCAGTCAATCAATCTCACAACAGCATTCATCTCTTCCTTCTACAAGCACTCAATCAATCTCGCAACAGCAATCATCTCTTCCTTCTACAAGCACTCAATCAATCTCGCAACAACATTCATCTCTTCCTCCAACAAGCACTCAATCAATCTTGCGACACCAATTACCACCAGCAACAAGCAATAAAAGAAAACGGAAGAAGCTTGAAGAAACTCAAGCTGAGCAAGATATTGCAGCTTATTTTAAATTGAAACGATCTAAAATTATAGAAAACTGTGACAGTACTGAAAATTCAAACAAAATGTTTTTACTGAGTTTACTGTCGGACGTGAATAAATTGAATGATAATCAAAGAAGACTGTTTAAGAGGAGAGTGCTTGAATTGATAGACGATATTATGGACCAAAGTAGTCCCATCACACTTTTATCTACTCCTTCACCGACTGACAGGGCAATAAGTACGCCAAATACCATAAATGAAAGTGTACAATCAAATACTGCCACACTATATTATGAATCAATACCTATGTTTTTATCACAGGAAGATGAAGAATAAGTAATAATTTTTATAATTGATTGAAATAGCCTATGTTTTAATTTGATGATTGATTGATTCATACTAAAAATTTAATATACATTTTTAATTACATATGTAACAATGGAGTATTATTTACCTTAGGGTTATCAGAATCCTTTCTTCCGCACTAACACACTCTCTAAATATAGTATTTCGTTGATGTATAGCAGGCTTTATTAATGTAACAAGATGCAGGTAGGTCTCTTTAGACATTCGGTAGAAAGACAAAAATTTATTATCATCATGTTGTAGTTCTTGTGCGGCTACAAAAACTCTACAATTTATGTTTCTTTCAATATATGGATGAATCCAGTATTTTCTACTCTTGCGTTGACGTCTTCTGTTTCTATAAAACAGAAAAGCTGCAAGTGCTTCTTCGTCACTAGAATCGCTCGACATAACGTCCGTCCACAAAAACGAGTTTGCACAAATGATAAATTTAGTCATTTTTCAGTAGCATAATATGCGAGCGTCGGGTAGCGAACAAGTATCCAACTAGTATTCTACTCGAGTATCGTACCTTACAAGTATCGTAATGGGAGAAGGGCCTCAGATTGAGAGATATTTTTACAAAACATGTGCTTTACAACGACTTTACATGGATTTAATGTTTAATACAATTTAATTCTGAAATAATGTGTAAGGCAACCCTGAAACCAATTGTTATCTAGTTGGATAGACCTGGACTTAGTTCTGGTCTTTTTTATGTCATCAAGATCACAGCGAAATAATATTGTTGAAAACAAAAATACTGATTTCTTCTAAACTAAATTTTTAACTGACTTTAACTGAGGTAGGGCACAGCAGGAAATTTCCTGCTCAAAATATGGAGCAGCCCGACTGGGGTAGTACCTCGACCTTACAGAAGACCACAGCTAAATAATACTGCTTTCAAGCAGTGTTGTGTTCCTGTTGGTGAGTAAGGTGACCAGAGCTCCTGGGGGGGATCGGGGATAGGGTCGGCAACGCATTTGCGATGCTTCTGGTGTTGCAGGCGTCTATAGGCTACGGTCTTACCATCAGGTGAGCCGTTCGCTTGTTTGCCGACCTAGTTGTATAAAAAAATATACCAAAGCTGTATGGCAATGACCTTTATAGAGGTTTGGCTCTTAAGTCATGGATTAGATATTTGTAACTCTAGTTACATTAAAATAAAAAAATATTAAAAAAATGAAACATTTTAATTATTGGAGATTGAAAATAAAGGCTATATTATTATATATTATTATTACAAACAGACCGACAAACGGTATAATTTTCGTCGTAAATAAATGTAGTTCGCTCATATCAAGTCGCTAAGAATTCCTTTTGAAGCGTTCCTTTGGATTTCCGCTGGAAGTTTGGACTCTAAAGGATTTATACGCTCCAATGTAGTTTACGTATTTCTTTCGTGAAATTTTGTTTTATAAGAGTTTTAAATGTCGACTTAATTCTAAATTGAATATAGAGAAAATTGTCAAGTGTGTGTTTTACATTAATACATTTATACTGTAAATTTTAATTAATTGAAAAAAAAATTAATAATTTATTTTCTGCTGCTATTCATTTACTATTATGCTGTACATCTTTTGCAAATGCGTTTTTAAACATTTGTGTATATTTCTCTTTAATATGTTTAGAGAAATTGACTGTTATAAGCAGATTACATACTAGATGTCTAGACTCTGGAGTCGCGAACTTTATATTTGCAGAGGAAACATTTTATTTCTGATGTTATTTTCTTTAGCACGGTATTCTTAAAAAATTGTTATGCGCGTGTTTTATTTCTATTACTAAAAAGAGTTAAGTGAAAAAAAAAAAAACTTGCAATGTATGTATGTTTCTTAGCTGGAGTCTTGCAACTTAATTTCGAAGCATATAGTTTCAACTGATTGAGCGAAAATTTAGTATATTATCTATCTTTCTGCCAAAATTAAAGTTTGTAGCACAAAAAGTGAAGGACTTTCATAGAAACTTGTAAGAGCCGTTAGACCTCTTTAACGCTGTCCTATCAAAAACTCCGTTCTTAGCGGTCACCTACTATTATTTACCTCCCAGCCAAATTTCATCTTTATTGGTCCAGCTGTTTTTGAGATTTGTTCGGATACTTTACAGCAACCATGGTCACGGGAGGGCTCATGGTTGCTGTAAAGTATCCAAAACGTCGGGAATCTAAAAACATAATAACCCGCGATAAAATCCGAAAAAGTTGTTTCATTATAATTAGTGAAATTCGCGTAAACATTAGAAAACGAAAATAATTTATTTTAATAAACAAGCTTTTATATCATATACTTGGTGTAAAGATGTTCTGAGATGAAAAACGTTTACCAACTTTTCGCAATTAGGTATTGTATCAATCTTGTTATCAAAGTAGGCTAAAACCATATACATTTATGAACACGTTGTTATAACACATATTGCTTCACATTAAAAATCAAATAACACTTCTAATATTTCCTTTTACGTGACTTTTGAATAACCCTGACAAGTGTCAGAGGCATTCCCTGCAACCACACGGACATGAAACGCGGAGACATCTCCATTTATCCTCATAACACCTTATTTCATACGCCATAGAGCTTATGGAAACCGCAAAAGAATTAAATTTTCACGTCTCGACTGGAATTCCAATATTTCAACGTTACATGCATTGCTCTAAAAAATTATATCAATCGAAAAAAGACTTTACTGTAATAAAAATAAGATAGGTATTCGTATGTTAATTTAATATATTTTTATACATGGTAAACGTTAAGGAAATTGCTACTTACGGGGACCATTCTCACGTGAAGTTTATTTTTTTTTATTGTTGAATACAAATCTGTTAAAAAGATTCTATTTCGATTCGGAATCGGTCTTTAGATTTCCTTTATATATTCTGTAAAGGTAATATTTTTAATAATAAATTTAAAAAATTGTTGAGTATACAATTTCGATATTAATTTTATTTCAATGTGTAATATTTTGTAATAGAAATATGACGTTTTTCTAAACATGTATTTCTAGAAACTTCTTTTAATTTTAAATTCAAATGTTCTGGCTTTTAAAAGCATTGAAGTATATTCTTAAAATACTTTATGAAAACGAACACCTCATCTCTCTTAATTACACAGTTAATCAAAGAAAAAGTTTAACTGAACATTTTAAATAGCTGTCTAGAAGTATCATCTGTTATAAATTAAAGAGTATCTCTAACTTTGCACCATAACACTTCTCACTCTTTGTTCTTATGCAAATATAAACTCGTGGAAACCAATGCAATTTGACTCTAAACCCCATGAGATGTAGCACAATACCACCATTTTAAATTAAATAATTAATTTAAACGATTTTCAGCTCTATTTCTCCTCTTATTAAGTTTATTTTTGGTTGTATTTTTTGTTACGTGTTTAGCATTAACACAGAAAACGTTTTAATAAACTTTTCAAACAACTGGAGTAACTTCGTTTAACTCTGAAAGAATCACTCGGGATGATTTGAAAAGTTTTTAAAATCAAATTAATAGACAAAACATCATAATTACGCTTCAGCCTGTAATATCCCACGGCTGGGCATAGGCAGTGGGATATTACAGGCTGAAGCGCCACAGCCACAAACCAGTACTGATTTCTCGTAAACTAAATTTTTAACTGACTTTAACTGAGGTAGGGCACAGCAGGAAATTTCCTGCTCAACAAATGGAGCAGCCCGACTGGAGTATTACCTCTACCTTACAGAAGATCACAGCTAAATAATACTGCTTTCAAGCAGTGTTGTGTTCCTGTTGGTGAGTAAGGTGACCAGAGCTCCTGGGGGGGAATTGGGGATAGCGTCGGAAACGCGCTTGCGATGCTTCTGGTGTTGCAGACGTCTATAGGCTACGGTATTTGCTTACCATCAGGTGAGCCGTATACTTATTTGCCTACTTAGTTATATAAAAAAAGACTTCAAAAGAGGAGGATGTTCTGAATTCAACTGCATTATTATTATTTTGTGACCCACATTTAAGAGCGTGCACAAGGCGAGCAAAAAATCAGATTTCACCCGCGCGCCCGATGAAACAAAATATACACAAAGCCTCGTGTCAGAGTGCGATAGACGATATACTTTTGAGCGCATTACGAATGTAAAAAACGACAAATATGTTATTTTGTACATAATTCCGAAACTAAAAGTAATTACATTAAATGCCTTGGCATAGCCTTTACTCATATTTAAATGTAATTAATTATCAAATTTTTGTCTTAATGGTCATAACCATATCGAGTATAAATAGAAAAAATATAAAAATTAGAGGTTACTTCGTGATTACATTTTATCGAGGAAATTTTCTTATTTTATGTTTTTGATATGGGTCAACCCTTGCAAATATCACGTAGTTTGTCATATATTTTTATTTTATGATTTGGTCTGGAACTTTTCATGTCAAAACAAATAGAACATGGTAATTTTGCATTATGCGCACTCTTAAGTGACTGTTCTCATCGACTACGTTGCATAACTTTTCATACAACGTATGTCGTAGTGTCATTCATGTAAATTTAGTAGGTTTTCTTTTGTTTGCGATTCAAAAAAATTATAAATAATACTTATCATAAGAAAATTTCAGTTTACGGATCTCCAAAGCAGTCTACTCGAAGCGTTTTCGGCATTACGAAGCGGTTGGCTATTACGTGTTTTTTTGTGCTCGTCGCGTGCTCGAGTGCTCAGTCGGTAACAGGCGCTTAATTCGATTCTATTGAATTGCAAATCACCGGATTTTGTATATTGACTAACTGTTGCCCGCAGCTTCGCTCGCGTAGAAATTGTTTATATTCACAAAGAGGTATTAAAGTAGTATGTGATTATGCTATTATAATAACTTACAACCTCTTTGCAATGACGCGTTGGCGCAACGGTCACAGCACTGGTTTGTGGATGTTGCGCTTGGGGTTGTGGCTTCGATCCCCGCACACGACAAACATTTGTATTGGCAATACAGATGTTTGCCGTGGTCTGGATGTTTGTGCAGTCCTTGTGGGTCTCCCCACCGTGCCTCGGAGAGCACGTTAAGCCGTCATGTACACCTGATATCGATCGTTACTCCTAGTAGGGAATATATCCGTCAACCCGCATTGGAGCAGTGTGGTATATTAAGCTCTGATCCTTCTACTACACGGGGAAAGAGGCCTATGCCCAGCAGTGGGATATTACAAGGAGAGAAGCCCATACACATCGAGGGGTAATCAAATCCTCGATCGTCAGTGTGTAGACCTTCACACGCCACTATACCAGTTTTCAATCATAGATTGAGCCATATCAAAGTAAATCAAATAAAGCTGGCTTTAATCTGAGCTCTAAATCAAAGAAGTTTCAAGTTAAATCATCATCAAGATTACAATTTAATTTGTTGACAAATATTATTCTCAAATCTGCCGCGATCTCGTAAACAGCCCGTTTATGACGGATTGTTAGATATTATTAAATTTTGCTTCGGAGCCTTCGTCGGATTCGAAGACGTAATCTCTCCGTATACTTGTATCATATTAGTGTCAAAAGTTAATGTAATATGTTTTATGATACTGGCGGGAATGTTGATGTGTTATTAAGTTACTGATGATAGCTTTGTTTCAGTTATATTCAATTTATCAAAAATATAAGAAAATGATGGATGAATGATGACTATTGTAGTGTAGTGTTGAGCAAAAATTTGTGTTTGTAAAAACGTTTTTTTCTGATCTGGGTGTATATCTATAATGGTCTCTCAAACTTGCCTTCGAGATTAAGATATCGTTCACGGTTGTTTTTATATCAATTGATAGCGATCCTTACTTGTGATAAGAAAATGATGTTTCTACCGTAGCGGAGAAATCCTTTTGGATTAAGCTCTAACACACTCACTCATCACTTTCGCATATCGCAGTCCACTGCTGGACTATACTACCCCAAGTTCACGAACAAAACGGCTTGAATTAATGTGTTTGGCTTTGTCGCTCCGAAGACGCTGTTGCCCGTCTTCGGCCTGTGTATTTGAAAGTCAGCAGTTGGATGGTTATCCCGCCATTTGGTCGGCTGTATAAGTTCCAAGGTGGTAGTGGAACTGTGTTATCCCTTAGTCGCCTCTTACGACACCCACGGGAACAGAGGGGGTGGTTATATTCTTCACTACAGTAACCACACAGCAGACGAAAAATTCTCATATATTCTCTATATCTATAGGTTCTCCTTTATGGAGAAGGTGTTTGGTAAGGAGAAGTTTTCAAATTTTTGTATTGGTTAGGATAGGTTAGCCATTTGAATGACCACCATTTTTTCGTTCAGGGTCCATTGTTACTTATTATAAATAGTTTATTTGTTTCTTTTTTTCACATATTAATAATCCTTAATGTTCTGAAACGTTGGTAATTTTTTCCGTAATATTTTATCTATATTTTTAACGTTTGTATTTCGATATCCAATTCACTGAACTTAATAGAGCTTAGCTAAAACCATATCCATTCTTTTACATAAAAGATGATGCTTTTAAAAAGGGAAAACAACATATATAAAGTAAATATTTCCTCAATAAATCAGCGAGGATACCGCCGGTCCGCCTGACCGTCGCTCGAAGCCCACTAGCCCATGAAAATAAGGACGCTTTAAATAGTTTTCCACTTCATTGGTCCTATGTTTTATTTGTCTGTTGCTTTGAGATAAGTTGTTAGTTACACTGTAACGTCGTAAATAAAGTCAATACTCTTTTAAAGATTTGATTTTCTAATTTACGATATCCAATGTAAGTCACATTAGGTTTAGCCACAAGACTTCTAGATTATAGACGTCTGCAATATCTGAAGCATCGCAAACGCGTTGCCGATCCTATCCCATTTCCCCCCAAAGTGCCTACTCTTAGTAAATCTTCCCTGACCATATTTTTGAAGTAAAACTTATTTACGCACGCTTGACTTGGAGAGTAAGCTGGTGAATGCGAGACGAGAGCGTTACGAAAACTGTGATCGGGCGAGGTGAACGGAAGCTGAGAGGGAGATATAAATTAGTGAAGATAGAAAGAGAGAGAGAGTTACGTTTCGTAAGTTTTACTTCAGTCGTCTGGTGGTCGAAAGCACAATGTTTTTTTATACTTCGCGCCTTATATCATTTCTTAAGGAGTAAATTCCAAAACCATAACTTTGAGCATTTTCTTCTTAATAAAGAAATAAGTTACCACGCCATGTTGTAAATTCCAGCGAGCCCAAAGCCGTCCAATAACACACGTGTTTTTTATAGATGGTTACATGGGGCATGGGATATATTGTCCAATAAAGAAGACCCATAAAGGCACCGGTGACGTTAAACTGCCGAGGAAAATTCTGGAAAAGATTTTACGGAGTTTACTTAAAGGTTTTTGGTTGGTATTCTTGTTCGTATGCGGTCCCTTTTTAAGTGGTTTGATATATAAGTAGTACCTATACTAGCTGACCTGGCGAACGAACGAACCGCCTTATTTTTTTTCTTAAATATAATAACTGCATAATTATATCAAAATAGAATATAGCCTATCTTTCAAGTTGGATCAAACAACGTGGCGCGTAATTTATATATGTTACTGTAAAAACTCGAACTACGGTAAATCCTAAGATTTAAGAGTAAGTCTTAGGATTTACCGACATGAGTTGGTAAATGTAAGGATTTATGAAAATGAGACATTTTTTTCGGGCTTTTACTATTAGAATGTAGTACATGCTAGGTTTTACCACTGACAGCAAATAAAAGTTGGTTTTAGGAATAAAACAAAGATTAATTCTTATTCATATATTTCAGTCAAAAACTTAAATAAGTAAGTTATGAAGATCCGTAGACCGTTTATCGGAATAATTTCGTTACAAAAAAAATAAAATAATAATAAACCCTTACCTATCTAACTTCAAAATTAGACCGACGCGGGTCCTTATCTAGACTAGCCACGCTATAAAATGTCTTTTTATTTTATTTATTTATTTTGGGAGGAACAACGAGCTGAAAAATATAGTTCCCCACTGGTAGTCACAAAATAAGGAAGTATAAAAAAGAAAAACATACACTACACATTAGTCTTAGTAACAAGAACACGCATTACAAAGTGTGGGTAATGAAATTATGTACCTAAGTAAACAGAGTTAGGTGCAGTCAAACTATAGATACAATTATAAAACTATATAGGTAGGGATCCCTAGTACATATTTTTCACCTGATTAGTATCAAGCTAATTTTCCGGGAGTAGCTACATTTTGATGAGGCGAACAAAAAGTTCTTCTTCGAAAACTCTCGATTGTGGTAGATAATAGAGCTAGCAGGAGATAGAGATGTAGTGAGCGTAGGACCGGGATAACGTACCACGCAATTTGTACCAGTTAATTAATATTTATATAATTTGATGGTACTATTGTCCTCCAAATTGAAAAAAATTGCGATTGCGAAAAATTTTGATGAGACGAACTTTTTGTTCGTCTCATCAAAATGAAGCTACTTCCGGAAAATTAGCTTGATACTAATCAGGTGAAAAATATGTACTAGGGATCCCTACCTAATACAATTACTTATTCAAGAAAGAGTTACTGATTAGGTTCCTTGCAGCCGCACAGCTAGTGTTAAATAGATCCAAGTCAAATTTTTTAGAATATGCATTAAATTTACTACCCGCACGCCAGACAAATGAGTTTTGCATATAGTTTGTTGAAACTAGTGGTGTGTGTATTAACGAGTTATTGCGAAAAAGTTTAGTAGGTACTCCTAAGTAGATTTTAGCTAAAAGATCAGGACATTCTATTAAGCTACCTCTGATTTTTAAAAGATAGATTAAGTCACTAATTTCACGTCTTAGTTCAAGGGAGAGAATATGGAATTTTTTGCAAAGTTGAGGATAGTTCTTCGAGTTAAATGGCTGATTAGGTTTGAAACAAATAAATTTAATGAATTTTCTTTTTATGCTCTCGAGACGAGTGATGTATGTGGCGTTATTCAACATTTACCGTGACTTTAATGTAAATCCTAAGACTTACCAAGTGAATGGTGGTAAAAGTGCGAATCGCAAAATCGTTCGGGCTTTTACCATTAAGAGTTGGTAAATCTTAGGTTTTACTCTTAAATATTAGGTATTACTATAATTCGTGCATTTACAGTAACATATATATTAAGAAATATGAAATAAGTACCTACAGAATAGTATGATATGCCACATATACGGGCAAAGGTCTATTGGTTTAGGTCTGCTGCTCATTCAATTAGGCTAACATCTAACAAAGAGAGGTTTTGATGAACTTGAGGAGACCTATGTCCAGTAGTGGACTGCAATGGACTGAACTGACTGACTGACTGAATATCATAAAGTGAGTTGTTATGCCCAGAATGTCAGCCTTTTGATTTCAATAGTGACTTAATTCCAAATAAATATAGGTACTATACACACATTAATGACTTTTTTTATTATATCACATATTGATTCTCATGTAACTTAATAACTTGTTCGACAGTAATTTTATGTCCTTGCTACATTTTGTCCTTATAAAAACTTTTATTGCTTTCCTAGACACCATAAAACTCGAGTACATTACACATCGCCTCACGAAAAAACTGTTTTATTGCATCTAAAAGTATTTATAGAATGCATTGGATTCTTCTTTTAGAAACACTAAAAGGCATTAAATGTATTTATAGCTGTTACTGCTTTGATAGTAATTACATTAAACACTTTGTGATAATTGGCACAAATTGCACATTTGCATTACCGACTTTTTATACAGTGGATTAAACTTATTACTAATAAGTTTAAATTAAATTAATGTTCTTAAGAATATTATGTACAGAACTGAGTTCTGTTTCAATAGTAATCTATAAATATTTATATTTGAATACAATGAAATTTCGATGTTTACATTCATTATTATTACTAAATATAATTCATTTTGTAATAAGTCACTTTTGTTTTAAAGTTTTTTGGTTCAATTTTGGCAAAACATGGGTGGCAGAATTTTAGTACTTGTTTTTTTTTTTGTTCTGTTAGCTTTTATTACTGTTTAAACAGTGTCAATTTTCAATAATCGTCATATCAATCAATACATCATCTGTAACTCATCAAAAGCATACTTTTTAATTTTTGTGGAAAATATAAAAATAGTTTTAAGATAAATCTTAAGATATTCTAATATTTTATCTTAACACAAGAACCAACCCTGTTATCCCAACTTTTATCACCTATATCCAGTCATACCGCCGTCACTCGGAGGGGCGCTGCACCCCATATTTCAACTAAACAGCTTCGCGAGATTGGACAGAGCTGCCATTTTTCAAGTGAGAATTTTGCATACGTTTTAGTTTCAAATAGATTTCATTTCGTTGATGCTTTCAGCGATTTAATACCCGGAACAGAGAGCAATAGACGTGATACAACTATGATACACTTTGTGTAAAATTTTTGTTACAATTCGAAAATTTACATAGACGTAAAAAGAGATGAAAAAAAAAAAACACTTAAATGCGTTTAATCTTTCTCTTTACATTAAATAACCTTTTTGGTCATCGACTTTTACAATATCTATACTTATATATAAAGCTGAAGAGTTTGTTTGTTTGGTTGTTTGTTTGTTTGTTTGTTTGAACGCGGTAATCTCTGGAACTACTGGGCCGATTTAAAAAATTCTTTCAGTGTTAGATAGCCCATTTATCGAGGAAGGCTATAGGCTATGTGTTATCACGCTAAGACCAATAGGAGCGGAGTCCACGCCGACGAATTCGCGCGCAGAAGCTAGTTATTTAATATGCATTTTTTTAGGTCATGTAGAGCTTCATAATACGAAATATATTTTCTAAACAGGGCTTGATAACCTTCACATGAAAGCTTATAAACAATTGTATTTTAGTTATACAACTCACACACGTATACATTAAATATAAATAAAAATAATCAATAATGTTCTTAGTTTGAATGTTTTGTTTAACTTGATAAAATAAATCGGTCATAGATTTATCCCCGTAAATAAAATAAATTTTAATTTTAATTATTATGAATCATAATTTCCGAACTGTTCATATTCTAAGGTGGAAATGTGGTGTATTTTTATAGCAGTGAATTCGCAACGTCATGCGATTTAGAACGTGGCTTTTATGAGGGGCTTCTGTAAGCAATGCATAAAGTAATCCTGGTTTTGTTTCCTCAACCAGAAGCTATATAATAAGATCTAAAACTTACTTTGTTCAAGTTGATTTCAGAAGCACCTTTTAATCTTTATTTTTATAAATATATTGCAGATTGTGAATCTTATGATTAACTGGCAAGATTAATTTTGCCCCGTATATATTATCAATGATTGTGCAAATATGTATCCACTTTTAAACGCCATCTTCTGGGTCTGTGGATAATAGTCTGATGCGAACCGCCGCTTAAAAATAAATAGAGATAAATTACATTTACATAATTATATCGAAGACGGGCAGCAGTATCTTCGGTGCGACAAAGCTGCTTACCAAAGACCTCCATATAGGAGAACCTATAGATATAGAGAATATACGAGAATTTTTAGTCTGCTGTGTGGTTACGGCAGTGAAGAATATAACCACCCCCTCTCTTCCCGTGGGTGTCGTAAGAGGCGACTAAGGGATAACACAGTTCGACCTTGGAACTTATACAGCCGACCGATGGCGGGATAACCATCCAACTGCTGGCTTTCAAATACACAGGCCGAAGACGGGCAGCAACGTCTTCGGTGCGACAAAGCCAGCCCTGCGTTCACCAACCCGCCTGCCAGCGTGGTGACTATGGGCAAAACACATGTGTTTTGCCCATAGTCACGCCCATTTATATTTATATTTATTTGCCCATAGTTCGCGCTCAAAATGGCGTGAACTCATGAGTTCACGCCATTTTTAGCGCGAACTTGTAGAAGCCTATGTCCAGCAGTGGACTGCGGTAGGCTGAAGTGATGATGACATAATTATATTACATTTACATATCTTTAAAAATTCATTGTATGTTATTAATGCATTCTTAATATACTTATTAATTTGGTTCATATTTTTGTCTTTTATATAAGACAAAGTAAAACAATTTTAAAATCTCAGTCCCATTCGCTGTCACTTATTCTTTCGTACCCTATATTCTGAGTAATTGGATTCGGCGGACCACCCGCCTGGGGTCCTGGGTTCAGTTCCGACACGGTTTGGGCGTAGCGCTGTCAGTCACTCGACGTACTTTAGGGGATATGTCTGTCGTTTTTATCGGGGAAAAGATATAAATACTCGAATGGAAGGAGAAAAGCGTGTCTTGTTTAAGATGAATATCACTTTAGTTTGTTTATCAAATTTGTATTAAGTATTTTTTGTGTGGGTTGGTAGCGCTGTCTATCATGATAGACAGCGCTACCAACCCACACAAAACATGTATCAAGACCCAGAACATGTATCAAACAATCAGTTTAAAAGCACTTTTAAATCGTTATATTAAAATAATGCTATCTGAATTAATCTTTGAGAATTTAATTATGTTCAATATGTAGCTGTCATCGATTTCATGAGATCAGACGTCTATAAGCTACCGTAATCGCTTACCATCAGGTGAGCCGTACGCTTGTTTTCCGAACTAGTTATATAACAAAAAACTACTCGTATATTAACGTCATTTAGAAAGGAAATATTTTTGAGTTTCTTGCTAACTACACTGGAACGCAAAGAAAAAGGGTAGGTTAGGAAATCTTCAATATCTTCAAAAGTACCTGACCTAAATCATATAGGTAGGGATCCCTAGTACATTTTTTTAACCTGATCAGTATCAAGCTAATTTTCCGGGAGTAGCTTCCTTTTGATGAGACGCCCAACTATTTCCTCTACGAAAACTCTCGATTGTGGTAGCTAACAGAGGTAGCGAGGATAATATATGTCGATTTGATGATTCTCAAAAATTTATTACTAACAGGTTTTTTTATTGTTAAATCTCAAGATAATTATCTAAATTATTCGAAAAAATATTTGTCCTACAAAATGTATGGTTTGATCAAAGAGTCCCCCTCTTCCAACATGTATGGATAACGAGGTCATCTAAACTGATTACTAACCAGCTGATTTTTTTTTATTTACTTAGTTTATATTTATATAATTTAACAGTCACGTTGTCCTACAAATCACGTGGTACGTTATCCCGGTCCTACGCTCAGAAATTGTTAATACTACAAGACCATTTTTCTCATTGCTAACTGTAGGACAAAAATATACATAATAGGTTAGTGTATTCTCTGCCCAAATGTAACAATGTCCTACAAGAAAACAGGTATGTATCACTAGTCCGACAAGATTTTTAATTTTTTCGTTTTCCTATTTCTAACATGAGATACAGTGAAAACATGTCTTTGAAAAAATAACTTTATTTTTAGTAAACTATGTACAAAAAATTATATTTAAAAAAAAGAAAAAAATTAATCTTCATCAGATTCATCTCATAAATCTTCATCTTCACTACTAAGAACGCCGTCGTCTTCATCTATTTCATTCTTATTTATTATTATATTATCATTCCAATTTTATATAATATGTTGTTGTTTTAAAAGTTATCCCCAATAGGGAAAGGCAAAGGACTACAGTCCATACAGCCTTATCTTTACAAATAAATAAAATTGGAGTGTCTATTTGTATTATTATAAACGTTTTTTACTATCTAAACATATACCAAAATAACATTTTTTACAATTTTTTTCTGTCTGTCTGTTTGTTCCTGTTGTTTGTTTGTTTGTGTTTGTCAATTTTATTTTAGAAATTTAATTATTTTATAACTCCTGCGTACTGAACAATAACTTTTTTGTTAAATTCCACGCGGAATCAGCTAGTAAGACTTAAGGGCCCTGTAAACGATCAAATATTTTTTCTAAATTTTCTTGGAAAAACGTGTTTGTAAAATTATTTGAACGTCTGCGAGCTTGTTTGATGTGCTTGTTGTATAAAAACATGAAGTTTGACGAACAATTTAACAAATTATTTGATCGTTTACAGGGTCCTTTATATATATAATATATTATTACGCTCTGCGCATGCGTAACGGTGTGATTCAGCTGTAGTAGCAAAATACAGAAAATAAATTGATTTTTAATTTCATGACTTTCAAATATGTATTCAATTGAAGCACCACGATAACATACCACGCAATTTGTAGGACAACTTTTTTTTTAAATTGTATATTGCTAGGTCGGCAAACAAGCGTACGCCTAATTGTAAGCGATTACCGTAGCTTATGGACGCCTGCTAAATTATATGTATAAACTATTACATACATTTATAACATATTAATGTTTATTTATATAAACTAGTGTTCGAAATTCAACCATATTTAATTTAAACTATAAGTTTGAACATTATTAAGGTTCTGTTGTCAAAGACTATAACTTCTATAATAATTAACAAAATACTATATAATTATGTGCATGTGTGTAATGTTTGTTTTTTTATTGATTTATTTTATTTTTTAAATTAATGCTTAAAATATACTTATCTACTATTTTTGGATCTCTATATAAACTACAAGTGTGCGAAATTTCATACTCCTTTCTTCGCGATTTTCGTAAAAAGGGGTACAAAGTTTTTGTTTCACGTATTAATATACAGATATAAACTAAGTAAATAAAAAAAAAATCTGCTGGTTATTAGTCATTTTTAATTACTTTGTTATCGATACATATTGCAAGAGGGGGACTCTTTGATCAAACCATACATTTTGTAGGACAAATATTTTTTCGAATAATTTAGATAATTGTCTTGAGATTTAACAAAAAAAAAAACTGTTAGTAATAAATTTTTGAGCATCATCAAATCGACATATATTATCCTTGCTACCTCTGTTAGCTACCACAATCGAGAGTTTTCGTAGAGAAAATTGTTGGGCGTCTCATCAAAAGGAAGCTACTCCCAGAAAATTAGCTTGATAGTAATCATATTTACATCCAGGGTCTGTACTACTACTTTTGAGCGTAGGACCGGGATAACGTACCACGTGATTTGTAGGACAACATGACTGTTAAGTTATATAAAAATAAACTAAGTAAATAAAAAAAAATCAGCTGGTTAGTAATCATTTTTGATGACCTCGTTATCCATACATGTTGGAAGAGGGGGACTCATTGATCAAACCATACATTTTGTAGGACAAATATTTTTTCGAATAATTTAGATAATTATATTGAGATTTAACAATAAAAAAACCTGTTAGTAATAAATTTTTGAGAATCATCAAATCGACATATATTATCCTCGCTACCTCTGTTAGCTACCACAATCGAGAGTTTTCGTAGAGGAAATAGTTGGGCGTCTCATCAAAAGGAAGCTACTCCCGGAAAATTAGCTTGATACTGATCAGGTTAAAAAAATGTACTAGGGATCCCTACCTAATAACATTTGATTTTATTGTAAAGTGCATTAAAGTTTATTCAGCGTTGTCGCGTGTCAGACAATATTTAACACATGAAGTAGATGGGCAAATAAGAATAGTGAAAATTTTTCTTGGAATCAAATTTTAAATCCTGGCTCCGTGCCACTTAGACACGCTGGAAATATTTTATTAGATCAAGAGGATTGGACTGAAGGAAGAGTTTTTGTATAAAATGATTACATAAAGTTATTTAAGCTTTTCTGTTTTGTATTGTTTCCTCGTTTAGTGGTCTAAGATCCAAGATAGCTAAATATTCCCTCATCTTTTAATTAGATGAAACAATTTTTTATAGGCTGATTTCAATATTGTGAATTTATAAGAACAACTTCTGCCACCATAAGCCTGCTGCAATTTTTTTTTATTTATCTTTTCCCTCTCATGTTAATTACATGTAGAAAGCTAAAACCGTTAATATTTTACATTATATACCTGACTGTAGTAGGTACCCATCTCTATGATTGCTACACATACCTGCAGCCAGGTCAGTAACCTCAGTCAGCAGTAACCTGGCTGCAGGTACCTAAGTATAGCAATCATGGAGATGGGTGCCTACTACAGTCAGGTATATAATGTAAAATATTAACGGTTTTAGCTTACTACATGTAATTAACATGAGAGGGAAAAGATATATTTTTTTAAGTATTATTATTTGCAGCAGGCTTATGGTGGCAGAGGTTGTTTTTATAAATTCACAATATTGAAATCAGCCTATAAAAAATTGTTTCATCTAATTAACAGATGAGGGAAGATTTTGTTATATCCCGGATCTTAGACCATAGGAAACGTAATTAAAAGAAAATTCTTTAGGAATTTGATCGACGTCAACTGACAGCTATCGAATTGAAATGATTTTTAACCGACTTCCAAAAAAGGAGGATGTTCTCAATTCGATTGTATTTTTTATGTATGCTACCTTAGAACTTTTGACTAGGTGGACCGAGTTCGGTGATTTTTTTTTTTAAATCGAAAGGCAGTGTGAGTCATATGATCCCATTTAAATTTAATTGATATCTAACAAACACTTTTTGAGTTATATCTAATAATGCGTATTAACTCGACAATTTTTTCGTTGACCTACGTTATATTACTTGTTGATGTAATTGAAGTCGGATTTTTTTCTTTTTACAAACACAATTATACCTACTCCTCTCTGCTTTCCCTGCTCTCTGCTCTGAGGGTTTTGGGTTCGGTTACCTAACTGAGTCTAGGTGCAATATATGAATGTATTTTTATATAAATAAATAAACGCTTCACACTCAACGGCCCCCAGTAGAATTTTCTCCTGTGTCGAGGGTCCTGAAACACACACAATACACAAGACGCCATACACACGCCCAGACCACGACAAACATCTAGGTATATGGTCAATACAAATGTCGACCGCCAGCGCAACAGCCAGTGCTTGTGGCCGCTGCGCCAACGCGTCGTCAATGTACCTATATATATATATATATATATGTTTAATTTATTAAAGAAAAAATATAACTATATCAGTCGACTGCTACCTATAACACAAGCACAAAGTTGCTTATCTTAGGAACAGACGACCAAACCGATGAATCGAACAGACGATGTTTGTTTACTTATTATAGGAACAGACGACCGTGTGTGTTAAAGACATTAATTAATTTATTATTACTTAACTAAAACATCCAACTAATGATCTTTATCTTTTTTCATGAAAAAATTAATTAATATTTTATTCTACACCTTCTATTATCTATATTATGTTGTACGTGAAGCAAAAACTTTGTACCCCTTTTTACGAAAATTGCGCGGACGGAGGACTATGAAATTTCGCACAATTATAGTTTATATAGAGTAGATGTGTAAGTGCAGAATGCTAATATTTTTTTTAATTATGCATAAAAATGTATTAAATCAATTTAAAAAAAACATTACACGCACACACACACACACACACACACACACAGACACACACACGCATTTATACTCTTTTGTTTATTATTATAGAAATATAATCTCTGTCAACAGAACCTTAATAATGTTCAAAATTTCGACCACTGGGCGTCACACAGGTATATCTATAACAATATTATAAAGCTGAAAAGTTTGTTTAAACGTGACAATCTAAGAAAGTACTGGTTAGAAATGATTTCTTTTTGTGTTGGATAGCCTATTTATCGAAGAAGGCTGTTTGCTATACAATGTTTTAATGTACGCTTTTTCCTAAAATGAACGCGGGTGTAATCCGGGGCACAGCTAGTTTTGTATAAAATATGCAAGGTCTGTTCAGTACAGAAACTAAAAAAAAATTGCAAATGATAAGTTTATTCAATCAATACACGTCCTTCCGGTTTGAATAACACACATGTTACAACAAAACTAACTGACGCGGAAGCCTCACAAGCGAGTGACGTCATTTGTGTCACAACTTTAGTTTTTTATTAAAATATTTGTTAAAGCCTAACGTTTTTTTTTTTTAATTACGATCCCGTTTTTTCACGCTGTTACTATTCTAGTTATGAAAGTTAAATATGTTAACTCTGGATATGGGGATAAATGTATAGAGAAATAACTGTAGAAATAATACGTATTTTGCTTCATTCTATTCTGAATTTGTATAGTAACATAACAGCTGGGAATCATACCCATAAAGTCTGCAACAATTCTTAAGCAAAAGCATTATAGACGCCAACATTGGTATAAATACTTAAATGTAGCTTTAATGCAGTATTTGTATGGCTCGCGTTTAATATAAAGACAGAAGTCATACAGAGATTACGTGAGCGCTAAGCCGCGTTATTGCACCAGAGACAAATCGGCGTTACAGATGGTGGAACTTGCTCTGCCTCGTACCGATTCTCGCGTTTAAGACGAAGCTTTTGATACTTGATACATTTTGTAGATTATTTTAAACCGAAAGAGGAGAAGGTTCTCAATTCCATTCTATTTTTATGTGTGGTACTTCATAACTTTTTACTGGGTGGACCGATTTCGATGATTGTTTTTTTTTATCGAAAGATTTTGCTTGTCATGCGATGCTCCAGATTTTGAGCTGATATGCTGTGCCTTACCTCAATAACCTTTTAGCTAATTTGTGTGGTATCTTAGTACAGGTTATTTTATTTATCACTTTATTGTACACCACAACTACATTTTAGACATTAAACACATTTAAAGACATTTACAGACTGTGAAGTGCAATAGACAGACTTGTGACTATTTAGTAATTTCTTCCAGACAACCCAAAAGGTTATGCAAGTAACCCAAATGAAGTTAAAAAAAAAACAAAGAATATCAATACTGTGTTATTTCTGTTTCTAAATTAACATATCAAAAACATATAAAAATACAAATAGTACTAAAACAGCCAACAGCAACGGCAATATCACGAAGAAAAAACTCCCCCTAGACAAATGAAAGCGCTAACTTGCCGATGATGTCAGGTGCATTTTACGACCGCGACGCGGCTATCATTTTTTCCCAAACTACCGCCCCTTATGAATACTGTAAGCGCTCTGAGACTACAAATTCGGTTGTGTTTTAATGCTTGCAGTGTTTGCTGAATAAACTGTGGCAGGAACTTCGGCTTCAGTAGGTTTGTATGTATTTAACGATAGAAAATATAATAGAAGTGAAAGAATGCGAATGTATTGTATAACTAATTTAAGGAAATATCATTTCAGTATATTCATGTTTACTTTAAACCCTTGTGTAAATGAAAAAAAAAACCATTCAATTACACGGACTAGTAAGAAAACGCAGGCAGACAAAACAATAGTCAAGTAAATACGCGTTATGAAAAAGTATTAATTTTTTTTTTAAATTGGACTACAAGACAAGCATCAGTTTTTGATTCAGAATATCAGTTGTGCCTATTAGTATTGGCATCACATATGTAATGTATTATTGCACATATATTATTATAAATATTATTATTTGCAGCAGGCGTATGGTGGCAGAGGTTGTTTTTATAAACTAACAATATTGAATTCAGCCTATAAAAAATTGTTTCATCTAATTAACAGATGAGGGAATATTTTGCTAATCCCGGTTCTTAGAATCTTTGCTTAAATCGAGAGACTTTCTATAACCATTATACGGAAGTCTGAATCAGTACGTACCGTCTATTTATAAGAGGAAAATTTTTGTTCGAGTTTGTGAGTTCGGTACAAAACTCCGCAAGCTCATTAAAGTTTTTTCCCTTTTTCTACACACGTGTCACCACTGTCACCATCTTACGCGAGGATTTTTTGTTGGGTGTCAGAACTTTTTTCCCAGAATAATTAGTGCTTTTACATTTTTCTTTTTGCTGGTGATTGCTTCCCAAAGTTTTTCTGTTTTATATACATAGTTTTATTAATAATAACTTGAAAATAAATATCAGTAAAAATAGTAGTAGTCCTAACTCCTAACTGTACTTTCCGATGTTATTATTTCTTTATCATCAACACATCAGTCCATCTCACTCCAATGCTGGATGTAAGTCTCCCTAAGTTTGCGCCAGATATCCCGGTTTTCCACAATCCTACTCTAGACTCCACAAGCAATCTCACGTATAATACATAGATCGTTGGTCTAGCTGGCCGGAGGATGGTCCACACTGCGTTTGCCAACATGCGGTCTCAACTCCAGGACACGTCTGCTCCAGCCGCCACTGGTTCTGCGACATTGATGACCAGCCCACTGCCACTTCAACATGCTTATTCTATTTATTATATTTATTCCATTTACTTATTATTCAAATAAAACAATTTAACTTTTATCTGTACTAAGTACAAAAATATGCATGTTATCGATCCGATAAAAAACGCAATTAATTAACTAAAAAAGTGCATACATTTATTTAAATATATTCAAATGTTTGTAATAAAAACACGTGTTTGACCAAATATTAAAATGTCACGAATATATTTATACATCGGAACGTATATATCAATACTGTGTTCAATATTGTTGACTGTTATTTGGTGTTGTGATGCAAAATGGCGATCGCTGCACAACTTCATAAGTATAAATCAAATTGTCTTCGGAACAGTTCACCTTTGTACTTTGGACATGAACTTACCAGAAACTTTGGCGTTTCTAGAGATATATTTATATTACTTGAACGTTTTTGCGGTGTTCTCGGCCTTGAGTTGGTCTCTGTGTGCGTCTTTGCTAGCGTACATAAGACTGGTTTTAGTTTATCACGGAAAGATTAGTTACGAGAAGAGAAAAACAACTGCATTTAGCTTTGGTTGTATGCTTGTTTTTGTAAGTGTACCTGAAATGATTGCCGCTATATACGGAGTGAGACTCACTGAGCTTCGTATGCCTTTACTAATTAGTATTTACTTTATTACTGTGTTAAATTTGTTTGTTATGTCAAAAGTATTGCTATCAGTGTCATCGTGTCGTAAGAATCAAATGACTGAAAGAAAAAACTCTAGGATAGTATCTTTGATCGGTATTGCAATTCTTTGTGATACAATTGCGTTCATTACATCATTGTGTTCATTGTTTCTCTCAATTTTAAAAGATGATTTACTGTTTATAGCATTTTTGTTTCATTATAGATTGTTACCGCACACAATTGTTGTGTTGTTTAATAAGGCGTCTTTAGCACACTGGAAACAACAATGGCGGAAACGACAAATGCGTATTAGAAATCAAATGATATAAAGTGAATTGTTAATTTTGAAAAATATTGTTTTTTCTATAGATTTTATTTTACGAAGTATAATGAAACTCTAAAAATAATCATGCCAATCAATAAAATGTCAAATCAATTTTTAAATGTAATGACAAAGTTGCATAAGTATACTAATAAATGTTGTATTAAAATATGACAAGCAAAAGATTTTTTTTTCACGTCATTATGTTTAACGTTTATGTGAGGTAGGGAACAGCAGGAACTTTCCTGCGCAAAATATGGAGCAGCCTGACTGAGGTAGTCGAACTCGACCTTACAGAAGATCACAACTAAATAATACTGTTTTTAATCTGTGTTGTGTTCCTGTTGGTGAGTAAGGTGACCAAAGCTTGTAAGATTACAGGCGTCTATAGGCTACGGTAATCGCTTACCATCAGGCGAGCCCTACACTTGTTTGCCGACCTAGTTGTATAAAAAAATTACTTCACAAAGCGTAATAAAACATTAAACATAACGTTAATTATGGCAATAAATGCAATATAAAATCGATACTTTATTGTAATGAATAGTTTGTAATATAATTATTAATACATTTTTGTACTAGAAATATGGCAAAACAATTTTTTTAACGCAAACTATATATATTGAATCCAAACTATGCTATCGATCTGAAGTCTAGTTACTGTACCTCATAAATACTACAATAGTATGTGTGACAACATATTTTTGCAAGCAGAATTAATATATTATTGCATAGTATATTAATTCTGCTTGCTAATTGTACGGACTGTGTCGGTTACATTCGTTCTATCGCAGATAGTCTCGATTATTACCCGATCCTCGAGAGACACTAAGCATAGCCCCTTTCTATAGCGCAATGAGTGATTTGAACTTCACGCACATTGATGTAATATTGTAAGTTTAATTAATTATAATAAATAATTTTACGATTTTATACTATTTTCAACATTTGTGAACAATTTCTGCATATAAGGCCAAGTGATATTGTTAACTCACACAAATATATATGAACGTTATCAATTCGATAAAAATATATTAATTAGCTGAAATAGTACACCAAATTTAATAAATTAGAATCATTATAATACACGCGTCCTATGTTAAAGTAAATATTAAAATGACTCAAAACAAAAAAAAAAAAAATCAAAATAACTTTTATCTGTATTCAGTACAATAATATGCATGTTATCGATCCGATAAAAAACGTGATTAATTAGTTGAAAAAGTTCTTACATTTATTTTAATAGAATTTCAAATATTTGTAATAAAAACACGTGTTATATCGGACCAAATATTAAAATGTTAGAAACATATTTACTAATAGGAACCTACATATCAATACTGTGTTCAATATTGTTGATTGTGATTTGGTGTTGTGATGCAAAATGGCGATCGCTGCACAACTTCATAAGTATAAATCAAATTGTCTTCGGAACAGTTCACGTTTGTACTTGGGACATGAACTTACCAGAAACTTTGGAGTTTCTAGAGATATATTTATATTACTTGAACACCTTTGCGGGGTTCTCGGCCTTAATTTGGTCTCTGTGTGCGTCTTTACTAGCGTACCTGAGACTCGTTTTAGTTTATCACGGCAAGATTAGTTACGAGAAGAGAAAAACAACTGCATTTAACTTTTGTTGTACGCTTGTTTTTGTAAGTGTACCTGAAATGGTTGACGCTATGTACGGACTGAGAGGCGAGCTGGATGCACCTTTACAAGCTAGTATTTACTTTATTCATATGTTAAAATTTTTTGTTGTATCAAAAGTATTGTTGTCAGTGTCATCGTGTCGTAAGAATCAAATGACTGAAAGAAAAAACTCTAGAATAGTATCTTTGATCGGTATTGCAATTCTTTGTGATACAATTGCGTTCCTTACATCATTTCTCTGGATGTTACATGATGATTCTCCGTTTCTAGATTTTTTGTTTCAATATAGATTGTTACCGCACACAATCGTTGTGTTGTTTAATAAGGCGTCTTTAGCACACTGGAAAGAACAATGGCGGAAACGACAAATGCGTATTAGAAATCAAATGATATAAAATGATTTGTTATTTTTGAAAATATTATTTTTTTTCTATAGATTTTACTTTACGAAGTATAATGAAACTAAAAAATAATGTTTATCATGGCAATCAATAAAATGTCAAATCTATTTTTAAATGTATTGACAAAGTTACATATTTATATTAATAAATGTTGTATTAAAATATGACAAGCAAAAGATTTTTATCTACACTAATGTTGTAACATTCTACTTATGTTTCCAATACTTGACTTATAATTACTACTGTTATAGCACAGACAACAAAACACTCAATTTAAGCAATTTCACATGATGGTATAATATCCACATCGATATCGTAAAATCTCATTATAACATCGCGTCCAGGTCGAGCGCGCACGCGACGGGCGCGCGCCGCGCCCAGCGCCTGCACGCGCGCCGCGCGCCCGCCAGCGCCGCCTCCAGCGAGCGCACGGCGCGGTTGATTGGTTAGATTTTAATGGCGGCAAAATCACTGTGACAATACACGTACGCGTGAATTTAATTTAATAAATTAAAAGTTAAAAATGGATAGCGACGATGATATTTGTACGCCTCCGGATATTATATTATATATTGGATCAATAATTAACATTAACTTTCAAAATTGTACTATCCAAAATTTGAACAATTATTATAAATAAACTATTGTCAGCTTTTACTCTTGTTGTTTGATTAATTGCATTAGTGAAGATAAAGTAGTGTATGCAACTGCATATAACACGGGTATTAAAACACTCGTTACTATTATGAAACTCGCTGCGCTCGTTTCATAAACTCACACTCGTGTTTTAATACCCTTCATTATATGACAGTTGCATAAACTACTATTTTAACATCATTATGAACGTCACTATGTTTAACTGAGTGGAGGCACAGCAGGAAATTTCCTGCTCAAAATATGGAGGGGCTCGATTGGAGTAGTACCTCGACCTTACAGAAGATCATAGCTAAATAATACTGTTTCAGCAGAATTGTTGCCAGTGTTGTCGTGTCGTATGAATCAAAAGACGAAAAGAAAAATTTCTAGAATAGTATCTTTGATCCGTATGGCAATTCTGTATGATACAATAACGTTCCTTATAATATTGTGTGCGTTGTTTCTCTCGTTTTAAATGATGATTTTCTCTTTATGGAGTTGTTGATTTATTATAGATTGTTACCGAGCACTATTGTTGTTTTTAAGCGACTTCCAAAAAAGGAGGAGGTTCTCAATTCGACACGTATGTTTTTTTTTTTTTTTTTATGTATGTTAGCTCAGAACTTTTGACTGGGTGGACCGATTTCGATCAATTTTGTTTTAATTGAAAGGTGTTGCGTGTCATGTGGTCCCATTTTAATTTAATTGAGATCTGACAAGTACTTTTAGAGTTATATCTAATAATGCGTATTTACGTGACTACTTTTTCGTCGACCTACGTTATATTATACCGCATAACTTTTTACTCAGTGTACCAATTTCGATGATTCTTACTTTAGTCGAAAGCTAATACTTGTCTTGTAGTCTTGTTTAAATTAGATCGAAAACTGATTACAACTTTTTAAGTAATCTTTAATAGCGCGTATTTACTTGACTATTTTTTCGTCTTATTACGTTGTATTACTTGTCGATGTAATTGAAGTCGCTTTTTTTTCGTTTGCGAGCAAACACAATTATGTTTAATAAGGTGTCCGGCACACTGGAAACAAAAATGACAGGACAGAAAAGGCAAGTTCGTAATTATAAGAAATCAAATAGTATAATGTAATTTGTTAAAGAAAAAAAATAGTTTTTGATAAAAAAATTACTTTACAAAGTGTAAATAAACTTTAAATATAACGTTAACTATGCTAATAAATACAATATAAAATTTATATTTTAATCTAATTAATAGTTTGTAATAGAATTATTAATACATTTCAACATTTGTGAGCAATTTCTGAATAAGGACAAGTAATATTGTTAATAAAACTAAAAAAAAATCTAGTTTCAATTATTAAAGGATACTTAAATATATGAATTGTCTGAACACGTCAAAGCACGTACCGGGGCACAAATGGGCATTGTCCTTTCTGTTTTATCAGCAACCCACACAAATATAAGGATGTTATCAATTCGATAAAAATTTATTAATTAGCTGAAATAGTACACCACGTTTAATAAATTAGAATTATTGTAATATAAACACGTGCGCGTGTTAAAGTAATATTAAAATGATTCAAATGATTTTGATCATCGGAACGTATATTTCAACATTGTGTTCAGTATTGTTGATTGTTATTTGGTGTTGTGATGCAAAATGGCGATCGCTGCACAACTTCATAAGTATAAATCAAATTGTCATCGGAACTGTCCACCTTTATACATTGGACATGGACTTTCCAGAAACTTTGTCGTTTCTAAATAAATATTTATATTACTTGAACGGCTTTGCGGCGTTCTCGGCCTTGAGTTGGTCTCTGTGTGCGTCTTTGCTAGCGTACATGAGACTCGTTTTAGTTTATCACGGAAAGATTAGTTACGGGAAGAGAAAAATGACTGCAATTAACTTATGTTGTGTGCTTGTTTTTGTAAGTGTACCTGAAATGGTCGCCGCTATATACGGACTGGGACTCGAGTTTCGTACGCCTTTACTAATTAGTATTTACTTTATTACTGTATTAAATTTGTTTGTTGTCTCAAAAGTATTGTTGTCAGTGTCATCGTGTCGTAAGAATCAAATGACCAAAAGAAAAAACTCTAGAATAGTATCTTTGATCGGTATTGCAATTCTTTGTGATACAATTGCGTTCATTACATCATTGTGTACCTTGTTTCTCTCATTTTTAAATGATGATTTACTGTTTATAGACTTGTTGTTTCATTATAGATTGTTACCGCACACATTTGTTGTGTTGTTTAATAAGGCGTCTTTAGCACACTGGAAACAACAATGGCGGAAACGACAAATGCGTATTAGAAATCAAATGATATAAAGTGAATTGTTAATTTTGAAAAATATTATTTTTCCTATAGATTTTATTTTACGAAGTATAATGAAACTCTAAAAATAATGTTTAACAAATCAATTATTAAATGTAATGACAAAGTTGCATAAGTATACTAATAAATGTTGTAATAAAATAAGACAAGCAAAAGATTTTTTTCACGTCATTATGTTTAACTGAGGTAGGCGCCGCGTTGGCGCAGCGGTCACAGCACTGGATTGCGATTGGCTGTTGCGCGGGCGGTTGCGGGTTCGATCCCCGCATACGTACAACATTTGTATTGGCCATACAGATGTTTGCCGTGGTCTGGGTGTTTGTGCAGTCCTTGTGGGTCTCCCCACCGTGCCTCGGAGAGCACGTTAAGCCGTCCGTCCCGGTTGTTATCATGTACACTTGATAGCGATCGTTACTCATAGTAGTGAATATATCCGCCAACCCGCATTGGAGCAGCGTCGTGGATTAAGCTCCGATCCTTCTCCTACAGGGAAAGAGGCCTATGCCCAACAGTGGGATATTACAGGCTGAATCGTGAGGTAGGGAACAGCAGGATAACTTTCCTGCTCAAAATATGGAGCAGCCCGACTGAGGTAGTCGAACTCGACCTTACAGAAGATCACAACTAAATAGTACTGTTTTTAATCTGTGTTGTGTTCCTGTTGGTGAGTAAGATGACCAAAGCTTGTAGTATTCCAGGCGTCTATAAGCTACGGTAATCGCTTACAATCAGGTGAGCCCTACACTTGTTTGCCGACCTAGTTGTATAAAAAAATTACTTCACAAAGTGTAATAAAACTTTAAATATAACGTTAACTATGGCAATAAATACAATATAAAATCGATACTTTAATGTAATGAATAGTTTGTAATATAATTATTAATACATTTTTGTACTAGAAATATGGCAAAAACAATTTTTTTTAACGCAAACTATTTATATATTTTTTTTAAATCAAATTTAAGGGCTTTGTCGCAAGACCGATTATGTCGCCCTGGTTAGGATACTTAGATTAATTATTACATATACATAACTAAGTTCTCTTATCCACTAACTTATATAACATTCGGGCCAAGTCTGAGAGTGGGTCAGCCAGAATACTATTACACCTTCCCAACTCATTAATAAAAGAATATTTATCTCTGATATCCTTGTTCCGGGCACATTCCATCAATATGTGGTAGAAATCATCAACAACATTACAGACGGGGCAATTCAGAAATGTAAACGCATATTGCATAGTATATTAATTCTGCTTGCTAATTCTACGGTGTCGGTTACATTCGTTCTATCGCAGATAGTCTCAATTATTACCCGATCCTCGAGAGACACTAAGCATAGACCCTTTCTATAGCGCAATGAGTGATTTGAACTTCACGCACATTGATGTAATATTGTAAATTTAATTAACTATAATAAAGTTTCTTACGATTTTATACTATTTTCAACATTATTTTGTGACCAATTTTTGAATAAGGCCAAGTGATATTGTTAATAAAACTAAAATTTTTCTTTTATCAGCAACACACAAATACATATAAACATTATCAATTCGATAAAAATATATTAATTAGCTTAAATAGTGCACTAAATTTAATAAATTAGAATCATTGCAATACACACGTCCTATGTTATAAAGTAAATATAAAAAGACTCAAATAAAAAAAAAAACAAAATAACTTTTATCTGTATGCAGTACAATAATATGCATGTTATCGATTCGATAAAAAACGCAATTAATTAGCTGAAAAAGTTCTTACATTTATTTTAATATATTCAAATGTTTGTAATAAAGACACGTGCTATGTTGCATGAAATATTAAAATGTCAGAAACATATTTATTATTCGGAAGGTACATATCAACTTTGTGTTCAGTATTGTTAATTGTGATTTGGTGTTGTGATGCAAAATGGCGATCGCTGCACAACTTCATAAGTATAAATCAAATTGTCATCGGAACAGTTCACCTTTATACTACTTTGGAAACGAACTTACCAGAAAACTTGGCTTTTATAGAAATCTATTTATATTACTTGAACAACTTTTCGGGGTTCTTGGCCTTGAGTTGGTCTCTGTGCGCGTCTTTACTAGCGTACATGAGACTTGTTTTAGTTTATCACGGAAAGATTAGTTACGAGAAGAGAAAAACAACTGCATTTAGCTTTGGTTGTATGCTTGTTTTTGTAAGTGTACCTAAAATGATCGACGATATGTACGGACTGAGATTCAATATTGCTGCACCTTTACTAGCTAGTATTTACTTTATTCATATGTTAAAATTTTTTGTTGTGTCAAAAGTATTGTTGTCAGTGTTATCGTGCCGTAAGAATCAAATGACTGAAAGAAAATACTCTAGAATAGTATCTTTGATCGGTATTGCAATTCTTTGTGATGCAATTGCGTTCCTTTCATCATTTTTTACGTTGTTTCTCTGGATTTTAAATGATGATTCTCTGTTTCTAGAGTTTTTGTTTCAATATAGATTGTTACCGCACACAATTGTTGTGTTGTTTAATAAGGCGTCTTTAGCACACTGGAAACAACAATGGCGGAAACGACAGATGCGTATTAGAAATCAAATTATATAAAGTAATGTGTAATTGAAAAATATTATTTTTCTATAGATTTTACTTATAATGAAACTCTAAGAAATTATGTTTATCATGCTAATCAATAAAATGTCAAATCAATATTTAAAGTACCTGGGTGACCGAGCCTAGCTCGGTATTTTTATTTATTTTTTTGTTTGTTTTTTTTTTCCTCGGTATTTTTATATTTTAATTTTATTTAAAGAATAAATCACGAGTGAAATTTAAAAAAAAAGAAAAAATAATAATCTGGAGACTGAGATTTGAACCCGGGTCAACACGATTCGACACCAGCCGATTTCCTAATTAAGCTATTACAGCTATGTTGACATCGGTGAAATTAAGCTTCGTATTCTAATTATATTTTTTCATTGCCTAAAAACAGGGATAAAACGACATTTTTTTTAAATGAATCCTAGCTAGATCAATTTTTAGCTCCCGAAATCCCCTGCATACTAAATTTCACGAAAATCGTTGGAGCCGATTCCGAGATTCAGGTTCTATACTTATATATATACAAGAATTGCTCGTTTAATAGTATAAGATGTTATAACCAATTTGTTACATATTATTTATACTTATAAATTGTGTATTATAATATGACGAGGAAATGATTTTTTTCACATCATTATGACTGTCAAAAAGACAAAAAATTATACACATTATATAATTTAATAACTTTTGTATTATTGTAACAAATATTTAGTTGATAATAATCCTAAACTGACAAATAGTCCCACAGTGAAAATCAGTATGTTCATAAACATAAAATCTGTAGATGTTTAGTACTCACGATCAGATGTTCAATCATCACTCATTTGCATCAGCAAATAGTAACCACAACAGGCACAAATAATCTTAAACCACTTTTTATTTAGTAAAACCCAATAAGGGGCCTGCTGTGTCTTCAGAGTTTGTCATCAGATAATTACCACATTTCTGTAAAGTCTTCAAGATAAGACACTTTAAAACAAAAATTACAAAAGTTGGCACAATATTGACTATATTGAACATAAATTATTCTACTGCTATAAAGTCTAGTTATTTCCCCTCATAAATGCTACAAAAATAAGTAATAAAACAATTTTTTAAATCCCAATGATGTTAAAAATGTCCGTTTTGCATAAGATATTCGTGTGTAATATCATGTAAGTTTTTGAATGTAGCAGGCATGTTAAAATCGTGCTCTTTGCGTAGCCAATAAATAACGATTCTTATAATTATCAGAAATACAATAACAATACAGTAACACTTAAAAATAATAATAAGTCATTTACTTCAGACTATCTCAGTCCTTTGCTGGACATATACCTTTCTGAGCTCGGACAAAACATCTCGGTACTCAGCAATTCTCATCCAGAAATCATACACAGCTCGTCGGGCCAGCGGACAGGACTGCGTTTAGTCTCACACTGCGCTTATCAACACGGAGTCTTCACTCCAAGACATAATATCTGCTCCAGCAGCCATCGGTTCTGCTACACAAATGACTAGCCCACTACCATTTCTCTTTGATTATTCTACAGTATATTTTGACTACTTTCGTTTTATGGTAGATAGTCTCATTTTTGGCCCAATCCTGGAAAGACACTAAGCATAGCCTAATCTATAGCATAATGAGTGACCTATAACTCTTTCTTTACTGTATTGATGTAATATTGTAAATTTAATTGTTTATTTATTTAGGTATTTATTAAGGATCATCAGTAGTCTCTACACTGTTACGTTTTTAGTAGTAAATAAAAATTATATGACAGTATAACTGTACAACTCTAAGACGGCCACAACGATTCTTCATGTATTCGACTTATAAATTGTTAGTTACATTACTTAAAAGTTATTTAACAATAAATGAGACAGTTGAACAGAATTCGAAATAAATTAATTTAAAAAAATATATGAATACGAATTCAAAAAAACACTACAAATTACAATAAAAAATACGTAGGTACCAATTTCAATACTTACAATAATATCCTATTATACAATTGAAATAAACAAATTCAGATAAATTTATAAATTTAAACTGAATGAAAATTTAGTTAAAAATACAGATTGATTTAACTATAAATAAATTCTTAAAAATAAAAGGTTTACTTGATAATTTCCTAAACAACTATGTATTGTAATATAAATACCGAGTATTATAATAAAGGTCGTTACGAGCAAATTTTAAGTTAATTTCAATTAAAAAAAAATCTGACTTTATATCAGCAACCTACCCAAATATAAAAACATTATCAATTTGATAAAAACATATTTAATTAGCAGAAATGGTTCAACAACTTTCATAAATTAGAATATTATTGTAATATAAACACGTGCTATGTTAAAATTAATCTTAAAATGAATAAAATATATTTTTTAATCGGAACGTACATATCAACATTGTGTTCAGTATTGTTGATTGTTATTTGGTATTGTGATTCAAAATGGCGATCGCTGCACAACTTCATAAGTATAAATCAAATTGTCATCGGAACTGTCCATCTTTATACCTTGGACTTGAAAGAAACATTGCCGTTTCTAAACAAATATTTAAGTTCCTTGAACGCCTTTACGGTATTTTCAGCCTTAAGTTGGTCTCTGTGTGCGTCTTTGCTAGCGTACATGAGACTAGTTTTAGTTCACCACGGAAAGATAAGTTACGGGAAGAGAAAGATGACTATATTTAATTTTTATTGTATACTTGTTGTTGTAGGTGTTCCAAAAATGGTCGCTGCTATATACGGACTGGGACTTGCGTTCCAAACGCCTTTAGCAGTTAGTCTTTACATTATTATAGTGTTGAATGTGTTTGTTGTGTCAAAATAGTAGCAGTAAAATATATTCATATATAGGTATAGCTGTGTTTATAGATTGTTATAGATATAGGTACGAATATCTATAGAAAAAGCATATTAGTTCGGATTCAATTCACAGTTGGCGCTACTAGTTCGATCTAGTATGCAAAAAAAAAGCTTTAGAGGGCTCTCTATTCCCTATATACTTACTATACTCTATGGTCAAAAGTACCTATTGTTGTCAGTGTCTTCGTGTTGCAAGAACCAAATTATTAAAAGGAAAAATTCTGCAATAATATCTTTGATTGGTATTGCAATTCTTTGCGATACTTTTACTTTGTTTCTTGTGTTTTTTAATGGTGGTTCGGATTTTATGACGTTGTTGTTTCATTATAGATTATGGTTACACACGATTGTCGTGTTGTTTAATAAGACGTCTTTGGCGCACTGGAAACAACAATGGCGGAAACGACAATTATTGCGAAAACGACAAATGCAGATTACAAATCAGATAATATAATCCGAGTATGTTGCATAAAAACCTTTATAAATATTTAACTGTTTAAAATATATTAAAGCGCTAAAAATAATGTTTTTCAAGACAGATCAATATTTGAATCTAAAGACCAATTTGTTACAAAATAAATGTTTAATTTTTATATTAAAAATATGGCAAAGAAAGTTTAATTTTATTTCAACATAATCATGACAAAAAAAAGATACAAAACCACTGCAAATGCAGTCAAGGCAGCAGTTGTTTATTATGATATTATTCTCAAACTGACAAATAGATAGTACAATCACTCTGTCCAGATTATGAAGCTTTTTTGAACTAACAATCATGAAATAATTTTTAAAGTATAATAGGAAAAACAAAAATGCAGTATTTTTAAAAAAGGAAGAAAAAAATTATGTTATTCTGTAGTTTTCTGTATAAAATGGTTGATTCCATATCGCCAATGATTGACCGTATGGCGAAAAAAAATATTTTCATTTCATTACGTTTTTTTTTTAAATATTTTTTAATATTTTTATTAGTTATAATCGTCGCTAAATAGACTTCCGTCATAAATTTCAATTCAAATTATTAAGAAAACCTAAATAATATTACCATTATTAGATTACATATATTTTTACTTTTCCTTAGAGTTTTCCTTATTATTTGTTTCAGCTATACCTACTAAGCGAACAGATTTAAAAAAAAATTCAAATCGGTGAATCAAGAATTTATATTATATTATAATATTATTCCTGAATCGAGTTGCAAAAATTATAGTTGATGAAACCGAGTAACACAGTTAGTCTCAAATGACCCTGTCAATTTAAAGATATCTAGAACATAACGGCACTAGTTTAAGAACATGTTAGCTATCCCCGTTGTCTTGTTACTTAGATGTAACCATTTGCATTTTTAATTGAATATGGCAACACGCGACATCCGGGTCACGTGGGCGTCACCTGTCTGACATAGGATACCTATCTGTTATCTGACGTTAACAAGATGTCGACCTCGTCTAGGGTATATAAATAAAAAATTGCGTATGATATCAAAAAAAAAGTTCAAATTACATAGACAAGTAATAAAAAATGAATATTTCAATCTCACCAACGTGGGTAGTTAAAAAAATAGTCACTTACAACATATCATCAAAAATAAAAAAAGTTATGCCAAATTATAACATATTATCACTATTCCACGCGGACGAAGTCGCGAACACTCAATTGAATAGCCACACAACACGCACCGGCCACCAGCTTTTAAATAGAAAAAGAATTATCAAAATCGGTTCACCCAGTAAAACGTAACGTTACAATAACGTTTTATTTTTTTTTATTTTTTTTATTGTCTATAATTATTATTATGAACTGACGTAATAAATTTTTATTGTTTATTATTATTATTGTTTTTTTTGTGTTTATAATATTCTTGTTTAATTTTGACTGAATTTTTATTTTTACTATTATCATTTTTATCTTTATTTATGGTTTGTTTTTATGTTTATTATTATGATTAATTAATGAAACTTTTTTTTTTTAAATATTAATGTAACTTGTTTGAAATGTTAATTACTAGTGTAAGTGGTAAATCCGTACTGATTAAAAAAAACAAAAACTTTGTACTGGTCGATGTCATTGAAGTCATTTTTTTTTCTTATTCCTTCTCTTTTTATTATTAACTAGCTGCCCGGACAGACTTCGTTCTGTCAATAGGTAATAGTAAAAATTATTGAAGTGCAACTTCTTTAGAATCGTTGTGATTTCAAACCGGATGCTACGGAAAAACGACAGGGAAAGGCGCGCCGCGCTGCTTTGTAAATCTATGTAAATAATTTTAAATTAGTTTACCAAAGAAGTTTAACTTCTGACATGTGTACTTTACTACACACGCAATTTTTATTAACTTTTTATTTTTTAGCAGAAGGTTTTTTATTAAAACCTTCTGTGGAGCTTAAGAAAAAAAAAATAGCCGAATTGGTCGTGCCATTCTCGAGTTAATGCGCTTAGCAACATGAATTTTTATTTATATAGATAGGTAAATATACAATGTGAGAAATATTTAGATATTCTATAGAATCCCGGATTATAAATTTAGTTGATAACATTAATTTGAAAGTTAAATCACTCGATAAGTTAAGTACAAACATTGTAATTTAACAAACAGATATTATCTTAATTAACAGTCCGTGGTCAGAGGGTCACTGGCATTTTGTTATGGGTCCCAAGTTAAAAGAGCTTATCCTCCTAGCTTAGTAACGGAGATGTTAGAGAGAAATGTTTTTTTTACGAAAGAGTAATAACAAAATAAAGAAAATATATGAACAATGTATTTAAAACGATTGTATTAAAGATTATTAATTGTTAATTAAATAAATTAGCTATTTACTGATAGTTATTTTTCGAAGTAAAACTTCTTTACGCACGCTTGACTTGGGGAGTAAGCTGGTGAATGCATGTCGAGAGCGTTACGAAAAGTGTGATCGGGCGAGGAGAACGGAGTACGGAGTCAATTGATTATTATACATATAAAGAAATAATTATTTAAGTATTCTTTCAGCACTAAATTGAGAAATAGGAGGATGTGATCATTTACAGCAGCGAAGTAGAGACAAAGTTTTTTTTAATTTCTAATAACTGTTGAAATAACGTAGGCAAAACTTTAATATCCAAGTAATATTAAAATTATTTTCATGATAAATTTAAAATGCAGCATGATAAATTTAAAATACAGTAATGATAAATTTAAAATACAGTAAATTGTATAAGATTTTAGATTAACATGGTTACTTCTATTACGAGAGTCTCGTGAACAAGACATTCGTAGTTAATGTCGAAATATCGAGCTCCGCGAAGAAAAAATTAATAAACATGGTAAATATCCCGTTTTCGAATAATTTTCGTACAGTAACTTGACTATAAAACATTTTTACAATGGATTAGTAAACTAATTAAAACTACCTACAGTAAAAGTTATATGTTCGTACAGAGGCACATATACTCTTGGAAATAAATAAAACTTAGGTAACATAATTAGTGAATTTATTTCACAGCAAAGCGTAAGCTCTTTGTCTACTTAAAACTCGTCTGCCCCACTCGTTTTAATTAATATTTAATTACCATTAAGTAGAATTGATAGCAAAAAGTTCAGTAAGAGCCATTCCAACTAAACTGGGTCACTTGAAAGAACTAAACTATAATAAAATGTAACGAAATCGTTAAAACATCGCTGAACAATACTTTGTTACTTCACTACATTGCTTTTGTATAATTATGTATGTGTGTAATTAAAATTATTGCGTTTTTTTAATGTACCTATCTATACTAATATATAAAGCTGAAGAGTTAGTTTGTTTGTTTGTTTGTTTGTTTGTTTGAACGCGGTAATCTCTGGAACTACTGGGCCGATTTGAAAAATTCTTTCAGTGTTAGATAGCCCATTTATCGAGGAAGGCTATAGGCTATGTATCATCACGCTAAGACCAATAGAAGCGGAGTAAACGCCGACGAAGTCGCGCGCAGAAGCTAGTAGTTATATATAACTAGGTCGGCAAACAAGCGTACGGCTCACCTGATGGTAAGCGATTACTGCAGCTTATAAACGCCTGCAACACCAGAACCGACGCGTTGCCGACCCTGTCCCCAATTGCCCCCAGGAGCCCTGGTTGCCTTACTCACCAACAGGAACACAAAACGAAGACAACCACAGCAACACAGTACTGCTTGAAAACAGTATTATTTAGCTGTGATCTTCTGTAGGGACCCCAGTAAGTTTATTATTTGCTACTTTTTTTCTTCTTCCTTTTTACTTTAACGTAAGGAAGTATAAAGTTATTTTTATGGGAATAGTTTATTTTGAAACGAATTATAACAAGAACGTTTTATTGAATATAGCGACGTTGTATTGCTGACGTTTGCTTTATTATGAAACCTATTGTAGAGAATCTTCATCAAAATGCATTTAGCTGTTGCAATTTATTGCATGACTAAATATTTTTTCTTTTAAAATAACGATTACAGATAATTTATTTATTAATACTTTACACGACAATACAGGTTATATTATATTAAAGATGGTGATACATTCGCATTGCAACGCGTCGCTTTCGTAGCTCACGTACAGCAACAGTAAAATGAAATACGGTGCAATTTGTTATCCCATTAATAGAAATAATAGAATATTCTCACATTCAATGACATTTATTTTTACAGCAAGCAACTTACGCTTCGCTGTTCGTGATAAAATCCAATCAAGAAATGAATACACTCAATTACAAGCGGGTCTTTATATACGTTGAGTCAAAATAGCAACTAACAACTATATTATTGACTATAAACAGCCAGAAAATAGAGATGGTTACAGAGGCAAAGAATTTGGGTTTACTTATTGACAGTAATCTACGATTTGAGAAACATGTTCAGAATTTAATAACAAATTGCTTTTATAGACTCAAAATATTATATAAAATCCGTGATGTGCTGTCGGAAAGGGCTCGTATCACCCTCTGTGAAAGCCTTATATTATCTAGGCTAAATTACAGTGACATTGTGTTCGGACCTTGTTTACTAGCCAAAACGCAACGACTCATTCAAAGAATACAGAACGCATGCTGTCGCTTTTGCTTTAATGTACCTCAACGCACCCACATAACACCATTTTTAAATGAGGCTTCAATGTTAAGAATGGAAGCCAGAAGACAGTTGCATCTGGCTACCTTGATGTTTGACCTAATGAAATTTAAAAATCCTCAATATCTATATAACAAATTATCATTTCCATTATTTAACGAAGGCTACGGTACACCTCGAACTATTCGTCCAGTGTTGTCATTGCAAAGGCATAGGAGTGCGGCTTTTAGAGGGAGTTTTAGATACCAAGCTACCAAATGTTGGAATAATATACCACCACCAATTAGAAATAGATATTAAAAGCAAAGATACATTTAAAATTAGTTATAAAAAATATCTCTTTAAAGGACAGGTGCAAATGTAATTCATCTTCATCATTATTAATTTTAATTTTATTATTTATATAAGGAGCTGCTATTGTTCCGTGATGTCTAATTGATTTTACATGCTATTGTTTTATACGCATATTATGTTATATCTATGAAGCCATTTTATGTGCTCTGTAACTTACTACTATTAACATATATATATCTATTTAAATCGCTTTACTATTACTATTATTATTGTTGACACTATCATTTATAATACACACTTTAAATATACTCGTATATATATATATATACACAATATTACGTCACAAACCAAGCATTGTGCTCTCTCACCGTAACAGGTAGTAACTGAAAATCAGTCGATCTTTCCTAGGATTGATCTTTTAAGTACTGAGTTACTTACCTTTTTGCGATTCTGCAGCACACATACACTTTATTTTAATGTGCTTTTTTATTAATCCTACTAAAATGTTTTTATTTGATACTTTTTATTTTTATTTTACTTTTACTTTTTTTTCTTTTTTAATTGTGTATGTACCTAATGTGGAATTGTAAATAAAGTTTTTATCTATCTATCTATCTATCTATTATCAAGATCAGGTTTTACAAAAATTAGAAAGCTAACAGTATACTACGTACTTTCTTTTGGTACCATTTATTTCACTTACCTGATTTTTAATTTTTCTAATTAATAATTTCAATATTAATAAGTGTGAAAATAAGGGACAGGTGATTATTTGTCTTACTACAGGAACCCAAACTACTTGAAAGCAGTCTTATTTAGCTGTGGTCTTCTGTAATCTTCTTTATAGTATTACTAGCTATGGCCGGTTTAAGCCACTTAAATAAAAAAACCTACTGAAACACTTTATGGTCTATATTCTTCCCCGATAAATGGACTATCCAATAAAAAAATTTTTATTTCGCTACTTCCTGAAATGAGCGCGTTTAAACGAACAAACAAATTCTTCAGCTTTATAATATTAGTACATATAGATAAAAATTATTTGACCTTAGTCTAAATTGAACGAAATAGAAGAAATATTTTGTCGTATCAAAGCGAAACGCTTTCCCCGAACTCCACTATCGAATAACACAAAGTGCATGACAATATTTCTCTACTAAAGCCTTTTTATAGACTATATTTTTCACGCACACTACAGACATAAGTACCGCCGTTACATTTTTGTTATATTAGCTTTAACGCTAGCATGTCCTCGGGGCCCGTAAGAGTTTCACTTAACTTAGCGCTGAGTAGAATAACTTTTCCGCTACATTACCCTAAATGGCACTATTTGACGAGAGCATCTCGATAACCCTGTTCCACTTTACGTTCCCGCACTAAAATCCGGAAAAATCCGGTTCTGTCCGGCGAGAACCGCTCGGAACTAGTTATTTCCTGCCCTCAGATTAGAAATCTTCTGTCTTATTCTAGCTCAAATATTGTATAAGTAAGAAAGGGACGGACGACGATTATTTCATGATAGATTCCGATACGAAAAATGTTGGTTGCGGATAGACCATCAACACTCGAGTCTGATTAAATGACGGTCGGATCGTTAAGGGCCCGCGGAAATTTGTTTTGGCCCGCCTTTTCCCGATCTGAAAGTAAATAGTGGTAGCGGACGCGGGTTACTGAACCCGCTGTGACACGTAGACGGTGTTAAAAGATCTCGATATCAGTGTTCTGTGCAAAGACAGTTCTTTTTTGGTTCGGTTGATCGATTTGTTGCGATTGGAAATTTAAATGCTTAAGCCAGTATGCTATCTTTCTTACTTAGGTATATTAGAATATTAATATGAGTTTATTCAAAGTAAATCTATACTAATATAATAAAGCTGAAGAGTTTGTTTGTTTGATTGTTTGTTTGATTGTTTGTTTGTTTGTTTGAACGCGCTAATCTCAGGATCTACTGGTCCAATTTGAAAAATTCTTTCAGAGTTAGAAAGCCCATTTATAGAGGAAGGCTATAGGCTATATATCATCACGCTAAGATCAATAGGGGCGTAGCACCAATGAAGAATGTTGCAAAATCGGGGTTTTTTTTCCTTTTGAGAGCTTCCGCTGCGGAAACGGTTAAAGTTTGCACAAATCATGTATGAAAGAATTGGTCCTATTCCACGGGGACGAAGTCGCGCGCAGAAGCTAGTTATGATATAAAATGGCAATGGTGATTTTCTTTTGTAGCGATTAAAATTGTAATTTAACTTCTGAGCCTCTCTCCAACGGCAGTTGTCTGGTGAAGGACATTAAGTATCTGCAGTATTAGATGCTCAAGGTAGCCAACTACGTTGTTATATTCTCCAACACCATGGGTCTTATTATTACCGTGATGTTATCTATCTATACTAATATAATAAAGCTGAAGAGTTTGTTTGTTTGATTGTTTGTTTGTTTGTTTGTTTGAACGCGCTAATCTCAGGATCTACTGGTCCGATTTGAAAAATTCTTTCAGTGTTAGATAGCCCATTTATCGAGGAAGGCTATAGTCTATATATCATCACGCTAAGACCAATAGGAGTGGAGTCCACGCCGACGAAGTCGCGCGCAGAAGCTAGTTATAGAATATATTGTTTTCGACATAATAAAACATCAATTGACATTTTATGCAATAAAAAGCTTTGCAAGTCGATCTCAATTCCCGAAAATAAACAACAAACTTATAATATTACTACAGATTAAAGAAGATAATCACGTGTCTAATAATTTATAATATATTATAGTATCAAATGACATTAATTTAGAGCCTGAGGGAAAAAAATGTTATCTTAAACGATTATCAGTCTGTGGAGACAATTTCACTTGGAATGTTTAGATTTGGTTTATTTTACTATATTACTGATAACAATTTTTATGATACTAGGAAATGTATGGATTTATATGTATTTGAGAGTCGCAAAGGCGAAAAAAACCTTACCATTATCGAATAACTGCTTTTCTGATCTGTGAACCTTTAAGTTCAATGCTTGAGCAGTAATACTCGTATATTTATATACGTAACTAACTGCGTATTAAAAATAAATACATTCTAAATAATATATTAACACGTCAAGATAACTCTTGGTATCTCTGGTCTCTCCATGGTCCCACTCTTCGAGTGTAAGAAAATGTACTCACTTGGTGAACACGAATGTAAGTATCCAAATGAAAATAATAATAGTGTCTGTACTTAAACAAAAAAAAAACGACTTCAATTTACATAGACAAGTGTAGTTACGTAGATACATAATAATACAAAAAAAAAAATCAATAAAATTGGCAAATCCAGTAAAAATTAATGAGGTTTATAATTACACTAGCCGACCCGTGCCCACTTCGTTGGGCGTAAATTATTTTTGTGATGCAAATAATATACTTATACTTAAGTTTTCATCTCGCTCACATATAACTACCACCCCCTGTTTCAACCCCAAAAAGGGTTGATTTCTAAAAATACATTATTAGTACACCTTCACACCATCTATAGAGCATGCATTTTGAATTTCAAGTCTCTTACTTCAAAAACATAGGACTTTCATACAAACTTCCAACCCCCGTTTTACCCCCTTAGGGGTCGAGTTTCATAAAACCCGTTCTTAGCGGATGTCTTCGCCCTATAAGGAACCTACCTGCCAAATTTCAAGTTTGTAGGTGTTATAGTTTCAGAGATTTCGTGATGAGTGAGTGACCTTTCGCTTTTATATATATTATAGATTATAGATTATAGATATATAATCCCATAAAAAGTCTTTTTAAGTAGTTTAAATAATTACCTTATTTTAACATTATTTTTTGTTTCCAATTGCATTTGTATATAAAAATTCTATGAACAAATTCCTACTGCAAAATAATTCTAAACTGAACTGTACGTAAGAGCCTCCTCGCGATTCGATGACAAATCTCTCCATAAATTCGTCGACGAGGTGTTATAACTGACGCAATCAAACATTCGACGGTCAAATTAAAAGCTCTCGCGGTATATAAATAAAACTCGACTAAACGATGTTCGGGTAATTCCGGTATTGTTGATACCGATATATCAGGGTTGACAGAAGGATTGAATTTAGAAAAACAATATAAAAAATTCCTTTATAGTACTAGTTCAGCCTACACCGGCAATTTTACGTAGATTGTCGGTGCCAACCCGTGGTCTCCACTCCAGGACACTTTTGCTCCAGCGGCCATCTATATCTACCACTTTAACTTGATAACTCTGTGGCTAGGTTACCTTCGTTCTCTCACAGATAGTCTCATTTCTGATTCTATCTTTGAGCAACTTAATACTTGTGGACTATATTTTGCATTGTTTTTCATTATTTTAACATAAAACAAGATAATTAAAAATAATGTTAAATTCGGTCGGTCCTGTCCCTGGGCTTCAGTGATTCTATCGTAATTACGTTTTTAACCGCCGCGCGACCGACGCTGACCGCAGCACGGTTCCCAACTTAGGGGTTTTCCCCCTAGATTTAGGGGGTAAATAAGTGAGATGGGATTTTTTTAGGGGTCTGAAATTTTTAGGGGTATTTTCAGGGATTTTTTGACTCTTTAATATTTTCAAATTGATAATATTAATATTTATTTTTTGACCTAGCGACTTATAACGACATCGTTAAAAATAAGTTGCGGAATAGACTATCTATTAAAATGTTGCAAAGCATCATGAATCATGATGGTCAGATTTACATTAAATCGAAATGGTGGATCTTGAGTACAACATTTAATCCATCCAATAAAATGTTAAATTTATTCAATGTCAACATGTATGATTAAAAAAAATCTGAATCTTTAGATGAAGACGAAATATTTTATGTATTAAATAACGTATAATAAAAAGACTTTTGAAACATACTACAGTATATTTTTTATAAATCATTATCTATACTAATATATAAAGCTGAAGAGTTTGTTTGTTTGTTTGTTTGTTTGTTTGTTTGAACGCGGTAATCTCTAGTTCTACTGGGCCGATTTGAAAAATTCTTTCACTGTTAGATAGCCCATTTATCGAGGAAGGCTATAGGCTATGTATCATCACGCTAAGACCAATAGGAGCGGAGTCCACGCCGACGAAGTCGCGCGCAGAAGCTAGTGAATTTATATTTACATATTTTTTAGGGGGACAACTCAATAATTAAGGCGATTTTAGGGGTTTTGACACAAACTTTAGGGATAAATATTTTTGAGAGTTGGTAACACTGGACCGCAGGTGCTCGAGCTTTTCATAACTTACTAAACGACATTTAATATTTCATATTATTTCATTTGTATTACTTTTTGTAGTTTGTTAGGTTGTTTGTATGAAATGTTTTATGTGTTACTAAATGAAGATATCAATGATAAAAAAAATATATATTGTATTGTACCTTCGAACATGTATCTGGTTTGAAATATGCATATACACATGCGTTATATTACATTAAACATTTTTTGTTAAAAGTTGAATTAAAAAAAAATTGTTATATTTTTAGACGCCTCTTACTCAACGATCTAACTGAGGTAGGGCACAGCAGGAAATTTCCTGCTCAAAATATGAAGCAGCCCGACTGGGGTAGTACCTCGACCTTACAGAAGACCACAGCTAAATAATACTGTTTTCAAGCAATATTGTGTTCCTGTTGGTGAGTAAGGTGACCAGAGCTCCTGGGGAGATCGGGGATAGGGTCGGCAACGCACTTGCGACGCTTCTGGTATTGCAGGCGTCTATAGGCTACGGTAGTCACTTACCATCAGGTGAGCCGTACGCTTGTTTGTCGACTTAGTAACATAAAAAAGGTGTGTGTGCGATTCACACACGATAGAAGTGAAACTTCTTTGGCAATCTAATTTAAAAACCCGGCTCGACCTTCCCTGTTGTTGCCTTCCGGTTTGAAATCACAACGATTCTAAAGAAGTTTCACTTCAAAAAAAAAAAAAAACGATCTTAGCACTAACTTGTAGACTGATGTGTTGGGGGATTATAAACGCACGACACAGCCACAAATGTCTGTTTCTCGCTATTAACATTTGTGGTTTATCATTAACGAGGATCGAACCCGCGTCTTCTTACTATACAGCCAATTGATATGAACCACATCTCTCTTTATAGGCCAGTCAAATCGTACACAAAAAAGGGCTAAAATCGCAAATGGTCTGCTAGTTCTGCTTTTTTGATATATTGTTAGGATCAGTACCAGTAGTGTAAATCCAGTTTTGCAACTTCGAAAGACCTGTGCTAATTTTTCACTATATCTTCTAAAGTATGCATTTTTAGAGAATACATGTAGGGTACATTTTTAAAGTAGTTTATATTAGCTACAATTTGATCCTAAACCCAGCTCTGTAAGTCAAATAGAAGCCGAGATAGAGCTCTTCAAAAGTTGATCGTTTTTTCCAAAAAAGTGAAGTTTACAGTTTTGACCAACTTTGGACCCAAATTTCGTTGGGAAATACTCATCCTACGACGAACGTCGAATCAAGAGAGGTTGTAGTAAATTTAATTACCTTTAATTTAAGCACAAAATGGCGTCTATAGGCCGAATAGTTTTGTACAATGTTCAAAAAAACCAAAAGTCGGGAAAATAGGCCAGTCAAATTGTACATTAAAATTGCAAATGGTCTGCTAGTTCTGCCTTTTTGATATATTGTTAGGATCAGTACCAGTAGTGTAAATCCAGTTTTGCAACTTCGAAAGACCTGTGCTAACTTTGGGGCGCTCGAAAAACCACGAAATATAGGGCCTATAAAAGGCCTAGGAAATATAGGGAAATATATGAGTATTTCCCAGCGAAATTTGGGTCCAAAGTTGGTCAAAACTGTAAACATCACTTTTTTGGAAAAAACGATCAACTTTTGAAGAGCTGTATCTCGGCTTTTATTTGACCTACAGAGCTGGTTTTGGGCTCAAATTGTAGCTAATTTAAACTACTTTAAAAATGTATTCTATATGTATTCTCTAAAAATGCATACTTTGGAAGATATAGTGAAAAAACCGAAACAAGTGCCAAAATTTCGTGATTTTTCGAGCGCCCCAAAGTTAGCACAGGTCTTTCGAAAATGCAAAACTGGATTTACACTACTGGTACTGATCCTAACAACATATGAAAAAAGCAGAACTAGCAGACCATTTGCGATTTTAATGTACAATTTGACTGGCCTATTAGTACTATTACATTGTATATTATTATTATAGTTCGTTTGTTCGAATTGAAAAATTATTTTTGTGTCGGATAGCCCATTTACCGAGGAAGGCTATTTTTGGAGTTTACTTACCTTAAGAATCGGATTTCGTATAAAACTGGGTATGAAAAAAATATGAGGAGTAAAATTTACTCAACGAATGACCTCTTTACGTTTTTGTCAACCCCATCCGGAGTTCTTTGATTCGTTTATTTACCATTTGATATAGGTAGTATTAATCTTTTTCTTAGACTAGTAAGATTTTTTGTGCCTATTTAGACAGTCGATCTGAAGGAGTAAACTCCAGTCAGTCACACACACTTTTTTCTTTAAATTATCGCATGTGAAACCACAAAAAAAACAATAACACCAAATAGAAGCAAACTAGCTTCTGCGCGCGACTTCGTCGGCGTGGACTCCGCTCCTATTGGTCTTAGCGTGATGACACATAGCCTATAGCCTTCCTCGATAAATGGGCTATCTAACACTGAAAGAATTTTTCAAATCGGCCCAGTAGTTCCAGAGATTACCGCGTTCAAACAAACAAACAAACAACCAAACAAACAAACTCTTCAGCTTTATATATTAGTATAAATGAGTAAGTTACCCATTTCTGATATTATAAAAATTCTCATAAATACTCACAGCAAGCTACGCAGTGTACCTCCTGTGCGGTAAGCTCGTTCGGACAGCGGCAGCGTTCAAATTTATAAATCAAGAGAGACGTACAAATTTGCGTACACGTGCTATTATTTATGGCGACAAACATGCTTTAATCGTTATTAAATATAAATACGTGCAAATTACGCGAGTGTTTACCGATTTTATTCGATTTATACGTTGTAATGGGAATTGAACGATATTTTAAGAGTGCACGGAATTTTATTGCGCTAATTGTTTACTTTCATTGCTTTTCTGTTTTGTAGGATTTATTTCACTACAAATTCTATTTCAATATTATGGATTTCTTTATTTTAAAAGTAATGGGAATACAACTTATGATCGTTAGTTAGGTACTTGGTCACATAGCTTTTTACTTTAACAAGTTTCCTCATACGAGTAAAGAAGACATTACTATTTAAGGTAAGGTATTTTAAGGTTGTCTGGTAGAAATCGCTTACCTAGCGATAAGACCGCCTTTGTGCATAATATTATTTTGTAAGTTTTATTCTTTGTATACCTATGTATGTTAACTTGTATGCACAATAAAGTATATTTATCTTATTTATCTTTATTTAATTATTACTGAAATTAAATAGTTAAATATATTAATTTATATACCTACCTGTAGCTTAACGAAAGCTTGTAGAAAGAATTACTATTTAAATTATCTGAATATGACTGTAGGAAATAGGAAAATTATTTCGTTCTCTTCATTATATTACGTTAATTATATTTTCTTAATGTTCTAACATTATTCATCACTTCAGCCTACTGCAGTCCACTGCTGGACATAGGCCTCCCCAAGTTCGCGCCAGGTATTCCGGTTTCCTCATCCAGCCTTCACCGGCAATCTTAGGTAGATCGTTGGTCCAGCGGGCCGGAGACTAATCTAATATAATTAATAAGAGAGTAGGTACATTAAACGTATTCTGTGTAACAATAATAATATATCCTTGAAACTATATAATTATTTAAGTTTATAATAACTTAAAGTAATTAAATTTAATACACCATCTAATGTTCCTCGAAGACAATAAAAGCCGATAGTCTCGGTAAGGAACGATTAAAACTGTGGTTATTTTTATGACAGCTATTAAATTCAAGCCCGATAAATGCTTAAGTGAAGATTATCTTCGTAATAAAATTTTAATGTTCGCGAGGGCGTGCGTTTGTTCAGGTAACTTATAAGTCCTCAAGCGACAGTAAAATGAGCGTGATTTTGATTGACATTAGTAGTAAAATTTCAACTTGAAGTATTTTGTTTGTAGGCGAAATGGCTAATCGTTTCTTGTATCGCGAACTGTCAGACGTGAAAAGTATAAATGCCTACTAATCCTAAACTTGGTCTTGCCTAAGATAAGATATAGATAAGACTTTCCTAGATAAGTCTGATACTTTCTTGAAATTCTGAAATCTGATCTCCTACTATTTCTACTGGGAATGATCCCAGATAATTTTATTTGCTCTGTTTTATCCTTTCACATTCAAGGCTATATCCAGTTTTCATTTCCTGTCTCTAGGGTACTAAGTTACTGCTCTACTTGTCAATATCTCTTCACTTAAGTTGGAATATTCTCAGAAAATATGGGACGATGTATTGTTTATTTTAAAATAAGTAGTGTTTACTTTAAGGAAAGAAAAAAAGAAAGAAATTTCTTTCTTTGTTTACTTTAAGCAATATTTTGAAATCACAGATTTGAGAGCACATTAGTTATTGCATATAGCAATAGATTTTGTGTGTTCGATGAGCACTTAAAGTAAATATTTGTATAGACAATACAGACATTTGTTGTGGTCTCAGTGTTGATTTACTAGTGTTTCTATTAATTGATATTCAAATATTCTCGCGGTGCATATCTATTTATTGTCGAACTTACCTCTTATACCTTCTGAAGTGTTCAAGAAGTTCATTGCTAAGCATTTTCAGATTAATAATTATAGATTTTTTTTAATCACTAAGTCTCTAAACAAGCGTACGGCTCACCTGATGGTAAGCAATTACCGTAGCCTATAGACGCCTGCAACACTAGAAGTATCGCAAGTGCGTTGCCGACCCTACCCCCAATTCCCCCCCAGGACCTCTGGTCACCTTACTCACCAACAGGAACGGAACACAACACTGCTTGAAAGCAGTATTATTTTGCTGTGATCTTCTGTAAGGTCGAGGTACTAGCCCAGTCGGGCTGCTCCATTTTTTGAGCAGGAAATTTCCTGCTGTGCCCTACCTCAGTTACTATATAGTATATACTAGTTAGATAGGAACTAAAACATAGCATACCTATAATAAATATACATAAAATATTGTCCACTTAATATTATTGAATATCGCGTATGAATAAAAATTACGAAATGAAACCAATTGGAGCGAAATTCGTAGGTCGTTTAAGAAAATCAAGCGTGGTCTCCCGGGACGGTCCTAATTCGATGTCGTGTATCGGGTGCTCTTATGGGGGATTTATGGAGTGGAAGGGACCGTACATACTAAATTACGCGCGTCATTAGATTCCGTATAATTAATTCTATTTCTATTTAAATTGGAGATGGTATAGACAAAACTTTATTGTCTTTGTAGTAATTTAGGTTTATATACAATACATATGTATGTGTACAGTAGTTCGTTTCAATCTTTCTCCAGTTCAAGAACTATGTATAACTTTTTTTTAATGTAAAATAATGATGTGTATTAAAATAGTCATATTGGTTATTTTCATTTGCAGATATTGTAATATTTTTTTAATATGACATCGTAAAACCAATCTTTATAAATATACGTCCATGTACTCTGAAGTCTATGCTATGAACTGTCCACACAGAACTCAGTTTAGCGTTATGTTATCAGTGAAACGGATTAAGGTGGCTTGAGGACTCTCGAAAATCTGTATGAAAATACTTCATTTTTTGTGCTACAAACACTAAAAGTTTATAGACTATAGACGTTGAGTAACAATAAACTGTACAGATTTTGAAAAGTTATTACCCTAATTAATAAGAAAGTAGTTGTGACAAGTCTACTGGTTAAAGACACACTATCCACAAAAGGAGTTTAAAATAGGGATTGAAATTTTAAAAGGAAAGTTTTGTCATTTTTGAAGCTGAAAACATCAAATTAATCGATTTGAGTAATCACATATTGAGCTTTTGTGGAAATTCTAACCATAAATAGGTATATACTTTAGCCATTCTTTGTAAATATTATCAATTTTATATCATACTAGCTTCTGCGCGCGACTTTGTCGGCGTGGACTCCGCTCCTATTGGTCTTAGCGTGATGATACATAGCCTATAGCCTTCCTCGATAAATGGGCTATCTAACACTGAAAGAATTTTTCAAATCGGCCCAGTAGAACCAGAGATTACCGCGTTCAAACAAACAAACAAACAAACAAACAAACAAACAAACAAACAAACAAACAAACAAACTCTTCAGCTTTATATATTAGTATAGATAAATTGTGTAATGAAGTTATATGTTGACAGTAAAAGTTCTAAAAGAAAAGTTTATTTTATTCTTTTTAGCGCATTGAAATAAAAGCTTGTTTTTTACTTTATACATAGGTATGTATACAATTGTGTCGTTACGAAATCGCATGTTGTATGGTGTTACCTTTATATCAATGTATTCACTAGGGATAATAGGGGTGGGAGGTAACGTAATATTTTCGCGTTACGAGCCCTCCGTAATCAGAATACGTCGGGGACCGACCTACTCGATACTAAGCGAAATTGCTAAAAATATATATTTTATCGTAATACATATACGCATTTTTATTTCTAATTTGGATTATGTTTGACGAAGGTTTAAAACAAATTACAATTTATATTATTAATGGGTTTTATTAAAAGTCCGTTTTGAGTAATTAGTTTTTTGTTTGTTTTTATTTTAATATCATAATTTTTAGAGTTCCATTTTCAGGGATGGCAAACGAAACCTGATTAATGAGACTTCGGTGTCCGTCTGATTATCATAAAATCAGTCTTCGTAGCTGTAAAAAGTAGATACTCAAAGTTGACATAGAGTTCATAGAGTTCGTAACACTGGTGCCGATATCGGCTATAAATAAATATGAAATAAAGTTAAGGGTAAAATGTGGTTAAAAAACAAGACTTTCTACTGACATTTTCGTTTTAACTTTATCAAACATATATTGGGTATTACGAATATAATAAGTATGTATAAAAACAATGTATTTCTATAATTATATATACCTATATATAGTCTCAGTGCATTTCTACACGATGTATTTAAATTAGCTTACTATTATTACTTCTTATAAACTGAGGTAAGGCACAGTAAATATCCTGATCAAAATCTGGATCCACTCGACTGGGCATATACACTGACCTTACAGAAGATCACAGCTAAATAATACTGCTTTTAAGCAGTGTTGTTTCCCTGTGGTGAGTAAGGTGACCAGAGCTCCTGGGGGAATTGGTTATGGTCGGCAAAACGCTTGCAATGCTTCTGGTGTTGTAAGCGTATATTCGTAATAAGCTACAATAATCGCTTACCATCAGGTGAGCCGTACGCTTTTTTGGCGACCTACTTGTATAGCAAAAACAACACTTATTTTAATAAGCAGATAAAGAAAATAAACGTTATCTTATCCTTATTTCTATGCACTCGCTAGTTTTTGACGAAATCGCTCGAAAAAGCTGGTGTATGATAAGCAAGTCTCATTAAATCGAGATTAGACACGTTTGCGGAGATTATAGTAATATTTCTTCCAAAAGTATCCCTTTTATTTCTAATCCAAACAGCGGCCTCAGGGCGGGCACAATTACAAGGGGCAAAGTCTCATGTTTTATGATGTTTGGGGCAAAGTCAGCTTTTGATATACCTAATGAGATATTTTGTATAATTTTAATTTTTTCTTTATATATATTAGATATAGGTTTCACACTGTCTCCTTATAAATAAGTAAATATAAATATCATAAATATACGTACTCAAATACAAATATTACACCCAGACTCAGGCGGGAAGAATATAAACTTGGTATTCCCCTCGGTTTCATAGTCTTCCTCGGTAAATGGGCTAAAAATAATCTTTCAATTTGAACCTGTAGACAATCTTTCAGCTTTATAATATTAGTAAAGATGGCTTACTATATTATTTAATAACGAGAATTCCTTACACAAGCTATAATTATAACATAAATAAAATATTAAACATTTTCTTGTGAATAGCGAAAAAAATGGACGTCGCTTTATTGCGGATGTCTTTTCGTCCACTCGTGAAATTACTTGTAAACACAACATCAAGTATCCAATAAATTTCCGATGGAAATATTACGTTATATATCAATCTTCTCAATGTAACGTTAAACCCAAACATCGCTATAACGGAGTTAGTTTTTTTTTTGTTATTCTTTAAAAGTATTTGTATGATCATAATATTTAAGGATTTTCTCAAGTGTCGGGCGTCTGGAAATACACATAGCACACACACACACACACACACACAAGCGTCCAGACTACGACACACATCTATAAGGCCAGTAATGCCTGTCGTGAGTGGGGATCGAATACGCGATCGCAAGCGAGACAGACAGTGCTGTGACCGCTGCGCTAACGCGTCATCTAATCTTAATAGTGATGTCATTGCGAATTTAACTACACCAGATTGTAACTGATTTTATTAACATTTGGTTTTTATTGGAAATTTAAAACTATAAAAAATATTATGTCCTTTTGGGTGTGTGGTTACAGCACTAGATAATGAATTTAGCCACCCCCTCTCTTCCCGTGGGTGTCGTAAGATGCGACTAAGGGATAACACAGTTCCACTTCCATCTTGGAACTTAAAAAGACGATCGATGGCAGGATAACCATCCAACTGCTGGCTTTCAAATACACATACGAAGACGGGCAGCAGTGTCTTCGGTGCGACAAAGCCAGCGCTCAGCGTCACCAACCCGCTTGCCCAGCGTGGTGACTATCAGGGCAAAACATATGAATTCGCGCCATTTTCGGCGCGAACTTGGGGAAGCCTATGTCCAGCAGTGGACTGCAGTAGGCTGAAGTTATGATTTAACGTTTAAGTCTGTCTTGATTTATAAATTCAACCTGTAACAAACGTCTCACACCTGAGCTTAGGAGAAATTTTATGGAGGAGAAAGGAAAAAGGGAAGAAGGAGAGAAGTATGTATGTCTTGAAGTTTTTTTAAAATGTTTTAAATTTGCTGCAGAATAATTGTAGCACTACTTGTGATTTAAAAAAATAACCAGTTTTCTAAATAAATGATAATCTACAAACTAAGTTTAATTAAAACTCAATTCATGTATTTCTAAAATAACTAACATATATAATATGTATAACTTTAAGACGTTTGCCAATGAAAGTTTCGTTTAATCCTATTAGACTTTAAAATAAGTAATTATGTAACATGATATACGCACGCGTTGCGCACGAATTACAAATATACGAGAAATAAGGCAAAGGGACATAAGTCTGAAAGATTGCTTCTCAAAGCTTTGTTCTTTTTGTTCACTTCTACTTTTATTGATGCATAAATGTCATAATATCTTTATTTCTTATTTAGAAATGCTTAAAATATTATTACTTTTAAATTACACTAGAATAGTATTATGACAATGTTAGTACTGCTGAGAAATTACGAAACAAAACATAAGTTTAACCAATTTCGTTACGTTCTCCGCATAAAAGCTAGTACGAAATACACTTCTCGGTCATTCTACGTCACACTTTTGGATTTAGGGTTTATATTTTTAAAGAAATCACTATACATTCAACATAATAATATTTTAAAATACTTGAAAGATAGAAACTTTCTATGTGTTGAGAAAGAACTAGTCCTTGTGCGATCGAAGAGAATGCCTTGTTTTTATTGACCATTTCATATTTATCTTTAAAATCATCAAATAATTTTTATTAGAAGTTGTTTTCACGCATTTTATTTTACCTTTAATAATTATCTGTTTTAATGTACTTTTTTATTTATTGTCCTGATAATATTTGATCCACTTTCCATTTTGTGCGCTATCAGTTTTTCATCAAGATGGTATCACAAGACCTGACTTGCAGAGCGGGGGGTGTGTCGAAACTTTGAGAATCAACCATCACAGACTCGGTTGTAATTAAATGCGAAGTACAAATTTACTTATCTGCGTTAATACCGCAATATTTCAAAGCGGGACAGATGTAGAGGAAGTAGGCTGGGCTGAAGCTTACCGGTGATCGATATCTTTTATATGAGGTCTATTGAGTTCTGCCATTTTCATGTAAATTTTAATAGCGGATTGAAAAGACGAAATTTAAGCATTACCGTTTGCTTTATAGGTTATGTTAACTCAACTTCAAAACTGAGTGAGACATGGGTGTGTTTTGTAAAAAGCATTTAAGCAATCTTGAAAGTACTTTTTAGATTTTATATGAAAGCTATAATTAATTGTGAACTCGCAGTCATATCGTGCGAACTACTACGAAACATATTAGTACTATTAAGTTGTATAATTGAACGTAAAAAGAAGTAATTATAAGTAAAATACAGTAAAATCATTAATGACAAACACGTGAACTATTCTAAAACGTAACTTAAAATAAAAATAGGAAAAATGTTACTAATTATACACCTAAAAGTTGAACGTTATGAAATTATTATACAATAACTTTCATTATAATTTAGTTAGATTCATTGTTAGATTTAAAAGCTTGATATATAATCAATCCCAATTTCGATACTGCTTAAATTTTTCTAGAGATTAAAAAATATAGTTAATTATACATTAAAGTATCACAAGAATTAAGCCAATTAGAGTCAAAGTTTTTAAAGCAAAATGTACATCTATAAACTCTAATAGTTCCTCAATCCCCATAACTAAATTACACTATTCACAAATCGATTCCTTACAAAAATGAATAAACAATATCGTATTTTATTCGTAAAATAAAATTATTGGAACTGTCTTCATAAATATTTGCGACATTTTGCCTCGGGGCTTTAGAAATATAGAGAAATTCTTATTACAATTATTTCGACGTCAAGTTACATTAGTTGTTTTGCGATTTTCTTGGGGAATGTAGGGCCGATGTATTTAGATCTATGTATAAATCAATTCGTATTGGACCTCTGTCGGTGCCGACGGTTGATTTATACGCAGGATTATTAGTGAATGTTGATTACGTAACTTCGTACGATAAACGGAGCTTGTTTATAGCGAAATACTTTTGATATGTGGGAAGGAGAAGGAGCAAAAGTGCTGTATTTAGTGTTTTTTTTTATATAAGAAGTATTCTGAGTAGTTAGTAGTTAGTCAGTGTTTGCGTGTGTCTTATACCTGTATAACTTCCAGTTTTTGGAATAAGGAGAAAGGAGGAAATGCTTTAAAAACATTCATATAATATGTTTTCGGAAATAAAAAGAGATCAGTTATAGCTCTGTATTTGACATAAAGGCAGCACAATTATTATATTAATCAGTCAGTCAATCAGTCAGTTCAGGTTATTGCAGTCCACTGCTGGATATAGGCCACCCCAAGTTCACGCCAAACACCGGCAATCTTACGTAGATCTTCAGTTCAGCGGGTTGGAGAACGTCCCACACTGAATTTGTCAAGACAAGGTCGACACGTCTGCTCCAACGGCTATCGGTCTAGTCGTCTGCCATTTAAACTTGCTAATTCTGTCATATAATAATACATAATTATATAATATATCGATCATTACATAATGGTACCTATGATACGAAAAGCGTAATCGATTCCTTCACATTATTATTTTAATTTTTAATCTTAACATAGTTTATCAATAATTTAATACTTTAACGAGTCACTTAAACCATCACCTACAAAAAATAAATAGAAAAAAAAAAACTTTTTTTTATTTATTTAAATAATAAGGTTAAGCCACTCGTGCCTCGAACTCGCTACACACGTAACGTCTCAAAGTAGTGAGACAATTTACGCAAATAAATTAAAAGATCACATGACGCGGAGGAGACTCGCGATGAATAAGACATGAGGTAATAATTACGAACCTACAGAGACGCTACAGTAAACCCCGTCACTAGAAACTTAAGTAAAATTTACATTGTCACTATAACAGGTACCGATATATTAGGAGCTAAGGTTGTGTGAGTTAAACTTTAATGATATTATTCAATGTGTTTGTTTTTAAAATAAAAAAACGACCTCAATTTAGCATTCAGCCTGTAACATCCTACTGTTGGGTATAGGCATTTTTCTCCATGTAGTAGAAGGATTGGAGCTTAACCCACCACTCTGCTCTACTGCGGGAAGTTGTACTTACTAGAAAAACCATCTTATACTGGAACTAGATAATATATTACACTAATTAATTTATTGTTCGTCGAATCTTCACTTTAAATATTCCGCAATGCTTTAAGACAAAAGTCTTCGAGCAATGCATCCTGACTGTGTTAACATACGGAGCTGAGACGTGGACACTGACGAAGGGACTGGTCCACAAGTTTAAAATCGCTCAACACGCAATGGAACGGGCTATGCTTGTGGTTTCTCTCAAAGATAGAATTACAAATGAGGATATCCGGAGAGAACAAAAATAACCGAAATAGCCCACAGAATTAGCAGCTTGAAGTGATAGTGGACTGGTCACCTGTGGCGGAGGACCGGTGACCGCTGGAGCAGATGTGCCCTTGAGTGGAGACCGCGTGTTGGAAAACTGGGATGTCTGGCACGAACTTGGAGAGGCTTATGTTGAGCGGTGGACTGCAATAGACTGAACTGACTGAAATGACAATTAATTATTACACTGCTACTGTGTGACTCTCTCTCAATTGAGATGTAATTACCTTGCTAACGTGTTAATATTAAATATCAACGCGTTATTAAGATTAATTGTCATCACTATGATTGATAAGCCAGTTCTTACTCAATATTTAAAGCCTGAAACACACTATCAGACGCGATTTGTAGTGACTTATGTAGTTCGTGAATAATGTGTGTTTTGCGTGTGTATTTAATATTAATACTTCAAATATTTTCGACCAGTAACAATATGTCTGCGAGAACCATATCTTACAATATGAGAAACTACATAAGGTTTTAAGAATCTATCAACGATCTGACGACTAGTTGGCGAAGCGGTCACAGCTTTTTTATTTCAATTCAATCGTGACAAACATGATTATAGCCCATACAGTTGTATCACGTAGGCTGTGTATTAGTGCTTCTGTTTTGTACCATTTCCAGACCCTGAGAAGACTGTTATAACTGGGGCCGGGGGTCATTGAATGCGAGGCGTTTATTAATTACTGTCATGTATGTACGAGTATATCTTTAGTCTTGCTAGCTAGATACAGAATTTTAACGTTGACTTTGTTTTTTCGTAAAAACAAATTAAGTTAGAAAAAAAAACGAGTGTGCTTTAGACCAGTGTTCCGCAAAGGGTGTACCGCGGCACACTGGTGTGCCGTGGTCGTTTATTGGTGTGCCTCGGAAAAATAAATTTTACGTTTATTGATTAATCATAAATATTGTTTCAATGATTAATAAATAAATGTTGATTTATGTTACTTAAAAATGATTTTTCATTTGTGGTGTACCTCCAAAATATTTTCCTATTCCTAGATGTACCGTGAACACAAAAAGTTTGCGGAATACTGCTTTAGACCATACAATTGAAGTAAAACTTACGAAATGTAACTCTCTCTCTCTTTCTATCTTCACTAACTTATATCTCCCTCTCTACTTCCTTTCGCCTTGCCTGTTCACACTTTCCGTAACGCTCTCGTCACGCATTCACCAGCTTACTCTTCTTATAGCTTACTTCAATATATTTCTAGCATCCAAAATATACGATAGATAATTAACCTTGGTTTTAAATCAAGTCCGTCAGTCGCGATTTGCAGGTTGCGTTCGATAGTGCGTTCCAAGCTTAACACATATTTGCAATAACACATGGGTGTCTAGACGCCTAGGTTGTTTATCATCACTGAATAGAATATTCTGTAGGTTTATCGCGAGATCATTTATCAGTCTCGCCTTTGTTTAGAAATCGGGGATCGCTGGATCGTAAATGTGAATGGAAACCTAACAGAACACCATTCTTAGATACAAATGATATGAAGACTTCGGCGAATAAAATTATTCGATAGTGTTTCGTTTATTATTTATTCTAATGTTATTTATTCTTGTTAACAATGAGATGACATGATAAGGAGATTAGTGTTTGATAAGAAAAAGGTATACTTTAAAATTGTGGAAGTATCGTAACATGACATTTTTATAAGGAGATAAGGCATAGCTGAAAAACTCTTGTATTTATATATACATTATTGCACTAAAAAAAAGAATATACAGAAAATTACACGTAAAGTTGTAATGGCAAAGGTGGACTTATCCCTAGAAGAGATCTCTTCCAGTCAACCAATGGTCATGAGAGAGAGTGTCATATAGCGGGGGACACAGTGCAAGAAATAACAACATTAGAGTAGTCTGATGGGGAAAGTACCTTAACCTTACAGAAGGTCCACGAGTGCAAAGCCCCTAGTGTAGTATATATAGACGTTATTATAGGCTACGGTATGCGTTTACCATCTAGCGAACCATACCACCAGTAGTACAAAAATTACTGAATTTTGTAACATTTTTGACTCAATGTTCATGAATATTTACATAGCATTTGGTATAACTCAAATAAAAATATAGGGTAACCATTTGTAGCAGAGATCAAGAAGTAAACAAACGGTTTAAATATATATTATACTAGCGCACCCGGCAGACGTTGTCCTGCCCGGAAAGCAGCTACCAAATTAGATTGCTTACATACTGATAGCAGCGCCACCTACCGGGTCCAATTGAGATAAAAAACTACCCTATCTCCTAAGTTGGACCGAATTACAGATGCTTACTAAATTTGATACAAATTGGTTCAGTAGTTTCGGAGTTACATACCGATAGCAGCGCCACCTACCGGGTCCAATTGAGATAAATAGTATCCTATGTCCGTTTCCTGGTTCTAAGCTACCTCCCTACCAATTTTCAGCCAAATCGGTTCAGCCGTTCTTGAGTTATAAATAGTGTAACTAACACGATTACACGACTTTCTTTTATATATAGATACTAGCTGTGCTCGCGACTTCATCCGCGTGGAATAATGTTATATTTATTTATATCGAATCAACAGCCTAAAAAATAAGTTTCAAGCTTCTAGCTCTAAAAATGACGATATTTCCATACAACTTTTCATCCCCACATTTCAACCCCTTACATCCCTTTTGTTTCGCATTAAGAAGTAGTAGCCTATGTCCTTTCTCAGGCTCTTAACTATCTGTGTACCAAATTTCATTTCAATCGGTTCAGTAGTTTTGGCGTGAAAGCACGACAGACAGACAGACAGAGTTACTTTCACATTTATAATATTAATAAGGATTAAGGATATTTAATATATATTATAAAGTAAAATAAGTCATACAGTAACATAAAAACTCGCAATTTTAAATGCAGCTCTGGTGTAGTGGTGCTTGTGCCGTGCCAGCGCCAACTACTGGTGGTTTGTGGGTTCGATTTCCGCTCCGGATTGATGTCTGTCCTTGTGGATCTCCCCACAGTGTCTCAGACTGTACAACGTACAATTGTTAATTGTACATACCTGATAGCAATCGATACTTATAGAGTAGGAATATATCCGTCAATCCGAAGCATGATGGATTAAGCTCAGCCATGGGATATTACAGGGTAAATCGTGATAAAAACAGCCTGTTAAAAGTTTACAAAATAAAATATTATAAATGTCATCCTATGCAAGTTATTTGGAAGAAGAATTCAAGAACATGTAAGCGACAGACTAAGTTATGTGCAGTTTCATAGACAGAATGCGGTACATACTTATTCCTAAGATAATACAATCCAGGAGACATAAAGTTTGAAAGCGAGTAACTTGAACGAGTAAACTTGAAGAATTCTAACTGTCTCCTTGTAGAACAGAGCGATTCTTAAGGGTCTGTTTTACCAGCCGTGGATAACGCCATTTGACGTATGACGGTATCCAAAAGATAAAAGTTTTTGGAGTTTACTCCTTAAGAATCGATTTTCATATAAGGACCCCGGTATGAAAAAAAAATATGCGGAGTAAAATCTACTGAACGTATGACCTCGTTACGTTGCTATCGAAACTTAATAAGGTTCCGATTGATTGCCTAACGACGTTTTCTAATAACGGCATCTTAGATAGATGGCGTTATTTGATTCGTTTTTTTTACCATTTGATATGGTATGACAGTCAATCTGAAGGAGTAAACTCCAGTCGTGCGTCCGAGCTGACACACACTTTTTTATTTACTTTTTACCAACGGATTCCACTATATTTATGACATATAAATATTCGCATTTGTGCTGTGTGGTTACGGCACTAAAGAATGTAGCCACCCCCTCTCTTCCCGTGGATGTCGTAAGAGGCGACTAAGGGATAACACAGTTCCACTACCACCTTGGAACTTAAAAAGCCGACGGATGGCGGAATAACCATTCATGCTGGCTTTGAAATACACAGGCCAAAGACGGACAGCAGCGTCTTCGGTGCGACAAAGCCAGCCCTGCGGTCACCAACCCGCCTGCCCAGCGTGGTGACTATGGTTGCCCATACACATGAGTTCGCGTCATAATGTCGGGCGCGAACTTGTGGAGGCCTATGTCCAACAGTGGACTGTGATAGGCTGTAGTGGTAAATATTCGCAATAGCGAATCCAAAAGTTTTAGTTTTATTCTTCGAGCCGAAACAAGATATGGACTATTCTACCTCCAAGTGTTTAAGTCTGTTCATAACTTATTTGTAGGATAAATTTTATTTTACCCGCTACCAGTTAAACAAGCCCTTACACTTCAGAATAGTTTAACCCTAAACTTGAAACCCACCTTAATTGAGTGAAATGTTCGTATAATTTCTAAGAATTTTCTATACTAATATTATAATGAGGAAAGATTTGATTGTTGGTTTGAATTGAAATACTACGAAACTACTGAATCGATTTGAAAAATTATTTCACTGTTAGGAAGCTACTCTATCTGCGGATGACATAGGCATTAAGTATACCTACTGTTATTATTTCCGTTTTCAATCCAACAAAAAAATATAAAAAAGAAATCCTTAAAACACGAAAAATAGAATTTTTAATATAAGGATGATGTGAAAACAATTATTCATATATATGAATGTAATTACAGTCATCAAAAAGCAATCTTGAGCGCATGAAAGCTGTGAATTTAAATATAAATGGTAACACCGTACGTGCCTGTTTTGCGTGAGTGCGGGTTACATTAGATGGTAACCGACGCAATGTACTCAAATAGAGAGAAAATTATAGGAGATTACGTAACTTGTGATTTAATGACAATAAAGTGTTATTAAAACTTTAATTTTGTTTTATTTATAATCAACATGTAGGTTTAATGTGTCAAATAAAGAAACCTAGAGGACTTAGCTTGAATATCATTTTGATTACGTCACCAGATAAAAAAAAATTAGATGAGAAATACGTAATTTATCACATTCTATTATGACGTTCGTATCGCGCGCTTAATAATTTGACATTATTTTTTTTCTAAAACGTAAACAGTATATATAACAATGAAATTTAATTCTAAACTTTTCATCAGACTTCTAAATTTATTTCTGTCTACATTTAAACATATTTAATTCACATTAAAACACTGATAAAAAATAAATGACATTGGGACATTTTTTCCCCACTTGTCGATACTAGCGGACACAAACGAAACTTTTATAAGTTTTTAGATAATATTACGGACTTTAAATCTGTGTATTTTTTATTTCCATAAGTAATGGGAAAGCTGAGATAATGATATTTTCATAATTAGTATTTTCTCTTATCATTTTATTAATAAATCATAATGTTTGTTTTTCTAAACGACTATAACACTTAAAAATTATTTGGCATGGCACTGAACTGCTTCCGAGGTGGGAGGGGAAGGTACTCAGGTAAGAAAAACCGGTTTCGCTGCGTACGCGCAGCGTTCGATCGCAGTTCTACGTCGTTTGTCGTCGCGATCTGTGCGTTATTTGAACTTTCCCGTTATCTTTTTGAATCATTACTACCTTGGCATCGTTTGTACTGGACTGTTACGATTTTGCATTTGATCGGACCTTCGTTGAAATGGAAAACCCGAATAGTTGTGTTGTTTGTGCTCGATCTGTGCTACGGCGCCGAAAACATAACCTTTCTCCAGCATTCTTCGAGAGAAATAGAGGTCAAGTGGAATCTATTGTATTGCTTCCATCGAGCAATACAACCAAAAGATGTTTCTCATGCCACCTCCATCGAGTAACGATAATCACATGTATTTCTTCCATCGAGCAATACAACCAAAAGATGTTTCTCATGCCACCTCCATCGAGTGACGATAACCACATGTATTGCCTCCATCGAGCAATACAACCAAAAGATGTTTCTCATGCCACCTCCATCGAGTAACGATAACCACATGTATTGCCTCCATCGAGCAATACAACCAAAACATGTTTCTCATGCCACCTCCATCGAGTGACGATAACCACATGTATTGCCTCCATCGAGCAATACAACCAAAACATGTTTCAGCAATGGATACTTCAATCAAGAATTTTACAATAATCAGAATCATAATTGTCATTAAACCAATTATTGTAACTAATCACTTTACACAAATACCACAGCCATGTACCATCGACGTCATCACAATCGAAACTATAGACTTCGACAACAAGTTACAACCAAGCATGCAAAAATCCTCGAGTAATAATAATAACCGCCAACCCGCATAGGAGCAGCGTGGTGGATTAAGCTCCGATCCTTCTCCTACACGGGGAAGAGGCCTATGTCCAACAGTGGGATATTACAGGCTGAATCGTGATCGTGAATAATAATAACTATCTGCATTGACTCTCCGACATATACATACAGTACTAAACATTTACATACAGTACAAAACACAAAAATAATATGATTACCATAACTGAATTATTATTATAAACTAGCTGACCCGACGCACTTCGTACCGCCTATCGATTCTTTAATTTTTTACTTTTTTTTTAATACTTATCCTTCCCAGAACCCCTCCACTAACATTTAAACTTTATCGTATGGTATTAAAGTTCAAATTGACTTTTAGATATTATTATGAATCTTTTGTATGGGAATATAGAAAAGTGTTGTTTTTAGATTTTTTCAGGCAATTTTTTTTAAATTTTTCTCTCCGTAAGAACCATCCTCGTACTTCAAGGAATATTATAAAAAAGAATTAGCGAAATCGGTTCAGCTGATCTCGATATTTGCGCTTAGCAACACATTCAGAGATTCATTTATATATATATAGAGATGTAATTATATTTCGATATTCCCATGCGCCACAATAATGCCCCTTTGCTAATCAAAACTAGAGGTTAATAGCTTTCAATTGAGATATGTTTCATCTTTGTCCGCCGTGGGGTATTTTTCCATAGTAAAGTGCCCATTGTCATTTACATTAAATTACTTTTATACAGTAATATCTGTGAAACGATTTTAAAAACATAATTTATTTTTACGAATTTCAATTATTTTCTCTTTATCGTTTGATATCAATCCTATTTATCTCGTAAAGTATTTTTATCTAAAAACTGAAATTGTAAAAAGTGCTTAGCGCTTGTAATTGGGTCGGAGGGTGGGGACTTCGGGGGGTCGAGAGGGGTAACAAAGGTAATTAAAGACGTTTATCTGCTGCAGGTGTTGGGCGCGCTAATTCCTGAGAGATATGGCTCGGCTCCAGCCGAGATAAAAAATTAGTTTGCTAAAATGCTAACGGCTTGAAATACGGATTGCGGAGGAGCGGATTTAAGGTCTTTTATTTTTTTTAAAATATACGTGTATTCGTGTCTGGGTCATATGTAGAGGTTTATAGAAATGTTACAAAGGAAAATCGCAACGATTTTACTACAATTTTCTATAGATTAAGATTTCTTATTGTGAAGGTTTCTTTAATCTATTTGACAGATTGAAACCTAATCCACATTCTTAATTTAACGATACGAAGTTTTGTGCAGCAGTTTTTAAATGATTTCGGTACATAGGTACATTTAGATTTACTGACGCAAAGCCTTAAAATATTCGCGTTAATTACTACTCCTCTCGTAAACACCCTCATAACTAGTTTTTTTTTTAAATCTCCAATTTACAGATATCTACCGAATCATCACTTCAGCCTATCGCAGTCCACAGCTGGACATAGGCCTCCAGTTCGCGTTAAAAATAGCGTGAACTCACATGTGTTGCCCATAGTCACCACGCTGGGCAGGCGGGTTGGTGACCGCAGGGCTGGCTTTGTCGCACCGAAAACTGAAAACGCTCCTGTCCGTCAAACCTAAGCAATATATCTAGCGATTACAATGTTATTATTTTATATTTGTACACATAATAAATATAATACGATAAAAATAAATTTGAAAAATATTTTTTTTTAGTGAAGTTTCAAATAGAGTATGGAACTATGCATCTCTTCTTATTTTTAAACCAAATTAATAAAAATGTAATTAGGTCTTCAATATAATCCTTAACAATAACATTACATATTATTTTTATTATGCGATTAAAATTTGAAGTTAATTAATTGAGTCGACCGACCTTTAAAGGCTTTTTTATGTTATATATTTCATCAAATACAGATATTTGTTTATATATGATTTTAAACTTAAAACGACATTATGATACACCTTATGATCAAGTTATAACAATTGTACATTGTCTTGTAGTAAAAGAAAAATTCTAAATATAATAAAATTAAAATGTCCAGGAAAACATTAAACCCACGAAAACAATATTTCAATGCAACCAGATAGCATAACTTATAAAACAGAACTTAGTACGAGAAAAAGGTTTTATTAGTGGCACTGGCAGTTTTATTCCAAAGCTACGGCATTGTTGTGCATAGCATATCTAGCGCCACCTGGCGAGATAAAGAGCCTTAATTACACTCTTGGGACGCTTCGTTAGCGCTGATAACGACAAAGATTGCATTACAGCGGACAGAGGGTATAGACTATTACGGCAGAGGTGACTCAAAAAAATAAAATAATTTGTAATACTTACAAAAGTTTTACTATGTCATATGTGTATGTTTTATTATTTTAAGTCAAATCAATGAGCACTTTGAAATACTGCCCACTACACCGTTCCATAAACTGAACTATGAACACTATCGTATCGACAAATGTAAATGTTGTCTTGTTACACATATTATAATTAGGTATATTTAGACTGAATACATTGTATATTACTATATTTTTACAATGTATGCAATTTAACTGTTTTTAAATAAAGATTATAAATAATGATGACTTTAGTGTTAATAAATGAATCAAGTTTTCTAGACAATTTTCCAAAAATTCTTCTAAATCAGTACCACCCAATTAAGTTTAATACCTAAATATACATCTATTTCATTTTACTCTTTGACGACTCGACTGTCTCTACTTGATAATTAGCAAGAAAGCTCGAACACTACACCAAATAAGCCAGACAAAGCTACAAATGTAAAATACACACACGCCTAACACTTATATTAATCGCCATAAGGGTTATTTTTGTCTAATAATATTCGATAAATTTGTAACTACCCTCATTATCTACGGTGAACTTATGGCTTAATTAAGTATGTCTTTATCTATTCAACGTCTGTTACGAAAACAGTGGACCGTATTAGGTATTGTTACATTATTGTAATCTTGTATTTTCTTGAACTATCTATTCAAGATTATTTAACCAGTTTTGTAAAATGTGTAATTCCTTAAACAGTAAGTTTTTATACGTAAAAAGCATTAACTATAGAATTAATATAATTAATATTAAGGAAACCTTGATAAAATATAGCTAGTAAACTAATGATAGAGCAGAAGATAAATATTTTTATCAATTTTGTTTTGATAATAATTGTGAAAGCTTGAACAGCTATATAGAAGTACAATATTATACTTAATCCTCCAAATACCCAAACGTTTTTAAATCGTCCCTCTAACCAATACATATTTTCTTAACTCTAACATACTATTTAGAGAAAAGGTGGCCCCTTTTCAAATCCATCGAGCCACGTTTAACGTGACTTCGTTAACCCTGCGACACGACCTGTATCTCTTACAGGTCATTACATCTCACATGCGGGGTATCGGATACCCCATTACGTTTCGTACATTTTTATACTCATAACTAAATTTATAAATACAATATGTCATATTTTGTATGAATCAAGCGAAAAATGTCGATTTTTTTGTTTATAAAAATGTTTCATTTATTAAGTGACAGGAGAATCTTTACTATTTTCTTTTTTCCCGTTATAAGTATTTTTGGACAAAGGTGTTTGTTATTTCATGTTGTGTTAGTTACTTTGTTTTTACAAACTTTGTCTTTAATATTCCATTATCCATAATAGTTATAAAATTATTAAGGGTATGATATAAACAAATATTTCACTGCTATATTCATATTGTGTGTGTTTCCGGACCCCCGTCACAGGAGAAAATCCTACTGGTGGCCGTTGAGTGTGATGTGTTTATTTTATTTATTTGTTAATCATTATTTTCTTATTTAAATACAACTAATAGTGTTTATATGTACTATGATAAGAATTTCTTAATTATTTTTTATTTCAAAATATGAAGTAGACTCACATAGTTTTATTCGCGTTTATCCACAAATTACTTAACATAAATATGTTATTATTTATCTAAACAAAACACAAAAATATTATGAAAATTTAATTATTTATACCCATTAAATAATTCTTTTAACAATGTTTATTTTTAAATACTTCAAACGGAATGAAGCTTTTGTTACAAATTAGTAAAAGGATAAAACAAAGAAAAGAAGACTAATTTTCGTACTGCCCGCGGCGGTCGCGCTGCGACTGGATGAAGTATTTATAAGGATAATTATATTTACCAATATTTTACCAAGTTGTTTATTTAAGTATCAAAGTTATAAATAAATTTATAATTTAAAAATTATCCTGTTTTTATTCTTGTGTCGATTTAACATAACCTTTGTCTAATTAGCACAAAATCAAATTACATCATTCCTAGGGAAAAATAAATTTAAATCGTTAAATGTCATTTTTTTCTGAAACGCTAAATCAGATATTTATCTATTGCTAGTGACAAGTGTAGAAATATATTTTTGTCATTATTAAATGCCATAAGTCGTTACTATCAAGAATAGTTTATGACCCTCTATGAACATGTCAGAAAATGTTAGTATACTTATAAGGATATATTAATTCACATATAAAGATGTTATTCATCCATCAACATTCAAACAAGTCATAAGCGCATATGTTTTGAATAAACACGCTCAACAAAAGGGTATCGGTCTTTTCGACCCATTGATTGCATTATTTTGCCATTTACCTTCGAAGAATTGTGGGGTTATCTTATCCTTAATACAATACATTGAAAAATAACTTTATATATTCCATAAATAATATGATTATTGAATTAAAAATCATTTGTAGCAAAAAATATACACATTATTTTTTACAGTAGACATACTTGGATATCAAAAATATGAAAAGGTTATGTTCTAAAGTAAAAACATCTAAAATACAGAATTACTTTGTATTAGTTTTATTATATTTCGATGATTAGTTGTTTACAAGATTTAAATAACCACAAGCTGTCTCTGCGACTATTGTCGTGTTTTCAGATTCTTATTTTCATCCCCTTTCAAGTGGGAACGTATTCGATTTCGGGATCAAGAACCTTTAACCTATTACAGTTTTACACACATGTTGGATACTTGACTTAGTACTATTTTTTCTTATCGAAATAAAACCGAAAAACCGCAAGGAATCAAATCCGTTCGTGAAAGTTTCAATTTCCGCTCAATGTTTGTAACTTTTCTCATGTAACAGTTCACCCTTCTATCCCCAATCATCATGGCTTCGGACCTTGCAAAGACATTTATCAAGACCTTTCCGTGGGTTATTTCGTTAGTTTCGATTCGATTTTCATTTTATGCAAAATACGATCCAATTTCGTATACAGGGGGACAGGGGCAAAGTCAGGGGGACAGGGGTCAGGGGCGAGGGGGGGGGGCTTCAATCGGGATAATGCTATAGAAGAATGATCCAAATTGAATTCGTTGAAGGAACTTCGGCCTTTACTATACTCGTACTTCGATCTCAGGAATGCCGGCGCATTAGGAAACTCGCATACGATTTTATTGAGGGTGTTTGACTAATTATTTTAGACTAAAATAGTTTGGAGTAAATAGTTTAATTAGTAAAATCTCTACATACCCTTACTTGGAGGTGGGGAGTCAAACTGATTCTTACGTAATATTTCTAAAGTCGATATTTTGTATTACAAATCGCAAGGCCAAGTGATTTGGCAGGGATAATATTTCATTTACCTCTTTTAACTACATACTGATAAATTGTATTCCAGAAGACAAACGCCCGTTTTCCCGAAGGCTGATCAACGCAAAAATTAACTAATCATCTGTCAAATAGTCCGGGCTCCCTAGTACATTTTTTTCAATTGATTACTATCAAGCTAATTTTCCGGAAGTAGCTTCATTTTGATGAGACGAACAAAAATTTCCTCTACGAAAACTCTCGAACAGAGGTAGCAGGGGATATAGCAGCAGTGAGCGTAGGACCGACTACGACAAGGCGACTCATCGCGAGGTCATCAAAAATTGATTTTTTTTCTGTTTTTTTTTTTCTTTCTTTTAGTTAGTTAATATTTGTATAATTTAATATTAATATTGTCCTACAAATTGCGTGGTACATTATCCCGGTCCTACGCTCACTGCTGCTCTGTCCCCTGCTACCTTTGTTAGCTACCACAATCGAGAGTTTTCGTAGAGGAAATTTTTAAATTCAAATTCAAATTCAAATTCAAATTCAAATTATTTATTTCGCCATAAGGTATATGTAATACACTTAACGAAAGTCAAAAAGAAAAAAAAAATGATTTACAAAAAAAAAAACTAAACAATAATAACAGAAAGTTAAGGCAGCAAAAAATCAAACAATAAAATAAAAATTTATATCCTAACACTAGGTACATTACAAACTTACGTAATGTACCCAGTGTTTGCCGCCTTAACTTAGTCAAAATATTAAGCTATAATGTCTCGGTAGACATTACCTACCTACTTTATCCTCGGCTTTATTAAATATTACAATAAATAATGATGGCCCTAGTGTAGGCCGAGAGAAAAAAAGCCGGAGGAAAAAAAACTCTCGGTACTCTTTTAAAAGATTTAAAGTCAGATACAAGATAAAAACGCAGTAGTGGACCATGAAATGATCAGGACAAACACGAGACAGCCAATCGTGCGTGCCGAGACCATCCCATGCCACCTGCTCACAATATTTGTAACTATCTAATTTACAAGGCGGGTCATAGACATAGCCTGGTCGAGCTTTATTCAATTCCATGCCTTTTCATCATTAAGGTATTCATTGATTGTATAATAGGCTTTATTGCATAATGCTCGCTTAATAATTTTTTTAAACTTTAGTAAAGGCAGAGATTGAAGCGCAGCCGGAATCTTATTATATATTAAGATAGACATTCCTATAAAGGAACTACTTTTTTTCTTGAGCCGGCATTTAGGAAAAATTAATTTGTGGTCGTTCCTGAGTGTTACATCATTTGAGGCATTTCGATCACTACGACTAACAAATAAATGCCTATTTTTCCGTATGTACATTATATTTTCATAAATATACTGCGATGCAAAGGTCAGGATGTTGATCTCTTTAAACTTCTCTCTCAGAGATTCTCTACATCCCATTTTATAAATATAACGGATAGCCCTTTTCTGCAGAATAAAAATGACGCTAATATCAGCCGCATTGCCCCATAGCAAAATGCCATAGGACATTATACTATGGAAGTAGCTGAAATAAACTAATCGGGCTGTATCGATATCCGTTAATAATCGTATTCTTTTAATCGCGTATGCTGCAGAACTCAGTCTATCCGCCAATGTACAGATATGGGGTCCCCACTGTAACTTTGAATCAATGGTGATTCCAAGGAAAACGGTTGAGTTAATTAAGTTGAGTTTATCACCATTGAGTTCTGGTTGCATATCAACTTGTTTAACATTTGGTGCAGAAAATTTAATACAATTAGTTTTTTTACTATTGAGAAGCAAGTTATTTACGCTAAACCAATGAACCAGTTCGGAGAGAGCATTGTTTACATCGTCATAGTTTGTTTCTTGTCTACGTAATTTAAATATTAATGAAGTATCATCAGCAAACAATACAATCTCATGCCTCTTCTCTACTAAATATGGTAGGTCGTTAATATATATCAAAAATAAAAATGGACCAAGAATTGAGCCTTGTGGGACCCCCATCTGTATACGAGACCCAGATGACTTAGTACCATCTACTTCAACCCTCTGAGTTCTATCACTAAGATAAGAACTCAGAAGTTTTAGTGCGGTATTTTTAATGCCATAGTGACTGAGTTTCCTGATTAAAGTGTCATGATGGACACAGTCAAATGCCTTGGATAAATCACAGAATACACCTAAAGCATCACGTGACTCCTCCCAAGCATTGACTATCGAAGTAAAAAGCTCGACACCGGCATCAGTTGTGGAGCGTCCTCTAGTAAAACCGAATTGCTTATTATGTAAAAGTTTATTTCTTGAGAAATGACTTAAAAGCTGACCGAGAATTACTTTTTCAAAAAGTTTACTACAGGCAGGTAGAATAGAAATGGGCCTGTAATTCGTTGGATCAGTATGACAACCGGACTTAAACAAAGGTATAACTTTACTATGTTTCATTAGATCAGGAAACTCACCACTTATAATACATTCATTAAATATAATCGCTAAGTGGGGTGCTATGATATCAATAATTGTACCAATAATTTTAACAGATATACCCCAGAGGTCAGCAGTGTTCTTAATTTCTAAAGTTTTAAAAGTTTTAACAATTTCATTAGCATCTATAGGTCTGAAAATAAAATCACCTTTGCACGCATTAACATTTTGTTTAAGCAACGATTCAGCGACTTCGGGCGATGATATAAGCGCCTTAGTTGTCGAAAGTGGAATGTCGGCAAAATGTTTTTCCAAAGCTGTTGCTACTTCATTAACCGCTTTAATAGAGTGATTGTCAATGATGAGTTCACTGACACCATTACGTTCTTTAACTCTTCCAGTTTCGGCATTTATAATATTCCAAGTCATTTTAATTTTATTTTTACTAGATTTAATTTTATTTCTAATGAATATTGACTTGGCCGCGGCACAAACAAGTTTAAAAATTTTTGAATAATTTTTGATGTAATTACGAAAAACAATGTTTGTATTATATGATTTTTCATGTAAGAGATCATATAATTTTTGTCTACTTTTATAGATTCCCGGAGTCGCCCAATCATTGAATGACATACAATACTTAGGAGAGATTTTTTTTGGTATAAATACAGTATTAAACACACTGTTTATATGATGGCATAAAACTCCATATTTGTCATTAACACCACCTACTAATGGTATCTCAATTTGGTTTTCAACAGTGTTTCTAAATCTCTCCATACGTTTCATGTTCACTGGAACGACCACTTTCCTCTTACTAACCTGCTTTTCCATATTATAATTGAAGCTGACTAATTGGCCACAGTGATCAGAGTATAATTTATTAATAATTGCTGAGAAGGACGGAGTCCCATTTGTAAAAATGTTATCAATACATGTTGCTGAAGAATTAGTTATCCGAGTAGGCTTGAGGAAGAGGTTAGTAAGATTTTGTTCGTCTCATCAAAATGAAGCTACTCCTGGAAAATTAGCTTGATAGTAACCAAGCGAAAAAAATGTACTAGGGAGCCCGGATCATTTGACAGATGATTAGTTAATTTTTGCGTTGATCAGCCTTCGGGAAACCGGGCGTAAATATTTGAATAACACAATGTTAATCTGTAGTTGACAGCAATAAAATCTATACTAATATAATAAAGCTGAAGAGTTTGTTTGATTGTTTGTTTGTTTGTTTGAACGCGCTAATATCAGGATCTACTGGTCCGATTTAAAAAATTCTTTCAGCGTTAGATAGCCCATTTATCGAGGAAGGCTATAGGCTATATATCATCACGCTAAGACCAACAGGAGTGGAGTCCACGCCGACGAAGTCGCGCGCAGAAGCTAGTACTATATATTTATCTAATGAAAAATAAAAATCCTTGTTTTACGTTAAGGTAGTTTTAGTTTAACTGATCCTTTTCCAACAATATTTTATTATTTTGAAAAACGATGGGGGGAGGGGGGGGTTAAAAATTGCCAAAATCATCCTTATGCAATTAATGAATGCCCCTTATATAAAGTCATTAATGTAAGTCACAAAAATAGTATATTGATCGTTTATTTGTCCGTCTGCAACCGCCCTTAAAGGGCCGCGACTCAGCGAAATGATTGCCGCTCGGTTACGCTTTTTATTAAATTTTTTCGTGATATCCCGCGTGGAAGGACACGAGCGATGCGTGGATACATCGCTTGGGCCGTTATGTTATTTTTATTGTTTTTTAAACTGTTTTGTAACATTCTTTTTATTTATTGTAATGTAGAGATACACAAAAATCATGTAACAAACAAGTGATTTTATTTTTCAAGTAGCAAAACACGATGTAAGACCTCTTTGTATGTACATATAACTAAATCTTTTATTTTATACCAGAGATTACACGTACTAAAAATGAATCAAACTACCTATTATTACTTAGGTACGCTAGGTACTAACTCAGTGGTCAAATGTTAGTACGAGTACAACAGGTGTTTTGTCATTTTGTTGATATCTTAAATTTAAGAGCAAGGTAGGTAGGACGGATGGTAGATGGTAGGATGGTATACGCTTTTGTTTTCCTCAATTTCACGCGGGTGAAACCGTGGGGCACAGCTAGTGTATGTATACTATTCGATAATTGTTTTTTATCGTTTGCTCTGTTAGCAACGTTCAATTAAATAAGTAAATATACCGCTGCGTTATAATTATGACATTCTATGTGAAGTACGCCTTAATACGATAATGACACTATGCTGTCAGCCGTCTCGAGAAATGATAAGTTACGAGGTTAAAAATAAGAAGAAAACATTGCGGGTATTATCATTTTATAAGGTACATAGAATAAATAGTTAATTATATTGTGGGAGTGAGTGTTAAATATTTACTTCTTTATTAGTGACAAGGTAAAGTACCACGATTCAGCCTGTAAATCCCACTGCTGGGCTTAGTCCTCTTTATCCATGTAGGAGAAGGGTTAGAGCTTAATCGATCACGTTGCTCCAAAGCGAGTTGGCCGATATATTTTCTACTACGAGTAACAGAGACCAATGGCGTAAGAGCGTGAAGGATGGTCAAAAACACCATGATGAAGCCTAGTTCGGACTCTTATCGAACAGGAGAATCAAAAAACATCAAAACAGCGACAATCATGACACTAGCGCATCTTTTCCCTGTTCGGTGTGTGGTAGAGTCTGCCGCTCCCGTATCGGCTTGTACAGGCATCAGAAAAAATGCTCTTCAGATACGGTTTAAATCGTCTGTAAAAGACGTAAAGGCCTATGATGAGTAACGAACGCTATCAGGTGTATTCGATAACAAGAGAAATACACTTGCAAGCAAAAGTATGGAATCCCTTACAATAATAGTGTTTTTAAGGATTACATTCGATGAGTAAAAGCAATCGTTAATCGATTGATATTAATTAGATATTAATGATAAAATATAAGTAGGTATAGTATCAAAATATATATATATATATATATATATATATATATATAGGTATATATATATATATATATAGGGTCAAAATGAAGTCCAAAGGAGTCTGTTACAAACATACAAACATACTACTATTTGACTAGCTCGTTGGCGCAGTTTGTAGTGACCCTGCTTTCTGCTCCGGGGGTTGTGGGTTCGATTCCCACCCCGAGTCTGGGTGTAATATACATATTTATTTATATATATATTTATATATATATTTATATATGTATTAATAATAAGTATGTTTATCGAAAAAAAAATTATATAGACCAGTCGGCTGTTACCTATAACACAAGCATTAAGTTGCTTACTTTAGGAACAGACGACCATGTGTGTATTGTGTAGATATTTATTTATTTATTTATACAGGTGAAGATAATAAAAAGCTTGTAAAAATAGTCAATTAAATATCCCAAATATATATATAACAACGCCTTTCTTAGAGTTAACTAAAAACTACTCGTCAGATCTCGATTAAATTTTAACGGTACCACACATTCTGTGGTCTGTGGTACCACGTGACAAGTTTTAAAATAAAAAAAGAATCATTGAAATCGATCCTCCAAGCGAAAAGTTATGAGATAACACAAAAAAGAATACAGACGAATTGAGAACCTCCTCTTTTTATTATTACAAGCTTTTATTTAACTTGCAATGTATGTATGTATGTATGTATGTATGTATGTAAATTTAATGAATGTTTGTTCGGGTGAAATCTTGCAACTCAATTTTGAAGCAGATATCTTCAACCGATTGAGCTGAAATTTTGTATACAGGTTCAATTTAGATGACAATGCATGATTTGTATATATTTATGTATGTATGTATGTTTGTTCGGGTGAAATCTTGCAACTCAATTTTGAAGCAAATATCTTCAAGCAATTGAGCTGAAACTTTGTATACAGGTTCAATTTGGATGACAATGCATGGTTTGTATGTATGTATGTTTGTTCGGGTGAAATCTTGCAACTCAATTTTGAAGCAAATATCTTCAAGCAATTGAGCGGAAACTTTGTATACAGGTTCAATTCGGATGACAATGCATGGTTTGTATGTATGTATGTTTGTTCGGGTGAAATCTTGCAACTCAATTTTGAAGCAAATATCTTCAAGCAATTGAGCGGAAACTTTGTATACAGGTTCAATTTGGATGACAATGCATGGTTTGTATGTATGTATGTTTGTTCAGGTGAAATCTTGCAACTCAATTTTGAAGCAGATATCTTCAACCAATTGAGCTGAAATTTTGTATATATGTAGGTTTAATTTGGATGCCAATGCATGGTTACCTTTGTGAATTGTGACGTCATTCTAAATCCAATATGGCGGCATATCCAAGAGTGCGGACTAGTTATTTTTAGTGCACTTCTACAATATGGGTATCAAATGAAAGGGCTTGCTAAGAATAATTCGAATAAAGTGACGTAATAACCGACTAAAAAGTCAAAAATAAATTAAAAGTAAAAAACCTTTTTAAAAAACAAGCTTTTATTTGAATGCACTAAAACGAAAAAAATAAATTTTTACTTTAAAACTTTTACTATCTACTTATAAAGTCATTACACATAATCTATATGATATAAAAGCTTGTCGCGAGATTTGCTTGTAAACAAGTAAATTAAAAAAATTGATGTGATTGATTTTAACTATTAAAATTTTCAAACTAAGGAAAAACGAGTACTATCTCGCGACAAGCTTTTCTATCATATAGATTATGTGTAATGACTTTATAAGTAGATAGTAAAAGTTTTAAAGTAAAAATTTATTTATTTCGTTTTAGTGCATTCAAATAAAAGCTTGTTTTTTAAAAAGGTTTTTTACTTTTAATTTATTTTTAAAGTCGATTAAACAGTTCAATAAAAAGTTTAAATTAATAGTACATTAGCAAGAATAAAAATTTGTACAAGTGAAATATAATCTCGGGAAATGTTTTATGTCGTACGAGATCGCCGCCGGGATGCATTAGCTAGGAAATGTACTATGTAATGTGATACGTCCCCGGCCATCTGTCTTCGTGTATTTACATTTGGACAGGTCAGCGTTTAGGTCGAAACGAAAAATACAATTTTCGTTTGAGATATTTAATAAAATTCCACAATCAAAAAGTCTTTAATAGTCAAAGTATATTATATGCGTCTATGGCGCCATTATAATAAAGACAATCTTAGGAATAATACACTAACAAGTTATTCCTATTTGTTCATATATTATCGGACTTATAATCTATACTAATATAATAAAGCTAAAGAGTTTGTTTGTTTGTTTGTTTGTTTGTTTGTTTGTTTGTTTGTTTGTTTGTTTGTTTGTTTGAACGCGCTAATCTCAGGATCTACTGGTCCGATTTGAAAAATTCTTTCAGTGTTAGATAGACCATTTATCGAGGAAGGCTATAGGCTATATATATATTATCACGCTAAGACCAATGGGAGCGGAGTCCACGCCGACGAAGTCGCGCGCAGAAGCTAGTCTAAATATATACAAATTACGTATGACGTTGTTTGTTCGCGATGGACTCCTAAACTACTTAACCGGTTTTAATCCGTGTGCAGTTTAATCCAACTTGAAAGATAGGCTATATTTTATTTCGATATATATAATTATTATATTCAGGAAAAAAATAAGGCGGTACGAAGGTCGCCAGGTCGGCTAGTATTCTAGTAAATTTTTGTATTAAGTTATAAGTAAGAAAAGTTTGATGATCTCAATGTATTATTATTATTTATTTTACGCATCTGATACGTTTTTTTTTTCTTATACAGGTAAATCGAAATAGATGAAAATGATTGTATATAACACACTTGTCTGTGGGTACGTACGTTATATAAAACAATATCTTTAATTTTCGTAAAGCCTAATAAACTACATAATATAAATTTAATAATGTTTATATGAAACGAAAACGATTAGGACGTGTGAAATTATGGTTATAGAAATTATGGTTATAGAAATTAAAACCGTTAAACCGCTTATGGTCAACATAATTATGTATTTTAGGATTATACAGCCGGTATCGTTTTTTAAACATTATTTTTAGAAAGAAAGAAAGAACACATTTATTTGGGACATTACACAACATCACAGACAACAACAATTAAATTGATAACAAAAAACAAACTTAAAAAAAGAAACAAAAATCAAATTTTATAATACTTATTATATTTTAGCCCTTTCAAAAAAGGAGGAGTTCTCAAATATGAATTGTTTTATGTACGATACCTCAGAATTTTTGACTAGGTGGACCGATTTTGATCTTTTATTTCATCTTAAAGTGTTGCACGTCATGTGTTCCCATTTACATAAATTTAATTGAGATCTGACAAGTAATTTACTACTCGAGTTATATGTAACAATGCGCATTTACTTGACTATTTCTTCGTTGACCTACGTTGTATTATACCGCATAACTTTTCACTGCATTTTGATGATTCTTGTGTTTATCAAAAGCTGATGCTTGTCTTGTCTCATTAGGTCTCGTTAAAATTGTATTGAGACCTAATGACTACTTTTTGAATAATATCGTATTTATTTGACTATTTTTTTGTCTACTTTCTTTGTATTACTTGTCGATATAATTGAAGTCAGTTTATTTTCATTTGCGAGCAAACACAATTGGGTATATATTTATAACATACATACATGTACATGTGATTTCCAGTTTCTATATAAGTGTAATCGTAAATTTTACTTACATATCCATGAGAATAATAAGAAAAACGAATCAATATTAACATATTATATTAAAACACCACAGAAATGTAAACGAAACTCAATTTTTTAACTCCTTTGAAGTTAAACCGGCTTTATTTAAATTCCCATTTTTATGTTTTGGGGCAATTTATCGTTTCACATTTTATCTCGACTCATTGGGTGCCGGATGAAAGGATGAAAATAAAAAATATATATGTACTTACGGAAAATATTATTCGACGATGTGCAGAAGCTTCACGAATAATTTCACTCGCTTTGATGTTCGATGTGACCGATCGAGGAAGAAGTGCGCTTTTGTGTGGGAAGCATTATTACCACAGCTTTGAAACAGCTCTGTCATTTGACATGTATACTAGACGTTCATGTTTGTAACTGATTGTAAATTTTTATTAATTTGATAAAATGCATTCTTTGCTTTTAAACTTATCAAAAAAATTACAATAAAGTCCTCCAGTTTTTTGAAGTTGTACTTCTTTTGGCGCTTTAGGGAAAAATTATGAGAGTAAATTTTTGAAACGCGCGCGCACACCGTCACAAAAAAAACTGACACCCTAAATTTAGCTGGTCACCGAAGAAGAAGTTAGTAACGTGTTAGCTAGGCAATGAAGTAGGCATATAAGTAGGTATTTCATAAAATGCATTGATTGCTTTCAAACTTATAAAATAAAGTAAAACAAAGTTCTCCAGTTATTTTTTGTGCCGTCTTTCATTTTAACTAAGTATTTCATAAAATGCATTGATTGCTTTCAAACTTATAAAATAAAGTAAAACAAAGTTCTCCAGTTATTTTTTGTGCCGTCTTTCATTTTAACTAAGTATTTATTAAAATGTTTTAAAGTTCAAAATTATTTGCTAATTATTCTAGACCTAGAGTATAAGTAATTAAGTAATAACTTTCAGTGACTAGGCTGTCTTGTCGCTTGTTTGTGTATTTGCTTGAGCAACCGAAGAATTCAAAATGGAAACAGTCGGTATAAAAAAAATTAAATAGTTTCTCTTGTAAACAAACTTCATCACTTCACGGCTCAAATGACGCACTGACAGTGACTTCAATTTGACTGAACTTAATAACTGTCATAGTAACTATTTAACCGACTTCCAAAAAAGGAGAAAGTTCTCAATTCGATTGTTTTTTTTTATGTATGTTACGTCAGAACTTTTGACTGGGTGGACCGATTTCAATAATTTTTTCTTTAATTGAAAGGTGCCCACTTAAATTTAGTTGAAATCGAACTTCGATCGACTTTTCGAGTTATATCTAATAATGCGTTTTTACTTGACTATTTTTACGTCGACCTACGTTGTATTATATATAATATAATTATATCTAACGCATAACTTTTTACTGGATGTACCGATGATCATTTTTAATTTAATCGAAAGCTGATACTTAGCATGTTATCACATTTAAATTTTATCGAGATCTGATTACAACTTTTTGAGTAATCTTTGATAACGCGAATTTACTTGGCTATATATTATAGGTATTGTTGTTGTTGTATTATTTGTCGATGTAATTGAAGTATTTTTTTTTCCATTTGCGAGCACACACATTTTTATTTGCAAGCAAACTCAATTATTCGTTCTGTTTTGTTCTGTTCTTTATCTGATTTTAAAATTTTAGTATATAATATTGGCGGTTGTGGATTAATCGCACATGACAAATGTTTGTCTAGACCATACAAATGTTTGTCATAATAATAGAGTTTTAGATTTGCATGTTTCTCGAAATTCTGTAAAGAATTTTTATACTAGTGTTGATACAGAACGTATGCTTGCCACCCTACTAGTAAAACAAAAGTGTAAATACCACTTAGAACTCTTAATTTTAATGATATCTCGACACACAATCAATCATGATTCAGCCTGTAACGTCCCACTGCTGGACATAGGCCTCTTTCTCCATGTAGCAGAAGGATTGGAGCTTTATCCACCACGCTACTCCATTGCGGGCTGGCGGATATATTCCCTGCTATGAGTAACGATCGCTATCAAGTATACGTGATAACAACCCGGACCGACGACTTAACGTGCTCTCCGAGGCACGGTGGGGAGACCCACAAGGATAGACGTCCAAACTGGAAAGAAATATTTGTACAAATTAAATATTCCATCCTGAACGGGAATCGAACGATGATATCTTGTTTTTCTTTATAGTTAATATTCTGTATAAGCAAACTAAGCAGTCGGGTCTTGTGTATTTAGATCTTTGTCTATCTATATTGAGATCTTTAAGTCGCCTGCAGCGAACAAACTCATTCTCTTCAGTTGTGTGCTATTCTAATTCTTATACAATTACTGGAAACTATTACTTATGAACTTTATGCTTATGAATATAGTTTATTGTAAGATGCAATTCAGTGGAAATAATATTTAAGCAGAGTTTTATTTAAAAAGAGCGAGTTTTGCTAATTTTTTTTTTTTCGGTCGGTGACCGCAGGGCTGGCTTGTGGCTTTGTCGTACTGAAGACGCTGCTTTCCGACTTCGGCCTGTGTATTTCAAAGCCAGCAGTTGGATGGTTATCGCGCCATCGATCGGTCGGTTTTATAAGTTCCAAGGTCGTAGTGGAATTGTGTTACCCCTTAGTCGCCTCTTACGACACCCACAGGAAGAGAGGGGGTGGCTACATTCTTTACTGTCGTAGCCACACAGCTAAAATACACACAAAAGGCGGATAAAATTAGTCTCTACGTATAATTATGACTGATAGTAAATAGCTTATTATAAGATTATAAACATCGAAGTATTAAAATGGTAATGTATCCCCATTAGCGACACGACAAAAGCGACTACTGGCGTCATGAGTCAGTAAATCACGGCACATTCATGGCACGTGAATGGCCACAATAGCGTCTTGCTGTGATTGTGCTCGCATCAGCTTGATTTACGTTCAGCGGCTTAGTGCGCCTCCACACTGGTCGCCGAGTTAACCTATAATCTATACCAATATTATTAAACTGAAAAGTTTGTATGTTTGTTGGTAATCTCTCCAAATTAACGCGGGTGAAAACGCGGGGCACTGCAAGTAAAATTATAAAGTAATATAATAAGAAAAAAATATTCTATTCATAAATTTTTAGACTTTTAACACTTAATTTTTACAACTGTTCGCTAACTCTTTATCCATATTAAGTTCTGCCCGAATCTCCATTGTTTGATCGATATTTTTATTTTTATTTTTGTATTTGTTTATTGTTTAATTCTAAATTGAATTTATTAACAAAAATAGTAACTTTAATCACACCGTGAACGCTGCATTATCCTGCGGTAATGAAGTAACTGGACTGGATTTCAAAAACAAAAAAAAAGTAAAATGGTATTTGCATTTTTTAAATACAGACTACGAAGAGTAATCGCTAAAGTCTTCGAGTGGCTCAGTCACAGACATTAAAGAGAGAATATTTTTGTTTTAACAGGACAACACTTTACCGGATATTTTTGAACCAGGCTAGTATTATGACAGTACTTACTGTTCAAAGTTTGTTTTTGAAGTAAAACTTATTTACGCACGTTTGGCTTGGGGAGGAAGCTGGTGAATGCGTGACAATACCTGACAAGAGTTGGGGGTGAACCTAGCTATTGTATTATCGCGTTTATTATTGATGTTGTAAAATAAATAAAAAAAATATCGATCCTACGACAAAATTGATGAGAATCAAAATTGTAGAAAATTTTATTTTAAACAACATTGTTCGTCACAATTTTTCTCGTAATATTGACAATTAACGTTATAATACAATGATAAGATTTCATCCCCTCCCATATTCTCGGGTATAAATCGAAAAATATCGACCCTACAAAAAATTCATAAGAACCAAAATTGTAGGATATTTAATTTTAAAACAACTTTTGTAATAAATATTTTTCGCGTAAAATTGAAAATAATAGGCCAGTCAATAAAGCATTTAACCTCGCACTAAATTTCCGATCCAATTTTAGTTTTTTATTAGGTTAAGGGTCACTTGCTGACCATAAAAACATAAAATGCTGACAGATCCAGGTGGAGCTTCGATCGCAATCTTAAAGAAAAGTTTTTGGCCGATATCTCGAAAACTATCAACTTTAGGGCAAAAGTTATTTTAACCTTTTTTGTAGACAATAAAATTTCGCATCGTTTATTTCCTGTAAACTTTTTTGTAAAACTTACCGTTTACGATTTATGGCCCATTTAATGAACCCGTTTTTCATTTTTGGCCAATAACTCTTCAAATATTGGATTAATCAATAAAATGCATCTATCCATTTTTTTAAGATCACTTTATTCTCTACAACTTTTGTTTAAAACTTTTTTTTTTATGATGGCGGATGAAGCAACAAGTCTGGTACCCCTACTTTTTGAATTTAGACTACCAGTGACCCCCCCGAACGAATTCCGAAGGAAAATTGCTGCTTCCGATTTTTGTAAATCTCAGCCCGTTTTTGAGCTAATTCGACTGGGCTACATTTTATTTTTTCTTGTAATAAAAAAACCAATAACAATAATAATACTATAATTTTATAAAACTTGGTACGTAGATAGACGGACATCTAGAATAAAACATAGAATAAAACATAATTATTTTATATCCCGATATTCCCACGGGATCGGGAAGTACACGGGTGAAACCGTGTGACGCAGCTAGCTCTATAATAAATACGAGTATGACCTATTTGATTCAAATTATCGATATTTGAATATAACGTTGCTGGGGTATACAGATATGGGGATTTACCTACTTGAATATGAATATCGTTTTTTAAGTAACCCACGTAGAGCTATCAACGTTTATTCGACTAAATATATTATTATTTTTTAAGAAATTTATAGATTAATATGATTCGAAATATATAAAATAATCTTCACGCTTTTGAAGTTAAACTTCTTAATAATCGTTGTGATTTGAAACTGGATGAAAAGAAAATGCGTCACCATAAAAAAAAAACACAAATGTATAGGAGAGAACTTGATATTTTTCTTGGGTTGTATAACACTCACATTAAAAAAGTACTGTAATCGATTTGATAATAATTTGCATTATTATAGCCTACAGGCTATATTACATAGCCCAAGTAGCCAGATATCTGGTCGTCACTTAGTTTATAGAACATCAGACGCATACTATTGGGACAAAGCGTCAAAATGACTAAAAATCGGCCAAGTGCGAGTCGGACTCGCGCACGAAGGGTTCCGTACCATTGACTAGGTACATTGATTGTAATAACGGGCAAAAAGCGGCTAAAGATCACTTTTATTGTATGAGAGCAAAAATATGCAAAAATGACGTTTTTTGTATGGGAGCCCCCTTTAAATATTAATTTCATTTTAATTTTATTATTTATTATTAAAGTAAAAATACAACTGAGTATTTTGTGAATATTTCAAGTGCCTACCTGTTGCCATTATTGATAGCGAGCAAAAAAGGGCAAGAAAATCGCGTTTGTTGTATGGGAGCCGCCCTTTAATATTTATTTTATTTTGTTTTTAGTATTTGTTGTTATAGCGGCAACAGAAATACATAATTTGTGAAAATTTCAACTCTCTAGCTATAGCCGTTCTTGAGATACAGCCTGGTGACAGACGGACGGACGGACGGACGGACGGACGGACGGACGGACGGACAGCGAAGTCTTAGTAATAGGGTCCCGTTTTTACCCTTTTCAAATTCAAATTCAAATTCAAATTCAAATAATTTATTCATTTTAGGCTGATACAGCACTTGTGAACGTCAATGAAGCTACGCCATCGGTTCGCAAATCCTACGGCGGGAGACCTTGTAACGAGAAGAACCGGCAAGAAACTCGTCAAGGGCTATTTTTTTCTCCCTGTCATATTTCATACAGAGTCGTCAAATTGAAAAATGACTTTGACTTAATAAATTATGTAAGGTCACTTTCCATCACAAATTTATCTTAAACAAAATAAAATACCCGGTAATCATAGCAGTAAATAATTTTCAATTACTTAAGAACTAGACACCTCCTAAAAGGTAGTTTCTTTAAAATGCGCTCCAAACAAATAGACAAGTAACTGTTTAGACGTGGCGAATAAAATACAACTACAAGTAAAAATCATTGTCAGCTTATGACCAAGTTGTCCCGTCATTTAAATAATCTTTGACAGTATAGTAGCCCTTCTTGAGGAGGCAATTTTTTATACGATTCTTAAACTCTTCAAAGGGTAACTCCAAGATATCACTTGGAATCTTGTTAAAGATATGTATACCTTGACCCATGAAGGACCAACGCACCTTCTCTAATCGGTACAGAGGCATTATAAGGTTATTCCTATTCCTTGTATTGCGACCATGCAAATCGCCATGTTTGGTATATAAGTTAATATTACGACGCACAAAAAGAATACAATTTAATATAAATTGAGATGCAGCTGTCAGTATACCAATTTCTTTGAACTTCTCCCTAAGAGAAGTTTTAGAGCTGAGTTGATAAATAGCCCTTATTGCTCGTTTTTGCAAAATAAATATAGCATTAATGTCAGCCGCTAATCCCCACATAAGAATGCCATATGACATGATGCTATGAAAATAACTAAAGTATAAAGTCCTAGCAGTATCTATATCAGTTAACTGTCTAACTTTTCTAATAGCGTAAGCTGCAGAGCTGAGCTTACCAGCTAATGCAGCAATATGCGAATGCCACTGAAGTTTTCTGTCTATAGTTACACCCAGAAAGACTGTTGATTCAACTAAATCTAATTTTTCATTATTCATTACAACTTCTATGGGTGGAGATTTTACATTTGGTAAAGAGAATAGAACGCATTTCGTTTTCCTTGCATTAAGCTGTAGATTATTAAAACTAAACCAAGTGAGTATTTCCGAGAGTGCTTTGTTCACATCGTCAAAATTTGATTTATTTCTATCAATGTTAAATATAAGAGAAGTATCATCAGCAAACAAGATAATCTCGCATAGGCTTTTTGCAAAGAAAGGTAAATCGTTAATATAAACCAAAAACAAGAAAGGGCCCAAGATAGACCCTTGGGGTACACCTAGCTTTACATCAGAACCCATTGATTTCACCCCATTTATATCAACTGTTTGAGTTCTAGAACTAAGATATGAGTGTAATAGTTTCTGGGCATTATTTTTTACACCGTAATGATTTAGCTTCAACAGCAGCGTCTGATGGTCTACACAGTCAAAAGCTTTGGACAAGTCGCAGAATATGCCAAGAGCATTCTGCGACCTCTCCCAGGCCCCAAAGACATGCTTAAGAAGTGCAACACCGGCATCAGTAGTAGACCTACCCTTCGTAAAACCGAACTGTTTATTATGCAAGAGTTTATTTAAATTAAAAAAGGTTAATAATTGCTCCAGTATTATTTTTTCAAAGATCTTGCTCAAGGCGGGTAAAATGGATATTGGTCTGTAATTACTTGGGTCTTCTTTGTTCCCAGATTTAAATAATGGAATAATTTTGCTAAATTTCATTAAGTCAGGAAAAATTCCTTCAGCAATGCAATTATTAAATATAATAGCAAGATATGGAGCAATGGTGTAAATAATGCTTTTAAGAATAGTTACAGATATACCCCATAAATCATTGGTACCTTTCATTTTAAGAGATTTGAATGCTTTGATTATATCAGTGAAATCAATGCTTTTAAAATCAAACAATGAACTACATTCGGACACATGTCTTTGGAGCATTAACCCTATACTTGGCAAGAAGTTTTTTCTTAAAATTTTATAATTTTTTGAATTGATTATAGTTCTAGGTACATAGAGGACAGGTGAAAAAATAATAAAAAAAATTTACACTATTTAGTTTTATTATTATTAATAGTATCTTATAAGATACATTGCCAAGTATACGTCCAAATATCAATAAAAAATTAAGTATCCACACGGATACACTGTCAATATAACATTATTCTTTAAACATTTAAAACTTTACAAAATAACGAGATCACATTAAAATATGTAACATTTTTCAACATAATTATTATTTATTCAATCGATGTAAAAAAGTTATCAAAGAACACAACTTTACATGCGGGTTGGCGAATGGGTTGTTTTTAATATATGGCTTACGAGTTTCTTCTCTGGTACCTTTATGAGGCACCATCATCTCACGATTCAGCCTGTAATATCCCACTGTTGGGCATAGGCCTCTTCCCCATGTAGGAGAAGGATCGGAGCTTAATCCACCACGCTGCTTTAATGCGGGTTGGCAGATATATTCCCTACTATGAGTAACGATCGCTATAAGGTGTACATGATAACAACTGTGACTGACGGCTTAACGTGCTCTCCGAGGCACAGTGGGGAGACCCACAAGGACTGCACAAACACCCAGACCACGGCAAACATCTGTATGGCCAATACAAATGGTAGTCATGTGTGGGGATCGAACCCACAACCGCAAGCGCAACAGCCACAAACCAGTGCTGTAACTGTTGCGCCAATGCGGCGTCAGTAGTACTCAATAGGCGTTAATCCTATATTCAAGCTCTCAACCAAACCGTCTTCGATTTCAGCTACACTAGCGAACCTTTTGTTGCCCATTTGGGTTCAAGTTTCTTGATGTTTTTGCGGCTTTCTCTTCGTTACTACAACTCTAGATTTAGACCGAGTACCAGTGCCAGGTGACGGTACGCTCAGTGGCAAAGGCACGTGTTCAGAGCTCCTCGGTGCACTGGATCGTAGTGATATACTAGATATGCTAAATGGTGATGGTACCTGTTGATAGTTTCCCAAAGCGGTGGGACTCGGGGAATGCTCAGGTGGTGATATTATTAGTAATTAGTTGCAAAATGGATGAAGATCCAGTGATTAATGACGAAGACTGGAAAGTTTGTAATGATGTTGAGGCTAGAACCACATTCAAATCTTCATCTTTGTTATCTGAGTCGAGAATCTTTAGTTTTTAAAACGAGGACGGCAATTATGGCGATGTAGAGCTGCTGTCTGATACGTTAGTTCGAAGCGTGGAAGGCTGGTGAAATTGTAACTCATCAGATGATAAGTCAGTGTCGTTTTAGAAGAGGTACCTACACCCATAAAAACATATTTTTATCAAATCAGCTACAGATATTAGGCTTTAAATTTCACTACATATTTGACAGTGTATCTACACAGATACATAACAAATAAAGCGTAATTTGTAGCCAGACGAGCAATGTGCATCGGGAGATACTATCACAAAAATGTGTTCTTTTCATGCTCTTCTTACAGTATTATAACATAAAAAAGCACTTTTACATAAAGTAAAATCTTTAATCTACAAGATAAGCAACTTTTTTGATCCAATTACGACTAAATAATATTAAATATCTATTTTTTTTACCATGCATGCAGTAGACGCGTACACCCTGTCTGCCATTTTGCAATTTACTGACAATTTGTGGCTACCAGAAATAGTCTAGTATTTTTAAACTACTAAAGCACAAAAATATCCACTATTTTAGTTGTTTAGTTTTAAATACTGTGACTTCCGACGGGTGTAATATTTTTTTTGGTTTAACGTATCCGCCAGGATACAATGTCAACTATAGGGTTAAGGCCGCAGACGCGGGTGAAGAATCCAAGTTAGACGTTGTTTCAATTGGTATATTTATAAAAAAATTATTAAAAATATCAGCTATTTCCTTTTCTGACTTTATTTGGGCGTCATTAATTTTAAGCGTCAGGCTGTTGTCACGTGGTTTATATTTGCCAGTCTCACGTTTTATAATATCCCAGGTCGTTTTGATTTTATTGCTAGAATTCATTATTTTTCCTTTAAAATAGTTAGACTTAGCTATAGAACATGACTGTTTAAAAATTTTAGAATATTGTTTAACATGTTCTACAAAACCAGGACTGTGATTAGTTTCTCTTAATTTATACAGTTCATATAGCCTGTTTCTACTTTTATAAATACCTGTCGTAGCCCATTGACAAAACTGTAATTTTTGGGTACACTTAATAGTCTTCGTTTTAAAAGAGTTATTAAATTCCTTAATCAGTAATCCAAAGAAGTTCCCATAAAGTTCATTTGGATCGTCATGTACATATGGCATTAAAGAAACTTTATCATAGCTACTATTTTTAAAATTATCTAGACGTGTTTTTGTAATAGGCCTACATTGTAAAGTGACAGGTGTATCAGCGACGTCCAATTGGTACGCTGCCTGTAGACCGTAATGGTCAGATGTAATGTTTTTAACAACTAATTTGTTTACCGGGTCACATTCTGAAAATATATTATCTATACAAGTTGCTGAATGATCTGTAACCCTAGTAGGTTCTAAAAACTGATTAACTAAACTAAAAGAATTAAACAAGGTTAACAGCCGAGTAGTCAGTGCACTGCTTTCAAGTATGTCAACATTAAAATCACCGCACACAGCTACTGGCTTATTTTTTTGCTTTAACTTTTTTAAAGCATCCTCCATTACCGATTCAAAGGTTTCGAAACTACCTTTAGGGGGTCTGTATACACAAACTATTACTAAGCTTTTCAATTCGACACACGAGAGCTCGACATGGCGTTCTACGGAAAGGTCCACAATATCCTTTCTTTCTATATACTTAATGTCATTTTTAACCAAAATTAAAGAGCCGCCACATGTCGTTGTTTTTCTAGACAATAAACTCGACAATTGAAAATTATTCACATTACATGACACATCACAATGCTTCAGCCAGTGTTCGGTTATACAAATAATATTAATGTTGTTACATTCAACAAGTAACTCTAATTCTAAAACTTTGCCAGACAGGCCCCGAATATTCTGACACAATAAATTAATACATGAGGGCTTGGCTGTTGTCTTACGTCTCAGTTTAAAGCTGAGCAAGAAACATTTACACTAGGTAATACAGTTTTAATGTTAGTGTATTTATTACATTTTTTCTTAGTAGAATTGCTACTAATATCAATGTCAATAGATGTTGGTTTGCCACCTTCATGGGTGTCGTGTAAATTAAAAGCTAACAAATTAGCTATTTTTGTCCTAAACCTATTTGCAAGATATATATTATTGATATGCTATTGCTTTGGGTACGGAACCCTAAAAAAGTTGGTTCTTAAGTAATGAAAGAGTAAGTTGAGAATAATATAGACACACATATATTATTACTAGTGGTCGCCCAGATGTCAAAATTCGACCATAATTAAAAATTATAATTCAAGAAAACCAAATAATTATGAAAATAGAGATCCTTTTAAAAAAAAATTCAACTTGACTACAGACTTTGACAATCAACAAATAGTATAATATGCGTGTGTGAGTGCTGTAGTGTGTGTAATGCTTTTTTTATTAATTTAATTTATATTTTATATAATTATAGTTTTGAAAAATATTAACACTCCGCACTCCTTCTCTATATAAACTAAGTATGCGAAATTTCATACTCCTACGTAAGCGCAGTTTGCGTAAAAAGGGGAACAAAGTTTTTGCTTCACGTAATAATTAATAATTATGTAGATATTTTAAAACCATAATTTATAAAAGAACATTTTTGATGTAAGTGTATACATGGTGTATACGGTGTATACCATAACTATTATACTTCATTACTATGATTTTGGTTTATGTCTACATAACTACAAAATTTTTATGAACCTTCCTTCAAATACAAAAAAAATAAAATAAAACATAAAAAAACGCTAAGCAAAAAATACAAAGTAATAAAGAGTAACATTACAGATAAACCTAGCAGTTATCGCGTGGCGACGTAACCACCTCGATATAAATAATACTCGACCGACAACTGCGGCGTTGCCAAACCGCCGAGCCCTGCGTCACATTCGCTCAACACGCCGCGCGCCGCCATTTTGGCCAGGCATCCAATTCTACAACCAGTCTGTCGCCAAACTCTGCGTTTAACACTATAAACATTTTTACGTTGCGTTTTATACGATTTTACTATACAATAATGGATAATTATGATACTGAAAGGTTTATAGAGGAAATAGAGAACCGTCCTGCTTTATGGGATAGTACATTAGAGGCGTACTGTAATAGAGAAGTCAAGAAACACTGCTGGAATGATATTGTTGATATTTTCGGCGGCAAGGGTTTGACAGCCACGGAACGGAGATATATAGGTGAGTGACATTTACGTTTTAATAAAACTTCAACTGTATTTTCTTTGCAATAAGCAAGGCATTTAAAATTTAATAGTATGTACATATGTACTTATATATACTTACACGTATAGCGCGTAATAATAAGTCGACAAGACCGTGCGTGTACGGCCCCTCCCTCCCTTGCACCTCTCGCGGGCGACGCCGTCGCATCCCCGCTCGCTTGTTAGTCTAGTTGTCACTTTGTCAGTTGATACTCATATTAAGTTGTAAATTGTAATAGATCGTGAAAGAACCATATAGTAGTTTTATTTAAGTTCATATAATTATAATATTGACCTACATTAGAACCAGCTGTTGTGAAAAGATTATTATTCTCATATGTGAAATAGTGTGTAGTCTGTAACTCGTATTAAAAGAACCCTATAACTGGCGTCCCAACGTGCGTCCATTTCTAAGTAAATGGCCTTATTTTCGCGATACGGACTTGTAAATCACTACTAAGAAACTTTTAATCGTTAATGGTGCTGATACGGTTTCGATCTAACAGTGTTCGCGAGTTTTATAAATAATTATTATGAAACTTTTAATCGTTAATGGTGCTGATACGGTTTCGATCTAACAGTGTTCGCGAGTTTTATAAATAATTATTATGAAACTTTTAATCGTTAATGGTGCTGATACGGTTTCGATCTAACAGTGTTCGCGAGTTTTATAAATCACAATTTATGAAACTTAATCGTCAATGGTGCTGGTACGATCTCGATCTAACAGTGTTTCGCGAGTTTCGTGTGCTGCGCAACAGCCGTCAGAGATGTACTCTGCTGCCGGTGAACAGTTTGACGGTTCGGGGCCGTCAACTTCTGCGGGTGATGCGCTTTTCGTCGACGTGCGTTCGTCGACGCCGCCGCTGGCTGGACGCCCGTCGTCCGCCGCGGATTCACACCCGCCGTCGCCGTCGCTGCTCCAGTACGGGCGTGAGATGCCTGGCTTGTCACAGCCGGGGCAGGCTCCGCCCGCCGCCTCAACGCAGTACGGGCGTGAGATGCCTGGCTTGTCACAGCCGGGGCACGCTCCGCCCGCCGCCGCGCCTCAATCGATCGTGATGACGGATCAACAACTGGTATGCTTGTTACAAGCGGTGCGTTCGCAGCCACCTGTACAAGGCGGATCGACAACGTACGCACAGAGTGTTCCACAAACTGTAAGTAGTAATTTATCTCACTGTACGTCGAGGTTTGATGGTAAGGGTGATGTCACAGCATTTATTGACTCAGTGCAAATTTATAAAGACTGTGTTGGTGTGACGGACGATATTGCTCTTCGGGGTCTACCTATGTTATTGGTTGACTTCGCTGCTACATGGTGGCAAGGCGTAAAACATTCGGTCAACAGTTGGCAGAATGCGTTATATTTACTACGTCAAACGTTCGGACCACGATTGCCTCCTCACCGTATATATAGAGAAATTTTTAGTAAGGAACAAGGCGTGGAACGGACGGATGTCTTTGTATGTAGAGTTAGAGCCCTAATCGCTCAGTTAGCGCCGAACACATTGCCTGAGGACCCTGTGCAGCTGGATATGGTGTACGGCCTGCTGCATAGAAGGATACGAGAGAGAGTACCTAGGGCCTCATTTAATTCATTCAATGAGATGCTGAAACACGCTCGAGTAGCAGAAGATCTTCTTGATGAGACTAGTACGTCTGCGAGAAAGTATAACACGCCTGCTTCTGTTTTATCAAATAACAACAGTGGATCGTTACCGCTGCCATCAACATCAGCTGGTTCGTCTTCAGTGACTAACACTAATAAGATGCCTCCCACGACTCAAAACAGTAACAGACCCAGATGCTCGTTCTGTAAAATGTTTGGGCACATCAAAGAGGATTGTAGAAAGCTATTGAACAAAAAGTCGCCTGCAGAAACCGTTAAGAGCGAACCAGTTGCGGCACAATCGGAGCTGCGCCCGTCTATAACCTGCTTCGGATGCGGTGCGCCCGGTGTGATTAGATCCAACTGCGAAGTCTGCAAGGAGAGACGTTCTGTGCCACCAGAGACGGGTTCGGCTTTTCAATCATTAGACAATAACGTGTTGAGTCCGCGAGTGAGACCAATATTTAATATTGAAGTGTACGGTGTTGTGGGTACCGCACTGTTGGACACCGGTGCCAAACAGTGTGTCGCGAGTGAAAGCCTTACAAAACATTTACGTGTTAATGGTCAAAAATTTAATAGTGTTAAAACGGAATTAAAATTCGCGGATGGTACTCGCCGTGTTCAGGTTGTTGAAACGGCATCCATAATTGTAAAGGTGCAGGGTGTGGAAATTAAGACGGTTTTCATAGTTTTACCCGGTGCTACTGAATCGCTGTTAGGCATTAATTTTATACAGGATGCTGGCATGATATTAGATTTTAACAATAATTGTTATTCTATACGAAATTCAGGTTTTCATCAATTGCGCTATGAACGCGATGACCGCTTGGCTGTTAGCTCCGCGGTAGGCCTCCGCGAGGGGGAGGGCGTTTTCTTAGCTCGGGGTGAAAAGGAACGGCTGGCAGTACTCCTGGAAAGCAACAGTGATATCTTCGGTGTAGGGGGAGGACCCACACCATTTGCAGTACACAAGATAGACACCGGAAATGCTGCACCCATTGCTACTCCACCATATAGGGTCACACCTGTAAAGAAAGAATTAATCAGGAAGGAGATTGATAACATGTTAGAGCTTGGTGTCATAGAGGAGGCCGAGTCAGAATGGGCGTCTCCAATCGTTTTGGTACCGAAGAAGAATGGAGAACCTCGTTTCTGTGTAGACTACCGGAAATTAAACTCTGTGACACGAACGGATAAATATCCACTTCCACTAATCGATGACCTTTTAGCCTCGATTAAGCCTAATTGCGTCATGTCTACAATCGACCTGAAGTCTGGATATTGGCACGTAGAAGTAGCCCCAGAAGACAGGCATAAGACTGCGTTTACCTCACCGTTCGGAACTTTTCAATTCCGGCGCATGCCGTTTGGTTTGAAGAATTCGCCGGCAACCTTTCAAAGGTTAATGGATCGGTTTCGTTCTGGTTTGAGAAGCAGACAACCTGGAGATGGTAGTTCGACATCAAGATATCAGGAGATGACAGTCGTAGCATACCTTGATGATATTCTGGTCATTTCAGAAGGATTTGAAGCTCATTTACATGACCTGAAACGGGTATTTGATCGTCTCCGTCAGTTTAACTTAAAAGCCAATAGAGACAAGTGCGTTTTCGCCAGAGAGAAGGTGACTTACTTAGGTCATGTTATAACCACTCAAGGTATTGAACCAGATCCCGAGAAGGTACAAGCAATCATGGACATGAAACCTCCTACGAATTTGAAGGAACTGAGAACCTTTTTACAAACCTGTGCTTGGTTTCGTAAGTTTATCCCGGAGTTCTCTGAAGTCGCACGGCCACTGACTGATCTCACGAAGAAGAACAGGCCTTGGAAATGGGGAGAATTAGAAAATGAAGCTCATGAGATCCTGAAAAGAAAATTATCGTCGGCTCCGATTCTCCGACAACCTGACTTTGCTGAACCATTCATTTTGCGGACCGACGCTAGTGCGTATGCGATTGGCGCGGTACTCATGCAAGGTCAAGACTCGAAATCCGAGAGACCCATAGAGTACGCTAGCAGATTACTTACTTCAGCGGAAAAGAACTATTCTACGACGGAGAGGGAAGCTCTTGCAGTAGTTTGGGCCCTAGACAAGTTCCGAGGATACCTCGAAGGCGCCCGGATTCTTATCGCAACCGATCACCAACCTCTGAAGTGGCTGCTTTCCCTGAAGACTCCAAGTGGTCGCCTGGCGCGATGGGCGCTGAAAATACAAGCTTATGATCTAAATGTAGAATACACACCTGGTAAAGTGAATGTGGTGGCTGACACCTTGAGTCGCCCGGTGCGTCAGCTTGATGAAGAGGAAGCCGCCACCTGCAACGTCTGTCCAATTTCAGTAGACTTACCTCATCGTAGTCCCGAAGATTTACGGACAGCTCAACTCGAAGACCCTGAAACAAAGAAAATACTTACGGGTTTTGAAGACGATGATGCTGCTGCTGCGCGATGGGCAGATCGTGGTTACTATGTATCGCAAGGTGTTTTGTTTCGCTTTGATCCATATGGAGAATCTGAAGAACCACAGTTGGTAGTACCAGAGGCAATGCGGGACGAGATCATGAAGGAGTTCCATGATGCCCCAACCGCTGGCCATTTAGGTGTGGAACGTACCCTAAAGAGGATTAAAGACAGATTCTATTTTACAAATATGAGACAATATGTTACCAATTACCTAAAAACATGTGAATTGTGTCAAAAGTTTAAACCAACCAATTTAAAGCCGGCTGGCCTATTACAGACTCCTGCTCCGCAGCAACGCTTCGAAGTCCTCGCTATGGACTTGTTCGGTCCCTTACCCGAAGGAAGTAAAGGCGAGAAGTGGATTTTCTTGGTCGAAGATACTGCGAGTAGATGGGTAGAGCTGTTCCCATTGGTTGAGGCCAACGCTGAGAACTGTGCCCGAACGCTTATCGAAGAAGTGTTTATGCGCTACGGGTTCCCAAGACGAATTATTTCGGACAATGGTCCACAATTCGTATCCGCAGTAATGCAGAAGGCTATGCACGTCCTAGGAATAAAACAGAACTTATCCCCAGTCTACCACCCGGAATGTAATCCCGCAGAGCGGAAGAACCGGGATATGAAACAGATGTTGTCTATGCTCGTAGACCCGGAGCACCGTCGATGGCCTGAAGTTCTACCGGCGGTGCGCTTCGCACTGAATACGGCGCCTAACCACGGCACCGGACACTCGGCTGCCTACCTTACCTTTGCGCGTGAGTTCCGGTCCCCAGTGGATGTAGTCAACGATCTGCGTACAATTGTTGATCAGGAAAACTACGTGCCTCAAATAACGCCTTACCTCCGGACCTTTGCACACCGCCTTCAGGAAGTGAGATGGCGAGTTGAACGTCAGCAAGAAGTTCGCAAAGAAGCCACTGATAAACACCGCCGTCCTGGCCCTGCGTATAAAGAGGGTGACCTCGTCCTCGTGGAGAGCCATCGCGTTAGTCAAGCAGTAAAGGGGTTCAGTAGTAAATTTGCTCCTAGGCGTGAGGGTCCCTATCGGGTCAGCAAGCAAGTTTCTCCTACCACTTATGAGGTCGTAGATAAGGAGAACACACCGCGCGGTAAATATCATGTCAGCCTTCTGTCACCTTATGTTGGAGATACCGACGTGGTCGTCCACAGTCGTAAAAAGGGTCGACCACGAGTCAAATCGATGGGTCCCAAGCCAGCCTCCATTGTTTCTGCTGGCTTGGAGGGGGAGGATATAGCGCGTAATAATAAGTCGACAAGACCGTGCGTGTACGGCCCCTCCCTCCCTTGCACCTCTCGCGGGCGACGCCGTCGCATCCCCGCTCGCTTGTTAGTCTAGTTGTCACTTTGTCAGTTGATACTCATATTAAGTTGTAAATTGTAATAGATCGTGAAAGAACCATATAGTAGTTTTATTTAAGTTCATATAATTATAATATTGACCTACATTCGAACCAGCTGTTGTGAAAAGATTATTATTCTCATATGTGAAATAGTGTGTAGTCTGTAACTCGTAATAAAAGAACCCTATACACGTAACTTTTTAATTAAACTACATAGGTCAAGTTTGTAAATATGATTTATTATGTACAAAAGATGGAATGGTAAAAATAATTTTGGAAATAGTTAATAATTTAAATGTTGAATTATTCTTTTAAAATACAATAATAAGTCAGTAATAATAATAATAATTAGTTTTAATAGTACACCGAGATAATTGTTTATATAATTATAACTCACGTGTAGGTACCGCTTTGATGGTTCTAACAATTTAACCATCATTGAATCAATGACAATATTTCGTCAAACAACTTCATTACTACATTAATAACCAGTTAATATTTTTAATTGTGAAAATTATTCGTAAACGAAAATCACGAGTCTCGTGACATGGTAAATATCCCGTTTTCGAATAATTTTCGTAATATAACCATGTCAATCTAAAATCTTAGGTATATTTTTAATAGGGTACTTTCCGTAGTGAAAAATAAATTATAAAATTGGCCAGTCTTTAGACAATAGTATTTCGATTTATGAGGTTTTTTGAAAAAGTGGGGGGAGGGGTGTGTGGTGGATTATCCTCTGGTGCCTCTCCCATCCCTAGAAATCTCATGATTATAACGATATCACGGCAAAAAAATTTAAGGTAGGTTTAAGGTTTGCAGTTCTTGTGGGTCTCCCCGCCGTGCCTCGGAGAGCACGTTAAGCCGTCGGTCCCGGTTGTTATCATGTACACCTGATAGCGATCGTTACTCATAGTAGGGAATATATATTTGGGTTGTCTGGAAGAAATGGCTAAATAGCCATAAGTCCGCCCATTGTACTTCACAGTCTGTAAATGATATTTGTAGTTGTGATGTACAATAAAGTATAAATAAATAAATAAATAAGGTAAAAATTATTTAAATAGTTACTGAATACCTAATTTTAATTGTGCGTATTTTAGCTCCGATGCTGCAAGAAGTGCATTCATACTCCGTTCCGTAGCTTTTAAAACACTTACACATTATAATAATACACGTATGTACGTAGAAACTATTTGTAACACTTTTATACATAATATTATTCGTATTTACGTTAAAACTATCTCTTGATTGACAAGAGTAATATACGATATTACGATAGGTACGAAGAACAGATTAATACGAACTGACATATCGATGTAGATGTTTTCGTTCTATCTATCAAACAGGCAAAAGTCTAAGACCATACAGCCTATTCAGTCGGGATTCTTTTCAATACATTTTTTTATATGAAGGCAAAACCTATTTAATCGTAAATCTTTTTAATTTTGAGCTTAGATAAATTAGATTATCTACATAATTTCGTTATAAAAAATAAATAAATAACCCTAACCTATCTAACTCATAGTTTTTATAATTATATTAAATTAAATTAATACTTGTGCATTGTAGGACAAATTAGAACGACATAATATTCTAATAAAATTAGTAAAATTGTGTGTTAGAATATATATACAGAAATCCGAAAAATACCCAGAACCCAATCCGAGCACCCCACTATCCACGTGGTCTTGGTCTGTCTTACCCCTAGAGTGTTCTGTTGAGAGCCCGGAGCGGATAAGGCTGGTCGCCGAAGGCGACCAGCCTCATCCGCTCCCTACGCATTCGTTCATGCGCTTTCGCACAGTGGGAGAGGTCTGTCCTCCTTTCGCGCCGGAGCCGTGTTATACTAATTTCAATGGTGGTAGGTTAAATTTTTTTCGTAACGTACTCGTAATTATGTGGATAAACCGTCTAATTTTGAAGTTAGGTTTTGCCTTCATATAAAAAAATGTATTGAAAAGAATCCCGACTGAATAGGCTGTATGGTCTTAGACTTTTGCCTGTTTGATAGATAGAACGAAAACATCTACATCGATATGTCAGTTCATAACTTCATAAGTTCATATTAATCTGTTCTTCGTATCGTATATTACTCTTGTCAATCAAGAGATAGTTTTAACGTAAATACGAATAATATTATGTATAAAAGTGTTACAAATAGTTTCTACGTACATACGTGTATTATTATAATGTGTAAGTGTTTTAAAAGCTACGGAACGGAGTATGAATGCACTTCTTGCAGCATCGGAGCTAAAATACGCACAATTAAAATTAGGTATTCGGTAACTATTTAAATAATTTTTACCTTAAAATTTTTTGCCTTGATATCGTTACAATCATGAGATTTCTAGGGATGGGAGAGGCACCAGAGGATAATCCACCACACCCCCTCCCCCCACTTTTTCAAAAAACCCCATAAATCGAAATACTATTGTCTAAAGGCTTACCATAAAATTTGTTAAAAATTAAAATTTATATAGAAATACACCTAAATATTTTGATGTGGAATCAAAAAAGCACATTATTGATTTATTATATTGAAATTAAAAGTCGTATATTTTAATCTGTATATCACGTGACCTAAAACACGAGCCGCCATGGTGTGACGTCATACGGGCAATAACAAAGTTCTGTCAGTGCTGTCAACAGCTATCTATATCAATAATATCTATCAATTTTAACTTCAAGGAGTAATAGTTGTGTTCTTTCGTATAATAACTCTTCATATCTTGTTCCAACTGAAATAAAATGCATTCATTACTAATTTGTTGATGGTTGTCATAGTAATTGTAGGTTATGTTACTCTCTTACATACGTCAAACACTTTTGTTATTGCACATATTACGTCACCAAAATGGCTGTAGCGTTTTCGCGGTAATAAAAAAAGGTTTGAAATTTAATTTAATTTTATGGCATGAAAGCGTGTTTATTTTGCTGAAATATATTTTTTTGTGGCTTTTTATTAGAAAATCAACATTTTGAAGTACTTTTTCAAACATAGTGGAATACCCTATTGTATTTAAAAATTTTAATACATAAGTATTTTCGTATTGCCATAAATATTTAAAAGTGATTATATCTGTAAAATACTAAAATAAAAAATATGATTCATATATATTTTTTTAAAATTTAATACTGTACTTAATTTATTTATATGTACACTAGTAATAGTAAGTAGTATAGTAGTAGTAGTAGCAGTAGTAGTATAGTAGTAAGTAAATAAGTAATAAAATTTCGGCCATTAATAAAAGGTTACATTATTCAGAGTTGTTTATAGGCTATAAAATATCGTGTTCTAACTTACTAACCAAAATATTAGCACCGGTAAAACCGCATAAGATGCCGTCCATAATTCAAATACAATTTTATTGTCGCACCAATTTAGTTATCATTCCTACACTTCAATAATATATATTTTTTTTATTATTCTGGGTTGACAAACAAGCGTACGGCTCACCTGGTGGTAAGTGACTACCGTAGGTAGTATAGAGACTATAGACGACTGCGACACAAGAAGCATCGCAAGCGCGTTGCCGACCCTAAACCGATCCTCCCCAGCAGCTACTGGCCACCTTACTCGCCACAGAAATACAACACTACTTGGGAGCAGGGTTATTTAGATGTTTAAGGACTTTGAGCTATTTACCCAGACGGGCTGCTCCAAATTTTGAGCAGGATATTTTTTGCTGTGGCCCACTTAAACGAAAATTATAATATATAATAACAAGTGATCATTTTCAGAAATCACTCTACAAAAGAAATGGAAGGGTATCCGCGGCTGCTTCACCCGGGAGCTCAAGAGACAGGAGAAGCTGAGGGGTGGAGACAGCCCAGGCCCAAGGAAGTCTGAATACTCCTACTTCCAACAACTTCAGTTCTTACGTAATTTCGTCACCACTAGAGATCCAGACGATGGACCGGACTATATATATTATGAAGCTCCAGATTTGATATCAGTCAAGGAAGAAGATACGGAAGATCCTTTAAGAGAAGAAGGTTTTAGAAGGAGTGAGAAGTTCAAAGGTGACGATGATGAAGACAGAATGTTTCTTCTGTCGATGTTGAGTACTTTGAAGAGGATACCGGTTTCGAAGAAGATGAGTACTAAAATTAAATTGATGACTGTACTGGATGAAGCGACAAGGAATTTGGATGAAAGTTAAAGCTTATGTTAATGTTTTATTATAATTTTATAAGATGTTACTTTTATTAAATTGTTATAAGACAAATATTCTGGTTTAGTGGTGTCTATCGTCAATCGTGGGTTCGATTGTATCTCAGTGCAGATGTTCTTCTTAACGTGTCTTGGAAAATTGGGAATACGAAAGCTGTCAGCCCCGACTGTCATCATGGGAATTACAGAGCCATGGTTACTTAGAAAAGGGGAGCAGCATATTAAATTAAGTTTTAACCGATCTCACGATTCGTGGAGAAGAGTCATTGGACGAGCAATGCGGCATTCAAAAGTTGATTCAGATCAGTTTAGTTTATTAAATTACAAAATACTTGTACATACTTTTTTAAATACCATTTGTTGTACTATGATTTCTTAATATGTATCACGGAGCTATTAATATTATATAATAATTGTTTAACGACACACAAATTTGTCACCTTTTTTTATTTAAAGTTTTGTTATTTATGATATACTATCTGTGGTATTTTTATCACGTAAAAGATTATTGTTATCTTAAGTGATTGTAGGGCAAGACAGAAACTTTGATATGTAACTCTTAAGTCTTAACTATTCAATTCTAAAATTCCCAATTCTGATTTCCAAATATTTTTGTCCTATAATACAATTACTCGGTAATAAGAGTCTCGAAGAAGGAGAAAGAGGCCCATGTCCAGGAGCAGGATTTTATAGTCTGAAGCGTAAGAGACTTTATTTGTCCACTCATCAGCCTATACTAACGCATTACCTTAACAACGAATCCAAAAGTTTCCAACCTTAATTTCCTCGATTTTATTAGCTTTAAAAGTGAAACATACGAAATTCCGTGTAGTTTCAGTTCTCTGCCGCAATGCGAACTCCTTGTTTGATTAAAGTTTGCTTGTATTTGTTCCCAATTCTCTGTTGCTGTAACCAACTACATACATCAAATATGCAACGGTCAGTGTCGTGCAACCAAAAATATGTTAGTGGGTTTTAAAGCTTCTGTACTTTTAAAACATTGGGAATAACTAATTTAGTATGTATTGTAAATTACTCTATTATATTTTAAGGAGTCCACATCTAAATACTTACGTATATAAATAATGAGTTCCTTTTTCTCATGGTCACGCCTTTATTCGAAAGCGACCTTATCGATTTCAGTCAAGTTTTTTGATATTATGCTCTCTTGAAATTTAGAATTTGCAATTTGCCATACCAATTTAACAGTTACGCACAACCAAAAGTAACTGTTTAATAAACCTTAGCCGTAGGTACTTTTGATTCCTCATTACACATTAATTTATTATAATTATTAAATAAGAAGATACTATTTTATTCGATTGATTTTTGTGATTTTCTTGAAAATATAATATTGTAATACAAAATTATAAGAAAAAAATCAAGTATGAAGCATGATATTGAGTATGCGACTCAATTCAGATGTCAGGTTCATGTCATGCAATTATTTCCATCAGATATTCCTGACCATCCAATTGTACTCCTTATTTCGATCCTACTAAGATACCATCATCAACTATATTTATCAAAACATAATTTATCAAAGTTCCATTGAGGAAACTGCAGTATCTACGCGGGTCAAGATCCCGTTTCATACGAATATGACTCTTATTGTCACGGTCATAAGAACTATGTGGCAAAAGTTTGTTCAGTGAATGTTGGCCGAAGATATACGTAATACGAGTGATATCATCCGCGTATGAAACATCGATTTCTGAAGACGTATCGAATGTGCTTGTACAGTCATGTTAATACTACGTTTTCCTCTAGTTAAGGTAAAAATGTATAGATATTATAATGTAAGAGAAACAAATTTTTGTACGATGTTCTATATTCTAAAGAACGTTGAGGTAATACTATTTACTAAACTGTGGTTGAGGTCTAAATTATAACGTTCTCACTTACAAAATTGATGTTTCTTCATTACACATACTATATTATAATATATATTAATATGTTAGTGGAACTGTCTTATCCTTTAGTCGCCTCTTACGACACCCACGGGAAGAGAGAGGGTGTCTAATTGTCTATATTCTTTACTGCCGTAACCACACAGCATATTTACTATAATTACATTTTAATAAAATAAATAATCTCGTACATTCACAAAACTTATACCAAAGAAAAAATATAAAAATGAAATTTAAATAAAAATTTTCTTCGCAACAAAATCGACTTACTATGAACACGATCCCAAAAGGCGTTCCGGCACAGATTTATGACGTTCGGAGGCTCCCGGGAGGTTTATTGTTACTCAGTTCAATACTCACTTTAACGTTTGATATTTATGATAAACTGTGACCACGTCTTTGTACGAGTCGATCTTTAAAATAGAAATATAACTGAAAAATTAAACTTCTAAAGTTGAATTAATTAAAACCTTACTTCCCGTCTACAATGGAAGAGAGTTAGTTTAACTGAGGTAGGGCACAGCAGGAAATATTCTGCTCAAAAACTGGAAAATAACTCGACCTTACAGAAGATAACAGCTGAATAATACTGCTTTTAAGCAGTTTTCTGTTCCTGTGGTAAGTAAGGTGACCAGAAATCTTGAGGGGTATTGAGGGTAGACTCGGCAACGGGCTTGTGATGCTTGATCTATGTATATGAGCTACGGTAATCACTTACCATCAGGTGAGCCGTACGCTTGTTTGTTGACCTAGTTATATAAACAAAAGAGTTGAGATATATTATGCGTACCTTTTAACCGACTTCAAAAAATTGAGAATTGAGAACCTCCTAGTTCTCAATTTCACTGTATTTTTTTATGTATGGTACCTCATAACTTTATACTGAGTGGACCTATTACAATAATTCTTTTTTTAAGTCAAAAGCTGGTGTGTGACACGTGGTCCCGTTTAAATTTGATCGAGATCTGACATTTTTGCATCTACCTATGCTGTATGGTCAAGGTTAATTGAAGTCCGTTTTTTTTTCGTTAACAAGCAAACACAAATAGGTATACTTAAGAAAAAATATATTTATCTAATGAGGTTGCTTAAACACTGTCACTGGACAGTCAACAGGATATAAACACGTCATTATATATATTTATTATACTTTAGTTGATTATTTTCTTTGTAGTTATAATAAATAAATATACGGGTGGAAATGTGTTTACAAATGGATTTCACGTTGAATTTCTTAAGTCTATGGTAAGACCAAATCCATCGCTGGTCTTCTGTGAGCCAGATAAAAATATCAAAAGGTGATCACGATTGGGATCCGCCGATTACACAATTTATTATCATCAGTATTTTTTATTGATACTTCCAAATGTGTTATTGTATACGAAAATGTATCAAAACTAGTTCAGATCTATTTCTCCTATATATTAATTTACTTGATTTACTGATAGGTCAACTATTCTAGCCTATAAATATACATTAACCAAAAGGCCGCATGTTCCAAAACAATATTCCGTGCAATTCAAAATAAGTTTAAACATTACATTGAACAGTTACATTAATTTTAATTTACATAACAAACTTTAAACTAACTATCCAAATCTGATCTGTACCCTTGTATAATTATGTTTCCCTGGTAACTAAATTTAACAACTATTTAGTACGTTTATACGTTACTAGCCGACCCGTGCCCACTTCGTTGGGCGTTAATTATCTTTTTCTTTGTGATGCATTACCTATGTTGTGTAGTTCTTAGTATTTACTAAGTTCTATTAGGTTCATTGTTTATAGCAAGTATTGGACGTATACACTCGTAATAATATCGTGTATTTATTATTTTAAATTACAGAACCAAATAACATACTATAAAGAACAAATTTTAAACCACTTAAATAAATAATATGTTGCTCCAACGCCATCTATCAAAAAGCGTAAAAACTTCGTCATCGATAGATTCAAATAGACAGTAAATAAAATAGAGTATTAAATAGTTAAATCTAACAGCGATAGATGGCGTTCGTTTCTTTGTCATTTTCATAATATATTTTAATATTTTTCTTTTTTACTGATTTTTTTTGTACAATTACAATAAAATATAGCCTATGTCACTCCTGAATAGTGTAGCCTCTCACTATTTTCAGCAAATCATATAAATATAAATGTTTTAAAATCACCAATTAATTTCTAAGGCAAATAATAATGCTTGATTAGATTGAATTGTTGACACGGCACGTCAGAGGACGCAGGTTCAAATCCTGGTGATTTAAAATCTTTATATATTTTTATCTTTTTCCTTTTATCTTGTCACTCCTGAATAGTGTAGCTTTCTGTTAGTGAAAGAATTTTCGTGATCGGATCAGTATTTGCGAAGATTACCCCGTATATACAAAGTTATAAACTTTACCTCTTTATAATATTAGTATAGATAATGAATCTCACATTATCTGCGCTTACATAAATAATGGTCGAGAGGAACGTTGTTAAGGTACCGAGTGTCCTTTATTATTTTCGTGTTGCGCCTAATTGCTTGCTGGCCCCTATTAATCAACAGAGTACATTGTCGGCCCAAGGCATCGGACTTCGCGATGAATTAGATAATGCTGTAGGCTACCTCTTACTGTTCGGTAAGGGGCTCTTACTATATCAAAGACTAGCTTCTGCGCGCGACTTCGTCGGCGTTGACTCCGCTCCTATTCGTTGTCTTAGCGTGACGATACATAGCCTATAGCCTTCCTCGATAAATGGGCTATCTAACAGTGAAATAATTTTTCAAATCGGCCCAGTAGTTCCAGAGATTACCGCGTTCAAACAAACAAACAAACAAACAAACAAACAACCAAACAAACAAACTCTTTAGCTTTATTTATTTATCTAAGATATTATGCATTTGAAAACCAGTATCAGAAATGATCTGTGATATGTCATGTGACTCTCTAAATAAAACTTTAATATTTCTGAAAGATCAACTCAATAATAAATAATTGAACAACCATTTTGCAATATATACTCGTACCTACTATGAGCTCGCTAACGTAGGTGGTTTACAGTACATACCTAGAGTACCTATACTTAAAAAATTCGATTTAAAGTCTGTTTGATCGGTAATGTCTTAAGCCGTAAAATAGTATACTACGACTAGTAAAAGTGGGAAAAATAATAATAAACGTCGAAGTCATCTGCTTATAAAATGAACCGTATTTTTCAGAACGATTTCGAACGAGCACAATAACGTCATTAGCCGGTTAATAACTCGCATACCAATCGAAGCAGACCCGATAGTAATAGAATTTAATTTCACACAAAAAAAAAATAGAAAATTCTGAAATTTTTAGGCATTTGACCGTAAGTTGTGAGAATTCGCATCATTGCAGTCATCAACTGGGTTTTGAGCTAGAGGTCACAAGGTCATACAGCTATTTGTAGGTATATTTTTTTGTATTATATTCGTGTCTAGACCCTTGATTTATTATTTTCTTTTTAACACGCTTTTAATTTTTATTAGTTTGACCTATATGTATGTATGTAACGGAATCTTTGAACTTCATTTTCACCTACTTCTAGGAGTCTGATTTTTTTTGAAATTTGCACATTTTCTGAATTTTTATTTATTTATTTATTTTACTCTTTTTGCACACGAATACACAAAAGAACAATACATAGAATTTATAACAATCAACTTGCATCAGTTGCAACAGGCGGCCTTATCGCTAATACAGCGATCTCTTCCAGGCAACCTTTTTTTGTGTCAAGACTTTTTAGAGAATTGTCAAGAATTTTTAGTGTCAAGACTCAAGACGACAATTTTTAGTTCGATTGCTATGAAAGCGTGTTTTTTTTATAGTTTTTTTAAACTATAATTTTTTATTAACCTTACAGTCGCCCGTTAAGTAAAAGACGCTTATGTACAGATTTATTAATGGAAGCGTCAATCAAAAGTACGATTTAAGGATATAGTTATGAGAAGTAAATGTCGTTTATTGATATGGAAATTAGGTTAATAAAGCGTGCCTAATACACTTCTGCTGGAAACAAAGAGTACGAGTGCTACAAGCTCAGATACCCACTTTACGCTTTGCTTTACTATTTTATTAGGTATATCTATCCTCAAATACTGTTAATGTAATATTTATCACCGAGGTTAAGAGTCAAGACAAAGGAGAGAGTAAGGCGAGTGGATAGACCACGTGAAACTTAAGCGAAAGGTCGTAAGTTCATATCCGGACCAGCGCCGCTGAATTTATAATTTGCTTTGTTTAAAATATCTTTGTCTTCTGACAAATTATGAAAGCTTATGGTTAGAAATTTATTTACAAGATTAGTCTTTTAAATTCATTTCTTTTCCAATCTTTTTTATTAATAGATGAAAAATTTATTAATAAAAGTTTTGTTATGAGTGTTTTTTTAGTAATGGACTTGGAGATTACTTAGGTACACGATTCCAGGAGCGTTAGCGAATGATTTTCCTTTCATGATACCATAATAGATACCTGAACTTATCATTACTCTCAGGTATCCATGATAACAACCGGGATTGACATCTGTAGGATCTGCCGTAGTCACGGTGAGAAGAATCACAAGGATATAAACCTAAGCCAGAAATTTTTTTTTGTGTAACTTTGCATCTAACTACTTCGAGAAAGAATTGAAACCGCGATCCTTGGCTTTAAGGCAACTTCTTCATACTACATCAGAATCCTTGTCATACCTATCACAATTCATGTTTCACAATTTACTACCAAAGATTTCCTATATTTCTCAAAACTTGTAGATATTTGTCGAGTATTTAGTGAAGTTCTAATGTCAGTCCCTCTGATCGATACACTTGAACCGCGTTTATTTCACCCGTGTGTATGAGTGTGTGTTTGCGCTTCAAATATTTACCCACCACGAGAATCAGTCCTGCTGTCTTTTGAGCCACTAAACCCGCGATGTTATAACCTTTATAAATTAAATAAATAACAATATTTGTGTGTGTTTGTTTTCTTGTATTCTAATGTAAACTTCAATTAACAGATTATAACATTGAAATGTTCCAAAAATGAAAACAAAGCGGACAATTAATTAAATTTAAGCAAAATAAATATTCGAAGACAAATAAACATACGTTTCACTTGCCACTCATGCTATTAATATTAGCATATTATTTCATGTATGCAAGTCGACACTGCTAAGGTTTTCTTGAGCTAAATATTCTTTACGCCAACAGAAATGCCGCAGTGGAGCAGGTTGTAGTAAATTAGACCACACGACTTAAGTAAAACTTCTTTAGCTCCATCTAACTTATATATCCCTCTTAACTTCCGTTCGCCTCGCCTGATCACACTTTTTATAACACTCTCATCACGCATTCGCCAGGTTACTCACCAAGTCAAGCAAAAAAAATCAAATATTCTTCATATTCATACATATATATGAGACAAGAGCTTTTTACAAGCTCTTACGATTTACTCTTAGCTACGTAAGCAACAATAAGATTATTTATTGTATTCGATTTAAAATAACCAGTCTAATCTTAAGCACAGCAGAAAATGTCCGTTAATTACGAACGGGCATTTTCTGCTTTGAACTACTCAAAAACCGTTGGTTTTATTGCCGCATTGCAAATGACTCAAACTTATACGTTACCGAGGGCGCGTAAGTTATCAATTAATAGCTATTGAGTTACGTGAAATGATTTGTTATGTACTTGTATTTACTTGGTAATATTGCACATATACGTCGTGTCGATTAACTTGACATCTGCAGTTACGCTCACGATTAGTAAATTAGATATTCAATTATTGCGCCCGAGTTTCAAGTCATATCATCATGGTATTTCGTAATTTCGTATTGTAAAAATTAACACGATTTTTTTTTGTTGTTGAATTGGTCTGGGACATTAGGCTTTAGGCATTAGACTTTCGGTCAAACTAAATAATTCAAAAATGCACACAGTTACTTTTAATCATAAAAAAAGAATATTACGTATAATGTCTTTAAACACTTAAATGTAAATATTTTTGATCGCTTGACTTAACTATTATATTCGAAAACCCCACTGAAGATCATCAAGTTTTACGCAAAGTGTAAAGAGTTGCAGAGTCAAATGGCAATCGACTTGCCACTAAAGCTATTACCTTGGGTTTGGAAGGATTATTTATTTGCTACACTTTAGGCTGGTTAATAATTACAATTACTAATGACTAAGGTTTGCAATATTGTCTGTTGCTAAAAACTTAACTATACCAGAACTAAGGAAGGAAAAATAACTAAAGGCAAACTCTTTAACGATACTAACTGTTCAGAATTTAATAAGAAAATATCTTAAGTCAAACTTAACGATGCCAAGTACTTCCAAGATAATCCGTTCCAAGATAATAATAATTATAGCATGAAATACCACAAATATTGCGAGTATAATAAGCTCGTCGAAGTAAAGGTCCTATGGGTGTTATTTATTCCAACGTTAACTGAAGTCTGAATGGATATTTAAGTAATTAAAGCGCAGGCGGAGAGATATGCCTTGATGACTCCCCGCTGAAATGTGTTCGAAGTATACGAGTACCTATACCTTCAATTGTATCAAATTATAAAAGACTAGCGGACCCGTGCCCACTTCGTTGGGCGTTAATTATATCATAATAATATCGTGTCTTTATTATTTTAAATTACAGAACCAAATAACATACCTACTTTAAAGAACAAATTTACTTAAATACTTACTTAAAATAATATGTTGCTCTAACGCCATCTAGCATAAAAATCGAGAAAACGTCGTCGATAGACTAAAATAAGACTAAATAACGTCGATAGAATCTAGATGGCGTTACCATTTTTATATTATATTTTTATCTTTTTCTTATTTACTGAATTTTTTGTTCAATTACAATAAAATATAGCCTATGTCACTCCTGAATAGTGTAGCTTTCTGTTAGTGAAAGAATTTTCATGATCAGATCAGTATTTGCGATGATTACCCCGTATATACAAACAAAGTTATAAACTTTACCTCTTTATAATATTAGTATAGACTATAGATTGTGGTGACATAAGAACTAGCTGTTCCTGGCGGTTTTGTCCGCAAAGTTTCTGATTCCTTAGAATGTTGAGATAATAGGTAGCCTATGTACTGTTCTGGATCTTTATCTACCTTACGTACCAAATTTCATTAAAAATCAGTCTGTTTTTTAGCAGTGTTATGTTCCATGTAAATTGACCAGAGCTCCTGGGGAGAGTTGCGGATAGGGTCGGCAACGCGCTTGCGTTACTTCTGGTGTTACAGGCGTCTATAAGCTACGGTAATTGCTTACCATCAGGTGAGCCGTACGCTTGTTTGCCGACCTAGTTATATTTAAAAAAAAAATGCGTGCGTACAAAGTACACAATCATGTCAGAAGTGAAAGTTCTTTATCAAACTAATTCAAAAAATTACAAAAAAAAACGAATTTAAACAAAAAATAAAATGCCAACATCACGGGGTGTCACCCATCCAAGTACTGACCGCGTGACGCGTTGCCGCGTTAGCGGTCGCTCAAATTTTACCACCCATGTGCCTAAAGAAGTTTCACTTCAAAAAGTTGGATCACGAAATATTTTTCCGATTGATAGTCATATCAGACCCAGAATACTAAAATATTTTAGAACTTTAATTATCGTCCATATTGAATATGAAAAGTGATTTAGAAAGTCTTTCATTCTGTCTTGTCTGTATCTTGTTATATGTCTTAATTTTCTTCGATCTTTGCTTCAGGATTATGTTTGCTACAAAACCACAGTTCCAATGTTGATGACTTTTGAACTATGAACGGGAATACTTTACGCACAGCCCTATTCAAAATATTCTTCATATAGTTAAACCGCAGGCAGTTCATCTTCCTTCCAATTTTCTATTTGATTGGTCTGTGGTTACTCACAATACAATATCTTGTTCTACTATTTATGTTCAAATAACTGCTTAAGGAATATTTTATTTATTTACTGGTAATTCAGTAGAAGCCTATTTAGACTTGGCAATCAATCCAACTTTTTTAGAGTCTATTCTTCCAAAGAACTGGTATTTTTTTAATTATCTAACTAAGCAACATCCGCAGACTCTAAATGGCTTGATAGTATTTTCAACCTTATTATTTAAACATGAAAAGGGTCATTATCATTGAGTAATATTAGTTCTAAGTGGAGTTTATGAAATTCCATATGTGTACGTATGTATTTAAAAATGTTTGCTCCAATGTTTTGCTTTATTTCTTGTTGTACATAAATATTATTTCCAATTATGGACTCTAGTTGTAAAGAAGGCGGCGACCGGCCCGTCAGACGCAAATACGGGTGCGTGGGTGTTATGCTAACCTTTGGGTTTAAACAATGTACTTGTATTGTTTGAGTAAAATACCACATAGCATTTTGGAATTTCAAATAGGCCATTTGTTTCAACTGACAAGGAAACAAATAATATTTTTATATATATGCTAACATGACCCAAATAATATTTACTTGTGTTAATCGTAAAAAATTCAAACCATCAAATATTGGATTGAGCAGAACTCATCCGATAAAATTAATACTTTCCTATGGTAGTAACAGAAAATAAACCTGCATATTTTCGTAAAAAAATTGCAACGGTAAAATTACAATGGCAGTTAGTAAAATGTGTCTCAATTGTGGCGCATTTTATTACCAATTTCGCAAAGTGTTATTCTTTTAGAACTCGAAATTTTCCACTGTGTACAAGATGTGTCATTCTGACGTTTATTACTAAATTTCCTAAAGTTTTTCACATTTCCGACCGCACTGAATATTTTACATTTCCCCTTTGTTTACGCTGTCGACAGTTCTGTACCGAAACGGCTATTTCCTGTTACGAAATACCTACTTCCAAACTTTGTAATACAATATTAAATTAGTTAGAATGACAAAGACGCCATTGCGTCCAATTTTTGTTCATAAAACGACAGTTTTGTATTTAATTTATTTGACTGTACATTTATTATTCAGTTTACTTAAAAAGACTTATTATTCCTTGTGATTTTGTATTAAGATTTATTTATCGAAGAAATTGTCGCTCAGGTTAATAAGACTATTACGATGAATTTACATATGAACACTTCATAAATCTTAAGATCACCCTCGGGTCCATCCCACGCTGTAATCCTGTTCCCAATTAACCCAAATTCAGATGTTATTTTAAGTATACTACAGTTTATAATCCTTTGACGTGTTAGGAAAGTAAACTCGCAGAAGTGGTCTTTAAAAACAATTGTATCATTGCGGTTGGGAAAGTGAAACATCACTTAAATCCATTCCTAATTTTATTGCAATAGGAACTATAATTGTCTGTGCGTTTGGGTTCTTGGTTGTAACTAGTAAGTTTGTTTGTGTGTATGAGTGAAATAGTCAGTGTAGCGAGTGGAGTGCAGTGTAAATTTGCGGTGGTCGTTGTGTGGCGCTCGTTTATGGTGTGCTCTCGTGCTCTATATACGGCTTTTGTGATTTATATCATTGCTTGTCATTGCTTAGCCGCCTTCTCGCCTCTTTTCTGTTTGTTCTTTTCTGTGCGATTGTACGTTAATGCTAATGGAACCTTCGTATGTTGTTAATTAGGTTTTATTTCTCCATATATTAAGTGATCTTTTTTGGTTTAGAACATGCGAATGTAATCTCTTTGAACAATTTAAGTTTAATTTATAGACATTGAATTTTATGGACGTGCAATCATTTAATTAAGATTTAAGCAAAAAAACCGGTCAAGTGCGAGTCGGACTCGCGCACCGAGGGTTCCGTACAAACCTGCAGGTATATAAGTAAAAGTTATGGTATTTTGCTGCTAAATGAAATCCATAACATTACAATATGGAAAGTTGGAGGAGCATAAATTTAAGACAAAGGTATCTTTATCTTTTCATTAATCCTTTAATTTATATAAAATAAAATAAATAAATAAAATAAAAATCGCCTTTATTTCTATTACTATTACAATTTCAATTAATACTAGCGTAAGTATTCTTAGTTTAAACATATGTATGTATATTAACCTATGTATATATTTATTCTATACTCGTATAATTAACTCGTCTACATGTTTATAACATCACTTAATTAATATTGGTAATAGTTATAGTCGCCTCTGCGGCGTAGGCCTCTCCTAAACATTTCCATGTATCCCTATTCCCTTTCCCGTGCTTTCTGTATACACAGCGGTCCACATAATTATCTGGTTGAAGATATCTCTCCACCTTTTAATTGGTCTCCCTTTTTTCCTTGACCTGTCTCTTGGTAGGAAAGTTCTTTTATCGAAGTTATTTATTTACAAATTTTTTAGTCACTATTTAGAAATCTGGTTCAAAAATACTTTATTACTATTAAGTATTAAATTTGAACCATATTATATATAGTAGATATTTATTTATTATTTATTTATTTATTTAAATAGCCCCACAGATGATGTAACATTTATTTTGTAATTTAATTCGAGCCTTTTTGACCTTTGTACCTGTTTTCAAGTTTGTATAAAACATGTTCTCCTAAATTTATTTTTATTATTGTCTGCTATTGTTTAAACATATATATTTTTTAATGTCTAGAATTCTCATTACAGTGTTAATATTACTTGATTTCATTAATCATTTCAATACTGTTGATTTTGACTTACTACTAGCTATACTTGGTTCTCTTAACATATCTCCTAAGGTCTCTGCTAAGGGGTCTGACTGGTTTCATAGTTACTTGCATGGTCGCCGGCTACGAATACATATTGAAGAACTTTCTTCATTCTGGTCTAGAATCAACGCTGGCGTTAAAGATAAATATATAATATGTACCTCTTCGCTTAAATGATAGCCTAACTTTGAAGATACCTTCACATTCGACTTCCTTTTATTCTAAATCTTTCACTATTGAAGCTTATCGTCTTTGGAACTTATTGCCACTGTCTAACGCGCTCAATCTTTAATGACATTTGAAAAACTTGTTAAGGAAAAGTACTTATCATATTAGATAAGTTCGCCCTTGCCAACATTTATTACAAATATGATGTATTTTATCTGTATTTTTAAAGTGCAATAAAGAATATATATATTAAATTATGTTAAGCAACTTTATTTTATTATTTATTATTTTTCATGAAGTTACGTTATGTTGTTATGTCTTAATCTATCAATTTGCTTATAGTGTATATACGTATGTATGTATGTATTTATATATTTGTGTATACATATGAGTAAACTTATATGTACATAATTATGTGTCATTAAATATAGCATCTATTGTTATATAGTTATTTATTTATATCTGATTTTTATTTTATATTGTTCCTTTTTTTACAAAATTTTGCGCCCTTCCCCTAGTTTATATGCAAGTCCTCTGCCCAAAGGTTGCCTGGAAGAGATTGCTGTGTTAGCGATAAGGCCGCCTGTTGCAATTGATGCAAGTTTATTGTTATAAATTCTTTTGTGTATTGGTGTGCAAAAAGAGTTAGTAAATAAATATTACTTTGCAAAGTTTTATAATTGAAAAACAAAGCAGAAATAAACAACATTACACATACTATTTCTGTGGTTGCGATGTAACTATACATTTAAGGTTTTCGTAATTTTTCCTGTATCTGTGCTATAAGACGTTGCTTCATACCTGAAGATTTTAGGTCGACGGGAAGTATTCTTTAGATTTTTATTCCCTTGTCAGTTGTTTGCTAGTTTCAATATATGCGGTTTAAATTGCTGTTTCTTTTGATATCGTGGACACAGAAGTTTGATTTTGTTACAGCTTAAAGTTATTATAGACGTGAGTATTTGATATGAATTTTAACTGAGGTAGGGCACAGCAGGAAATTTCCTGCTCAAAATATGGAGCAGCCCGACTGGGGTAGTACCTCGACCTTACAGAAGACCACAGCTAAATAATACTGTTTTCAAGCAGTATTGTGTTCCTGTTGGTGAGTAAGGTGACCAGAGTTCCTGGGGGGATTGGGGATAGGGTCGGCAACACGCTTGCGACGCTTCTGGTGTTGCAGGCGTCTATAGGCTACGGTGGTCACTTACCATCAGGTGAGCCGTACGCTTGTTTGTCGACTTACTAACATAAAAAAAAAAAAAAAAAAAAAATTTCAATTTAATACTTTTACGCGTTCAAGAGAAAAGTGGTATTAAGTGTAAAATTATTAAAATATTTTTTTTTATATGTAGTAACTAAAAATTTACACTTTTCGCAATTTTTCCTGTATCTGTGCTATAAAACGTTGCTTTGTACCAAATTTCAAGATTCTGACTTCACGGGAAGTACCCTGTAGGTTTTGATTCCTTTGCGACTATTTTCGATTAAAATATGCGGCTTAAATTGTTTTTTCTTTTGATATCGTTGACATAGAAGTTTGATTTTGTTACAGCTTAAAGGTATTATAGACCTGAGTATTTGATATGAATTTTAATTTAATACTTTTACGCGTTCATGAGAAAAGTGGTATTAAGTGTAAAATTATTAAAATATTTTTTTTATATGTAGTAACTAAAAATTTACACTTTTCGCAATTTTTCCTGTATCTGTGCTATAAGACGTTGCTTCGTACAAAATTTCAAGATGCTTAGTTCACGGGAAGTAACCTGTAGGTTTTGATTCCCTTGAGAGTGTCGAAAATTTGCAGCATAAACGGCTGTATCTTTTGATTGCCTTGGCTTAGAAGTTTCATTTTTTCACAGCTTTAAGAGGCAGCAGATCTGAGTATTTAATATAAATTTTACCTTGATGCCTCCACGCGTTTCTGAGAAAAAGGGTCTTGACAGACAGACGGACAACAAAGTGATCCTATAAGGGTTCCGTTTTTACCTTTTGAGGTACGGAACCCTAAAAAAGAGTTGGTTTTGAATATGAGACTTTTAGTGCAGTATTTACTTATTCATTTCATGACTTACAAATGTTAAACCTTTTATATTTGAACAAATATCTGATCGTAGTCTATTGGTATATTGCGTGAGTTCTGAACCTAAAACAGCGTTTCGAGTGTCATAATTAAGAACAATTTGTGTCAAAACAGTAACCATTAGGCCACCGCCAGCGAACTGATCGCCAGCGAAACAATAAACTTATGTTAGCTCTGCTAACGCTAATGTACTAGACTGTTAACAGTCATATCCAATAACTGGGCAGTTCGGTTCGAGTCACATGCGAATGGTAATTTGACATCAAATAACTTTACTTAATAATTTTTTAGTTTTATATTTACTTCTTTGATCAATTTCTTATCAATTATTCGTTTATTTGTTCGATGAGTATTGTTCAATAAAATTATTTTATTTCTAAAAGTGTTGATCATTGTGGTGTCAAGCTTTTATTTTTGCTGAATCATCCCTCGGCCGATAACAGATAAACAAATGAACTAATTAACTGTATTATTTTATGTATTGTATTTATTGCACACAAATTCTCACCCGCAATTACAAATTTTAAGAAATCTTCAATTTTATCAAGATTTAGACCAAATTTGAGCCTAAAGTCGCAATTTTTTTTTGTTTGTTTTAGAATGTTTAATAATATCTGATCCTGTAACCTTCATCTCTTCTCCCTTAAGGCCTGGGCCGTATTGGCACAAACACTAACATCGCATTACGGAAGTACCATAAACCCTGTTAACAACTGGTATCGCGTGTAAGCGCCCGTTCGATTCGTGCCCAAATAAATTGACACATTACGCTCGCTGCGGACCTAGGCTTAGCGGACACTAGAATATACTACTGAACAGAATCCCTTTTAATGTTTAAATAGTAGAGATTTGAATAGTAATTTTACAGTGTAGGAATACACATAATATGTGGCTTAAAATTTGTCGAAGTCTAGTGTGTATACATAAAAAAAATTACTACCGAATTGAGAACCTCTTCCTTTTTTGGAAGTCGGCTAAAAACAAAAGAAGAGAGGAGAGAGAAATAAAGAGAGCAAAAAAAGCTGAAAGAAATTTTTTTATAATTTTTTTTCTAGTATCATGACTGTAAATGGATGGTGCTGCGAAAATGGTGACCCTAGACGTACCATTTTAAAGTTTGCTATAGCCTAAATACCGTGTACAAATTGACTTATGATTCCATAAATAATTTTAATGAAATTGTAACGAGATTATATATTCTCATACTAGCGACCTCTGTAGGTCCATATTTTTTACACGATAAGCAATCACCAACATATATACGAAAAACACGCTGCATCTTATGGTATAAGCATTATTGCGATCGGTTCAGTAGTAGACCGGGATCCCTAGTAAATTTTTTTCACTTGATTGCTATCAAGCTAATTTTCCGGGAGTAGCTTCATTTTGATGAGACGAACAAAAATTTCCTCTACGAAAACTCTCGATTGTGGTTGGTAGGCAATAGGGGTAGCAGGGCATAGAGCAGCAGTGAGCGTAGGACCGGGATAACGTATCACGCAATTTGTAGGACAATATTAGGTACTATTAAATTATATAAATATTAACTAACTAAAAAAAAAATCAGCTGGTTAGTAATAATTTTGATGACCTTAATAGGTCATCAAATAGATAGGTAATAAGCAATGCCGACCTCGACGAGTGTAGGTATAGGCTAGTACGTCATAATCTATTTAGTATAATAATTGTCTCACTCATGCTTACAAACACTATAAATAACAGAACGCGGATATAACGAATACAATTTTATTCTCTACGATGGCGTCGTTATGAAATATTAACAGCGCTTCAATCGAGCGCGAGTGACACCACAATTGCCGCGGTGGGACTCGGCGAGTGCAGCGTTTCTTTTGTTTGTAAATCGATGAATTATAGAAAATGCCCGTACTATCATAACGTACGTGAAACGAGCTCGTCGTGAATGTTCGGTTGTATATTGGAGTATCATTTTTGTAAATATTTATATTATAGCAAACGAATCATTTCACGTAAAATATTGTAGTACGAGGAAACACAAATTATTGTTATCATAGTGCGTTAAAATTTTATAAATAGCTACTTAAACGAGTGGAAAATTGTCAATAATGTAAAGGGAAGAAGGATTAGAGCCCCACCACCACGCTGCTCCACTACGGGTTGGCCGATATATGTATAATTGTATATGCTTAATGCTTATACATCACACACATCATCTTCACTTCAGCCTATCGCAGTCCACTGCTGGACATAGGCTTCCCCAAGTTCGCGCCTAACATGTCTCGCTGGTTGTCTTCCTGGTTTTCCGCAATCCTCATACAGCCACCACCGGCAATCTTACGTAGGTATATCGTGTCGGAGGGCGTCCCACACTGTGTTTGCCTATACTATAGTCCGTTCAACAAGACGAGAGAAAATTTGTAAACAAAGCGCATCATTTTTTCACAGTGACGACGGAACAAACAAAATATAGTCAATCTCCTTCTATCTTGTTTCTTTGCTATCTGCTGCACGTCTCTCGGCAAGTTCGAACGTCAAATCTGTCAAGATAGTCTGACTTTGAAAACATTCGGATTTTGTAATAATTATTTGCATTTTAGTGTGCATTTTTTAAAAGAGTACCGAGAGTTTTTTTCCTCCGGCTTTTTTTCTCTCGGCCTACACTAGGGACATTGTTATTTATTGTAATATTTAATAAAGCCGAGGATAAAGTAGGTAGGTAATGTCTAACGAGACATTAGTAACTTAATATTTTGACTAAGTTAAGGTTGCTTACAACACTGGGTATATTACGTAAGTTTGTAATGTACCTAACCTGATTTTATGCTACCTTAATTTTTTGTTATTATTGTTGTTTTTTTTGTATCATTTTTTTTCTGATTTTCGTTAAGTGTGTGTATCAGCTTATGGCGAAATAAATGTTTTCATTTATCATTCATTTATCATTTATCGTTAAATTCCACGCGGTCGAAGTCGCGGTCACAGCAGCTTGTATCTAATAAATATTTTAGTAATATTAATCATTAATATTTCATTTGTACCTAAAATCCTAAACTTAAAATTAAACTAATATTATTATAATAAACAAAACTTAAATTTTAAATGTAAAATAAATGTACATTTTGATAATTAATTATTTAAGAAGTATCAAATCTTATATACATAATTAAATTTAATTAATTATATTTAATTAAGTAATTATCAAAATATAAATATATTTTACATTTAAAAAATTTGTGTACGAAAGAAAGGTAACAAAACCCTGCATATGTAAATGACATCTATGATAATGACACTTTGATTTGTTTACATTTTTTCTCTCCTCTCGTTGAACAGACTATATATACATCTAGTTCAAATTTGACAATATTTAATATTCCTTTGTACTTCGTTTTCAAGATGTCTACGACAAAAACCAAAACCCACAATACGAGTATATATTTTCAATAATGACTAGCCCGTTGGCGCAGATTGTAGTGGCCTTGCTTTCTGCTCCGTGGGTTGCGGATTCGATTCGATATTTTTATTTATATATGTAATATTAGTAGTCCTTCACAATAATTTAATGTTTCAATAGAAGCAATTTAAAAAAGACTAATTATTTCCAAAACCTTTATCTAATATTTTCTTACAAAGATTTTTACTAAGTTCTAGTAGACTGTGTACTTCATTATTTTCAAGATTGCTAAACAAATTATCCCCTGCTGAAAAAAATAAATAAATTTCAGTAATGGCCGCCATAATTTAAACTATCCCATATAACTCATGGTACGGACCTTCCGTGCAATATCATCATGAAATTTGATAACCCTTCATTACCGTTATTACATTCTTAAGTTGGGGTGCGTCCGACCCCGACCAGCCTTTGCTATTTGAAACTGTCAGAAGGACCCTAATTGACAGTTGCCCTTTTCTGACACACGATACTGTAAAATTATGGTGTTTGATCAGGTGTTGGGCAATGCGTGGGATTTAATAGAATGAAATTAGGTAATAAATGTCTTAAGACGAAATGGCTAACCAATAATGCTAGCTAGTTCCTATAATTTATGAAAATCAAACATTTAAAATTTTAATTGAAACGGGTTAGCGTGAATCAGTGAGATTATACCTTTGGGACGTGTTATAAAATGTTCAGAGTTACCAATTATAAAAATAGCTTGTAGAATAGTTTTTGTATGGATATTATTTGTGTTTTTTTTTAGTATTATGAAAGAAAACTAAAAATTATTATCAAATATAATAATAACTTTTATATTTAATTTAGTTTTTTTTTTAACTGAGGTAGGGCACAGCAGGAAATTTCCTGCTCAAAAAATGGAGCAGCCCGACTGGGGTAGTACCTCGACCTTACAGAAGACCACAGCTAAATAATACTGCTTTCAAGCAGTGTTGTGTTCCTGTTGGTGAGTAAGGTGACCAGAGCTCCTGGGGGGATTTGGGGGTAGGGTCGGCAACGCGCTTACGATACTTCTGGTGTTGCAGGCGTCTATAGGCTACGGTAATTGCTTAACATCGGATGAGCCGTACGCTTGTTTGCCGACTTAGTGATATAAAAAAAAAGTTATGGATAAATTATAAATCAAAATTACGTGTCTAAAGAACTTTTGAGTTTTCAACTTGTGTATGTGTTATGACATACATTAATTACCTACTACTATACATTAAAATGTTTACCTGATTGCATTACTAGTGAGGTTTGCGTTGTAATCAAAACCAAAATTATTCAAACAGGCTTCAAAAACACTTTCGATTCGTCATTTTTGCAAATTAAAATTTTTAATTATTATTTTAAAAAGTGAAGCTACCACCGATTCGGAATGTAAATTCTGCAGAGAAGAATCGACAAGAGAAACTCCGTAGTTACTCTTTTGAAAAATTTTCGGCGGTAGCTTCACTTTTATGAATAATTAAAAAATAATAATATTTAAAGTGTGTTTTATTTAGTACAAAATAAATAATACTTTACATGAAAATTAATATTTATAAATAACTGAGTACTACTAAAAACACTCAATGTTTATTCAGTAATATCAAATCAATTGAAAATCTAACTGAAATCTAACACAACTTTCACTCCCATGACAACCCTTTCAAATAATGTTTTCAAACCCATAGAAAAAGTACTCAATATGAACGATCTTCGCTAACCAAAAGCCACGCATTGTTCTGAGAACATTAGCGTAAAAGCCTCACATGACTTCAACTCTGGGAAAGGGAACTGAGCGTACCATAATCTTAGTTATCCCTTGTGCATTTGCAGCTTCCGTTCTTATCTCGTACAACAGACTGACGACACGACTGTCTTAAGACAATATTCGTTTAACTTTTAATCACTTCAGCCTATCGCAGTCCACTGCTGGACATAGGCCTCCACAAGTTCGTGCCCGATATTATGGCGCGAACTCATATGTTTTGCCCATAGTCACCACACTGGGCAGGCGGGTTGGTGACCGCAGGGCTGGCTTTGTCGCACCGAAGACGCTGCTGCCCGTCTTCGGCCTGTGTATTTCAAAGCCAGCAGTTGGATGATTATCCCGCCATCGGTCGGCTTTTTAAGTTCCAAAGTGGTAGTAGAACTTTGTTATCCCTTAGTCGCTTCTTACGACACCCACGGGAAGAGAGGGTGTGGCTATTTTCTTTACTGCCGTTACCACACAGCGAACTTTTAATATTTGAATACAATATTCTGATTAAAACTATTTAGAATAGAGAAGATCTTATGATGAAAGAACTTTATAATAACCTAGAGTCGGTCGAGCTACGATCGGCAACGCCACCACTTACCATCAGATGGGTCGCGTGATTGTTTGCTACCCTTGACCTAAAGAAAATAATATTTTTACTATTCATTTATTTATTTTTGTATTCAAACAAAATAATTTTCCTCTTTATCATAGTTTCGGGTAAAAAACTTATTCAAAGTAAAACGAAACCTAGGAGAGTAATGTGTGCACGCGTCAGTATCGCTCGGTACATTTAAGATTTTCATAATTCACTACCTCCGGCTCGCGTACGAAGTTTTCTGCAGTCTCGCGAGATGCTTCGAATCAGCAGCTTTATGGGATATCTCTGGAACGAGCTTAAATATGTAATATTTTTGAGATACAAAAAGTATATTTTTATTAAATCTTGTTATTATCTATACTAATATAATAAAGCTGAAGAGTTTGTTTGTTTGATTGTTTGTTTGTTTGTTTGTTTGAACGCGCTAATCTCAGGATCTACTGGTCCGATTTGAAAAATTCTTTCAGTGTTAGATAGCCCATTTATCGAGGAAGGCTATAGGCTATATATCATCACGCTAAGACAAATAGGAGGGGAGTCCACGCCGACGAAGTCGCGCGCAGAAGCTAGTTATAAATATAACTCCATATCTATATATATAAAAGAGATTTCCACCCATATTTTGACTCATCACGATATCTTTGGAACCATAAGGCGTAGAGACTTGAAATTTGGTAAAAATATTCCTTTCGCCGAGTAGAGGTCAGCTAAGAACGGATTTTACGAAATTCCGCCCACAAGAGGGGTTTGCGGGAGTTAATAACATATATGGCAAAACAACGTTTGCGGTTTACAGCTAGTATACTAGTAGTAAGTTCATAGGATATAGGTACACAAAAAATAATACTATTTTCTGTATACTTATAGACTTTATCAGGCCCTCTGTTATTATTTATAATTTTTTTACAATTTTTTATCTAAGCCTAAATAAAATACCTACACTTAAAATCCTGATGAAAAATATAACTGTCATCAAAGTATAAATTCGACTCGTTAGCACTTTAGCCCAATCGAATTAGTATTTTATATTATAATCAATTACACACTACAAAAAAATTTATGAGAACCAAAATTGTAGATTTAATTTCAAACAACTTTTGTAATAACTATTTTTCGTGTAAAATTGAAAATAAACGAATTATTCATAAGACAAAAAATAACCCTTTAAATCAAGATGGCGGATGAAGCAACAAGTCTGAACGAATTCCGAAGGACAATTGCTGCTTCCAATTTTTGTAAATCTCAGCCCGTTTTTGAGCTAATTCGACTGGGCTACTTATACTTTCAAATCACCACAACATGTTGTACAACATACTATTCAAAACTAAAATTCCTTCGATTTCTCTTACGTAAATGTATAATTGTGACCTTTCATTGCATTGAATTGAAAATTTAAATGTGATTTGTAACACCATTGTTTAAACGCCAACTAATAATTACAAAGTGTGTGGGCTTATCTGAAACAACGCCTTGAGGCTATTTGTGTTCTCATATTTTGACGTCTATTTAAACAAAATAATACTCCTAATCTGGTTACAAGATACATAACATAGTTATTCTTTAGACTCAAATCCTTATCTCTATATATATAAAAAATGAATCGCTGAATGTGTTGCTAAGCGCAAATCTCAAGAGCAGCTGAACCGATTTCGTTAATTCTTTTTTTATAATATTACTTGAAGTACGAGGATGGTTGTTACGGAGAGAAAAATTTAAAAAATTCTCTGAAAAAGTCTAAAAACAACACTTTTCTATATTCCCATACAAAAGATTCGTAATAATACTTAAAAGTCAATTTGAACTTTAATACCATACCATAAAGTTTAAGTGTTAGTGAAGGTGTTTCGGGAAGGATAAGTATTTAAAAAAATCGACTGTTAGGCGGTACGAAGTTCGCCGGGTCAGCTAGTAATAAATATAAATGCGAAAGTAACTCTGTCTGTCGCGCTTTCGCGCCAATACTTCTAAACCGATTTAAATGAAATTTGGTACACAGTAGTCTAAAAGCCTGAGAAAGGACGTAGGATACTTTTCAATGCGAAAAAGGGGGTGTAAGGGGTTGAAAGGTGGCGATTAAAATTTGTATGGAAGTATCGTCATTTTTAGAGCTAGAAGCTTGAAATTTATTTGTTAGGTAGGTAGGATGATTCGATATAAATAAATACGACATTCAAAGTTTGCAAAACTTTTACTCTCAGGGGTGTATAATAATAATAGGGAATAGAGGATGAAAGTTTGTATGAAAAAAAAAGGTTTATGTGAATGTTTTATAAGTTTGCGACAAGAAACTAAATATTAGAGCTATTCTGATGTCCAAAATAAACCAAAAGACTCAGATCCAAAAGATATATCCAAAAAATGTTGTCCAAAGTAACTATTCCACGCGGACGAAGTCGCGGGCACAGCTAGTTGATAATAATTACGTTTCACTGAAAAAAACGTTAAAGTTATAATATCTACTTATAATTATTACCAATATATTATTTTATTATGAAGTATTTATTGAAGTTATACTTCTTTTGGCGCGTTAGAGAAAAATGATGAGAGTAAATTTTTTACAATCCGCGTGTGGATACGAAGTAGTTCAAGCATGCATGAATAGATGGCGCTAGTTTTGCAGACAAGAAAGTAGTCTTTATCATTTCTAAGAGATGGAGTTGGGGACTTATTGTCTAATTATTAAGTGGTAGGTTTTTTGAAAGTGTTTTAATACTCTAGCTTGAAGTATAACTTCTTACGTGCGTACATAAGTACACACACACTTTTTTTTAACATTTAATAAATGAATAGAATATCCGCGTTTTCTAAATTGTTGTAGGCGGGACACGTAGGTAAGGTAATGATGAGAACCACAACTATAATGCTGAGATAGGTCTAATCTTTGAAAAATGGTGAATGGATCAATCTTGTGTGAATCGGACAAACACGTTGCACTCGTAATTATTTCGTTTAAAAATTATTCTAAATCTAACTCTCCCAAAATCAATTAACTGAAAAATTTATTTTCTTCTCTGTAACGTATGTGTTGAGGACCGAGGGTTTCTTCAAATTAAAACTTCAGAGTCCTCCGTATTTTTTCTTTATTTTCTTCCTTATTTATTTCTTCCTTGTTTCTTGTTCTTGAGTCGGCGAATGTTCGGTAGAGAGTGGTTTGCTGTAGCTGGGACCCGCTCTTTTATAGAGAGTCCCCACCTCGGTAACAGCCGCGAGTTTGAGAGGGGTGACCAATCATGTTTGAGAGAGAGCGAGCAACCAATGGCGGTTAGTTTCTGTTTGGCGCCAACCTTCCGCCGGCCAATGGCGGCAGGTATTGGTCACGTGACGTTGCGTAGACCAATCACTGCCCGCCTCGTTTGCCCGCCAACGAGAGCGACCAATTGCCGCTCGCACGCGTGGAAGACGCGTACCACTATATGTTGCTCTCTCTCTCGCACCTAGTGCCACCTCCTGCTCTCTCTCTCTAACCGTACATTCGCCTCACTCTTACAATTTTATTGTAGCGTTTACATCGTAACTAGTTCACATAGTAGGCTTACTTGCTAGATATAATCTTTCCTTAAATCTATTATTATACCTTACATACTAAGCTCTTTATTTACATTACAATTTTTATATTTATGAATAATTAATCAGTCTTGACGTAAGCCGTCCGTAACATCCTCCCCCCGGCGTAGACTCTTCGCAGCCTCTCCCCTCAGCAGGACGGCGATCTTCGTCGTAGGCCTCCGGAACACACCTCCTCTGGTTCGCACGTCGGCCGCTCTGACGACGCCGTCTGGTCCCGGATGCACTCGTTCGACGACCCCCCTGGGCCATGTGTTGCGTGGGAGCGCGCCGTCGATGATGATGACGACGTCGCCCTTCTGCAGCTGCGGTCCCTCCGTCCTGGCTTGTCCCCTGGGTATGAGCGTCGGCAGGTACTCCTTGAGCCACCGCTGCCAGAACTGGTCCGCCATCGCTTGTGATCGCCGCCATGTGCTGCGATCCGCTTCGGTGCACGGCCCTGTTCTTGGCAGGCCTGTCGACGACCCCATTAAGAAGTGGTTGGGAGTCAAGGCTTCGTCTTCCTCGTGGTCCACTGGAACGTGTGTCAACGGCCTCGCGTTGACGCTGTACTCTGCTTCAGTGAGGAGTGTTTGCAGCACCTCTTCCTTCGGTGACTTCTCCTTCAGCGTTGTACCAAGTGCGGCTTTTACTGACCGCACAAGTCGTTCCCATGCGCCTCCCATGTGAGGCGCTCCCGGTGGTATGAATCGCCATTCTGTCTCGTACTGTAGACAGTAGTCGCGGAGCTCGGGGATCCATTGCTTGTAGCAGTCGCGTAGCTCGACGTCGGCTCCTCGGAAATTTGTAGCGTTGTCGGAGTAGATCACTCGCGGCCATCCTCTTCTGGCGGCCATCCGTCGTAACGCCATAATCGCTGAGTCCGTAGATAGAGACGACACGATCTCTAAGTGCACTGCTCGCGTTGTTAAGCATGTGAACAGTGCACACCATCTCTTTTCGTGCCTCCTTCCTATGGTAACTGTCATCGGCCCGAAGTAGTCAACACCGCAGTATGTGAAGGCGCGGTGCCCCGGATCGATACGTTCCCCGGGTAAGTCTCCCTTCGGTGGTCGTGTAGGCATCGTCTTGTAGACACGACAGAACTGACAGCCCTTTGCGATCTTTCTTACTGTCGGTCGTAGGCGGAATATGATGTACCGCTGGCGTAGATCATTTACTACGCGCTCGTTGTTCGCGTGCCCGGCGTTCCGATGTTCGTTTTCGATCATCAGTCTTGTGAAGGAGTGTCCGCCGTCAAGTATTACGGGTCGATTGGAGTGCGTCGCTACTGTTGATGCTCCGATGCGTCCTCTTGCTACGATGATCCCGTCTTCTAGTTCTGGGTCCAACTTCGTAAGCTTGCTGTCCTTACGAAGCGGCTGTTTTCTTCGTAACCTCTGTAGGTCATCGCCGAACGAGTCCTTTTGAGATTGTCGAATCCACCTCGCTTCGGCGTCTTTGATATGCGCTACTGACAATGGTATGTCTCTTCGTTTTTGTTTCAGCCTCTCGATGAAAAGTCGTACCATGGCCGTGGCTCTTATGAGTCTCTTGTACGGTGAAAACCGGCTGATGTCGGGTAGCGTGACGTCACCGCCAGTCCTTCCTTCCGACGTACTGTACACGATTTCATCGCTTCGCTCGCCGTCCGGTGTCGTCGTAGGCCACTCTTCTTCAGGCATCCTTAAAAACGAAGGTCCATTGAACCAGCGGTCCGTTCTACTGATCCGCCTGGTTCCAATGCGCGTAGCGTCGTCTGCGACGTTGTCGTCTGTGGGTAACCATCGCCAGTCATCTCTGTGTGACAACTCGGCGATCTCGGCGAGCCTGTGTGCCACAAACGGTGTGTACTTCTTATCTTCGTTTCTGATCCAATGCAGCACCGTTTTGGAGTCGGTCCAGTAAATTACTTGGCTCGGTTTCCAGGAGTGTTCTTTGAGTATTACGCCGGCCATCCGAGCTCCAATAACCGCCGCCTGAAGTTCGAGCCGCGGTATCGTTTGCAGCTTCAACGGCGCCACCTTTGCCTTCCCCATGACGTGCGCTACTTCTGTGGTGCCATCCTCGTGACGGATCCTCCAATAGGCTGTCGTTGCAAAGGCTTGTTCACTGGCGTCGTTGAACACGTGAAGTTGTATTTCCGACCCTGGTGCTATCTTCATACTGTAGCACCGCGGCAGGGCTAGGGCGGAGATGTCGTCTAAGCCCGCGACCCACTGCTGGAACTCTTCGGCTTCGTCGCTCGGGAGCTCTTCATCCCAGTCCACCTTCTTTAGCCACAGCTTCTGTAAGATGATCTTTCCTACGACGGTGTACTGGCTGATGAGTCCTAGCGGGTCGTATATCGACATGACGGCGCTCAGTGCCTCCCTCTTTGTCGGCACTCTGTGCTGAGTCTTGACGGCTTCCGGGACTCTCTTGATGTCTGTATTGAAGCCGACCGTGTCATCCCTCGGGTTCCATCTGAGCCCGAGAGTCTTCTCCATTTGATGCGCCGTCAGTCGCACGTCCGCGTTCCTCGATCGCTTCGCCTCCGGTATACTCTCGAGCACCTTTGTGCTGTTTGAGTTCCAGCCCCGGAGATTGAAGCTTGCTCTTTCGTGGATTTTCATGACATCTCTTATTGTTTCGACCGCCTTGTCCACATCGTTGAAGCTGTCCAGGTAGTCGTCCATATAGTGTCTCTCTTTGATGGCTTGCGCAGGCTCGGGGTACTCGCGTTCGTATTCACTAGCGTTGTAGTTCCTCACGCTGTGAGCGAGAAACGGAGAACATGACGCGCCGAAGATCATCGATGTCATCTTGTATGCGCGAGGTTTCTCTTCGGGTCTGTCTCGCCACAGAAACATCTGTGCCGGCTGGTCTTCGGGGCGGATCTTCACACGCAGAAACATTTCTTCTATGTCTGCCGTTACCGCGATCTTCTTTTCGCGGAAGCCGAATAATATGCCGGTCAGTGATGCTAGCAAGTCCGGACCCTCTAGTAGACAGTCGTTTAAGCTTACGCCGTCCACTCTAGCCGCTGCGTCGAACACCATTCGTACCCGCTCTGGCTTGTTTATGTTGACGACGGCGAAGTGTGGCAGGTACCATTTGACGCTGCTTCCTTGTTCGCTACCGTCGCATTCCTCTGCGTAGCCCTTGGCGATGAGATTCGCTACTTGCAGCCCGTATTCCCTTTTGAATACGGGTTCTTTGTTCATTTTCTTCTCGAGCGTGCGCAGCCTCTTGAGCGCGTACTCGTAGCTGTCGGGTAGCTCTGGGTTGTCCGTCTTCCATGGCAACCCGACCTCGAACTGATTTCCCTTGCGTTTGATTGTCTCCTTAAGTATCCGTTCCGCTCTCTGGTTCTTCTCGCTGACTCGGGTTTTTAGAGTTATTCCTAGCGAGTCAATGTCGAAGTGTCGCTCGACGAGTCTATGTAGTTGTGCGTCGCTAGCTGGCGTGTAGATGTGAAGCACTGATTCTTCATTCTTCATTAGAATTCTTCCGGGCACTGAACCGTGGAGTACCCATCCCAGCATGGTTCGTGATGCTGCTGGTTCGTTGCGTTTACCGGCGCGTAGCTGTCTCGACACAATGAGATGCCAGTTGTCGGCACCGATTAACAATCGAGGCCTGACCTTCTCGCTGACGATGTGTCCCACGACGCCTCGTAGATGCTTGTATCGACTCAGGTTGTCCGGTACTTGCTGCTGACATAGCTGCAGCTCTTTCACTGTTCTTGCTGTGATTTCGTGCTTCGTATCTTCGTTGACGCCTTGGATATGAATTTGTACCGTAGCGCTGCTTACTCGTCGGTCTTCGTTTATTCCTTTGAGGTTGAGCGGCTTCTTCGGACCTTCTTCGACGATCTCATTTGCCAGGTCTTCGTCGATGAGCGTCACTGTTGACCCTTCGTCGAGGAGGGCGTCCGTGATGACCTCCCCCCGTGGACCGCTTAGTTTCACCTTGCAGGTCTTTAATAAAACGGTCCCTGGCGTTGACCTGGTGGCGACGTTCATGACGGTCGCCGGTGTGCTCTGTTCTGCACACGGTTCTTCTTCCCTTGGAAGTTCCTCATTCTTCTTATGTAGAATGGCATGGTGAGGCATCTTGCATCCGTCTACGCCGCATGGTTTCGCCTTGCATGAGGCTCGGCTGTGCTTCCGCTTCATGCATTTGAAGCATAGCCTCTGCTCCTTAGCCCACTTCCACACTTCATTTGTGGTGAGCCTTTTCAGTTGCGGACACGACGGGGTATGGTGACTCGTTGACTGACACCGGTAGCACGTGATTGACTGCTCTTCATGCGTTGCTTCACTGGTAGCGAAAACCTTTTCTTTCGCCACGGTCCTCTTCGCCATTGGTCGCTCCCTTCTGAGAGACCCTGAAGCGCCGTTTCTTCCAGTGTGCGTGAAGCGTAGCAGCTTGTCTGCTTCCGCCATCAAAAACTCAGCGAGCACCGTCATCTCGTTGTCCTGTGCGATTCTCTCTTCGTTCATCGCCGCGTGTTCCGCCCATTTGCTCACAAGGTGTGGGCTAAGCTTCTCCATGACGTCGCGTACTAGTAGAGGATTCTGGAGATAACCTCGTTTGTCTACGCTCTTCATTGTGTAGACGATGTTCTGTAGTTTCACGGCCAACACGTTCAGTTCCCCGCTGGAGCTGTCGACCCTTGGAAGTCTCTTCAAATCTTCCAGAGCTTTGTTGATGACGTACTCGGGCCGGCCATACTTCATTTCAAGTGTCTTCATGATGAGGTCCGGGTGCGTCGCCGTGTACAGCTGAGAGATCACTATCTCTCTGGCTTCCTAAAGCTGAAAAGTTTGTTTGTTTGAACGCGCTAATCTCAGAAAGTACTGGTCCGATTTGAAAAATTATCACTGTTGGGTAGCCCATTTATCGAGGAAGGTTATAGGCTAGATATCATCACGCTAAGGCCAATAGGAGCGGAGCACCAATGAAGAATGTTTCAAAATCGGGGTTTTCTTTTTCCTTTTGAAATCTTCCGCTGCGTGCGTTGCGTAAACAGTTAAAGTTTCACAAAAACAGACAAACAGACATATATATGACATAACATGTATATGTATGACAGAATTGTTCCTATTCCACGAGGACGAAGTCGCGCGCAGAAGCTAGTAATATATATTTAGTCTATATTTGAACTGACAAATCACTCGTTCCTTAACTCAAATGAACTATTCACATGATTCATTTTAATGGGGGGATTCCATTAGAAAAAGCAGACAAACTAGCCGGACCGTACCGGACGCGGGACGCCGGCCCGGCTGCCGGCTAGGAAGCCATTACTGGCGAGATCAGTCTTAATGGCGATCAAGTAGTGTTTGCCTTTCAATTTGTTCTGTTTACTCTTTAATACCGTAACCGATACATCTTCACAAATAAAAGTGCGTGCTAGTTACCTCCGGAGAGTTTATGGTATATAAAATATAATAAAATATTATAAAAATGTAACGGAATGCCGTCTGTACATGGAAGATATAATGAGAAAAAACGTTATTGGGACCTTTATCAACGCATATAGCACCAAAAACAATGATTGTTAGAATTTTTATATTTTTGCCTGTTTGTCTTTGCGTTTGTGCACGCTAATCTCAAAAACGGCTTATCCGATTTAGATGTGATCTTCACTAATATATTGTGATAAGCTTCACTTAACATTTAGAGCCTATGCAAACCACGTTTTTTAAACGCGCCGTCGACGCGCGTTTGAAGCGATACAAACGCGATACACACGCGAGTTAGACGCAGCCTGTAGACCTTTGCACACCTGTATAATAAAAGCGCGCCGTCGACGCGCGTTTTTAAAACGCGCCGTTAACGCGCGTATGTGCCGTATGTACTGATACAGACGCGATGCAAACGCGCGTGTCACGCGATGCAAACGCGATACAAACGCGATGCAAACGCGCGTGTGTATCGATACAAACGCCAACAAACTGCTCTGTAGAATAAAAACGCGCCGTCGACGCGCGCTTTTAAAACGCGCGTTGACGGCGCGTTTAAAAAACGTGGTTTGCATAGGCCCAGTGTTTGTTTCATGTCAATCTGTTCATGAATAAAAAAGTAATGCCAATTTAAAGAATTACGTTGAACATGTAAACACTCAAAATGCGGACGAAGTCTTGGGCACAGCTAGTATAATAATTCTGTTTGCTCGCAAACGAAAAAAAACCGACTTCAATTACATCGACAAGTAATACAACGTAATAAGACGAAAAAATAGTCAAGTAAATACGCTCTATTAAAGATTACTCAAAAAGTTGTCATCAGATCTCGATCTAATTTATACGATACTACATGACAAGTATTAGATTTCGATTCAAGTAAGAATCATCAAAATCGGTACACCGAGTAAAAAGTTATGCGGTATAATACAACGTAGGTCGACGAAAAAGTAGTCAAGTAAATACGCATTATTAGATATAACTCTAAAAGTACTTATCAGATCTCAATTAAATTTAAATGGGACCACATGACACGCAACACCTTTCAATTAAAACAAAATTGATCGAAATCGGTCCACCCAGTCAAAAGTTCTGAGCTAACATACATAAAAAAAATACAGTCGAATTGAGAACCTCCTCCTTTTTTGGAAGTCGGTTAAAAACAGTAGAAAACTTTGTATCGATTAGAAGGAATCACTTGTAAACACGTTTATTTCGGTTTCCAAACAGCGGAAACCGCACAAGTGTAGATGTCAATCCGGAGGGTTGCTTACTCGTCCTAGTAAAGTACATAACTACACATTGTTTAAAAATACCTGTTTTACGAAATGTATTAATGTATTTTTTGGGCGGTGCAAAGTATTCTATCCCTTATCAGAATCTGCTAGAATGATTTTAGATTTTTATAAATTATCCCTTATTGATTTTTTGAATTAGATTTACACATTACAATGGGACTGACGTGTCCATGTAGGACTAAAGTCCCTAAAATTAATAAAAGAATTAAAAAAAGTTATTTCAGTTATCATGTGCTCCATACTGTCTTTATATTTTTAACATACATCGTGATGTTGGAAGTATCTACTAACTATATTATTCCTGCATAAATCAATAAATCAAACAATTATAACTTTATTCAAAGAGGTTTCAAAAGAATTCGAATCGTCGTCTTACAACTTAAACTTTTAACTCTAAATATAGTAACAGGGTTAACATAACATAACATATTTCCTAGCGCTTTATGGCTAAAAAAAAAATAAAATAAATGTTTCGTAAAAGTGAACCTACCACCGGTTTAGATTCTAATAATTAACATAGAGATAAGAGGTACTAATATACGAATGTTTGAGACAAGAAGAACACTTGAAAATTAAAATTAAAAAACCTTTTTAAAAAACAAACTTTTATTTGAATGCGCTAAAAAGAAGAAAATAAGCTTTACAAAAAATCTTCAATTAGAGAGAAAGCATACATTACAGTACGTTATAACTAAATAATTATGACAAAATAACTATTAAAGTATAACATAATTCTATCCCCATTTCCAGAGGAATATTTATGTCTAACATAAAATGAGTAAATATCTTAGTAATTCAAGCGCGCTCATAGCGTTAGTCCACAAAATTAACTAGGAATTCAGTAATTCAAATCGTTTTCACGTTCAATTAAAGCGTCATTATTTCTTGGCTTCATTTGATATACTGCCGTCCTAACTGGAGGAAGGTTGAGATGTATGATCGCTAGAAGTGTCACTTATCATTACAAAATAACTTTACTATTTAGGAAGGATATAGAGTATATTCTAAATATCATATTGTGAAAGTATTCTTGGAAATGTGTTTCAAAATTTCTCACTGCAAATATGTACAATATAACAGGATTCCATAAACTAGATTTCAATAATAAAATTAGATTGTGATTATTTCGAGACTTGCGTACATTGGTTAACATATTAATTGACACTTGTTCTTTTAAATGAAACTGTGATTAGTGCAATTGGCTTTTCTGATCCTGATGAAATGATATATACTACAAAAAAGATGTCCTGTAAATTATGTTAGCCAAATCGAATAAACGTATAAAATAATTTTTCACAGCTTCATATACATATAACATTTTCACAGCTTTAAATATAAATTATCAATTATAAACTTAGACAATATAATTTGGCTGTTTTACACGACAATCGAATCCGGTGATGACAGAAATTTAAAATTAATACACACAAATAAAACCTTAAACATTTACACAGTCACATCTAGTGCAACGAACATCCACGTCACCGTCGCATCCGGCGCGGACGAAGTTCCGGAGAGAATCGGAACGGCACGACGAATGAACTCGACCTATCTCTCAATATAAACCAATTGAATGGGCTTGTTCACGGAATCGAGTAGAACTCGTTGATAGACTTGTTCGCTCATTGTGAAACGAATATAGATATCTCTTACAGACTTATGTACTGTTTATACAAAACTACAATAGACTGGAATTGATTGAGTCAGTAATATCATCCTACGGTATTTCCAAACCAATACGACTTAGGGACCTTCAAAAAAAGAGCATACTCCCACTTGAAAGGCCGTCAACGCGTCCGCTAATCTATACTAATATATAAAGCTGAAGAGTTTGTTTGTTTGTTTGTTTGTTTGTTTGTTTGTTTGTTTGTTTGAACGCGGTAATCTCTGGAACTACTGGGCCGATTTGAAAAATTCTTTCAGTGTTAAATAGCCCATTTATCGAGGAAGGCTATAGGCTATGTATCATCACGCTAAGACCTAGTCCTCTGATATAGCGGGTGTCTGTGGATGTTGGTTTCACTTACCATCAGGTGAGCCGACTGTCCGTTTGCCCCCTCTGATATAAAAAAAAATCCCACTGCTGGACTTGGGCATATTTTTCCATGTAGGAGAAAGTTCGGAGTTTAATCTACAACGCTGCTTCACTATATTATTGTGAGTCAAGCTTGTTATCAATTGCCTATGATAACAGTGAGGACAAACAGCTTTACGTGAACTCCGAGGTAACAATAAAAAAAACACACACACACACACATAACGGTACTCAAAATAGTGACTACTAGTGCAACAAGTGCCAACCTGTTCTGTGACCAGTACAAGAACTCTTTTTTTCCCGATTCTAACTTTGTCTACAGCGTTCTTGAACTTAAAAATATAAAATCAAGCAACTTTGAAACATTATTGAACAATTTTCATAAATAAATTAAAAAATTCATAAATTTATAGTAGCAACAATTCTTATAGATACATTATTGAATTTTAATCTGCCAAATTTCAACAAACTGCTGTAACTTGAAAATTCTGACAATTAAATGTCAAAAGGGCATTAACCTTGTCCTTTTTAGGTACAAAAACAGTAACGCAATGGCGAACTATTAGCGATGTCATTTTAGGTTAATTATGAAACAATAGGCAGAATGACAATTGTCATCTGATTAACAAACAGCAAAACTTCGTCTCATCTTACACAATTTAAATTCAACAAATAGGAACAATATTAGTTCATATTTTGTACTGTCGCTGTTTTCAACCTTTAACCAAATGAATATTTTAATATTTATATATGTTTTGTTTAGATATATGTATGTAAGAAAAATTCAACAACAAATATGTATCTTAAAAAAATATTCATCTTTATAAATTATCATTGAAGTGCTATTACTGAGACTTTTGTCTCAGTAATAAACTAACATAGAAATATTTAATAGTTGTGTATTAAGGTTCTGCTTGCCATAATATATTATAGAATATATTATAATTATTTTATATATTTAGTTATAGCTGGACAGTTTTCTTAGTCTGGTATTTTTAGACAATCCTTTCAATTGACACCCGTAATGTAGGAAAGCATAAAAATACTCCGCCATCTTTAGACGTCCGCCATATTGGATTTAAGGTAATGTCACTTTGTTTTTCAAGTTACTACTTTACACATGCCCTAGTACCATGCGTTACCAATATTGTAGGAAAGCATAAAAATAATTAGTCCGACTTCTTTAATAGTCCGCCATTTCGGATTTAGAATGACGTCACATAGCTAAATATGCATTGTCATCCAAACTATTGGTATATACAAAATTTAAACTCAATCGGTTAAAGTTTATGCTTCAAAATTCAATTCAAAGATTCCACGCGAAAGCATATACATAATTACATACATTGCAAGTTAAATAAAACCCTTAAAAAAGGGGCAAAAGAAGATAATAGCGCAAGTAACAATAGTAATAATCATGGATGACTAAATAAAGTTAATTATAAATAAATATTCACTCTGAATTTTCCTTTTCAAACTAAAAATATATGACAGAGTTCTTTGAAAACAAAATAAATAAAGACTTATATAGAAATAACAGTAAAACGCATTAACCATTTAGAAACATTAACAATTCCTTTAAATAAAAAACCCAGTGATCCGCGCTGAAGGCGGAGATTAAACGATCTTTTTAACTGTTCCATTCATCTTGTTAATCCAACCGGGTAACTAATGACATCTAGCGGGAAACTGTAAAAATAGACCTTTATGTTTAAAATGTTACAGCAATATACATATTGGATTTATGGTCTTGCCACCCACTTAGACTTATAATCGTAATAAGTATCACATTTTACTAATATAATAAAATCGAAAGTTGGTGAGGATGGATGGATTATAATGATGCTTGGTACACTCAACACTGATAGATGGAGATCTGGAATAACACATAGGCTAATTTTGATCCCGATTATCCCACGGGATCTGAAATTACAAGACGGAAACCGCGAGAGACAGATATATAACTCGTAATAAGTTTTACAAGAACTATACGATATTTTATTTTTGGTTTTTTGCCACTGGCTACTACTCTGTGACGTGGTCTTTAATATCAAAAAGTTGGAGCCTTAGTTTGTTTTAATTGATTAATTAGTCCGAATAAAAAATATTGTAATTCTTGTATTTAAACAATGTCATAGATAAACATTTAAGCGGAACAAAACCAGACGGACTATCTAGTCAAATGTGGTGAAACAGTATGGACAGCTTAGGTTGGTTTATAAGTTTTACCTTTTTTTTATTCTCCAAATTTGAATAAAAAAAAGTATTGAAAGACTGAAATTTTTTTCATCCTTTTCTAAATATCTTCTTAAATTTGACTTGATATCCTAGTAACGGGAGGGTCCTTTCAGCCGGTGTTCAAAAATTTAAATCTAACTTGGTAATGCTCCCGACTGCCGACTGCTGGCAAATATTTGCGAACGCATTACGCCGTCTGGGTGAGATGTGCTGCGCACAGTCGCATCTGGGCTTAGGATTCCAATGCAATAAGAAAAATAAATTATGAATGTTACTGTTTAACTGTTCTATTTTTCTAAATTTTTAATCGTTTCTTTTTAAAATTGGTTTTAATATGTACTTATAACATGTCGAGAAATACTTTTGATACATCAGACACATAGAAAGAAAACGAATATTTAAAAAAAAGTATTGAATTTTATGTATAACTAGCTTCTGCGCGCGACTTCGTCGGCGTGGACTCCGCTCCTATTGGTCTTAGCGTGATGAAACATAGCCTATAGCCTTCCTCGATAAATGGGCTATCTAACACTGAAAGAATTTTTCAAATCGGCCCAGTAGTTCCAGAGATTACCGCGTTCAAACAAACAAACAAACAAACAAACAAACAAACAAACAAACAAACTCTTCAGCTTTATATATTAGTATAGATGTATATTGTATTTATGATAAAAAGTACTATAAAGTTTGTATCACTCTTTTATGTTATTTTAATGCATTCATGTTTTGCGTCATCTATTGAAGAACCGTGAATAGAGAACAGGAACAGTTTCTATTTTCATTTTTTATTTTTTAATACAGTGCGTAAACGATCAAGTTTATTTGACATTTTAAACAAACTGACTTAGTTCAAAAACTACCATATCAAACGATGAATACTAGACAAATAACGTGAAAGGTTTATACATCTTATATAGGTAACCCCAGATACTCGTAACTTAGTTCATAATTGACTGATTTCACTATTAATCAATATAGAATGTTGGTTGACTCATGTCAATATGTTTGTGTGTTCAACTATTCTATTTGATGTTGTTTCTCATCGATTTTAAAGAAATTGGTTTAAATCAGACCATTATGAAACAAATGAAGACAAATAAATCATTTCCTAAATGTATTGAAAAGGAACATTATTTTTAATCGATGTAGTCTGCTAACATATTATAGTAGGGTGTGTTTTGAATGTGCACTTTGAGGAAATTAAAAAGGGTTGTAAGCTGAACCTATAAAATATTTGCACCGAAGATGGCTGAAAAGTAAACTCTCAACTAAAAGCATTTTAAACCCTTAGGCCTTTAAATTTTTCTATAATTTTTGTCTGCTTATATTTACAATTTAGTGCAAAATGCTTAGTAATAAAAGAGAACAAAAAATGCTTAGTAATTAAACTGTCGAGTGTCTGGAATCCAGTAGTTCGTTTGTGTCAAAACAACAAAAAACGCAAAAGTGCCGTTTCGCGTACTGATACAGTGAGTGTCGTGTGTCGAGAACAGGTTCGAGTGAATAGTGAGTTTGCAGACAGTGGTACCGGTATCGAGCGTAATAAAAGACTGAGACGGAGGGTAGACCGATACGTCTGCCAATAACACCTACCCGCAACAACCAACAGTTCTTCCGTGACCATGGCGCATGCAACTGCGCCGAAATATCGGAGCCTCAAATACAAACAGGTACATGGTGTAAATCCCGTAAAAATTAATTCAAAAAAGGTCAATAACCATGAAAATTTAAAACAATATAATAAAAGAGAGCCTAAGCAATCAGAACACGAGATCTGACTCCAGATGGTTGAGTCCAACCGGACACCACAGAGTTTTTTACAATTAGGAATAAATATATCTTTTCAAATCATCATTTTCTCGGCGTTGTAAGGAATCATTGTGAGTTATCTGCATATTCCTGGATGTTTCAAGACATGTACATCTTCAAATCCTGTAGAGCAACGTAGGTGAAGAAGCACCGATCCATTCCCTTCCATCTAAAAGAAACCATAGCCCAGAAGTGAGACATTTATGTCATGTTACAGAACATTAGGTTCAGATCAGTTATAAATTAAATAGTTAAAGTTAACCCCTCATAGTGCCTGATGATCCAAGAAATTAGAAATCCCATACGACACCTGCGCCCTTTATTACCCAAACAAAACAAAACCTTGTGAGGTCCGGCTAGGATAGAGAATCTATTGGCGATTTCTCACGCACCGAATTATTTGAATACAGGAAGATGTGATAAGGATGAACATTATTTTTATAATTGTTGACTTAACTAATAAGTTTATCATGATACATTAGAAAGATTATAGATTTCATTAGGTATACATGTAAAGCCATGAGGCATGGCTAGCATATTTTACGTGACGCTACGTCTTAAAAGAGCAGGAAATAAAAAAGCGGGCGAGGCTAAGTGGACGGTCGGGTATGAATTGTAAAACTACAAGCAATTCAAGACTAAAGATTTACGAATCTAGTTTTTGAATGTTTAAAAAAATGAATTATAGTTATGAAAGAAAATTGAGATGATGATGTGAGTATTAAGGTAGTTTCAACATCTTAAACATCATCACTTCAGCTTTTTTTGCAGCTGCTTCAGCAGCACTGCTAGACATAGGCCTCCACAAGTTCGCGCCCGACATTATGACGCGAACTCATGTGTTTTGCCCATAGTCACCACGCTGGGCAGGCGCGTTGGTGACCGCAGGGCTGGCTTTGTCGCACAGAAGACGCTGCTGCCCGTCTTCGGCCTGTGTATTTGAAAGCCATCGATTTTTTTTTTCGATGGCTATCCCGCCATTGGTCGGCTTTTTAAGTTCCAAGGTGGTAGTGGAAATGTAATACCTTAGTCGCCTCTTACGACACCCACGGGAAGAGAGCTGTGCTGTGTGGTTACGGCAGTAAAGAATATAGCCACCCCAAAAAAATGAAAAATGTATGTATATTTATTCTGAGTTAGAATAAAAATCCGAAAGGGTTTGTCGAGACTTTTAAAATAAATAATTAATCTTTGCTAGCTTAACAAATAGACTTTTATGCTTAATCATTCGCAATTTTAAAGAAACAGAACAATACACCAGTAACTAACCACCGAGCGATCGAACAGCATCAACTCGACTCTCTTGTTCCCTCGAGAGTGAGTCGTTCAAAAAACTCGAGATAAAAATTATTTACGAGCGAAGAAAGACATTAAGGCAATATTAATTCGTTTTAGTGCCGCCATCGCTCCCGACGCGGTGATATCGCTACACCGCGTCTTGTTTTAAAATTATTCTTTACAACATTTATCGGACGGCTTTGTCTGTCATAACTGATCTTTAATATGGATTTAGTTGTTTACAAATTAAATACAATATTTATTCAAAAACTCTTTATTGTACGAAAAAATTACCTTTTTAATATTCTGTTGTTGAAGATACATTAACTATTAACTAGAAAATTTTATTTCAGCTGGCTTAAAAATTAAATTAACTTTAAAGAAAATTGACTATCGTTTTTCAAATAATGAAATTCTAGTATAAAGTTCTATTAACATAGAAATAAAATATGTATTATGAAGAAATAAGATATATAATAAGAAAAAATATAAAGTAAGATACTAATAAGAAATTGAATCCCTAACGGTATGGTAAAGAATCATTCGTATTAATAGATTTAATGTATTTTTTTCCAAAATACACAATATCGTAATAATTCGTTTTTCAACGTCCAACATTTAGGAATCAACGCTTAAGCCTGTAATATCCCACTGCTGGGCAGAGGCTTCTTTGTCCATGTAGGATAAGGGTCTATATGTATACAGGAATAATTTTGAAATAAAACATTAAAATTATTTTCAGAAACAGACACAACATTTTCAATTCTATGTATATTATGTGTATTTAACGTGTTTTATGGTGGCATTTGTCTGTCATGTAAATAACAATTGTGTATTAAATTATGTATGAGCTGTTTGTCATTATAATGTGGAAAGAGTAGGATAATATTTAACCTTGGTTTTTTGTACACCTTCAAATTTTTTTTACATGTTATGATATTACTATGCTTATATCTTGTTACATTTATTACACTGTTAAAAATGTCTGGTATTTTTACCAAAAATTTTTAGGAAGTTTTAACGCAAAACAATTTAATAAATTTACTACACAGAATGTTTTAACTCAGTTTGAAAAAATGACAAAGTATTTTTTTAAATTTACCAAGCGATTGCAGAAAATGCAATTAGTAATTTTACTATAGGTACATCTTTGTAATTTTATTGAAACAAGGACCGAAAGCACATCAGACATAAGACATCGAATACATAAAGACATCGAAACCGAAAAGAAATATTTGTACAAATACAAATATCCATCCCGAGCTTGAATCGAACCCGCAAACCACCGGTGTTTAGACGCGCACGTGGCACACGCAACACTATACCAGAGTGGTTGACAGTTAAATATCTTAAAAAATAATCTCCCAATATTTATAGCAATAAATTATTTAAAAAAGAAAACTTAATAAATATAAAGTATGATAAAAACTTTAATATAAACAAATAAATCGACTAGAAATAACGACACAGACGAATAGTTCCAAAGGCAACATCTCATTTTTCATTACGATTTCTATCTGGCAACATTCTAATTAAACACCGGGATTTCTCGTATCAAAAAGTGAAAAAAAAAAGCTTTTAAATTCCAGCATTTTTAGAGACCATTAAAAATTAATGCGCGTCAACCCTAAGTGTTATAGTATGTGAATGTGGAAGTGACAGTTTATTTCGTTAGGCGCTTAACAAGTGGTCGAGAGCCGTAAAGTTGTACAGGAAGCGATCTTGTTAACTCCTATTACTGTAGCTCTGTCCTAGTAAATAAATATGACGGCCTTAAAATATTCCGTGAGACTATTTATAGGAAATGTGATCGCATGAAGCGGAAGACAGCATTCGGCTATCTTTGGAAACTTTATTAATACAGAAGACAGCTAAATAATACTGTTTTCAAGCAGATTTGTTTTCCTGTGGTGAGTAAGGTGACCAGAGCTCCTGGAGGAGATTGGGTACATGGTCGGCAACGCGCTTGCAATGCTTTTGGAGTTGAAGGCGTCTATAACCTAGTTGTATATAAGAATCTCAAGTATTACATTCTCTAGTAATAGAACAATGGCATATTTACAGTTTTACACCACCAAGGAATACTAAATGGTACTCAAAGTAGCTTCTAAATAATTGATACTTGCTACATTAATAAAACACCTTTAAAAATAATACAAGTTTACTAAGCTTATAGAAGAGGTTAAAACGTTAAAATAAAAATATTCATCAAGTAATTAAAAATAAAAAGAACCTCAAATCGATTATCACAACCTTGAAATTTGTCTCAAGACAATCTAGAGGTATAGAATTGTACCAATATATAATACTTTTGTGTCCTATATTGTTTTCTATTAATGCGAATTCCACTCATTATATTGAAACAACTTTTTCGGATTTTGTCGCGGTTTATTAGGTTTTGTACATTCCCGACGTTTCGGATACTTCACAGCAACGATGGTCACGGGAGGGCCGGTATCCTAAACAAAACAAAAATTTCTTTGTTAACTTATTAAAGAGAAACGAAAAATAAGAACAAACGTTTTATTTAAACTCTGATTGACATTTACATCAACAGTTTCAAGAACTATTAGAGGAACAAAAACATATTAAGATTTGGCGCGGCCCGAGCGGAGGCGTGGAATTTGCATAAATTGCGTTAAGTAAATGGGGGACCTGACAAGTTTAATCTTGTCTTTACAATTTATTGTCCCCAACTGCAACCTCTAGCTTTGCAGTGGCTGAATAAACATTTGGTCTTAGTTCAAGCTCTCAGTTGAATCTTAAGGACGTACGTACCCCGATGAGGATCGTGATTGTTCAGTCATTACTTCGGTTCTGTTAGCAGATAAAAACTTCTAGTAAGGTTAAAGTTTTCAGGAAATGATTTGGTACGTTTATATACACATTTAGTTATTATTAAATTCTTGCAAATACCTATTTTTGCTAGAATAACATTCGTCTTAAATAAAATAAAGGAAAGAGCGATAAAGGACTAATTCTTTTAAAAGCGTCTACTTAGCTTGACGTTTTCTGAGTTATTTTAGAAATTTTGCAATGATGTGTATGAGATTATTCTCATCCCAAAATAGTATAAGAATTGAAAACATTTTCTTTATCATTCATATCTAAAATTAAACAATCTTTTATTTACCTATCCCAAATAAGCTAAATAAATTCTTCGTCATAAATTTATTATAACACACCTAATAATAGAAGATTTTCCTTATAATATATATAAAAAATGAAACATTTTCATAATAAGTAGCGCAAATGTGAAAAGATAACGCAAATATTACCCCATATATTCGAATTGAGACGCGAATGTACGAAAAATTGCGTACAAATATGAATGGGTACACAAGTTTGACAATTCACCTCGTTAATATTATGTGTTCGTGCATGAAACTTATTTCTTTATCTGACATTTACATACATGACCGAATTTATACATGACGTGTCACTTGCTCAAGTATTACTATACTGCGTGATTACTATCATGACGACATGTAGTCTTCTCTCTTTCTCTCCTTCGTCTCTAGTCTCTTTTCTCTGTCTGATACGAATAATCTAGAAAGAAGCTCGAGGGAGCTTCATTCTGGATTGTTCGTATTAGAAAGATTAATTGTTTTCTATATTTTAAAATCTTGAGTCACAGTGCTTGTTATCGAACTCCTCTGAAACGGCTTAACCAATTGTAATGACATTTTTAATTTGAAAATAAAAAGTGTGTGTGTACCTACTTATGTCTTATGTACGCACATAAGAAGTTATACTTCATTGGCTAGCTTACTTCACGTGTCGGTTTTTTGCGTGACGGTGTGCGCGCGTATCGTAAAAATTTACTCTCATCATTAATTTTCCTTAACGCGCCAAAAGAAGTATAACTTCAAAATAAACTGGGTTTTATTACAAAATTAGTAGATATGTAATATCTAGCATAAAATACAGCGCCACTATGTCTATATCCACACATCTTTATAATTTATGTAACCCTGCACCGAATAAGAAGTTTTGGTATTAATTTTTTTTTAATTATAAACTTTAATTTTATTCTCAGACAATTGAAAAATCGTTTGTGGGATGTTATTATACATGCGACTACCAAAACTCAGAAATTAGACTGGACTGTGTTCAAAAAACCTAATCAGAGTGTATACCTATGGTTATTATTTCAATCAAGTATATAAAAGCGCTTGTGCACACTAAGCAGCTATTTTTAAACAACTTATAATACTTATACATATAACATTATTTTAAGGTTTCGCCTTATAAAAGATAAGCGTTTTTTATATATTACATTATTCTTTTTTACTATTGAATTCCACTATACTTGTGAGATTCTTCTGTTCATAAATATTAATATAAAGTTTTAAGTTTATTAATTGTGGAAAAACAGGTCCTAGTGGCCTATTTTACCTACTGCTTTGATAATTTAACTCATTTGCAGGATATATCCACATATACACTGGATACCCGCACCCAGACAGGCCCTCAGACCTGTCAGGAAGAACCACACATTGAAGTATAACTTCTTACGTGCGTACATAAATAAGTACACACACACTTTTTTTTCTAATGACTAGTGAGAATATTGATTGCCATTATAAATTTATTATTTAATTATTTTTTTGCTATATTTTCTTTGCTCATTTAAGATTCAGGATGCAAAGTATATTAAAATTGTTTCAGCAATAACTTTACAAACATACTAAACAGATAAGTGATCTTTACATAAATAATTTTAGAACGGCAAATCGTATGTTTGTAATATTTCACAAACACCGAGGCCAGTATCTTTATTACCGACCTAATCCTCCTTGCAATCGATGACATTACTGTTATTTCAATAAACAGAGAAACGACACTAAATATGAGTTCTAGAAATATCATAATCCATAAATGTAAATTGTATGGTGAGAGAGATTTAGTACATAATAAATCAAATATAACATTATAAAGTAAATTGACATTAATATTATAAATGAACCAAACTTTATCTTGGTTTTCATTCATCTGCATTTAATTTTGTAGCTACTGCTTTATTGCGAGTTGGTTAAACTTCTAATCTTGCTGTTCCTTTTTTAACATACTTATATGTGGGCATAGCAAAACTGAATCTTAAATACGTGTGACAAAATTCATAGTTAATATTTTTTTAATACAAATAGGTTTTCAAACAAGCGTACGGCTTATCTTGTTGTAAGCGATTACCGTAGCTTATAGCCTGCAACATCAGAAGCATCGCAAACGTGTTGTCGACTCTACCCTCAATCCCCCGAGGAGCTCTGGTCACCTTACTCACCAAAAGAACGCAACACTGATTGAAAGCAGTATTATTAAGCTGTGATCTACTGTAAGGTCGAGGTACCTCCCCGGTCTGGCTCAATTCAAATTAAATGAAATAGTTTATTGTAATGTTAAGATTTTTTTACCGGTTCTTCTTAGCAGAATCTATATTCCGAAGTTTTTGTTATTTTCCATCAACCTTTTTAGTTAAATAATAAATACTTACATTATCAAATGACGATTCAAAATACTTTTGATTCCTACCTGACTAAATATTTTTGATTTCTATTTTAAATAGTGTAAAATTTTCAATATCAATATAACAAATGTATAGTATTAATAACAAATGTATAGTATTAATAACAAATATAAATAACAATAATTAAATAGTGCTGTGTGGTTACGGCACTAAAGAATGTAGCCACCCCCTCTCTTCCCGTGGGTGTCGTAAGAGGCGACTAAGCCGACGGATGGCGGGATAACCATCCAAGCTGGCTTTGAAATACACAGGCCAAAGACGGGCAGCAGCGTCTTCGGTGCGACAAAGCAAGCCCTGCGGTCACCAACCCGCCTGTCCAGCGTGGTGACTATGGGCAAAACACATGAGTTCGCGTCATAATGTCGGGCGCGAACTTGTGGAGGCCTATGTCCAACAGTGGACTGTGATAGGCTGTAGTGGTGGTAGTGGTAGTGGAATAACAAATAAACAAATATTTAATTTTTATAGCGTTAGAGTAGATTTAATATTTCAATTAACTCGGTTGGTGTCACTCACAAACAAGTCTGATGCAATTAAGATTTAAACATTTTACGACTTGGCTCTAGTTTAGAAGTTTCTCGATGCTAGAAGTAGGAGTAGTTTAATAAGCAGTTTTATCTCGAACTGAGCTGTTCGCTGCTCACCCGATGAATTTAAAATCTTATGAGATTAAGATTCTCTTGTTCCACTAAATGTCTCTAGCTTTTAGTTTAAACTTGTATTCACTTCACTGAGTTCGGATTTAAGATACTTTTGTGAAGTTTTCTTGCAAGATAACTGTTTTGTGTCAAAAAGTTATGATTATGCATTTCATAGTTCTAAAATTAAACTACAAATAAATTAAGTCTCTGAAACATAAAATTAAACGAAAGTGTCCCTTATGAGTGCTTTGATTGTAATTCTGTTTTGTCTGTCTTTTAAAGTTATTGTGATAAAGAAAACCACAATGAATGTTAACCCAAGAGACCGCGAGGGCCAGACCTCTCTGAATGACGAAAGTCTGGAAATCCTGGTCTCTCGGTCTATGTCAACTAAAAGCAAAAAGTAAAATATTATGAATTGTATTTTAAAACTTGTTGAAGCCATAAAGGTCATTTTGTAGTAACAATCAATTATTAATATATTTTATTTGATAATTAATTTTATTTGATTCATTTTCTTTATTCACAAAAAGTATAGTGTACTTCAATGTATTTACATAGCCAAGTTTAATAAAATACTATCAAACGCAACTGCCTCAATAGCTGTAATGAATGATAGCATCCATCAAATTTACGTCTTCATTAAGTATACATTTTTATCTCCATTGTTCCATTATAATCTCCTAATACATCAATGTAGCTATTAGACACCATCCCATGTACCATTTGATCTGTTTCATTAATCACATCATTGTGAAAACTATGTGCTTATATGGGATCTGTTCTATTATTAACACTATAATTATGTAATTAAGGTTCATTTTTACTTAACGTTTGAAGCGTCTGAAGATCAGAATGTAGTATTTAGTGGGATCTAGTTGATTGATTGGCGTCCTGCGGGTCAAAGATCACTGTTTAGTCTCTGATTCATTCTTTCTATTCAATTTGATCGATTTATTTTTAACATGTATAAGTGTGTTGTTTGAGCCTAATGTTATTGCTGCGTTTAAATTCAACTTTACAAATATCCTGTATTTATATTACACTTTATTTACCTGAAGTCGATATTTTCTAACGCATGTATTCTATATATCAAAAGAAATCGCTATTCGTTTGAAGTCCTATCTCAGAATTGATATACATTTTTTCTCCATTAAATTTCCCAGCGTATAAGTTATAACGAATATAAATATTGATTTTCTTATATCTTACAATATTAGAGTTTTGATAGCGAATACTCATTTTTGTTGCCTAATGTTTGCTTTTACTTGTAAGTAATATCAAACCACACAATTGAGTCTAGACTTTTGGCAAAGAACAAGAGAATTTGTCTCAAGTAAAGAGATTAAAAATAAAACCGAAAATATCGCACAATCCACTAATCGCTGACAACGCTCTCCTAATGATTTCTCAGGAATTGAAGTAAGTGCTTTAATACAATTTTGAAAGTGCTAAAATGTTGCCATAATCTTTTACCTCTAAAGGAATTCTTATCAGCTAAGTGGTAAAGGCGATTATCGTACGTCTCCTTCCAACGAGTGTCGCTAAGTGTCTAATTTGCAAATGGAGCCGTGTTGTAGGCCTCTTCGCGTGGCTTAAGCGAAAGTAATTGAATTTAGTGGAAAAATACTCTTGGAGTTCATGTATTACTCGGTATCCTATCATTTCTTTTTAATAATATTGATGTACAATGGTTTCGGTATCTATTGTTGGGGGTCATGAAGATTGGTTAACTTAGAAATATGTTTTATTGAATACAATGTCGTATGTTTTGATATTTTCCTCATTTCAGGGTTTCCTATCCAAAGTTCTGATGGTTTATTATTACGGTTCTTTTACCCGTCCATTTGTCCAATAGTCAAAGAGTAATTATTTTCACTACGCTAGAACAGAACGCGTATTACTGCGACTACTGAAACGAGAAATATTAAATAGGTATATGTAGTACTGAATAGTGTGCGATACAAAATTCATTACGTTCCATTACTTACAAAAATCGCAGTCAAATAAAATACTTTATTGGTACATACAAAAAATATTTTAGTTCCTATGCGACGTATCACAGCGCATTACTGTCCATAATCAATGTTGAATAGGCAATATAGGCGTAACAAGGCGTTAAAGAATTGAGCTCTCAACAGAGTTCCACTTCTATACCTAAAAATAAAAGATAGTCTATACGATAGTATTCTAAATTCAAATTATATGCACCTCACCCAAACTTAAGACAAACGCAGTAGCTACACAAAATTATAAATTTGAAACGTTGTTTTTTTCTTTATTTTTAATTCAAAAAGGAGGTTATCATTCAAATGTATTTTTATTTTTTTTTAATTCTTTTTTGTGTGTCTTCCCTCATACATTTTTAATTATGTGAACCAATTCCGATGATTCTCTTTTTAATCAAGGCAATGCTTGTCATGTGGTCCCATTTAAATATTTAGATCGAGATATGACAGGTAGGTACTTTTCGAGTTATCTGTAATAATGCCTATTTACTTGAATATTTTTTAATCTACCTACGTTGTATTACTTTTCGATGTTAGCCAGAAGTCGGGTTATTTTTCGTATGCGAGCAAATACAATTACTAGTATTAAATAAATATTATAGATAATAGTGTTTGTTTTTCTCATTAGATATAAAATGAAAATACAAAAACCTCTAAGGGTATTAAGTAAAAAGTAACAGAACGAAATCTCTAGCTTCGAGGAAACTTAAATGAGAAGCATTTAGTACGTTAAGTAAACAGTACCCCGACAGACAGTTGCAATCATTGCATCCTTTCAGACGAACTAAGCAACGGAATCGTAAAAACTAATAACAATAAAAACTCCTGAGGGATTCTCTAAGGAAAGATGTTATGACTAGTATACGATGAAACGAAAACTTGTATACCATTGTGCCGTTTATAATCAAAATACCCTAGACCTCACAGTAGCAGCACAAAATTCTAAACGAATTGACTTCAGATCTCATGAGCTCCACAGTTATAAGATTACTGGTACCTATATTTTCCTTTTGACCCAAATAATTGCCTTTGCGATTAAACGAAAAAATGCTGCCAGTAATCTTAGCACCGTTTCATCCAGATGCACACGAATTTATGCCATAATTGTCTGTGACAAAATTAGTAAAAAATATTCATGGAAATGTTTAGGAACTATTTTAATGTATAGAAATCTGTAATATGATAGAACTCCTCAATGGTAGTAAGTGCATAAATGGTAACAAAAGGCTATTGGTGCTTTTATCACAAGCAAGAGCTCTTGTCACCTTACTCACCACAGAAACAACACTGCTTGAAAACAGTAATTATAATTTAGCTGTGATCTTCTGTAAGGTCAAGGTACTACACTAGTCGTGCTGCTACAGATTTTGAGTAGGATATTTCCTGATGTGCTCAACCTCAGTAAAATCAGCATATCATAGCGTCAACCTCTCTCACGGTGGTCAAGCAACCTAACGACAGTCCTCACACGTGCTCAACACAGAACCTATTTACTCTGCGGTCGGTACGAAGTTGGTAAGTCGTACAAAAGCCCCGCTGCGTACGATCGCAAGTTTACGGTGAATTGTTGGAACTTTCTAACGTCAAGCGAGCAGTGGTTTACACTGCGGATTGTTTTCAGTTTACGATTTAACGTTTGAAGTTATTTTCATGAGATTGGTGTATTGACACTGACCGTTTTATGGACAGTCTCATCTACATATATCTGCCAACCTGCAGCGGAGCTGCGTGGTGGATTAAACTCCGACACTTCTAATTTAAAAAGCTAACGATTTTTAATATACGAAAAATAAGGAAAAACAAACGGGTCCAAATTTCTTGATTTTTTTTCTTTTTTGTTCTTTTACTAATTATATTTACTCGCCTTTGATTTGGCTGTTCCATTTCACCCTCGGGAAATATATCCTACGTCGCTTAGTAATAACTTAGAAAATAGACTAATTAGAGTTATCCTGATGAAAGTAATACAAATCTTTCCACACTGTAATACTAATATAGACTTGAACTGAGGTAGGGCACAGCAGGAAATTTCCTGCTCAAAATATGGAGCAGCCCGACTGGGGTAGTACCTCGACCTTACAGAAGACCACAGCTAAATAATACTATTTTCAATCAATTTTGTATTCCTGTTGGTGAGTAAGGTGACCAGAGCTTCTGGGGGGGATTGGGCATAGGGTCGGCAATGCGCGTGCGATGCTTCTGGTGTTGCAGGCGTCTATAGGCTACGGTCTTACCATCAGGTGAGCCGTACGCTTGTTTGCCGACCTATTTACATAAAAAAAAGACTAGATTATTTTTCCTATTCGACTAGGACTGCAGCAAAATTGTGTGTAATTTCAAATCCCAGATATTAGGCTGGCAAGATGTCTACGTGTGGTTGAATAGATAACTATCACTCGGTCCTCTCACACGTGCCGCGTTGGACCCGCTTCGTTATATTAATACTTATAACACATTTTCCTTGATACGAAATAATATTCGACTTCACAAATTACATTTAACGGAAAATTGGTTATGAGAAATTTATAATATTCTGACTGTAATTTGTTTTTAACCGACTTCCAAAAAGGAGGAGGTTTTGACTGAGTGGACCGATTTCAATGAATTTTATTTAAATCGAAAGGTGTTGCGTGTCTTTTGGCCCCATTTAAATTTGATTAAGATCTGACAAGTACTTTTAGAGTTATATCTAATAATGCGTATTTACTTGACTACTTTTTCGTCGACCTATATTGTATTAAAACCGCATAACTTTTCACTGGGTTTATCGATTTTGGTGATTTTTACTTTAATTGAAAGTTAATACTTGTCATGTAGTTTTGTTTAAATTTAATTGAGATCTGATTATATTACTTTTCGAGTAATCCTTATCAAGGAGGAGCGCGTATTTACTTCACAATTTTTTCGTCTTATTAGGTTGTATTACTTGTCGATGTAATTGAAGTCGGTTTTTTTTTTCGTTTCCGAGCAAACACAATTATATTTTTGATTATTGATGTTTTGTACAGTCATACAATAGTATTTAACGAATTGGAATTGGAAGCTTAAATAAAACAAAAATTTATATACAAAAATTTTTAATCATTATAATACGGACATAATATTTATATAGCCCTTGATAAATAGACTTATTAATGTAAATAATAAAATGGGATAGAGCTGTGAATTCAAGTTTAGTACCAGTTCTTCTAGTAGGGTTAGTTTCACCAAACAGTAATTCTAATTGATTCGTGTCGATATCTTGCTTGATATTGAATAATCTCGACTACATTTATTCAGTTACAGTTCACGAATAGGTCTCTAAAGCTGTGCCTACGATGATAAGTTATTAAAAATACAAAAGTAATAGAATTAATTTTCTTTAGAGCACCTAAAATTTTTATTTTGTGTACAGTCGTAGAGTGTACGTTATATTCATCCACTATTAATCTTCGTCGTCTGGTACATAATTATTTTACTCTTATTTTATAATATTTTTTTGTTTCTTTACACTATAATCTGCAGTCGAAATAATATTATAAATATTTTATCATATTACTGTTCTATATTACAAAAGACAAGACTATCTGTTGTATTACGATATACATTCAAGTCTCTTACAAGTAACTTACTCTACACTAATTTAGAACTGGTAGTCAATTCATTTGTTAAAGTTCTCTTGAACATTTTTAAAGAATTAACGTAGTAACAAAAACTTTCATTAATTTATCACTTTCGGATTACCATTACAAAAAAAAAGTTGCATACATTTTTTTACATTTTTTTGTATTATTTATAAGTATGTTTATCGAATAAAAAAATATGTAGCTAGACCAGTCGGCTGTTACCTATAACACAAGCATTAAGTTGCTTACTTTAGGAACAGACGACCGTGTGTGTAATGTGTAGATATTTATTTATTTTATTTATTTATTTATTTTTACATCAAATTAGAATTTAAAAGTAAATTAAGATCAACTTCTCTCCAATATAGACGAAGCCTAGTTCGTGACGTCACGGTCAAACAATCCAGAACATTCGTCAGTTATCAGTCGACATCGGTGCACGCCTCACGACGTCAGATCACATCCGATTAGATCTTTGAAGATAAATACTAGTTCTCGACCGAGAAATATTGTATAAGCGTATCGGTCTCAGCTATGGCTGGTTGTCTTTTTTAAGCTTCGAGAAAAGGTAGCTTGTATTATAGTAAAGGTTTCCTCAGATATTTCATTAGATTTTAATATTAAAAGAGACAAAAAAAAATCAAAGCTCTGATTAAAAAAAATCATCAAAACTCTAACTAGATATCTTTCTTTAGATTGTGGGATTTTAATTCAAATTATTATTTTTTTTCAAATAGCAGGTTTTACTAGTATGTCTGACTAGTAATCAACTAAAATTTAAGAGAACCTAACTTTACTAGGATGTCACACACGATTGTCGATCTGTAGTCTATGTAGCGGGACACGAGGCGGGTGACGCCTGTAATTAAAAACAAAAACGTCGCTGTCCCATCAAAACGCGTTGCCGTTGCCGTAAAAATTTTACCTTGATGCGCCTAAATAAGTTTCACATCTAAAAGCGTGTGTGTATGTGTGTGCAATTCACACACGGCAGAAATACGTCATAGGACGGTAGGCCGCTGCGATTTGTTCTATCGACGATGATCACGGTCTCGTAAAAAAGTCGTAAGCGCCATGCAAATCGCATCGCTTACGCGTTTTGAGCAATGATATATTCTATCTCATTCTCTTCTTTATATTTATGTGTTTCTTTCTATATCGTGCCTCATTTACTTCATATTCTAAAGAAGTTTCACTTCAAAAATATTATATCAATCAGTTGCCATCAAAAACACTGGTATTAAGTTGCCTCCTTTAGGAACAGACTACCGTGTGTCTGTCAAACATTTAAAATACTGCGTCCCAATATTCTCGTTCATGTCATTTTCATAACATCTCGTTCTTAGGTCACGTATAGATAATTAGTGCTAATCAACGTGATTGCGCTAATTGACATCAAATGCCAGTTAAATTACGTCCCGTCGGATTAGATCGTCTGTGAGCTCCGGATAATTGCTATGTTTCCTGCCTAATATCTAGGATGCCTGCGACTAATGGAATAACTGGCGAAAACTTTACAAAAGGTTTTGTAGTTATTAGGACTGACGGTTCAGATCATAAGCCAATTGGTCTGAAGTAACTTATAGGACCAAAATCCAAATCAAAAATATTAGGTAGGGATCCCTAGTACATTTTTTCACTTGATTAGTATCAAGCTAATTTTTTGGGAGTAGTTTCATTTTGATGAGGCGAACAAAAAATTCCTCTTCGAAAACTCTCGATTGTGGTAGCTAACAGAGATAGCAGGGGGTAGAGCAGCAGTGAGCGTAGGACCGGGATAACGTACCACGCAAATTGTAGGACAATATTACTATTAAATGATATAGATATCAACTAAGTAAAAGCAAAAAAAAAAATCAGAAAAAAAATTAATTTTTAATGACCTTACGAGGTCATCAACTTGATGACCTCGTAAGGTCATCAAAAATGATTACTAACCAGCTGATTTCGAATAGTCATTTTCCAAATTAAAATTTTAATTATTTTTGGAAGTGAAGCTACCGCCGGTTCCGGATGCAGATTCTGCAGCAAAAAATATACGGCAATATCGTGCATGAAATACACTAAGTCCACGAATCTTAATATCATCTATGTATGTAATCCTACACTGATACTTTATAAGTCATGTTTTTTTTTTTTAATTTATTACTTGGAATAATACGCTATTTTTTTACGAAAGGCGTGCTTCTTATCCTTATTTTTAATTCTGTTTTGTTATGTTAGTGTATGTATGTGTAGTAAATTTGAAGTAAAAGCTAATTTTAAAGGCAACGACTCCTAAAATCCTAACAATAACACACTAAATCCTACCAACATGAATAACAATTAAACGTTTAATCTACATAGTCTAGACCATCTTATCTACTTTATTCCTCAATGTTTTACAACAAATATTGCAAATAGGAATATAAAAATAAGGAGCAAAAAGAGAGATCGTAATCGCAAACTTTGCTCAAAATCTCGTACGCGTGTTCATTTTCAGTAAATCAAGCGATTCCCGCAAGCGATCCGCGCGGACTCTTGGGACCTTCGGGATTAGGGCTGCCCTGATACTTTGTTATTTTATATAATACATTTTCCTTATTTTGGAAATAATTACTTTGGTTACGTTATTATGTTAGTTTAATTTGGTCGTGAATTTGTTTCTTTATTAATTTTTCTGCGAAGAAGATGTTAACAAGTTTATATTTATAATTTATTAAATGAGGATTTTATTTGTAATTATGTAAAATACGCTAAAGGTAATTTTAAGTTTTTAAAGTGAAACTTTTATTACATTGTCTCAAACTTTTTCGTGTGCGTATCGCATGTCGCATGACGGTCGGCTATCTTTTATAATTTCCTAGAACTAAGACACTAACTGGCGTGCAAAGAATATTTTTTATAGGACGATTGTTCCTATTTCATTTCAGTTCTTTGAAAAAAGGTTCACTTTTACCGTGGTTTCATAAAACCACAAAGGTTTTTGGTTCTTATATTATTATCTGGATGAATAAATTATAAAGATTATTTAATTAATTAGATATTAATTATGTCGTAAACTTTTAAATTTGAATGAGAAAGAAAAAATGAGGCCAACAAAAAAATAGAAATTATTAAGAAAAAATTTAAAACCTCAAACGTCATCATAATTCCGACGAAACCGCATAAAGACAAATGAAGAAAAGACTATAAAATTATAATCCCGGAAGTCACAGCCCTAACCGCATTAAAACCCCGTATTCCGTATCCCCGACCCCGGGACGCGGTGATAATAAAAACCCCGCACGCCTACTCGTCGCATGATTAATGTTCGTTCTGACAGTTCCTTGGTTTAACCTAAGGAGCAATGTATATTGAACGCTTTGCGGAGCGTTACTATGAGTTACGATGCGTTGAGGTGTTTTGCGGTACTTTGCGGTCCATTGCGGAGCGGTTCGGTCTCTTGCAGTCCGTTGCGGTGCGTTGCAATGCGTGGCGATGCGTTGCCATCATGATGTTACCTAGTGTATTTAGTGTTTATTTTTAAATGAGGCCTTAATCTTACATCTTTTTGTACCCTATATCTGGTGTTGGCATTCAATTCAGCTATCTAGACTTTGAAAATTTCTTACACAGCGAAAATATGAGTGAGGTAATAGAGTGATAATAGGGTTTTTTATTTAGTTGGGTAGCAGTTGCATTTCTTTGTTACACTTTTTCCGCTTTCTATTCTTCGTCTAAAAGACTGTGCCTGTTACCACAGCGCTGTTACTGTGAAAAACTGAAACGCATTGCGCAATGCCGTACCGCATTGTATGTAAAAAAGCCCTTATTGGTTTACGCATGACACGCTTAATTTTCTACCACTATTTTTTGATGTGAATCCTTTTTTACTTAACAAACTTGTTTGAACTTCTGAACTTGATGGTATGTCCAGTTTAATTGAGGTAGGGCAAAATTTGAGGAATTGATTTGAGCAGGAAATATCCTGCTCAAATCTGGAGCAGTCCGACTGGGGAAGTACCTTGACCGTACAGAAGATCACAGCTAAATAGCACTGATTTCAAGCAGTGTTCTTTTCGGGTGGTGAGTAAGGTGACCTGCTCCTGGGGAGATTGGAGGTAAAGTTGGCAATACGCTTGCGATACTTGTAGTGTTGCAGGCGTCTATAGGCTACGGTAATCGCTTACCACCAGGTAAGCCGTACGCCTGTTTGCAGAACTGGTTGTGTAAAAAAAAATTTCATTGAATTAGACACAAAGAAACAGTCGTACAAGACTAATGACGTAATGACTAGTAGGTACATACAAATTATTACACGATTAGCTTACGCATGGGGTCCATAGGTTTGACCCCGGCTTATGACAAATGTACGTAGATTCTACAGATATTAGTAGTTTCCTGTTAGATAGTATTTGAACCCCGACAGAATACAATCTGAACGGGGGCTACTAAATACTATGCATGTCTAAATAGTTTGTAATTCAGAACTGCAACTAAAACACTAAGACAAAAAAAACACATAGTTACTAGCTTTTACCCTGCTCTTTTCTTCGTTTTTGCTCTCATTGGTTTTTTTTTTTTATAAAAAGTATCCTATGTTACTTCTAATACCTACAAAAATAATGTGAACAAAGTTTCATGATGATCGGTTAAGTAGTTTTCGCGTAAACGCGGAACAAAAAAAAACTTAAATTCACATTTTTATAATATTAAGTATGGATCATTAAAAATCAAATCCTTCGCTCATCATCCATTTTCGGTACAAAAATCGATTGAAAAAGTAAAAACCTTTAATAGGTAAATGGCGCCAAAGCTATAAATAGCCGAATAGACGTATTTGTAAAACGGCTATAGCATTAGCAGACAAAACATTTCGTCAAGCAATAGCGTAGAAAAATGTTATAAGATTTTTTCTTCCGCTTCAAAGCATCCAACATGATGTCTGGTCGATTAGACCCGGAACTGCAATCGAGTGAACAAATGCCGGTTGTGTTCAAACCACTGTTACAAATTATCATTTATACTTTTTAAAATAGTTATGATTTTAAAATTTTAAAAGATAGGTAGGTAAGGATTGTGCATTTTCTTAAAACTTGTAATTAAAAGCTTTGATTTTAACACACGGGTTTGAAACAACTTTAAATGTTCAAATTCAAGACCTATGGATTCGTTCGATTTGAAAAAGTGGTTGCATTAGAAATACTATTTATTCAAGGTAAGTTTAGGTCATAAAATATGAGTAACGCTTCCTTCATATGTCCACTTAAAGCTATAATAATATGATCCCGGTAATTTTAAAATATATGTCTTTAAGTATAGCATAAAATGTCAAGTTTTCAATGAAATTTCTGTCCCACATAATAAAACAGTCCACAATATTAACTGTTATATAATAAATAACATTTAATTTAGAAATAAAATAGTCTGCGCGTAATTACATTAATATTACCAAAGAAGCCTCTATAAAATCAAAATTAACTCTCAAACGCGAAGAAAATTAATTACATATTTAATGAACGGCATAAATTAATTACGATAGAAATAAAATATCGACGAACTCTCATATTTTCATATAAATAAAAAACCTTCATAAATGTCTGTATGTAGCTTTCTTTTTAAATATGCAGTTCCAATTACCAGGGCGACATAAATCGTGAAGAAGTGACATAATATTTATAGGTACAAGTTGAAACACACGCTATGGTACTGATAGGGTCTCGTAATGTAATTATTTTGATTTCATTAGTTCTCATACGATGCTTTTTGAAATATCATTATTAAAACCTTAAGGTGAAGCTATTCATAATTATTAACTTTATAATATGTTTGTTTCGTATTTAATGTGTAAAAGAAAAAACAAGAAATTAGTATAAAATTAAAGGCTAGTAAGTAGTGATTTTGAAAATGTTTGTCTTTACCACCTGAGGTAGAGCTCAGCAGGAAATATCCTGCTCAATATCTGGAGCAGCCTGACTGAGAAGATACCTCGATTTTACAGAAGATCACGGCTAAAAATAATACTTCTTTCAAGCAGTGTTGTGTTCCTGTTGGCGAGTAAGGTGAGCTGAGCTACTGGGGCGAGTAGGGGTAGTTCGGCAACGCGCTTGCTATGCTTCTGGTGTTGCAAGCTTCAAAAGACCTAACATCAACTGCTATGTTTTTCTAAATAAAAAAATATATATACATTTAACAGTACGTGCATATACACACATGCGTGTCATAGGTCGTATTTACTTAAACGTACATTCACATATCACTTAAAGTTTGCTCAGAGCTGGCTGTTAGTGATTTCACCTCGAACCGTCCACATTCACGGCTAAAGATTGATCGCTCGCATTAGAAGCGTGGCCTGAACGAAAATTGTATCGGCGATTTATCGCCGTCTCACACAATAATTATATATCTACGGTCCAAGGGATTTATTTTCAGATTTATCTCGTTTTATAGAACATTTAATAAAACTACGTTGGCGATTTATTTCAACGAGAATAGGTGATTTTTTTAAATAATGTTTTGTTGATGTAGGGTATAATAAATATTCAAAAAATATTTTGATGGTATATCGGCTTATTAAGTTGTATAGTGAGGTTGAATAGCGTGATAATAGTTTTGATTACTACCAAACTTTAAATAAAACAGTTAATTGATAGTAACACTTTACCTAATTTGTTAAAAATTATGCAGACGAAGTGTGTAATAAGAGAGTAAAAATAAATTTAACCTTTAAAAACAAAAAAAAAATGTACTTGATTTCTTTTTCTTATGTATTAATTTTTAAAGATAACATAGAAAAACTTATGTAAATAAATTTTGATATAAAATATGCAATGTTTTCAAATGTTAAAGCGATTTCACTCATTATAATGAAACAACTTTTTCGGATTTTATCTCGGTTTATTATGTTTTTAGATGCCCGACGTTTCAGATACTTTACAGCAACTATGGTCCTCCCGTGATCGTATCCGAAAAAGTTGTTTCATTATAATAAAATATTAGGTAGGGATCCCTAGTACATTTTTTTCACCTGATTAGTATCAAGCTAATTTTTCGAGAGTAGATTTGGAGGGTGGTGGTTAGGTGGTGGTGGTTAGCTACCACAATCGAGAGTTTTCGTACAGGAACTTTTTGTTCATATAATCAAAATGAAGCTACTCCCGGAAAATTAGCTTGATACCAATCAGGTGAAAAAAATGTACTAGGGACCCTTACCTATATATAATGTGATAACTTAAAAATGAACACACCGACCTCCCCTTAAAAAATGAAATAATATGCTATACTTAACGGCACCTCTTTAATATGCTGATTGCGTTTAACTCCAAGAGGTAAATTAAATCGTCACACGCATTAACAATAACGATCTTGCTGCACCGCTTGTAATGAAGAACTGTTAGGGCCGGTAAAACCGTTTGTGGATATTTGTTATCCTGGACATAACTTGCGGATAGACTTTAACAGGTAGATAGTGTAGGTTATTATGACCTGTTTCTCTCCAATAAACTTAAAATTTTCGGTTTACTATTGTAAATAGAAATATCTTGTATATATAGTGAAATTCGATGGTTAGAGAAAAATATATCAAAAACCCTTAGGGCCTATTGCACTAGTTGTGGATAACTCTATTTGACAGATAACGTTATCCAAAAGATTAAAGTTTTGGAGTTTACTCCTTAAGAATCGATTTTCATATAAGGCCCCGGTTTGAAAAAAATATGAGGTGTAAAATTTACTGAACGGATGACCTCGTTACATTTCTCGTAACGCCATCTATATGGAATAGCAACGTTTTCTAATAAGGCCATCTATCGGAATCCTATTGGATTATTTGATTCGTTTATTTGCCATTTGATATGGTATTAATCTTTTTATTAGACTAGTAAGCCTTTTTGTGCCTATTTCAGTCACCTATAACAGTCGATCTGAAGAAGTAAATTCCAGTCGTGCGTCGGAGCTAACACACACACACACGTTTTTTTTGTAATATTCTTTTTCACAATCTAATTCCTAATTATTTTTGAGAGTACGCAAACGTGAATATAAAACTTGTACTTTGTACTTTATTAATTGAGGCGAAGCAGGTTTTAATGGCCTAATATAACTTCTTCTGTTAAAGTCTAATCGCAACTTATTTGCAGGTTAAACTTCATCCACAATTGGTGAGACAGGCCCTTAGAGTAGTAATGTGTAACAACACCACATACCATCAAAACACACAATTACAGAACTTATCATTTCAAGTATAAGAGTCAATAGATACGCATTTACATCGAGCCTGGTTAATGACAATTCGTCGTGTATGTTAATTTGAATCAACATTAAATATAAAGTGTATTGCGTTTAAGTTCCTTCGCTTTTGCGTTAAACAGTTTTGTGATGAAATTGTTTTGTGTTTACGTTTGAAATAATGTTTGTTTGATTCTGAGTTTAACGATTGGAGAATGAAATTTTCATACAATTATTTTTTTTTACTATTGAGAAGTAAATTATTTACGCTAAACCAATGCACCAGTTCAGAGAGATCATTGTTTACATCGTCATAGTTTGTTTCTGGTCTCCTGTCTCAATTAGTATCACTTTGTACAAGGGAAATTATAAAAATACAAAGACATAATATTTGTTTACTATTAGGTTGTCTGGAAGAAATCGCTTGCCTAGCGATAAGACCGCCTTTGTGCACATTATTTTGTAAGTTTAGTTTTTAAGATAACTATGTATGTCAAATTGTATGCACAATAAAGTATATTTCTTCTTTCTTCTTCTTCTATTATTAAATATACGCAACAACAGCTCGCTAGTAGTTGTGCGTGTTTGTGCCTAAAACAGCGACGGTTTGCGGGTTCGATTCCCGTTCGGAAAGGATATTTGTATTTGTACTAATATTTCTTTCCGGTTTGAATGTAGTTCCTTGTAGATCACGTTAAGCTGTCGGCCCCAGTTGTCATTATAAATACCTGATAGCGATCATTACTCAAATTACGGAATATATCCGCCAACCCGCAGTGAAACAGAGTGGTAGATTCAGCTCCAATCCTTCTGCTACATGGAGAAAGAGGCATATGCCCAGCAGCGGGATGTTACAGGCTAAATCGTACATATACGTAAGTATAACGTTATTTAACTTTCGCTATCAACTAGGTTCATTAAAAAAAAATAACATGACAAATCACTTACAACATGAGTCTGAGGAAGAGGAGAACATGTTGTGCCGACCCAATAAATACTAAATAGGATAAGGGCAGGGAGATGATGATATCAACTAGGTTCATTAACCTTAAATATTAAATTCTGTTAGAAAAAGTTCAGGAATACACAATTCATCGAAATTCCTTTGAAATGTACAAATTTAGTTTTGTATGATAAAAAAAAACATTCGTATCGAAACATTAAATACAAAGTTCCAAAGGAAATAAACACATAAGTCGGTCATTGAATTCGGCAATGGTGCGTAAAGAGGGTGCTTTGAAGACATCCGATATTCGTATATTGTGTGAAGACGCTTTTATGTCGGCGTCGGTGGAAACTCGTAAACACGTTTTATAACCTTATGAATAGGAAAGTAGAATTTTTGTTGCCAATGAATTCATACTTAAGTTAAAATTCCTAATGTCTGGTTTCAAACTGGTTGAATCTAGTTTAAAGCAGTTTTAACCAGTCGATGACGTAAAGCCAATGGCTGACTGATTTGGCTAAATTTCATATTGTCATCTAACTTGTGGTGACTGGACTTGTTATGCTGGATTAACTGACTTAGGAGTAAAAGTTCAATATCATAAAAGTTCGAATAGGTTCACTATTTTTTTATTTATTTTTTTACTTAAAATTAACAACTTGGAAAAAATTGCTGTAATTTCCCCATGCGTTTTATCAAACAGTCCTGTCTAGCCATCCTGTGACTGTCTAGTAAAGCTATGATGTAATGACGCTGATGGTATTTCTCCAATACAATATCCTATTTTTTTTATCTGGACATTTTAATTTTTTTATATTCTTACTTTAAAATAAATCGTTATAAATTTTATATAGGTACTTCGGAAGCTTGAAGAATGGTTTAAATGCAAAAAAGTCTCAAGAACAATTTTACCATTAAAGTAGATCTACTTTAGACGCTAAGTCAAAAACGCTTCAAACATTTACAACACAAAATAAATCCCTATTAAGTACATTACGAATCTTTAGAATAATGATTCAAAGAACTCGGTGAACTTTTGCATTGTAATCAGTTTCTCTCCGTGAAATATATTCGTTTTAAAACAGAAAAATAGCATTAATCTCGCCTTTTGTCTTCATTCGTGACTCAGAATCCATCCAACTGTCTGCTTTGTTGTATAGAACATTGAAAACAATTTATTTCATGAATCGGGTTCCGTACAAAGTATATTATTTTATATTATTGTTTCACAATATATTTTGGACTTCTTTCAACTTTTTTCTTCTATCAAAATCAAATATACTTTGAAGTTGCTTTTTCCGAAAACTTATGAATCATATTTTGTTTACTCCTTTACATTAGAATTCAAATTACTGAAGTTTGTATCTTTTAGAGGCTAGAGAGTGATAAGGAAGTAGAACTTGAATACGTTAAAAGGATAATTTACACTCGATCAAAATCTTTATCATATTACGGTTGCCAATTTGGTATAGTTCACTACGATCTCGATACGATTCAGCATTTAGCATCCCACTGCTGGGCCTCTTTCTCTGTGTAGGAGAAGGATTGGAGTCTAACCCACCACGCTAGTATATTATCGGTTGGCGTATATACACTCATTAATATTCACTATCATAGAAATATCGTTCTGGATGTTATGATATTGTATACATTCTTGTCAATTTGCTCTAAACGTCAAATTTTTCATAATTTATGTTTCAAAATTTTATAATTACGTTAACAAATGTATCGCTATAAATGTCACAATATACAACTATTAACTTTATAAATTACAATTTAAAACAGAGTTTATGTACCGTGAATTTTAATAATTAATATTTATTAATGCGCTAAGAATGCAGACGCTGCCGCGGCCGGCTCACTTAAAATATTTAACTACGGTCGTCTGTTAAAAATATAAACCAGAAAAGGTATGTAATATTTTAGAAGCAATAATAGTAATTATGTCTTTAAGGAAATTCTAGGTTCTTACAAATAAAACATATTTCCTGCTCAAAATATGACCAGCCCGACTGGGGTAGTAGCTCGACCTTACAGAAGACCACAGCTAAATAATACTGTTTTCTAGCAGTGTTGTGTTCCTGTTGGTGAGTAAGGTGACCAGAGGTCCCGGGGATAGGGTCTCATTGGGGATAGGGTCAGCAACGCGCTTGCGATGCTTCTGGTGTTGCAGGCGTCTATAGGCTGCGGTCTTACCATCAGGTGAGCCGTACGTTTATTGGCCGACCTAGTTATATAAAATAAAATAAAAAAAATCTGCTTTTAGGTCTCTTCTGCGCTTCTTGTGCTGTAGAACTGTTTTAGTACTATAGAACTTGTAACATTTTTATCCGTCACTTAGAAATTTATCGAGTACCTATGCTCTTCTATAAAGAACGACACGTGGCATTGAAAATACTAGAAAGTAGATAACTCCTTATTGAAGCCGACTTTCTAACAGGAAAGTTATATGAAACAGAATGAGGAATGATAAAATATGAACTTAATGGCTGGCGTTAAAAGCGATAAGGTATTAACGTGCGATCTACAGGTATTACCGTGTGGACCTTAGATTGCTGCTCCAATATATTTTAGGCTTTTAATATAATTTAAATTAAGAATCTTCTATGTATTAATACGTGAAGCAAAAACTTTGTAGCCCTTTTTACGAAAATTGCGCATACGTAGGAGTATGACGCTTACTTATCTATCTATACTAATATAATAAAGCTGAAGAGTTTGTTTGTTTGATTGTTTGTTTGTTTGTTTGAACGCGCTAATCTCAGGATCTACTGGTCCGATTTGGAAAATTCTTTCAGTGTTAGATAGCCCATTTATCGAGGAAGGCTATAGGCTATATATCACCACGCTAAGACCAATAGGAGCGGAGTCCACGCCGACGAAGTCGCGGACAGAAGCTTGTACTAATATACAGGGTGTCCCGCGATAAAGTGCAACCCCGAAAGAGGGTGAAACTAGACCATAAATTATCGACAAAAACCAGAAAAAAATTAAAAAAATTAAAAAAAAAATTTTTATTTTTTTTATTGACGAATTAAGATTTTTGTATAGCTTACGTAGCCTCTTTGTACAAAAAATGATGATTTTTGTACGTGTTTTTTGGGATACAGGCGTAAAAATTTTTTTATTTGAATGGCAATATGGTAAGAAATAATAATAAATCATAAAATTTCCTGGTATTGGGGGCATAATTCTGAGAAAATTAGAGATCATTGAAAAAAACAGTCATAAAAAATGGATTTTTTTTCACAAGAAGCATAGTTAAAGACATAATGCCACTTTTTTGCGAGCTAATTTTTATTTTGTCCTTACCGCCAAGTACGTGGCGTAATATTTTATTTTATTTTAAAGTAATCGACCCACTACTTTGGAAGAAATCATCATTTTTTGTACATAGAGTCTACGTAAGATATAAAAATCTTAATTCGTCAATAAGAAATAAAATATTTTTTTAAAAAAGTTTTTTCTATGTTTTTTGTCGATAATTTATGGTCTAGTTTCACCCCCTTTCGGGGTTGCACTTTATCGCGGGACACCCTGTATAAAGCTGAAGAGTTTGTTTGTTTGTTTGTTTGAACGCGGTATTCTCTGGAACTACTGGGCCGATTTGAAAAATTCTTTCAGTGTTAGATAGCTCATTTATCGAGGAAGGCTATAGGCTATGTGTCATCACGCTAAGACCAATAGGAGCGGAGTCCACGCCGACGAAGTCGTGCGCAGAAGCTAGTAGTTTATCTATATAGAGGAGGAGGAGAAGGAGTGCAGAATGCGATTTTTTTTTTTAATTATCCATAAAATATACATTAAATTAATAAAAAAAGCATTACACACACTACCATGTATTTGACACACACACGCATATTATACTATTTTGTTGATTGTCAAAGTCTCTAGTCAAATTGAATTTTTTAAAGAAAGGTTCTTTATTTTCATAACTATTTGGTTTTCTTTAATTTTAATTATGGTCGAATTTCGAACTCTGAGCGACCACTAGTATTATTTAAATCTAGAATACCATAGAACATTAAGGACTGAATTTTCAACGAGGAAAGGGATCGAATAAACTGATCCTCAAAAAGACCTCGCTCATGCAACGTTAAATCATGTAATAAAATTTATTGGAGCGTTTTTATAAATTTCGCGTTGAACCTCAGGAGATCGCGTTTTTTATCGGCCCTTCTTTCATAAAGTCCTCAAACTCTGAGGGGCGAATGATTTGTGAATGGCGCGAAATCTACTTAAATTTCCTCATTTCAACTGAAATCGTTGAACCGTTCAGATGGTCACGTAATAAATTATTACTTTCGTTTTGTTGCGGTGAAAAACAGCCGTTGTTTACGAGTTTCGAGTTTATTCTCGTCTTGAATTTTATTATAATTAAATGAAATATTAATGAATGTATTTCATTTGGTTGAGATTAAAATTTTATATTGTTTAATAATTCGTCTCATTTTATACATAAAAAGCTTTTATGGTTTGTTATCAAATGTTAAATGTTTAGAGGTATATGTTTTTTCTTTTTTAATCAAAGGAGTAGGTTTTCAATTTGACTGTGTTTTTAATATAATTATATTATCTCATAATTTTCACATCAATAATATTATAATATCTAGTAAGTATGTATGTGTGTTTACTTGACTAATTTTTCGTCTACTTACGTTGCATTACTTGTCGATGTAATTGAAGTCGGTTTTTTTTTTCGTTTGCGAGCAAACACAATTAGTGCATGTAATTAAACGTTGTTTTTGGTAGTTACTTGTCGATGTCATTTCTTATATTAAAAACAAGTATAATTATATACACATTACCAGGTATAACTCAAAAGCTACTCAGATCTCGCTATAAAATAATAGCGAATAAAAAAGAATCATCAAAATCGGTACACCCAAAAACTAAAAAAGTCCAATTGAGAACCTTCATCTTTTTTAAGTCGGTTTAAAAGAAAGAAGACGAGATTTTCGGCTTAGTCGCTAATATAACAAAACAGTACAATTAGTTGTATGAAGGAACTCAGTACTTAGTTTATCAAATTGAAGCAGACGCTTGAACACCGTTTATCTCACACTAATATAAATGCTAATAGTAGAAGCTGTAACTTAGACGTCACACTTACATCGTAACTTGAACGTTAAGATAATAAATATTGAAATATTATTATTGTACGAGTAAGCTTCTCTGCGTCTACTTTTCGCTAACAATTTAATTTTGTAATTTCCTTAGAGAAATACCAGAGTATGGTTAAGATATTAAAATCCCAGAAAAATATGTATTAAAGACTTGAAGTAAGCTGAACTAAAGTAAGGATAGTGGTTCGAGTATACGAAGAGCGTTACGACCTCTGGGACGCCGCAGGAGAACGCTGATACTCGCTTAGAATATAAATATTATTATGATACTCCATTCTTTACTTGTAAAGTTTATAACCGACATCTATACTAATATAATAAAGCTGAAGAGTTTGTTTGTTTGATTGTTTGTTTGTTTGTTTGAACGCGCTAATCTCAGGATCTACTGGTCCGATTTGAAAAATTCTTTCAGTGATAGCCCATTTATCGAGGAAGGCTATAGGCTATATATCATCACGCTAAGACCAATAGGAGCGTTGCACCAATGAAGAATGTTTCAAAATCGGTTTTTTTTTCTATTGAGAGCTTCCGCTGTTTCTATTCTACGGGGACGAAGTCGCGCGCAGAAGCTAGTATTGGATAAAATCGCTAGCCTTTACGATTTTATAACAGACATGGGTTCTTTCATCACAGTTTTAAGCTTGCTTACGATCACACAATATACATAAGTTTTGATGAAGCCTTAGGGATTTATTCCGAGATATTTTGAGAAAGTCTTTATTCTGAGATCATGACAGGCTTCTTTAGGATTTTTTAATATTAAAATGTAAATATTTGTCTGGACACTGGCGTGCTCTAAACATACTCCAACTGGTACCATCGTTGCAGATCCTCGAAGTTGGAAGAGCCCATTCGCTTTAATGAGCTTAATTTGCAAAAGTCACAGCAAAAATATAAAGTCCAGCGTTAATAGAACTTTGTCAAAGGACATTTTGGAACGGCTCGCTACGATCGTTAATTTAATTATCGAGTTCGGATAACTTTATTTGTATAATTACGTTTGAAAATACTTTCGTTAATTGTAGGTTTAACTTTTTTAATTTAATACAATTATTTATTTAATTACATTCTAGTTGTTAAGCTTTTGTTTTTAATAATGCGATTGTTTACTGGTAATGTTTAGCTCAGGTAAATATTGAACGCAAATAAACTTTAGGTTAAAATAATTAAATTTTAAGGACATTACTATTTTTAGGGACCTAACGAATTAGTAAACCTTTGTTATTTGAATTTGTATATTTATAAGACATATCCAATCAACATGATATTTTTTTTTTTTTTATGTTACTAAGTCGACAAACAAGCGTACGGCTCACCTGATGGTAAGTGACTACCGTAGCCTATAGACGCCTGCAACACTGGAAGTGTCGCAAGCGCGTTGCCGACCCTATCCCCAATCCCCCCAGGAGCTCTGGTCACCTTACTCACCAACAGGAACACAATACTGCTTGAAAACAGTATTATTTAGCTGTGGTCTTCTGTAAGGTCGAGGTACTACCCCAGTCGGGCTGCTCCATATTTTTAGCAGGAAATTTCCTGCTGTGCCCTACCTCAGGTAAAATATATGTTCAATGACATATTTTTAAAGATATCATAAAACTATTATAAAATATGTCATCAAACTACACAAATCATTCATTATTATTTGAAGAAAAAAAATACATAAAGTGGTAAAAATAAAACAAGTGTGCTTTTAGACCACACGACTGAAGTAAAGCTTCTTTAGCAATAGGCTTGCACAATAGGCCTACGCTGTGTCTTAGATATAGGAAACGTAAATAGCTATGAGAGAAAGTTAGAAAGAAAATGTGTGCTAGCACCTCTTTTTCTTGCTCCGTTCACTCATCTCACTTTTCGTAACACTCTCGTCACGCATTCACCAGCTTACTCCTCAACTCAAGCGTGCGTAAAGAAGTTTTACTTCGATAAAAAAAATAGTTTGTATTTTTTTATATAAATTAAATTGTAGTTACACCAGACAATAATTTCAAAATTATATTTGAATGTTTTTTATGGAATAACCAAATAAAGTTACATAACACTCTCCCCTTATGTTACCATGTATAATGAAATTGTAACTAACAAACTATTTCTTTGTTTTCAGGTAATCAATAACATAACTCATACAGACAAGGAAAATACTTCGGTATGTTATATACAAGTTTTTCTGCGATACTTTGCAGTATAAAGCTTTAGCCTGTAATATCCCACTGCTGGGCATAGGCCTCTTTTCCCATGTAGGAGAAGGATCAGAGCTTAATCCACCACGCTGCTCCAATGCGGGTTGGCGGATATATTCCCTACTATGAGTAACGATCGCTATCAGGTGTACGTGATAACAACCGGGACCGCCGGCTTAACGTGCTCTCCGAGGCATGGTGGGGAGACCCACAAGGACTGCACAAACACCCAGACCACGGCAAACACCTGTATGGCCAATACAAATATTTGTCATGTGCGGGGGACGAACTCGCAACCGCCCGCTCAACATGCACAAACCAGTGGTGTGTCAGTTGTGACAACGCGGCGTCCTGCAGTATAATCTCCAAACAATGAAGTACTTATTGGGATGTCTAATTCGAAAAAGTAATGTTCCAACTATTCTTTAAATGATCTAATTATTTCTATTTTGACAGCATATTGCCGAGAAAAGAATTTGCAACTGTGTGTTTGTTTGTGTGAATATGTCTCCTCGCATCCTCAATGTGTCCCAAACTTTAGCTTAAGTCAAACCCAATTTGTGTAATGTCCACAAAGTCCGCCGCTATGAATTCCGCACAATCCTAACGAAACTGTGTACCGCATCTCATGCGCACAAATTACGTACAATTACTGCTTAATACGATAAACCAACATAAACTAACCTACCTCCCCCCTCCAACACGAAACATATTGGACAAATACGGAGACGATACTGGATAATACGGGGCTCTTCTTACATTGGTCGCTTTTAGACCCCATCTTCTGGTTTATTGTGACTTCAGACGACGACAAAGCTTTTTATAAACTAAAATAGATTTTATATCACTCACATTTAAGGTTGCAATTCGTTTGAAGATGTGAATGTTAGGGTTAGATGAGAAGCAATACAAATTGATCCCATCAGCGTGTAGGATCCCAGGATACGGTGTTTAAGGAGTGATCCGGTGATAGTGACAGAAATTACGCCATCCTAACAGTAGATTAAGCCGGTATGCTCTGAATTATGGCCGGTTTAACCTTAATTACTGCTATTACGTGATCAACCTGTATTAATGTATCGGCCTCTGATTGTTCGATCCGAAATTGGGAGGGTAAGGTTTAAATTTACGAAAATGATACTACGTTTAAAGTTGGCGTGTTTATCGTTTGCAGAGGATTTTGAATACATAATATGTAATTAATTTGTCGACTTTTTTTGCCGACTGTATTTACTCTTATGTAACTGGTTAATTTCCAATGATCGAATATAAAAAAGATTGGAAACACAATTCTATTTAGGTTTAATTTCACTAAAATGTAATTAACTTAGAACAAGAAAATTAAACAAACAGTAACAGTACACATAATTATGTTTTGTTAAGCTTCGTGCAGAACAATAAGCCTTAAATTCGAACAAAAAACAACGGAACAAGCAATCTAAAAAGGGCGGGCGTAACACCGGCAGTAAAGCCGCTATCTGCGGTTTGTATCGTAAATAAGGACAGCGCCGGTGGGCAAGCGGCGCGGTGTGACACACGGCCGCGATGCGTACGTGCCAAACTACCCTCCCGTGGAGAGTGGAAACATAGGTATTGATTTAGGGTTATCACTACAGAATATCTGCGTTTGTAATTCTTTTTTTATTCACACAGTTTGCATTCGGACACGAAATTTTTTTTTAACATAGACACACGGTCGGTTGTACATTACAGTTACAGTTGACTGATATACTTACATATTTTTTCATATAAGTACATATAATTATAATAGACTAGCTGACCCGACAGACGTTGTCCTGTCTTAACTTTTGTATGGGAATATAGAAAAGTGTTGTTTTAGGACTTTTTCAGCCAATTTTTTAAATTTTACTGTCCGTAACGACCATCCTCGTACTTCAAGGAATATTATAAAAAAAGAATTAGCGAAATCGGTTCAGGTACTCTCGATATTTGCGCTTAGCAACACATTCAGCGATTCATTTTTATATATATATGGAGATATATTTGGAAAACTTTGGGAGGTGGTGGCTAAAGTTAGAGACTATTATTTAAATATAAATAAAAGTTCAACAATAGTTGAAAATAGAAATCACAAATTTTCTTTTTTTATATATGTATTACGATAAATCAAGCCTAAAGTTTCCGCTTGTAAACAATAATTTCTGAAATTATTAAGTAAGTTTAAAATTAAATTTTCTTAATTAAACATCTAACTACACTATTAAAGGTCGACCCTGCGTAGATGAATGGAAATATAAAATAGAAAATTTTTGTGAATGAAAATAAAAACAAATAAAAATTCTATAGTATAATACTAGCCGACCTGGTAATCTTCGCACAGCCTTATTTTTTCGTGAATATAATTTTTATATACATATATCGAACTAAAACATATTTTATATTTTAAGTTGGATAAAGTTACATATCTGTACAAAGTTTTATTCAAATCGGTCCAGTAACTTTAAACATTAGCCCGGACAAACGTCGTATTATATGTATATTATGTAACTAAAAAAGCTTATAAGTATAATAAGTATCAACCCTACCATAAATACCTACTCACGGAACTGTTAATACAACTAGTCTGCGCTAAACTTTAGCATGATTTGGCACACATTCAGATCGCTCAATTGCACGAAATATCGTTGCTTTAGATTTCTGTACAATTTAAAATTCCGTTTTTCAGCAACAAATTCTATTTTCATTCTGTCTCGATTGGGCGAGGCTTTTTTAACTTAAACACGCTTCACTTGAAACCTTTTTTGAATTCAGCCTTTTTGGAATGCATTGATTTGATTTTTGTGTACGTAAGACTCATAAAAGATTAATTGTGCTTTTGACTTTTGTTTGCTTTTAAAAAGAAAGACTGCTAAATTGATAATTTACTGTATAGACAGAACGAATTTGAACTTTTTTATTTAACGTTCGTATTGGTTTATCATGAAAAAAATGTGTAACCTTGTTGTCAAAATATCTATATTTTTACATATTTTACATGATACATTTTTATATAATGACGTCTGTATATTAAAATAAACATTAAGTTAAATGTCAAACTATTCAGAACTCGACGTGGGCGGGACCTCGAGAGATTTCCCTTTCACAAATGAAACTTTATCCAACGAAAAGTTATCATTCAATAATTCGTCCTTAAAAAGCGAAGTTACCAGACACGACTAAGTACTTTAAAGGATTTGCATAATGTCATTAAAATTATTCATAGTCTAATTATGAATTAAGACCATAATTTAATGCTGATTCAGATTACGCCGGTGAAGCAGCCGAATACATATTATAATATATCAGGTATACCTGTTTCTACATAATTATTAGTTACCTGTGAAAATTAGCTCTGCTCGGATGAAATTGGCAAATTTGAATTTTCCTAGATATAAAATGGATTATTTTTACCCCTAAACGAGATGACAATTACATACAATTATTTTTATACTAGCTGTGCCACGCGACTCTACGCGCGTAAATTTGACCAAAAAATAGCCCACAGCTTTTTTCGGTAAATGAGTAATCAAATACAATACTATACAAAAAAAAAATCAATTCGAACCTGTAGCTTCTAAGATAATTAAACAAACAAACTTTTCAGCTTTATAATATTAGTACAGATATATACAACATGCTCCTTTAATTATATATTGTGATACCAATCAAAATGCGAATTTTATTAATTTTCCGTAACTAATTAATAGCTAAGTTTATGTGTATTTTATTACCAATAACATTAATGACAAAAGTTTTTCTAAATTATATATTATATTGTTCTATATTCTAATTCTATTAAACTAATTCTAATAAATTTGTTTGTACACTTCTAAGCCGCTCATCTATGCCTTCTCCAATACCCAAAGGTTGTCTGGAAGAAATCGCTCTTTTAGCGATAAGACCTCCTTTGTACATCTTCCTATTATTGTACTAATTTTGTTTGTATCGTTTAATGGTGTATAATAAAGATAAGCAATACAGGGACATAGATAAAGGGATATAGCACTCTCTGGGACTTGATTTTACCAAGTTATCTTGCAAATATTGAAGTAAACGATAATGAATGATAAAATAAATGACAACTATAAAACTTAATTACTACTATTTTGTGACATTTATATATTGTGCAATAAAGCATAATTTAATAAATAAATAACTAAAACGTACAAACACGCAATTAAAGATTTAATTCAGTAATTGACAATTTATTAAACTTATCTCTCGACAAGTTGACAGACAAGTTGTCTGACACAAGACGGATATAACGTTCAAACGACTTCATAGATAACGTTACTGAACAACTAATATTGGTAAAATTTAAGCTCGTAAAGCTCCATTCAACTAGATCAGAGACATAAGCCACAAATTTAAAAGCACCAACAGTTCACCGCGACAAATTGTCAACTCTAACGAGACTCGCTTATCTCTAATCAGGCAATTGTAAATAAATTTATATCCCTAGACAACTTGTATATACCCGCATCCGAACTTACACTCCTACCACGAGATCTAGTACATTTACCGAAGTAATATTATCGCTACCTTCAATAACATCCATTGCTGACTTATTATCGATAGCAGTATTTGAGTTAACAACGATCTCGTTAATGTATTGTGTTGCAGTATTATTGCAGTTGATTTAAGTGAGATCATTAGGAAAGTCAGACGCGTCTACCGATCGATCGTTATCACTTGATTGGTCGATGTCATCTGACAACGCGCAGTGAATAGATAGCAAGCGGAATACAATAGAATTAAGTCGTGTTAAATCAAAACTCCACCAGAGTCCGTTCGTGGAATAAATAACAAATGACATCTGATAGAGATGTGCTCGATCGCCATTGTTGTGAGATGTGAATTGACAAATATTATAATTGTTTGGGGAGGAAGTTGTATTTTTGTATTCTTATCGCCGAGATCTACATCGTGGTGGGTGTCACCCACATCCCAATAATTTTGTTTTGTGTTTTGATTGTAAAACGAATAAATCATCAATGATATAGTTATTAAACCTTGTTTATAAATTTTTAACCGACTTCCAAAAAAGGAGGAGTTTCTAAATTCGATTGTATTTTTTTAAATGTATATTACCTCATATGACTACGCAGCTTGTATTTACCGACTATTTTGTTCGTCTACTTACGTTGTATTACTTGTTGATGTAATTGGAGTAGATTTTTTTTCGTTTACGAGCAAACATAATTATATTCACATATGAATCTTATGGAGTGTTCCCTTAATATCATTATTTGTAGATTTTTATTCAGTAAAGTAACAAACAATATAAATATTTTTTTCAGCTATGTTTCTGGTTTATAGATAAGATTTCTGCGACATTAAATGGCTTGAAATATAAATTATAATGTGTCCAAATAAACTATAAAAATTAAAAACTACAGAACCTCACTAACACTGACTGATTCGACATTTAGGTAACTGCGAGACTATTTCCAATTAGCAAAAGTATAAACAATAAAGTTATTTCTTTAAAACATAACCATTAATTATTTCTTCTTCTTCTTAGTCGTACACTCTTGTCAGAGTGGTCGTGGTTGCACTGACGAGGCACATGGTGGGGTGTTTGGTGGGTCGATATGATTTCCGAGGGTAGCTCTCCTGGCGATGTGCTTCCATTCTTGTCTGTTGGAGGCGTCGCGAGTACACTGAACCATGGTGGACCCAGTAGCCCTTGTGACGACGTCTATCCAGCGGGTTGGCAATCGACCGCGTGCTCTCCTGCCTTCCACCCGGCCCTGAACCACCAGTCTCTCCATCGAGTTATCATTTCTAGAGATGTGACCAAAGAACTTCAGTATTCGTAGTTGTACAGTTGCTGATAGTCTGTCTTTAATACGATGTTCTCTGAGGATGGATACGTTGGTGCGAAACGCCGTCCACGGGATCTTTAGGAGGCGTCTCCAGCACCACATCTCTAATGCGTCGATTTTTCGGCGATCCTGCTGTCTCAGAGACCAAGTTTCGGCTCCATAAAGAAAGATTGGAAACACGAGGCATTTCATCAATCAATTATCAAATTAATTATTTAGCTTACCCAAAAACTATATCCAAAAACGCTATCAACCAATAAAACACTTATCAAAAAGTTGCAGCTTGAGTCTGCAGGAATAAAAAAGGAGGTTCTCAATCCCATTTTTTTAATTTCTGTAACCTCAGAACTTTTGACTGCGGTATCGATTTCGATGACTTTTTTGAATCGAAAGGTGGTGCATACTACACAATGTAGTCCTATTTAAATTTTAATTGAGATCTAACAAGTACCTTTCGAGTTATGTCTAACAATGCGTATTTACTTGACTATTTTTTCGTCATCCTACGTTATATTAAACCGTATAACTTTTCACTGGATTTACCGAATTCGATGATTCGTACTAAAATTAATGATTAATTTTTGAGTAATCTTTCTCAAGTACCTATATACGACACTTGAGAAAGTGATGAGAATTCATTAGAAATCGATTCAAATATTACTATGCACGCATACCATTACATACATACATAACAACCATAATAAAGATAGAAATATGAGCCCCATTTTCAACGGATGAAGAAATAAATTTTAATAATATGTCAACAACAACCGGTTGATAATGTTGTGTTTGTAGAGAGAGCTTGTGAAAACATATCGGTACTGTTTGCCATCCTAAGACAAACGTCTCCATTTCGTAGGGTTTGTTTAAGAAGGGTAGCCCTTGATGGAGGGTGCGGATGGTGAGATTGAGATTCGGTTTGTTTGTATTGGGTAATTGGTGAATATCGAGATATGAAGGGCATGTTTAGGAACAGCAGTTTTATGATCTGAATGTTTGAGGTAGTTTAGATCCAAATTAAAATTTTGGGCAGCTCCTACAGTTTTGTAGATTCCTTAGTGGATGGATATTAACAGTACAGTACAAATTCAGCAAATTCAAGCTTTTTTTATTGCCTCAAAAATCAGGTTATGTTTTCCCAGATATGTAAATAAACAAGAAATTAACTGCACTTATATCCGTAATAAATAAATTATTTTATTTATTTGGGAAACAAAATTGTTTGTATAAATAAATATCACATAGGTACAATTAAATTTCTTAAGAAAAAATTTCTAAATAAATAAATAAATTATATTCGATAAATTTCGTTTTAAATTTTACTGCTGCACTCCTATTAGTAAATTCGAGATCTATTTTATTTACCTACAGTCTTTCTTAATAACTACACTTTCTAATAAAAATCATTTCTAAAACCAGTTCAGTCCTCATAGGAAAATTCTTTAAAAAAAAGCTATCATTTTTTTTTTATATTGAATATCCTTGTTATAATTCTTATACAGACAAATAAAAATATTTTATACTATTTTTCTTCATATCACTACGATTAACACGTGAAACAGTAACACAAAACCATTCTTATCCTGTGAATACAAGGACAATACCCGACCAGGGACATCTTAATAAACATCTAGCTTGAACACAGCATCCCATATACGCAACTGTATTCCCTCTGATATTGTCGACCCCAATAAACACCCCTATATGTCCTAAGTCCTGGAGATGCAGTGGGTCATACGCAAATATTTGTAGAACTATAAAGACGCGTGTCGAGACGGGAGTCTTCACACGAGCGTTTGAAACGCCCGTACGTTCTATTGCTACTTCCACATTGCGAGCCTAGCGCGGTTGTGACGAAGTTAACAAATGTTATTTATATATGCGCATTCAATTTTTTTGTAGTACAAAATTTTATACTGATTTATACTTAAAGAAGTTAGTCAGCCTTATTTATTATTTAATCTTTTATATTTTTCTTTTGTATTTACTTTATTGTTGCTATAGCAAATATTTAAAAAATCCAAGACGTCCCAAGATGTTTTACTCGTATTCATATGAAAGCCCTTTTATGGTTTCTACGTTGCTTTTATTGGAAGTTGATGTGTCGCTATATTTTATCGCCGATGAACATTCTCAAACAAATTAAGCAATAAGAATATTGAGAATCGAATAATAAAAATAAAATTTATTTCTACAAAGAAATACTTCAACTATCTGCAAATACTTAGTTCTTAAGTTGTGAATTGTAAATATGTATAATTTTTAATAAACTATTGTTATACTTCAACTTAATAACATAATAAAGTTAAACAAGAAATCGTAAATAATTGTTAACATCAAATCAAATTGAAAAGTTTTTTCTTTAAGTAGGATTTGAAAACAAATTGTCATTTTACAAATAATATATTTTTTTATTAATTAATGCCAGATTTGTGAAGCCATCATCACTTCAAAACTAAGATTCTGCTGACAAGAATCGGTAAAAAAATTAACAAATCTTTAAAAAAAGTCAATATAATCCACAATCATTAAATATTCAGTTAAATGTCCCGTATAAAAGACATCGTCACTTGCCACAATTTCGCCATTTATCTAGGGTAATGGGGTGTTTCGTGTGAAGCAACCTTATAGTCCCATCCAAGTAAATTATTTCAATATCCTGCGTGTTTTAACACCAGATGCTATTTAGATGTTCCCGGCAACATCTCATCCCCTTTCATTTGTCATAGCTGCTGATGGCTTTAATTTACTATGGGATGGGCTCTAGCCATAACAGAGAGATTTATCGCCTCTTACAATAATAACTTCTACGATTTCAGTGATAATATTTGTTTAGGATTAAAATTGTAAATGTGTTAATGTGACAGTGATGACAACATAGCCAGGAATTATCTATACTAATATTATAAAGAGGTAAAGTTTATAACTTTGTTTGTAGGTATATACGGGGTAATCTTCGCAAATACTGATCCGATCATGAAAATTCTTTCGCTAACAGAAAGCTTACACTATTCAGGAGTGACAAGATAAAAGGAAAAAGATAAAAATGTATAAAGATTTTAAATCAGCAGGATTTGAACCTGCGCCCTCTAACGTGCCGTGTTAACAATTCAATCTAATCAAGCATTATTATTTGCCTTAGAAATTAATTGGTGATTTTAAAACATTTACATTTATCTGATTTGCTGAAAATAGTGAGAGTGTATTGGAACATATCAAATTTCACCGTACCCTTCTTAATATGTGAAATGGATTATAACGCCCAACGAAGTGGGCACGGGTCGGCTAGTAAAATATAAAGGAGTTATGGTTTTACCATAAACTAACTACTCTTTGTATGGTCTTCAAAATTTTATAAAGGTCTATCTAACGCAGCGATTAACCTAGAAGAGGTTTAGATTTTTTACAGATAGTCTTAACACTTGCAATTTATTGAAACATTTATGTTTGCAAAAAAATCTTGTAATGTACCAAAGTAAAGATCTTGTAAGCGAATGGTTAAACACATCTTTAAAATATATTGGGATATCAAATAATCATTAATTATTGAAAAATTCGTTACAGTTATAATTTGTTAAAATTAGGTTTGTTAAGGTTCGGTACAACAGTAAGCATGTTAGCAGTAATTGCTCTAGATCTATAGCAGCCCGACTGAGAAAGTACTTTAGCCAGACAAAAGAAAAACAGGAAACAGAACACATTGAAAAACATTGTACACAATGAAAAGTTTTACAAGAACGGCGATATTCGATGAATGACATCCAAAAGAAAATGCCATCCCGGTTCACAGGAATCGTTTGCTAAATCGGATCGCGTCCGTCGCCATCTTCCTATGACGTGCTATTTGTTTCTTCCCGGCTATATCCTTCATAGTCGGTACGTCCGTGAAACTTTTCAACGCCGTTTTCTCAGCTCACTCACATTTTTAGAAATGAAATTGCATTTATTAACTATGCACATGATTTACGTTGCTCATTATCTATTTGAAGTAGTTTTATAGTTGATATGTGAATTCGTGTGTTATGTTAAACATAATTTTGGCACTGTTGGAAGCCATAAATCTGAATGAATGAAAATAAAAAATTTGACGACGATTTTTGATGAATAATGAAATTTTTTTTACGAAAGAATTGATGAATGAGAGAAATATTAATTATGTATAAAATGAATACAAGCCAAAGACTTTAAATTAAATCACTAATACTAAATATTCTAAGCTATATACAAAAACCGGTTTTTAGTTTTTCAATACACTTTTAATGGTGTTTTTTTTTATATACGCTGTTCATATAGTTTGATTAAATGCTTTGTAGGTATTCATTCTATTTATTATATGAAATCAATTAGATCCATCCATATAAATTAATGTATCAACAGAAATGTAAGAACCCTCGTATAAATAGAAAGAGAAATAAATTAACATTCGCTAGATTTATAAAATTGTAATCCATTAAATTTAAAATTTATAGAAAATTCTTAAACACATGCGAAATAAACGAAAGCGAAATTGAATCAGTTCAAAACATTTCCATTAGCGTACCGATGAATTTTTTAAGTATGATTAGACAGATCAAAGCGAACGAGATGCTGTCGAAATGAAACCAATTTATGAAGCCCAGATGTAGGAACAAGCAGGGCTGTGTAGGGCTGTTTGTATAGTAGGGCTGGGGTGGGGAGGAGGTTTTCAATTAGTTTTTTTTAAACGTTTAACAACTAACGCAATATGCATTGAAAATTTTGGTTATAATTTCGAATAATTTCTGTTCGGTATATATGTTATACTAGTGGTAGTCCAGTGATTGAAATTCGACCATATTTTAATCATAGACTTTAACAATATTAGCATTCTGCACCTTCTCTAAGTACACAAACTATAATTTTGCGAATATTCGTACTCCTCCATCCGCGCAAATTTCGTAAAAAAGGGGTACAGAGTTTTTGCTTCACGTACTAATATGTAGAAGATTAAGCTACATCGTTATAATTTTAACAAAAATTGTTATCATTCAAATACGCAATGTAAGTACACTAAAATCAAATAAATTAAGATCTGGTGCACTAAATTCGATTTACAATATTTGATCGCGAATATGTTACCCAAGCCGATGAGAGTTATTAGTTAAAATACACTTGAATTTTATGATTCGAACATAGTTCTTAGAGTCAAAGGTCCTGTATCATTGGTGGTAGATAGAACTATTCGACGGATGATGGTATCCCATAGATAAAAGTTTTTGATATATTACTCTCTTTTAATATCGAATTCCAATATAATTTTGAGATATTTTTATTCGGAAATTGTGTATCTAAAAGTTGAATTTTAGTAATTTAGGAGAAACAGATGAAAATGGTTTATTCTACCTCCTGTTAAAGTCTATTCATAGCTTACTGGATACATTAATTTTATACACAGCTAGTAAAATCGATCCTAAGAGTAAAGTAATATAAACGAATTTTATGTTTGAGTATTAGAGAGAATTAGTCTGTCCATCCCTGATTTAGGGGAACTGGATATCTTTACACGAGCGAGTGAGTGTGAACAAAGTGTAGGGAGTCGGTATCACTGGACGGAGGCTAATGTCCCTCTTGTTGCCGTTTGCTACTGTGTTTGCTTACCCAGTTATGATGATTAAAAATGGGTACGTTTTGAGCTGTTCATCGATTATGACTTGTTGGATATGTTTCGAATTCGGTGCATTAAGAAGATTAGTAGGATTATTTATTTGACAATGGTTACTTAAACTAATGTTATCTTTTGTTGAACACTTCTTAAATCCATTTATATTTACCACATAATTAATTTACTTTATATTGATTGGTTCCGTTAGTAAATGTCCCTCTACGTGTTCAAGGTTTCATTTCATAATATTAAAAAGGGTTTTCGTTTTTAGAGCTTAATTTGTTACAATGTTATGTTTCGGATTAGCGAGTCACAGAATACAAAAATAAGTATATCGATAAGTTATTAAAGAGTACAACATTTAAAAGACTATATATACCTACTTAAGTGTTAAGCGTGAGGAAGAACTATCTCTTGAAATAATAAAAGTCATGATATTTTATTTTTAAGATAAACGCCTTAATGTAACGCAGATAAAGCCACAGAAGTAAATAACAATGACTAAAGTAAAAGCCGTTAAGGCAAAGTAAACAAAAACAGAGAGCAATCGAGTATCGAATCACAATATATCTTTAAAAGTTTCTCAATATTGTTTTTGTGTGGCAATCCAATAAACCCATATAAATTATTGCTAAACGCTTACACTCGCTACCACCCACATTCCACACACCATAGTCGTGTGGTTCGATATGTGTGGGTAGAGGGACGACATCCTCTTATAAGCTCTGCACAGACTGTACTTTATATTATGCACGTTATCTGGTCACATCGATCATTAATATTTCTTTATTTTCTGGCCAAAATGGCTCAACAATACTCTCATTTTGATCATAATGATCGCGAAGTATCTGAATGCTGTTAACGTATCGACTGTTTTTTTTTTTGCAGTTTACTCCTTAAGAATCGATTTTCATATAAGGGCCCCGGTATGAAAAAAACATGAGGTGTAAAATCTACTGAACGAATAACTTCCTTACGTTTTTGTGCGCCATATATCGGAACCAATAGGTTTACACGTTACGTTTTCTAATAACGCCATCTATCGTAACGCTATTGAGTTTCGATAGATGGCGTTATTTGATTCGTTTATTTACCATTTGATATGGTGTTAATCCTTTTCTTTTAGTGCTAGTAAGCCTTTTTTGTGCATATTTAGACAGCCGATCTTAAGGAGTAAACCCCAGTCGTGCGTCGGCGCTGACACACACACTTTTTTTTATACTGTAGAGGTTTTAAAAAAGCGGACGGTTTGCCTGATGGTAAGCGAATACCGTAACCCATGAACGCCTGCAACACTTGGATCACTTGCATCGCAAGCACGTTGCGGACCCTGCCTTCAATCACCCACGAGCTATGGTCAACTTACCACAGGAATGCAACACTAGGTCCTTGAAAGCAGTATTATTTAACTGTGACCTTCTGTAAGGTCGAAGTCCTTCCCAAGTCGGGCTACTCCAGATTTTGAGCAGAATATTTCCTTCTGTGCCCTACCTCAGTTAAACATATTCCAAGTAAGCGCTTATATTGCTCCTGGCATTGCAAGCGCTTTGCCGACCCTAGTCCCTTACTCTCCACCAGAGCTACGAACTATCCGAAGAAGACTTGTAATTTTGTACATTATCAAATTTATTTATGTATAGCACTTTAAAATACCATTTACAAATTATTTATGTTTTAGGTGAAGTTAGAACTATTTATATCAACTTTGCCTACCCAACTACGCGTACATGTAAACGCACAGTTGATACAAAGCCTTATACCTCAGTCCTGTATCAGCAGGACATCACATAATTTAATTGACTTTAAGATTTTATTATGAACTTAACTACGCACTTACGATCACTTGGTATAAAGGGGCTTTTAAATGTTATTGCATTTCTCTATCCATATCGATGCTGGAAATATTATTTTATTTTTCATTTTAAGTGGGCAGTTGTTTGTATTATTTGAATGAACGATAAAGTGTTATGAGGTGTAAATAAATTTGTTAAGTAAATAGTCTTCCTTCGACATAATATAATAACGTGTAACAATACAATTACAAAACAAAACAATTACTAACATAAATTAATATAATTTATTTTGTTAAGTAGGCTTTTCAAAACGCTCTGGTATAATCATTTACAAATATTTTTAGCTTTCAGTAAACTACCAATGGCTTGGAATGTAGTTTACATCAATCGATTATGGCAAAATAGCCTATAGCAGTATAGTGTAATAGCCCGATGTGCAACTAAACAGTCGTGACTCAAAAATACTGTCGTATTAATAAATATAGTGTAAAAATGACAAATAAAATCGCATCACAACTAATACAAGATAAGCCGACATAAATCTAAAATATAAAATGATTTGAAACTCAATCTACGCATGACAATTTTATTTGATAGTTGATACAAAAATCGGTCGTAACACGCGTAGAAGCCATACCGATACTGGTGTAGTGGCGACGATATCGTTAACGCTCAGCAATAAATGTAAATAACCGACAATACACTCACGGTACACAAACGCAACGATCTTACTAACTGATTCCAACAAAGCGTATTCTGTTATATGCGCTTTGTAACGATTTCAATTAAAGTTTTATTTACGTTTACTGGATTTCCAGTCGTTAAAGCTTTCTATTGAGTAATAAAATATAAATGTTATTTGTAAATCGAAATATTAAAGTTTTTGAAATGAAACTTCTTTAGGCGCACGAGGGGTAAAATTTGAGCGACCGCTAACGCGGCAGCGTCATGACGATCAGTGCTTGGATGGGTGACCGCCTGGGAACACCGCGTGACGTTGGATTTTTGTTTTTATCTTTCAATTAGATTTTTTTGTACTTTAAATTCGTTTTTTTCATTATTTTTTTAAATTAGTTTGCCAAGGAAGTTTCACTTCTGACATGCGTACTTTGTACACTAGCAATTTTTTTTTTGTTTGATGACTAGGCTGGCAGACATAACTGCTTACGCTGCTGGGCCCATAGGCCCCTGTAAGAGCTTCTGCTCTGCGTCTCAAGCAAGTTTCCAACCCTAACTTCAATATAATAATTGAGCTAAACCTATATAAATAGTAAACAAAAGCAACGCAAATTACAAAACTTTAAAATGTACAACATAATAATCGCCTGTAAATTTTCACTTTTCGTCCCAACTCTGAGAGGTTAAACCAGAACATACCCTGTAATGCGGTCACATTTGTCCCGCCCTTGTCTTCAAACTTCCTAACTTAATTGTTACTTTACCATTAATTACTAACAACTTTATAGTTTGGCCTTTATGTAATTACGGCATTCATTAAGGCTGTACGAAACCTGATCACTTTGTATTTATCTAATAAATACATAGTCTACGAATATATTACCAAACTACATCAGTTAATCTGTGATCCTTTATTAATTTGTTTTAATAATTTTCCGAGATGTGCAAACGATTCTAGACTGCACTGGACCCATTTATGATTTTCACATAAAATAATAACCGTTTAACCTTAAATTTAAGTCCACAACTATTAAAACCATACGTACGATCACGATCACGATCACGATTCAGCCTGTAATAACCCACTGTTGGGCATAGGCCTCTTCTCCGTGTAGGAGAAGGATCAGAGCTTAATCCACCACGCTGCTCCAATGCGGGTTGGCGGATATATTCCCTACTATGAGTAACGATCGCTATCAGGTGTATATGATAACAACCGGGACCGACGGCTTAACGTGCTCTCCGAGGCACAGTGGGGAGACCCACAAGGACTACACAAACACCCAGACCACGGCAAACATCTGTATGACCAATACAAATGCTGTCGTGTGCGGGAATCGAACCCGCAACCGCCCGCGCAACAGCCAATCGCAATCCAGCGCTGTAACCGCTGCGCCAACGCGGCGTCTAACCATAACGTACGGCGTAAAAAAAAACGGCGTAAAACCATACGTAGTTTTTGATCTATTATTAATTTGTACTCAAAACCTTCATAATTTATAGTTAAAAAACTAAAAACCTGTCTTCAAATTGTAGAACTGCTGTAAAACGAATACATTCCTATATTACTGATTTGTAACAAATCGTTCAATATCTTCACAATTACATACATCAAATATTACTTACGTAAGAATTAATATTTTATCCTTGGGTTCCAAAACTATATTTTGAAAGGCATTTCTAAATTGTTTTATTGCCAAACCATTTATCAAATAATGTATCTTTATCTCCAAGCTATTAGATCTATAAGAGCGTATAAAAGCTTTAAAATTAAGCCATTAAATAAAAACAAAAAGGCGCGCCGCTCTAACTAGAACTCAATCTCACGAACTTGGCATTAGAAAGGCGATACAGTTTAATAAAAAGGGTAATAAACGGTCCCATAAAGTACGGCCTCCAAACCCAATACCAAAATAATAAATTTGAAACGAATTAGAGCTTCAATAATTTAATCGTAAGAGAGAGAAGACAAATGAGAAATAGAGAGAGATGAAGTTTGAGCGAAAATCAATGACATATCAAGTGCCGAATTTGCCAATAAATTTTTTCACACTGAACTAAAGATATGTATTTGAATATAAGTTTTGCAGATTTGAAGCTTGATCTGTAATCGAAGAATTAAGTTATAATTTTGTCTGGGTAGTCTTAGAGTTCTTGCTAAGTATTTAACAGACTTCCAAAAAAGGAGGATGTTCTCAATTCGATTGTATTTTTTTTTATGTATGTTAGATCAGAACTATTGACTGAGTGAACCGATTTCGATGAATTTTATTTTAATTGAAAGGTGTTGCGTGTCATGTGGTGCCATTTAAATTTCATTGAGATCTGACAAATAATTTTAGAATCTAATAACGTGTATTTACTTGACTATTTTTTTCGTCTACCTACGTTGTGTTACTTGTCGGTGTAATTGAAGTCGGTTTCTTTTTTATTTGCGAGCAAACACAATTATTTGCAGGTCTAATCATTGAGAAATGATTCAAATCAGTTATTAAGGGCTATTCAATGAAGTAGTGGGTAGAAATATTTAATTGATTTAACTGTAACGAAAAATTAAAAATTTTGATTTCATTTAAATTGTGTAGATACGTTGTAATTATTTCTTATAAAAGTTACCAAGTAAAACCTCAGTAGTATAACAAATTACTCTCATATTTGGAATAAAGTTACGTGAACCAGTTTCTGAGGGTTTCTCGAGAGCTGTAAATAAACACGCCACTAAAGCAAACTTAAATATAATGTAACAAACACGTTGGCACCCACATTCGGGTGCACATGTTGTTGCCGGCTGTTACCGAGTTGCGGAGTTTGGCGACTTCAGCAACTATTCTGGCACCGGTCTTGATTTATTACACTTCAGGTTACTGACTTGCGATTTGCGGTTCATAACTGGACACACTTGCTGCTAGATTCTCATTTTGACGAATATTAAAACTTTATATAGTAAACTGTACCATAAATATAATATTATAAAGAAAAAGTCCTCAACATATGCGTAGCTACTGGTCTCCTACATAGCCAATTATTAAAGAAAGCTTCTTTGATTCATTGTTTCAGTGTTTTCACACCTGGACTTAGTTTTTTTTCACTAATTATTATTAGAAAGACTGATATATGGAGAAGGGCTCTAGAAAGCTTGTCCATTGTGTAGTTCACTGTTTATTAAAACTCCCAAAAACTTGGAAAAACTTCCTTAATTAATCGATGCATAATATTATTTAAGGCATTTTATAAATATTGCTTCAGAATTACTGCCTAATCATGAGTATATCCAAAATAATGGCAGAAAACATCGAATCTCGAAGATTGAGTAGCCAATCTACAGTGCTGCTGAAACTGGCACACTTTGTACTCTGAACTAAACTCTGAATGCAAAACTTTACGATAGCAGTGATTAGAACGTCACGCGTCACCGCCAACCAATTTGAGGGGTCTAGGACAATTTGTCTTCTGAGAGCAATTCGGTATTCACTTGGGAGTTAATAGTTTCACTAATTGATGTCATTTTGACATGCCGTGATATGCGTCATGAATTGATAAGTTAATTGCAGTCCGATTGCCATTTTAAAGGCAATCAATTTGAAAATTTTATTACGGATTTTGAAATATTATCCGTTTATGCAATGTTGGTTCACGACTTTTAATATTCACGCTTGTGTAAATAACTGGTAATAATTTTATATATTACACTTTCATTTGATTCTCTCGCGGCTTCGTTGAGGATATATGAGGTACTTTCTATTTTGAGTTTGTAATATCAAGTTTTTGATCTTCATCAAAGTAATTTTGTATTTTTGGGATAAAGATAGCCGTATTTATGATGAAATTTCTTATACGAACTGTTGTCTATAATTACGTATAATAGTTTGAGATATTGTCTTTTTGAATTACAAGGACGTGTCATTACAATATGACTACAATATTCGTGAAGGTTGTAATAATCTGTTCTCAACAAAAACCTATGATTTGGCTATTAGTACTTTTAAAGGCTTTTTTGAATAAAGTGTACATTCGTTAAAAACTGTGCTGTAAAAAAAAATTATAACCAAACGAAAACATCAAATTATCTTTAATAATATCTTATAAAGATTATGAATTTTCCGAATAAATATGTTCTAAAAATTTCGTTATAGAAAATGGTTATCCTTTATTATATAATATAAAGGCATATTTGCCTTTATATTTTCCTGCCTTTTTATTGTGTAAATATAAAATTACCTTCGCAAAGTTTCCAACTGTACACGAGTTCGGTAATTCCCCATCCCAAAGTAACTCCAGACGGTGAAATTGTAATTTTGAAGTCTTATAAAATTGGTATAATGGTTTTTGTTCGGAAACTTCGTGATATTTACGAGGCAATATCTGTTAAACACGCAAGTCACAAGTGGGTGAGCGAGGCGACAATTCATAAAACGCTCAGTGACTCAATTTACTTCCCGAAAGGCTGACTACGCACTTTAGTATCAGATTGCGGTTTTGCAAATTGGTTTGCGCTGATACTTGGGCATAAAATGTAGATGATGAAGATTGTTTGGCGCAAAACTATTAAGACCTTTGATAGTAATGTCATATTTATGTATGTGTTTTTATATTTATGACTGTCTGATACACGCGACTTCGTCTGCGTCGTTGCTTATTTGTGTGCTCAGCGACACGCTCTTATTATACCCGTAATATTTAGAAGGTATTGAATGGCTCTTTTTCGATCAAAATGAATCCACATACACCAGACCTAAAGCTAGACTTCCAGGATCGTAATAGCGAACATCGCTTTTATTCGTCGTTCAACAGATTTTGTGCGCTACCGAAAAAAAAAAACTGGAAACAATTGTTTATTTCTGTTGCTTTCGTGGAGTAAACTGAGTTTAACTGATTTTAACTGAGGTAGGGCACAGCAGGAAATTTCCTGCTCAAAAAATGGAGCAGCCCAACTGGGGTAGTACCTCGATCTCACAGAAGACCACAGCTAAATAATACTGCTTTCAAGCAGTATTGTGTTCCTGTTGGTGAGTAAGGTAACCAGAGCTCCTGAGGGGAATGAGGATCCGTAACGTTTTTTAGTTGAGAATGCAGATTTATAGAACTAAGAAATCCTTAACATTCAGTGCAAAAATTTTTGTTCTACGACAAAAATTGACGAAGTTATGATCAAATTACTAGCGGAGTTTACTAACAGGCCGGCGCGGAAGGCTGTGACGTCACTCGGACGTTCCATGCCAGTTAGCCCATAGTAGCGACAAGCTGCGATGGTGTTTTCATTTAAACTATCTGTCCTACAAAAAATTTGTAAGGACATTGCTTTGTCTACAAATATGTTCATATAACTTTTTGCCAAAGTTTAAAAATTAAAGAAGTTATAAGCTAAAAAGTGATAAAATTTCTATAAAGATTTTCTTTTTTGCTCTATAACTTTTTTTTTTTTTTATACATTTCACAAAAAATACCTCTGACCAGTCTAGTAGATCGTTTTTTGAGGAAAATTTTTCTCTACAATTTTTTGAATTTCATTCATTTAAAACGCTGTTACAGCGCTCCAAAGTTGACCGGGTTCGTCAATGCTCATGAGAATCCGGTCAAAACGAAATGTTTAACTTAGTTTTATGAACCGGAGTGAGTTTTATGAGTCGGAGTGATGCCACACGCATCCCGCATACACTGATCCCGCTTACATGACGACGCGTTGGCGCAGCGGTCACAGCACTAGCTGTTGCGCTAGCAGTCGCGGGTTCGATCCGCGCACATGACAAAAATTTTTATTGGCCATATAGATGTTTGTCATGGTCTGGGCGTTTGTGGTTGTGTATTGTGTGTGTTTCCGGACCCACGACACAGGAGAAAATCCTACGGGGGGCGTTGAGTGTGAAACGTTTATTATTTATTATTGTTATTATTACTGACGTAGCGGCAGGAACGGCATAATGTTTATAACTTAATATCTTCGTAAGTAATGGTCCGATTTGGATAATTCAAAAAGAAATATCTTTCTTATATCATAGAGAATAACGTGGATTGGATTTTCATGAGCATTGACGAACCCGGTCAACTTTGGAGCGCTGTAACAGCGTTTTAAATGAATGAAATTCACAAAATTGTAGAGAAAAATTTCCTCAAAAAACCATCTACAAGACTGGTCAGAGGTATTTTTTTTTGTGAAATGTATAAAAGAAAAGTTATAGAGCAAAAAAGAAAATCTTTATAGAAATTTTCTCACTTTTTTGCTTATAACTTCTTTAATTTTTAAATTTCGACAAAAAAATACATGAACATATTTGTAGGCAAAGCAATTTGCTACAAATTATGTCCTTACAAATTTTTTGTAGGACAGATAGTTTAAATGAAAACACCATCGCAGCTTGTCGCTACTATGGGCTAACTGGCATGGAACGTCCGAGTGACGTCACATGCATCCCGCATACACTGACGTAGCGGCAGGAACGGCATAATGTTTATAACTTAATATCTTCGTAAGTAATGGTCCGATTTGGATAATTCAAAAAGAAATATCATTCTTATGTCATAGAGAATAACGTGGATACTAGTTCTATTGAATTTGCTAGAACTTTACTGATCCTCATTGGCGACGCGCTTGCGATGCTTATGGTGTTGCAGGCGTGTATAGGCTACGTTATTTGCTTACCATGAGGCGAGCCGTACGCTTGTTTGACGACACTTGTGACACTTGTTCACTGGAAAAAAAACGAAACGAAAAGAAAACAAGAAAGGTAGCAAACAAGATACAATAATTGTGTTTGCTCGCAAAGGAAAAAAACCGACTTGAATTAATTAGATATAACTTGAAAAGTACTTGTTAGATCTCAAATAAATTTATAAATGGGAACAAATGACACGCACCACATTTCGATAAAAAAAATATCGAAATCTCCACCCAGTCAAAAGTTCTGATGTAACATACATAATTAAAAAAAACAGTCGAATTGAGAACCTCCTCCTTTTCGGAAGTCGGTTAATAACAATGTTTAAATAATTTTACAAACTCTACAAAAAAGGAACAATTTAAATGGATATTATTACTCATCATTGCACTCATTTTGGAAGACTTGCGAAATTGAGCATTTGAACTACAAATTCTACCTTTAGCTGGTGAGGAGACGTGTAAGTTACTTTATTAAAGTAACTTACTTGTGCTAGTTGGATGGAGCTGATAATTTATCGTGTGTAGCCGGACTTTGCGAACTTTCCGCATCGTGTAAACAATCCCGCAGCCGATAACGCCACGTGAACCGTTCGGGATTAAGGAAGATTCCGTTTTCTCCTTTACTCCACATTAATTATATTTCCGACTATTTCTTATAAGTATTCTGCTATATTACAAGCTTTTATTAAACTTGCAACGTATGTATGTATGTATGTTTGTTTATTCGGGTGAAATCTCGCAACTCAATTTTGAAGCAGATATCTTCAACCAATTGAAATGAAATTTTGTACTTATACAAGTTTAGTTTGGATGACAATGTATGGTTAACTAGCGCATTCAAATAGAGGCTTGTTTTTTAAAAAGGTTTCTTACTTTTAATTTATTTTTGATATAGCTTCTGCTATTTTTTATTTTGATTATCTTTTTAATACCGTGTATGAATATTCATATCTATATTATCATCGTCCTGTGTTTGTTTATTCTGTCGACATTTCGTATCGCAGAATATTAAATTATCTTAACCTATACCCGAGACAGCTTAATGCTAACGTCGAAGAAAACACCAGAGGGGTTTTGTATTCAAATTACGAGCCGCAAGTAAAATTTGCGCTGTGATTACAGAAATATTTTACGACAAAATTATATTTACTTATTTAGCTTAGACGTAGTCTTAAGAATTTTCGTTTGTAACTTAATTTATTTTCTAACTATATTTAAGAAGCATGTAATTGAAAAGTTAAGTTATTATATTAATAAATTCTAAGTAATTGGAAAATTCCAAGAAAATGATAAGCTACTTGATCAAGAAATAGAACGAGAATAATAAATAAATAAATAGATGAGAATACCGTTAAATCCATACAGAACTTATACATTCTACCTAATTAAATATAAAAGTATAAAAATTGCTGTTCTGTACATATTTTTTTATATAACTAGGTCGGCAAACAAGCGTAGGTACTGCTTACCTGATGGTAAACGATTACCGTAGCCTATAGACGTCTGCAACACCAGAAGCATCGCAAGCACGTTGCCGACCCTATCTCCAATCCCCCAGGTGCTCGGGCATCTTACTCACCACAGGAACACAACACAGCTTGAAAGCAGTATTATTTAACTATGACCTTCTGTAAGGTCTAGTTCCTTCCCCAGTCGGGCTGCTCCAGATTTTGAGCAGTATATTTCCTTCTGTACACTACCTAAGTTAAATATATTCCAAGTTTATAACAATACGTATCGATATAATTTTGATTTTACGTTTGATAATACAATCGAGAATAGACATTGTATGATACAGAAAACAAACAGTTTTGTATTCCGTAGAGGGAACGTAGATATGGAGATTTCAGCAAACATCAGTTTAAAGAAAATCCGGATATCCGGCGAGGGTTGGCAATCTGAATTTATATAGCTCACTATAATACTTTTTATACCCAAATAAAAACGGTACAGTCGAAGTTTTACGATTGTTCGACGCGAGTTGTAACAATTGGCTCGCTTCAGATTTCCCCCGACACTCGTCCACTTTTCATAATCATTAACAAAACTTCTTAGTACCGTTGGATGTCTTGAGGATCGAGTTGAGTTTTTAAATATTTTATCAGAATACATTTTATGATACCTTTAAGACTTGTTAATGTTTGCTGTTTTTATTATTATGAGTGTAATTTTAAAGTGAAACTTCTTTAGGCGCATGAGGGGTAAATTTGAGCGCCTGCTAACGCGGCAATGCGTCACGTGGTCAGTACTTGGATGGGTGACCGCCTGGGAACACCGCGTGACGTTGGCTTTTTTTCAATTAGTTTTTTCAATTACCTACTTTCTTATTTATGCTACGGCCTACTTTTTCAATTGGTTTGCCAAAGAAGTTTCACTTCTGACATGTGTAGTTTGTAGGTACGCACGTAATTTTTTTTCTAAGTATATCGTTTTCAAGAATATTTTTATTGTGTGCTAGGTAGAGAGTACAATAGGCTTTAAAATGTATCGATCACTTTTCATTAACGTGATTGAATTGGTTTTAGTTAAAACTTTAGTGAAATAAAAATGATTAGCTGTTTATATAAAACAAGAATGGTTCAGCTCTCTCTTTAGGTCTTGATAAGCAGTAAGCAAACACAATTAGTAAAAAGCTAATGACATGGTTAAACTGTAATAAAATATGTATTTAGTTATGGTTGACTGATTTAAATATTTTGACTGAAAGAACTTTAAAAAGTAACCAATCATTACAGCTTATTATTCTTACCATTAGAAAATCTTATTTATTTATTTATTCATGCCATCATAAAAAAAGTTTTAATAAATGACACAGTAACTAAAGACAATAATGAGAAGGAGCATTTCCTGTAAAGACATTGTCATTGTTCGGACCTTGTCGAGTCTCGTTCAGGTGTCTCCGTCGTGTCATCCTGATGTAATCGCCTTACTTAATAATAAGAAATCGTCCGTCCGTCTGTCGTGTGTTTTCCTTACCTCATTGACATCCTCCGCAGTCGTGCTTCAGGTTAATAGGCAATTATCCGGGATTACGATGTAAGTGCACTGGCTTCGTCGCTTCATGCTGATGTAATGTGTATTTATATCAAATAACTACACGGCAGTTGCTCAGTAAATATTGTCACTAACAGTATTACAAATAGTATTAAGTACTTTATGTCTTTCAAATAACATCTGAATTGTAACTATTAAAATAGATTCTACATAATTATATTTTTATATTTTAGATCACCTCCTAATTCCTTGTGTATTTTTGTTGACGGTGTGTAAGATGTGTATTTTAAGTTTATTTTAAAATTTTATTTACCGAATATAGCTCATAGTTTAAGGCTTTTTTGACTGGTGCAAAAATAAAAATAAAAAAATTTGATGTTTCCGATTTCTTGTAGGTATGGAATTTGCTACAACTTATTCCATCACCTTCGAGTGCTTTAGATATGTTGGTTCTAATATCAAAAGATCTGTAGATAGTATCTAAAAAAGAGTAAACATAACACTACTCGTAAAAGTAGCGACAACATTTTCTAATTAAACTTTAACTAACTTTAAACCCCATTTGAATTTGAAGCTACAAAACATTACTTCCTCGCAAGATAATCTTAAATAATGAAATTGCGTCAAATTGAAACAAGTCGTTCCTTTGAGACAAATCACGCATGCGATGCTCAAAACTGCGCTGTTTTAGGGCCCGAGCACACCACCTATTTAAAACGTCACGTTGACGCGCGTTTTAAAAACGCAACATGTTGAGAGCAGTTAGGTTTCGTTTGGAATGATACACAAACACATTACCAGTACATCTGTATTACTACATACGCTCATTTATATATATTTTTTGAGAACAAAATAACTTCTATAGTATATTCACAAATAATACAATTAAAAGGTACAATAATGTATACGCGACGATCGCACTTCGATACCAGCTCGTTGCGTGTAGGCATTTGTGGTTGTGTATTGTATGTGTTTCCGGACCCCCGACACAAGAGTGAATCCTTACTGAGTGAAACATTCCTTATATTCAGTGTATTAAAAAAAAATTAAGTCATATTTCACGCGGTGAGCAAAAGTCTTCAGATTGTGATTTTATTGCGTTTGGATCGCGTTAACGTTGCGTTTAACAAACGTGATGTGCAACACGCCCTTAATCTTAATTGGTCTCGTTTGTCTCGGATGCTGCAGATTGTGCTCTGGAAATTGCTGTTTTAAAATGTTAATGAGCTAAGAGTGCAACTGTACGTTACTCCAGCTCAGCTTAGTCAATTATTTACTTTAATGTGTGGCCCACTAGGGGTTTAAAATATGATGCGGTGGTAGATTTACATAAAGTGTTCGCGCTGGATAGCATGGTATAGGCGACAGTTTGAAATTCGCGGCAGTCTCGGTGTGGTTCGTGATATATCGTACGACCGTTGCGAGCGCACTCGCGTCGACTCCGCGACCCCCCCCCTTGACCGGCGGTCAGTCGTTTTCTGAGACCGGGCGGAACGCACGCCGCGTTCTTACTTGTGCCGCCCGCTGCGATTTGCAGCTAAATTTCACTGCATACGCGTATATTCTAAATTTGCTGTTGAACCGAGATAAATTATCGATTTAATTACTCGTAATAATTTCTGCAATTGAACTTCGATAAACTTTCTTGTATATCGGCGCGAATAACTCGTGCATAGTGAAACTATTTAGCTTGACCTCGTATATGCTTACGGCGCGGTGTCTTTTTGTGAACCCCGAAAATGAGCGCCATTTTGATTAGAGAAGTTATAATTTGCTGGGGTCTTTTTATGATTGACGCATGATTTGTCTTAATTGTATTAATCTCGTTGTATGCCGGCGCGTTTATTTCGATTGTATGGGCAATTGATTTAACGAGTATTGAGTGATATGTTTGGCCGGGTGAATTGTGTTAGTGAGATTAAAGTGTATATGTATTTGAAACCTGCTGTAACTGTTCCGTGTTATATGGATTTGCTTTGACGATTAATTGTGCGTGTTGGTATTTGTGTGCCTTAACCTTGGATTTTTCTCTGCCGACGTTTTGTTTATATAAGATTATTAATTCCGTGACCGTGAGTTCGAGTGTGCTGGAGTGATCGTCGTTCCTGATTTGCCGTCGAGTCGCGGCGCTGTCGAGTGCTGTCAGGTCACTTTATCACACACCAACGTCACCACACTATTCCACTACCTACACATACCTACCCTGACGGTACTTGACCGGATAGCCGAGCTCCTCCTTTGACGGTGAGTTATAATTTGTAATAATTTACAACGGGCTCGCGCAGCTGATTAATATCATCGGTACTTTGTACCCGACGCTTAGCCAGCCCGCCGGAGGTCTCTGATGGGCCCAGACCTCTGGGGCACTGCTGGGCTGTCTAGCGCCGTAACATTTGGTAGCAGAGCGTGGTTACCGCGCCTTGAGCTGCGCGAGCTCTTTTTGATAGGGTTAGGTACCTATATTGCTGGCGGGTAGGTAGGGGAAGGTTGGCCGGTGTGCGACATCCCGGGTTTTTGTTTTGTCTTTATTACTGAATTTATTTGCTGGGTTTGTTATATTGCTGAGTTTTTTCTCTATTACTTCCTTGTTTACTTACTGAATTTGTTTCTATCACTGAATTGTTTATTTCTTTATGATGCCGCCACACAGGCAAACCAAGGCACCTGCACTGATCATTCAGGAGCAGCTGCGCTGGGCGTCGCACGCCCGCACTCTGATAGGGCGTACAGATCGCGTGCATAATTTGGTGCAGCGGGCGGAACAGATTGAGGAGCGGATGGCCATGGTCGAGGACGCGTATTCAGAGCTGATCTCTTCTGACGTGGAAAGCGGGGTCAAAGACTCCGCGCACAAGGACTACGAGCAGTTCATCGATATAACAGATGAATTGATTGAGGCAAGAGGCCAGCTGGAGCCTGAGGGCCAGATGCAGAGCCTGGCGCCTCTGGTGTCTCCGAGCCGGAAGCCAGCTCCAGCGGAGCTGTTAGGTAGGTTGCCCACTCTAGACTTGCCTAAGTTCTCGGGCGCTCTGGGTGAATGGCTGGCCTTCATAGGCCTTTTCGATAGCTTAGTCGACGCCCGAGGGGACTTGTCCCTCGGTCAAAAAATGGCATACCTGCTCTCTTCCCTTGAAGGGGAGGCTCTTGCTGTCGTTGGTCATTTGACGCTGACCGACGACTCTTATCTGATTGCAAGGGACCTCCTCGAGAGGAGGTACGCAAATACCCGCCTACTGGCGGACGAGTATGCTCGTCAGCTGCTTAACCTTCCGCTACTGCAGGACAAGGCGAGACTACGCCAGGACATTATCAACCCTGTCGTAGTCGCATGCAATTCCTTGAGACGTCTGGAGCTTCCGGTCGACGAAGGGGTCGGAGGATCATTTCTATTGCTCCACCTAGTGCTGTCCCGCCTACCCCTCGATCTGCGCATCCACTTCGAGGAGAGGTACGGCGGGGACGGAGCTGATCACATCCCGTCTTTCAAGGACCTGCTGCTCTTCCTCGAGCAACAGTGTAGGCAGGTCACAAACGCGGCGGGCGCCGCCGACAACTCCCGGGCACCTGAAAGGCTGAACCCGCCAGGGAGGTCGCAGCCGACTCCGCGGAAGCCAACTGAGGCTTCTTCCGGAGAGCGCCGCCCGCTCCCTACGTATGTCGGCCTAGTGGCCAGGGAGGTTACTCGATCCCCTGCAACCTGCAACACCTGCAACTACTGCCGCGGTTCGGATCACCGAGCCGTTTCTTGCCCTAAGCTGCGGGCTAAGCCCGCGCAGGCTAGGCGGACCATAGCGCGAGAACGCCGCTGGTGCTACTCCTGTCTGGAACGGCACCTGCAAAGGGACTGCCCGCACCAGCGGCCCTGTCCGCACTGTTCGGGCCCTCATCATGAGGTCTTGTGCCTGGGCCCGATCAGCGCTTCCCCTCGCGTCCCTCCCGACCGCGCCTCCGCCACGGGCGGGGGCGCTCGTGAGCGCCCTCCTGACGCGCGCGACGCTTCTGGGTCGCGCACCAACCCCTGCACCCCTGGCCTGGACAGGGGACGTTCCCCTGATCAGTTGGGGGGTCACCCTGCCAGGGGCGGGGGGGTCTGCACCCCCCCTCCGCAGGTTGAGCGGGAATCTGCCGCCACTCAGCGGTTGTTCAGACCCCTGTCTCCTCCGCTAGCTGAGTGGCCGCGACTGGAGCGCCACCCTCCCCCCCTTGGTCGGTGTCGGCGACTTTATCAAGTCCCTGCTACTTCTTATCTGTCCCGGCCAGCGAGGCCGGGGCCCCCTGAGTTTCGGGCCTATCCGCGTAGCCCTACCTCGCCGCCGGTGGTCGGATTGCCGTCCGACTGTCGCTTCGAGGACCCCCGGCGCGAGGACGGGTCCGGCAGTTCCAGATAGGAACTTGCCGCCCTAGCTCCCACCACGGCCACCTTCACAACATTGTGGGGCCTCTACTAGGGTGGTGGGAGGACTCGGGCTCCCCTGGAGCTCTGGATCGCGCCGAGTACAAGGCATCGGAGGCGTTGAGCCTCCGGCTCCTAGGGGAAAAACTGAATTAGTGGTCCCTGCTAGCGATCATCCTAGCATACTAGTTTGAGTACATGTCCTTATGATATAGTAGGTTCTCTTCCTAACGTCCTCTTAAATGACGCGCTGGGACTTAGTGTGTAGTTAGGCGAGACCCGAGCCTCTTAACGGTGCTCTCTTGCGAGAGTGGCTCTCCATTGTGTCGCGCCTGTCGATCCCTAAGTTGGAGCTGTCCGGAGCCGCTCTTCTCCCGCGGCTCCTCGACCCCGTCCACTCGTCTCTGAAATTTGTCTCGGTTACGATTTTCTCGCGGACATAATGCCCTTCTGTCCGGGACGGGGGACTGTTCGCGCTGGATAGCATGGTATAGGCGACAGTTTGAAATTCGCGGCAGTCTCGGTGTGGTTCGTGATATATCGTACGACCGTTGCGAGCGCACTCGCGTCGACTCCGCGACCCCCCCCCTTGACCGGCGGTCAGTCGTTTTCTGAGACCGGGCGGAACGCACGCCGCGTTCTTACTTGTGCCGCCCGCTGCGATTTGCAGCTAAATTTCACTGCATACGCGTATATTCTAAATTTGCTGTTGAACCGAGATAAATTATCGATTTAATTACTCGTAATAATTTCTGCAATTGAACTTCGATAAACTTTCTTGTATATCGGCGCGAATAACTCGTGCATAGTGAAACTATTTAGCTTGACCTCGTATATGCTTACGGCGCGGTGTCTTTTTGTGAACCCCGAAAATGAGCGCCATTTTGATTAGAGAAGTTATAATTTGCTGGGGTCTTTTTATGATTGACGCATGATTTGTCTTAATTGTATTAATCTCGTTGTATGCCGGCGCGTTTATTTCGATTGTATGGGCAATTGATTTAACGAGTATTGAGTGATATGTTTGGCCGGGTGAATTGTGTTAGTGAGATTAAAGTGTATATGTATTTGAAACCTGCTGTAACTGTTCCGTGTTATATGGATTTGCTTTGACGATTAATTGTGCGTGTTGGTATTTGTGTGCCTTAACCTTGGATTTTTCTCTGCCGACGTTTTGTTTATATAAGATTATTAATTCCGTGACCGTGAGTTCGAGTGTGCTGGAGTGATCGTCGTTCCTGATTTGCCGTCGAGTCGCGGCGCTGTCGAGTGCTGTCAGGTCACTTTATCACACACCAACGTCACCACACTATTCCACTACCTACACATACCTACCCTGACGGTACTTGACCGGATAGCCGAGCTCCTCCTTTGACGGTGAGTTATAATTTGTAATAATTTACAACGGGCTCGCGCAGCTGATTAATATCATCGGTACTTTGTACCCGACGCTTAGCCAGCCCGCCGGAGGTCTCTGATGGGCCCAGACCTCTGGGGCACTGCTGGGCTGTCTAGCGCCGTAACATAAAGTGTAATTACATAATAAAGAAATAAATTCATAGAGTGAGGATTTAAAAGTGCCTGCGAAGTCAACTTTAATAAAGAAAATTTTGATTTTTTTAATGGTTAAACTTTGCTCAAAAAACAAGCCTGCTACATTCAGAAACACAGTAGCCTTATAAAATAAAATCGTCACATTTTTTTAACGGGTAGTACAGATAATGTACGATAGTTTTCTAGGTCTGTTAAGGAACCAGATTTATGAATACGAGTTATTGTTGTAATCTTTAACGAGTCTGGGAATATTCCTTCAGACATAAGCTTGTTAAAACAGTGTGCCAGACTTTTTGATATTAATAAACATTAATTTCAACCAAATTAGAAAAGTAGATCTAATAATTATTAATATTAGTATACCTACGCTTCCCTCACGCTACCAACGGAATAACTTACAATTCTATTAACATAGAATATTTTAAAAAATTTCATTTCAGATTTTTAATTATAAATTATGAAGTGGTACTTATCTATGTAATAAAAATATTCGATTTTAAAATATTTAACGATCATTCGATGATAATGAAAATATCTTCATACCAGAACCATCTCCATTAGATAACTCTGCGGCTATTTATGGCTTGATTTTTTTATGAATCCAATCAAACGCCCGTTACACTGGAGCGAGGAACGCCAGTGTAATTTTAGAATTGACCATTTAGATATTGATAACGCGTCTATGTGTCCGTGTCACTCTTGAGGCGTGTTATGGTTGGGTTGGTGCTACAACTACCTTATTTCTGTGGATTTACTTGTGTCATATTTTTCAAGTACCTACAGCTACTTAGGTTTTTTAACGTACATACATACACGAAACTTAATGCTTCTATTTTTAGGTGACAACCGGCTAATATAGATAAATATTTCTTATTTTAAACAAATTATACATAATGTATGAACACATATTACACAACTGCTAAAAGCAATAAGCAGTGTCGCTGTGCTAACGGGTTTTCCAAAAAATGTATTAAGTCTTAGTTTATATTTTGATTGAGTAAAATAAAACTAGATGTCTAGCAGATTTAAATGCGTGTTTATAAAAGAAGTTAAGTTATTAAACAAGTAAGCTTTAGACCACATGACTGAAGTAAAACTTCTTTACTGTGTCTTAGATATCCGAAACGTAACTGACTATGAGAGAAAGAGAGAAAGACAATAATATGTGCTCACACCCCTCTCTCTCTTGCCCCGTTCGCCTCGCCTGATCACACTTTTCGTAACGCTCTCGTCACGCATTCACGATTTAAAGAAGTTTTACCACAAAAACAATTCCGCATTTTGAAGATATTTTTTGACAAGTAATTGATGGTTCTTTAGTGGAAAACGGAACAATTTAGTTAAATTTAGGGTTTTCACAAAAAATACGCCAGTTTACAGTAATCATGTATCAATGTGGTATTTATTTGACAGAGAGGTACACATTTAAGTTAACGCAGTAGCTGTTTATTAATGTTTCATACGTGGCAAAATTATGATGGCTTGATTTTTTTCATTAATCATTGCGTTAGCTTGGTTATACGTTTAGCAAACCGACTTCAATTACATCGACAAGTAATACAGCCTACGTAGACGAATAAACAGGCAAGTAAATACACATTGTTAGAGTAAACTCAAAAAGTGCTCAGATCTCGATCAAAAACTGAAACCACATGACAGGCACGATTTCGATTAAAAAAAAAAAAAACATCGAAATCGATCCACCCGGTAAAAACGTATGAGGTAGCACGTATGAAAATACAGTTATATTCTTCTTCTTTTTTGAAGTCGGATAAAAATACAATATAGTTGCAGTTGAAAAAAAGGATTACGTAAATCATCTTTCGAGGCTTTTGCGTTCTTGGTATTTTAATCCTATACTACTTTGATAAAAACTGTGGAAAGTGACGTGTATTTTAATAGCCGGGTGTAAAAATTAATAACTATCTTTTAATTTAATTATCTTTTAGACTTTAGAGAATAACAAGATAAAAAAATAATTATGGTTTGAATAAATTGATCAATATTAAATGTCTTGTTTAATCTTATGTAAGTAATGTAAATAATTTTAAGCGATTCCCTTATTTTGGTGCACAACATTATTATGTAATTATCTTTTTTTCGTGTTGTAGTTTAATGTGATTATATTTTACACACCTTCATATTACATAAACGAATGAAGTAATAACACGTTTTTCATATATAAACACCAATTTCTGATACTAAATCAATGAAACAGAAAGACAGACTAATTTATATTATTATTAGTAGACAATTATGACGGCGGTGTAAAGGCACCGTAACGCACATAGAACATTTTTTGTGTGCCGTCAGCCGCCAGTCCCTTCTTAATGACTCTATTAAAGAGATTAATTGGCCCTACGGATTAAAAAAACATAGTTTTTTTTAATTCCTTACAAATTTAATTAATGTCGATACCGATCTCGTGTGGGATGAACGGAGTACAATTTGTTTTTGAGTTATTTGATATTTTCATTCGTGTAATCAAACTTTGATGGTTAATTTTTTATCGGTGTAACTACACAAACATGTACGAGTGTGTGTGTATCTATTTCGTCTATGTTTGTGTATGTGTGTAATGTAAGTGTGGCTATATTTTACGTGTGTCTCTGTGTTTGTGTGTGTCTATGTTAGTTATGTTACGTTATTTATATCATATATGTACGAGTATATACGCTATGGTTAAGATGTCTGCCTCCCTTTTTAGAAAAAATCCTCACAATTACTCCACATAAGTTATATAATTATCATTTTATAGATAATTGCTTGCTCTACCTTCATCTACAACTATAAAATGTATTATTGTTTTTGTTTTTGTAAATTAATTAATTATTTAAATTATAAATATGACGGCTTTGATTTTGAAACGTCAACATGATTGACGGTCGGTAAGACTGAAATTCGACGTCTTTCTGGTAACGTCTGTTTGTCTGTTTATAGGAAAATTAGACAAGCCTCCTGGTTCCACCCACTTCGAGTATATAATTGTGGTATCTGCTCCGATTCGATGATGATAACTTCATCTTATAGCCTACAATACAATATTATTTAAAGTACCTTTCTAATGGAAAATTATATTTTAAAATCTGATTGATCAGTTGTAATGCATGTTTAAACGAAGACGTATGATCTTCTTCAATATTATAAATAAATAAATATCTACAGCTACAGCATACACACACGGTCGTCTGTTCCTACGGTAAGCAACTTATTGCTTGCGTTGCAAGTAGCATCCGACTGGTATAGCTACATATATTTTATTTTCGATAAACATACTTACATACAAATTTTATATATATTACACCCAGACTCGGGGTGGGAATCAAACCCATAACCCCCGGAGCAGAAAGCATGATCACTACAAACTGCGCCAACGTGCTAGTCATTATAATATTTATTTATGTATATCGCTTCCTTGAAACTTCTTCTTGAATTCGGAATTCGATTCTAAGATAAATAAACGTAATATTCATCATCAAACTAATATTTTTGCCGTGGTCTGGGTGTTTGTGCAGTCCTTGTGGGTTACCCCACTGTGCCTCGGAGAGCACGTTAAGCCGTCGGTCTCGGTTGTTATCATGTACACCTGATAGCGATCGTTACTCATAGTAGGGAATATATCCGCCAACCCGCATTGGAGCAGCGTGGTGGATTAAGCTCCAATCCTTCTCCTACATGGAGAAGAGGCCTATGCCCAACAGTGGGATATTACAGGCTGTATCCTGATCGTGATCGTGAATGTACAAGAAAATATGTAGGTAATCATTTCATTTTATCTTTAAAATATTTCTCGAAGCGTTTAATTCGAATATTTATTCTTCGTGAGTGATCAAAGTTTATTTTTAATGGTGACCCTCCTTACAGCCTTGACTAGGACCCGGTCCCATCTCTCCCCTCGTCCACGTGAGACACTCTGCTTTATCAGGGAAGACATTAGTCATACACAGAGATATGGTACTTTTTTATATATATTGACTGTATTAACCTTACTAATGTAGTAATACTAGTGTACAAAGGAAAATTTAAGATATATTGTCGTAAATGCGTTTTGAAATTTTTTAATATTGTAGGAAGATGTTCTTTGATATTTGTATTTTTATTGCAATAAATAGTAAATTTGTATAATAAGTTTTGGTAAAATCTTTACTGTGCCCTGATCAATCTGTGACATTCTTATCTACTCTATATTTCTTTCTAAGGATTTCATAGAATATCGTTTAAACGAGAAAAACGCATTAATTAAATAAAATTGTAAGTACATAATAGTGTATAATCTAGTTTAATAGATACATTTAAAAATAATTTAGTTATAAGTTACAGATATTAGAAAATAGTAAATCTAAAAATTAAGGCCCTTTACGCTCAATGACCCATTGAATGATGTGAAGATTTTGTCGGAGTCCGAAAATGTAATCGACACTGGCACTAACGCGTAAATATTTGTTATACGCGGAGATCGAAGTGGCTACCACTATCATAACAGCAAGTTTCATGACTCAATGCGTCACCAAAATCATAATCTAAATAAAATTAATTAATAAACCTAAAACATGATTGCGTAATATACATAATAGTTCTGGGCAGTGACGATATCAAACTATTACCCAAAATATTAGATTTAAACTGACAATTAAAAGCTCAACCATCTCATTATCAAATAGAAACAGTTTGATCGCAATTACATTTGCATACAAATAACGATGAACGATTAAAAGCCACCGTCGTTTATATGTAGAGCTACTGTTTGAATACTAACTTACCGTGTAGTTATGGGGATTTATTTCCAAATAACCGCGTTTAACTCTGGTCCGAGCTTTGTCGCAAGTTGTAGTACAGTGTACTGTGTAGTAGACTGTAGAGCTACAGAGTAACAGAGTGTAGAGACGCCAGTGGCGTGCCGCCTGCCGAACGAGACGGGTGTGTCACTCGCGCTTCGCGATCGCTCTCGAACGCACGTACGACTTTCAAAACAAACTAATAACGAAATAAATATTAAAAACAAATGCGCTTATTCGATTTCATTTATTATAGCATGTCCATAATATCAACAAAATAAACCGGTTTCTGCACGATGTGTATCAAATAACGGAGGAACCCATGAACCAGCAGCCATGATAATTAAGATGGGGGTGAAGCCCGCGGGCAAGAGTCCTCCTAAAAAAGAGATCAAAGAGATTAAGAAGAAAGAGGTGAGATGCGAGGAGAGATGCCCAGACCCTTGGATGTACTGTGTGGTGTTGTGGTGTGCGTGTGCCATGAGTCTGATATCGAGTGGGTACAGCCTGTATCGTCAGCAAGGGTTGCAGGACAGGCTGTCGCTTCTAGAGGAGCAACACCTGGCGTTGAGGAGTGCGGTTCTGGAGCCGCAGCAGCCGCTCGTAGAGAGGCTCAGGAGGGAAGTGCTCTCCAGGCCGCCGAGCTTCTGGAGACCGAGGAGGAGTATTCGGGATTATGGTGACTGCGTATGTCCGCCAGGTGAGATTAGCTCTACATTAGATTTACAAGCTATTATTATTTCTACTTTAGTTGATGAATACAGATGGGCAAATTCAGAGACATCATTAATGATACTAGGAACATCAGCTAGGGGATGTGATATTTCGCAAAAATGTTATTGTATAAACATTACATTAAAAAGAGGGCTATCCATGCATCAGAAAGTTTCTTAGTATTTTACGCTAATACTACAGTTATTTGCAATAAATATTAAACCCGTATTTATAAACAGTTTACTTTAATCCCGGTAATCGGAACTTAGTGGTAAAACCGATAGTTATAAAAAGATCGATATTATCAAACTCTCAGTAGCCTAAAACTAACACAAAATAAATAATAAAACTGACAAAACACGTCCAATTCAAACTTTTCGTTTTGTGATTTGAACCTGCCACCGTCAGTCTTGCTGGTGATTCAACTATTAAAACCACAGATCACATTAAAACCAACCAATAGTAAATTCCAACCAACCAAACGCTATGCCGGTGTCTTTTTTATTTTCACTCATAAAATAACTTAGTCTTGATTCCGACTTTTAAATTTTAGGCCTTAAAATATTTTCAAAAAAATTATTTTGAAAATATAATATTACTTCTTACCGATTCAAATGTAGACAACGTTTTCCTTACCCTATTTTTACTTTAGTTTTCTACGCTAATATAACAAAAATGATTTATTTTGTCGACATGTAATACAACGTAAGTAGACGAAAAAATAGTCAAGTAAATACGGGTTATCAAAGATTACTCAAAAAATAGTCATTATATTTCGATTAGAAGTAACTAAAAGACAAGCAGCTTTCGGCCATGACAATCGGTATACCGTATACCCAGTGAAAAGTTATGCGGTATAATTCAATGTAGATTGGCGAAAAAATACACAAGTAAACGCATTATTAGATATAACACGCATAGGAGCAGCGTGGTGGAATAAGCTCTGATCCTTCTCCTAAATGGGGAAAGAGGCCTATGCCCAGCTGTGGGATACTATAGGCTGAAGCGTAAGATATAACTCGTAAAGTACTTGTCAGACCTCAATTAAATTTAAGTGGCACCACATGCCACACACTACCTTTCGATTTAAAAAAAAAAACATAGAAATTGGTCCACCCAGTCAAAAGTTCTGAGCAGTTCTGAGGTAACATACATTAAAAAAATACAATCGAATTGAGATTCATCCTTTTTTGGAAGTCGTAAAAAATGTTTACTGCCAATATCGTGATATAATAACAATATTATTATAGCGTAAATAGTAAAAACAATAAAATTATCGATAGAAATATTTATTGAAGTAGCGCACGAACTAATAATATTTATTTAACGCTTTATTAAACTTACAAAGTTATAAAATATACGTGGCGTGCGTCGACACAAGTTTAACGGTGTGCTTATCCTAGAAGAAATTTCCTTCAGCACACCTCAATACTACTTTCATTAGTAACAGCACTGGAGTTGTACCCGCGACGTTATATATACGTGCGACTCTATCTTTTTACGAAAATTCATCAAAATCCGTTCAGTGGTTTTAGATGTAAAAGCGTAACCAACGGACAGAGTTACTTTCACATTTTTAATATTAATATCGATAAATATATTAATATGTTATACATAAAATGAAGAAAAGGAAAATTTTCAGCAACATAATATTTATCATAAATACTAAAATTATTAAAATGCATAGTAAAAAAAAACGTATTTATAATACACACAAAAAATCTAAATATTTGTCAAAAGCAAGCACCACACTATGTAACATTACATGTTCAGAAATATAAATATTGAGATTGGTCCGGACAAATTGAATTGACAGGCAAACAGGCAAACATACAGTCGAGTGTTTGCCGCGCCACAATGCGGTAAATAACTATTAAAACCGATCAACTGCATCAATATTTGTGAAGCGGTGAAAGCATTTCGTCTGGTGCCTGAGCGTACTGACGTAATGTTTGACTTCACCGTCTTAACAATATACCTTCTAAAAGAAATAATCTAAGGAAAATATGAGCTGTATCATTATTTAACAACCCATATGGAACTGGTATATAGGAAGGGATTCAAATCAATCTTCAATCAGCTGAATTTTCAAGAATATTTGATATAAAATTTATTTCAATCTAAAATTTTAAAGAATAATTGTGTTTGCTCGCAAACGAAAAAAAAAACGACTTCATACGTCGACAAGTAATAAGTAAGCAGACGAATAAAATTAACAAACGCACTAGTTGTCACTACGATTTTTGAATGTTCCCTTCGATTTATCTGGATTCCATCATCAGATCATGGTTTCCTTATCATGGTACCTAAGTTGGGATATCTCCTTTTCAACAAAAAAAGAATTATCAAAATCGGTTCATAAACGACGAAGTTATGCCCGAACATACATAAAAAAACATATATATACGGTCGAATTGAGTAACCTCCTCCTTTTTTTGAAGTCGGTTAAAATATAAAGTAAATTAATTAATTCATTTATTTAAGGGATCGCCGACTGACGACACGCAATTTTTGTTACAAAACAATATACAGAAATCCAACCGAAACTTGGAAGAAGCAATAAAATCGCTCTATATCTTGAAAGAATAGAAGTTCTATTATAGATGCATATCTAATTCACACTAAAACAGCAACGAAATTAAGCTTCAACCTGTCTCCTTATTGTGAACGTTCTGGAAACATTGGGTTACTTAATTAATATATCAAATTATATTGTAAAAACAAATATGAAGATATTGTAACAGAAAAGTACCGTAAGCGTTAGACCATGCAATGTGGATATTAAATTTAAAAAAAAAAGTTATCATCGTAAAATATCTAGTTTATTTATTATATGTATTATTTATGTAACTATTAGATTTAAAAACACTGTAAGTAAAAAATTCTTTCGATTCCTTTAACGTACCAGCTAGTTACTGTAACCATTAGGCCAACGTGTTATTGTATATCTTATTTTTCTTTGGTGTGCTTTCGTAAGTGCTTTAGTGCACCCGCAGATATACAATTTCAAGTTGGCCAACTAAATCGAAGAGTATACTAATAGGTATGGTGACATATGCTAGCCCGCACATCTTCTCCAACTAAATTGTACAACTAAATAATTGGATACCGATCGCATCAGAATCGAAATTCCCTTCCGATTACGCACAATTTTAAAGTTGTACAACTAAATTGTAAAAGTACCCAATTTAGTTGTTCGATAGTTGGCCAATTCACAATTGTATGTCTGCGGGGTCTCTTAATGTAGAAAAAAAAAAATATTAGAGAAAAGAGAGAAAGAGAGAAGTTTTGTTTTATAGAGACAAATATCCATATATTGAAATGATAAAGTTAGCTTTTTACTAATTTATCATTAAAATGAAACCAACAAAATACCAATTAAAAAAGTAAACCCAGGAAAAGTTTCCAATCAAGGCGCTCTGTGTCGAGGGGCCCAGAACACAGAACACACAGGAAGAACAAACGTAACTGCGACAAACATCAATTACGTACAGACGAAAATGTTTATTGTTGGAAATTGGATTTTCCGACATTAATATAAGTTACTGGATACTGACAGAATTGTATTGTGCTTTAGAATATTATTGTTATATTTATAATTATGTTTGTTTATAAACAAAAAAACAGACATCAATTTACATTGACAAGTAAAAAAAAACGCGTTATAGCAAATGCCTCTAAAACTACTCGTAAGATCTAGGTGAAATTTAAAAGGAACTACGCGACAAGCATCAGTCTTCGAATATAATAAGAATATTCCATATATAATTTATTATTAACCCAGTAAAAAGTTATGAGAAAAGTTATTAGGTGATACATAAAAAAAATTAATAATAATACAGTCGAATTGGAGAAGTTATTTTCTTTCTGTCTCTCCATTACGAAGATAACCTACATGACTCACATAGTCACATCACTCACACTACGTAAATCAATATTATCACAGATCTGAATAATTTACAATAGATTTGATTCCATAGTCGATTACTGAAGATACTAAAATTATTATTTAAAGAGAAATCTTCAATATATTATGTCAAAACTTCAAGTAATCTTTTGGGGTTCTGTGCCAGAAAATACCAACTCTCAGTACATTCGTATATTATACAGCTAACTTCGAAACTGTAATTATTATACCTAAAACAATTGAAACTTTTTATAGTTACCTACTTTAACTGCTTAATGACAAATAATAGAAAAAATAAGACTTTAAAATGAGAAAATACTTCTGTACAGAGTACATACAAACATACTCTGTACATTCAATTTATTATATTTAATATATATTTTAATGTTACAATACTTTTGTCAACACAGCATTTTCACATACATCATGTATTCTTTAGAATGAATAAATCAGTGTAAAAACAGCACTCGTGGAGTTAAGTCATTTCAAACCTTATCTCCTCCTTATTTATTGTGCGTGTACAAACAGTTCCGTACAATAATTTTTTGGTCCTTCGAGAAATTAATAATTTTTTTTGGTTCTTCGAGCAATTAATAATAAATAATTTTTTTGGTCCTTCGTAAAACTAATAATTTTTAAATTTTATGTGATAACAGTCACATCCGTGCAAACAGCACATTTTTATTGAATTTTAACATATCACGTGGCAAACAGTCACATCTCCGCAACACGTGGCTCGGTGTGTTGTGTACAGAACATTTAACTGGACCTTTTTAGTGATAATTAAGTGATAAAGACATTTAAGCTGTGATCGAGCAGTACTTCTGGTGTGACACCTTCGCACGCCCAGAGGACATCAGAGACCGGACCGTAAGGCGCTAGCTAACAACAAGTAAGATCTTTCCTTTTTTTTCTGAAAACATGGAGATGCTACTCCGCCGTCAGGCTGAAATTATCGACGCTATTAAACAAATAGAGCGAAATTTCAAAAAAGACCCTAGCAGCCGTAAAACGCGTCAATATTTAGACGCCAAGCTCGAGTTCGTCGATAAACTGTGGTCGGAATTCAATGCCAACGACAACAAGCTAGAGGCTTTTAGGGACGACTCACCATACTTCGCGGAGGAACAATACGACAAAGCGAAAGATTACTATAATAGGGTTCGCTTTATGATAGCGTCATATCAGCCCGTTCCACCTCTGCAGCACAAGCCGATCATAAGTAGCCAGGACCCCGACAAGGTCACAACAGCAGTTAGCACTCCAGGCGACGCGCCCGGTCGCGCCGGGACGCCCAGCCCGCTGCCCGCGCCGGCGCCGCGTGACTCTCAACAACAGCTCACTCCCGCACCCGTCTTACAGCCAGAGCTTGACGTATTATTGTCGCAACAGCGAACTAATTTTAGAGCTTTGTCGAGACAAGTACAATGTATAAACGTAAATACTATAATAGATAAGTGGGAGCTGGAAGAAGAACTTCGCAATTTGCAGACGCGTTGGGATGCTATTGACAAATTGCATCTTAAAATCGATAATATAATTCAGGGTTCCAACATTCAATATGAAAGTGAATTTAGTCATAATGAAACAGTATATAAGAACATGAGAAGGGCGATTTATCAAAAATTGTCAGCCAATTCCCATCTTCAACAATCCACCCCTAAAATAGATATTCCGGTTTTTACAGGCAAATATATTCAGTGGCCTACTTTCTTTGATTTATTTAATGAAACAATTCACAATAATAACTTTTTAACTAAGTGTCAAAAAATGCAACACCTAAAGGGGAAGTTGAAGGGGGAAGCGGAGAGGCTAATACAGCATCTTAATATTTCTGCGGATAATTATGATACTGCATGGGATCTGTTAAACCGTAGGTACAATAACACCCAACTGTTATTTACAAAAAATTTAGAGACCTTTTTGAATCAACCTTCTGTTCAAAAGCAAACAGCTTACGAAATAAAGCGTCTCTATGACACTAGCATGGAATGCATTCATGCTATACAAAATTTAGGGGTCAACATTTCTGCATGGGACCCGATACTAGTTCATTTAATATGTAAAAAATTAGATCCTGTTTCCTATAACGATTATAAAGAAGCCCGTAAGTCACCACGTGACTTGCCTATGCTTAACGAGCTTATGAGCTTTTTAGAGGGAAAATTTACAGCCCTCGAAGAGATTAGCAAAAAAGATTTATCTTATGTTTATAGATCTAATTTAGATACAAATCAATCGCCTGCAAACAAATCGAGTAATAACCAATTTCGTTCATCGAATCGCAATGGAAAATTCCAGACCAATACAACACGTGTTTGGAATTGTCCATTTTGTAAGCAGAAACATAATTTGTTTAAATGTAATAAATTTGCGCAATTAGGACCGGTTGCGAAACTTAAAACAATAAAGAAATTAGATATCTGTGCGAATTGTTTGTTCAGTCATAATGGCAACGCATGCAATTCTAATAAATTGTGTAAAATTTGTAATGATAAACATAATTCCATTTTACACGATACATTTGTGTCATATTCCGCGCCGCCTTCTATTACCGCCGCCGCTAGTAACTTGATGCATGCGCCCCCCTCTGCCCCCGCGCCGAACAAATCGCTTACGAGTACACCCGTTGTAGACACAAATCATAACGTCAACTATGTTACCAATAATGACGAGGAAATTCTTCTTACGACATTATTACTAAAAGTTAAGGCAGCGGATGGCTCATATATTACCCTGAGGGCTCTACTCGATCAGGGCTCTCAAATCTCGCTTATCTCTGAAAATGCTGCGCAGTGGCTAGGTCTACCGAGATCTAGCTACCATGCATCTATTTCCGGTATAGGTTATGGTTCAAAACAAAGTAAAGGGATACTTAACTTCTCTTGTAAATCTATATACGACGATTATGTTTTTGAAACACAAGCTTTAGTCATAAATCATGTCATAAATAACTTACCCAACGTCTCCTTTGCTAAACAAACCTGGGAACATCTCCAGCATATACAGCTGGCTGACCCGGACTACAACATATCAAAACCAATAGATTTATTATTAGATGCTAGTGTTTATTCCGATATCATAATGAGTGGCTTAATTAAGGGCCCCGGCAGAGCGCCCATTGCCCAACAAACAAGGTTGGGTTGGATATTATCGGGAAATGTAAGAACATTTAATTGTAGTGTTGTTATTAATAATTTATCTGAGATATCAAATTATTGGGAATTTGAGGAAATAAACGAGTGTTCCGCTGACATGACGGAAGGTGAAAAATATTGCGAACAACTTTTTAAAAATACTACTAAACGTTTAGAGAGCGGTAGGTACGAGGTAGCGCTTCCTATGAAGCCAAATTTTGAACAAAACTTAGGTAAGTCAAAAAATAAGGCCATCGCACAATTCATAAGTTTAGAAAAGAAATTAGCTAGTAATGAACAATTTTCTCAAAGTTATAAACAATTTATGAACGAGTACTCGAGCCTCGGTCATATGAAACCTGTTGATAACAGTCAACAAGGACCGTCGTGTTACCTTCCACACCACGGAGTTATAAAAGCTGACTCAACTACCACTAAATTACGAACAGTTTTTAACGCTTCAACAAAAACGTCATCAGGTAACAGCCTAAATGACTTGATGGAGCGCGGGCCGAATTTACAAAAGGATCTGCATAGCCTTATTTTAATTTGGCGTCAACATAAATATGTAATTACTGCGGATATCGAAAAGATGTTTCGTCAAATCCTTGTAAATGAGTCAGCTCAGCATTTACAGCGTATTGTGTGGAGGGATTCTCGAGCAGACCCGTTGAGAGAGTATCAACTTACTACTATCACGTACGGTACAAAGGCCGCCCCATACCTCGCTATGCACATATTAAGGCAGCTCGCAGACGATGATGCACAAAAATACCCCTTAGCCGCTGCCGCCTTAAAAAATTCGTTTTATATGGACGATCTTCTAGAAGGATGTAGCACTCTCGAACAGACTAAGGAACTTCAGCAACAGCTGATCAACATTTTGATGGGAGCCGGCATGAAAATACGTAAGTGGAGTAGTAACGACCCTGCTCTTATTCAAAATTTATCATCGGAGGACGTAGACTCTTCCTTAGACTTCCGATGCACGGAGTCCAGAAAAACACTGGGGTTACGATGGAATCTAAAAGATGATACATTCTCATTTAAAAATATATTTTACGACATTAACGATGATACACATATTACTAAGCGACAGTTGCTGTCATATATTTCAAAAGTTTTTGACCCCGTAGGGTGGCTCGCTCCGCTGACCATCCGGGCTAAACTTTTATTTCAGAAAACCTGGTCTGATGATTGCAAGACCTGGGATCAAAGATTACCGCACCACTTAGTAGAGGAGTGGCAACAAATAAAGCGAGATCTCCAAAATATTGAAATTTTTGAAATACCGAGATATTTCGGAGAAAGCGATAAAATTAACTTATATGCTTTCTGTGACAGCTCAGAAAAAGCGTACGCTTGTACAATTTTTGTAAGAACTAGAAATGCTAAGGGTGAGTACACAACAATGTTACTCACCGCAAAAACAAAGTTAGCACCGATAAAAAATAAATTAACGCTACCGAGACTCGAACTTTGTAGCGCTTTATTATTATCACGCCTTATAACAAAGGTTAAGCAAGCACTACATAATAAAATAAATAAAATACATGCTTTTACAGACAGTATGATTGTCCTTGGCTGGATCCACGGAGATACCAACCGGTGGAAGCAATTCGTAGCTACCAGGATCAAACAGATCACTGAAGTTATTCCACCATCATGTTGGCATCATGTAGAATCAAACCAAAATTCAGCAGATTGTGCGACGAGAGGGATGACCGCAACGCAACTAAAGGGTCATTCCCTGTGGTGGGAGGGTCCAGAATGGCTTCGAGAGTACGATTCTAAAACTATAAAAAGCGAATGCTACCCTTCCCCCGATATTGAAATTAAAAGAAATACTTCAAACTTCAGTGTGAACGCAGCCTTAACCGAGAACAATGCATTTATATTTCAATTAATAAACGAATGCAGTTCGCTGAGGCGCGCGGCTACTAACATCGGCTGGCTATCACGTTACATAGTGTCATTGCGGAATAAACAAAGCGTACCGCGACTTAGCTACCTAACTTCCTCAGAAATGCAACGTTCGTATGACGTAATTATAAGGACGGTACAAAAATATGAATTTGAAGAGGATTATCAACGTTTAGTTAATAATAAAAACATTAGTCGAAATAGTAAATTATCAAGCCTATGTCCCTATATAGACAAAAACGATGGACTTATGCGAGTTCGAGGAAGGCTCAATAACTCACTTTTAAATTCATCAGCAAAACATCCAATCATACTTCCGAGTCACAGTCGTCTTACAAATCTGATTATATCTGAAGCACATACATTGACGCTTCATGGTGGCCCTCGCCTAACACTTTCTTTTATTAGGGAGAAATATTGGATAATAAGCGGACTACGCACCGTTAAAAGGGAGTTGCACAAATGCGTTAAATGCAGGCGCTTTAGTGAACAGAAGTCACAACAACTGATGGCTGATCTTCCACAACCCAGGGTTACACCATCACGTCCCTTCACACATACAGGTGTCATAAAAAGGCCAATTATTAAGCTTGTCCCCCTACCGGTAAAAGAAGAAACAAAAGCGATGACGTCATCCCCTGACGAACAAACCACAGCTCGTGACGTCACTACCGTATTAACGAAAACGCAACGTCAAGTGCGCACAGCCTCACGGAATCGTTTTTGTAATTTTATAGTAACACTTCTTATGCTATTTCTTTTTGCTATACCTTCTATACACGCATCTTACAATTTTTCTTACTTTGATAACAATCAAAGCGTTTACTTTCATAAGATAAAAGATATGAGCCTCATTCGAGATGAATGGAAACTAGTTGTATTTTACAATATGTCCTCCTATTGGCTAGGCCTAGAGAGCGTAAACAAGTATGTCAGTCATGTACGTAAATTAGCAAACGACTTAGAGTTATTACCACAGTACAAAGGTATCCAATTCCAACTAGAACATGAGTTATCAGAAATAAATCACTACAACGATATTCTTATGATTCACAATAAAAATCGTAGGCTAAAAAGAGGTTTGGTTAACGGAATTGGTTATTTAGCAAACAGCTTATTTGGCGTACTCGATGATAGGTTCTTAAAACAATACGAGAAAGACATTGAGAAAATTAAAACTAACGAAAATCACTTACAAATATTGTTAAAAAACCAGACTAGTGTTATAGAGGCACAGTCAAACATTTTACGTAGAAATGAATACATAATGAACAAACAGTTTGGTGTTATTCAGGATTATATTAGAAATATGTCATTAACATTGAATAGTGTTCAGTTCCATAATAGAAACGAATTGTATATTTTATCTTCCTTTTTATCTGCTCAAATAATTATATCAAATATTAAGAGTGTTCAACAAAATTTGATTAATACTGTAACCGATATTTGGCAAGGTCATATGGACCCATACATTTTACCGCCTAAGCAATTTGAAGAAAATGTTAATTTTATATCAGGTCACATTTCTAGCGACTTATCTTTACCTGTTGATAAGAGCGATATTCAATCATTGTATAAGTTACTTAAAATAAATGCTAAGGTAGGGACTAGATTTTTAATTATAGAAGTAAGAATACCATTAGTTAGGAAAGAACAGTATGAGGTAGACCAAGTGTACAGTTTATCGGTAAATAACTATGTCATGGAAACCCTGACTCCATATTTGGCATTTAACTTGCAGAAGGATTTACTTCTCTTGTTGACAGAGAAAGAAATGGAATCATGCATACACGTATCTTCAGAAAAAATATTGTGCTCCTACGATAAACCGATATACAGTGTACGACTAACTAAGCATGTATGCGACATACGTATAAATAATAAAACAATATGCAGTTCAAAACAAAGACGGTGCGAGGAGCGATGGATCAAATTGCACAACACTGATAACAGGTGGCTATTTTCTTGTTGCGAGAAGTGCTCTCTTCGCATATTTTGTTCCGGTAACGTACAGCTGATTACCTTGACCGGTAATGGACTGATTGATATAGGTCAAGGTTGTGTGATTAAAGGAGAATCATTTTCAATCTACGGACATAAGAACTTTTTCAGTCAGATCGAGGTTGGAAACAGAATATCAGTCGATCCAAGTACATCGGTCTTAAACGATATTGTAAACTCTACACTTCCGGAGTCTTTCATATCGGAGAACCACGACGAAACCTGGAGAGATCTACGTAGACAGATTGAGGACATAAAGTCGCAGTCTGACAGCGCACTAAGCGTACATGACATCCACCAATACTCGGTGTTATATATTGTAGTAGCAATACTAGGACTGTTGGCTTGTTACTACCTCGTGCAGCGCTGGCGTAAGGTCAGGCGCGAGTGGCGAGTGGCTGCATCGGCAGCGGCCGCTCCAGTGGTGTTTCACCAGCACGCTCAACAGGAAGTTTCACGTGGGTCTCACAGTGAGATGCGCACCTCAACATTTAGTGTCGACAAGGCAACCGTTACATCGCCGACGGTCACGCCGCGATCAGTGAGACTTGATATTCCGACCGTAAGTGATAGTGAATAAACGGAAAATGTTTGTAGTGTTCAAAGCAAAAGTGAGTTATCTAACTGGTGCAAATATATACTGTGACTGAGAAATTATACATATTTATCGTTAAAAATATTTAAATAATAAATGTTCACACGTTATTTGTGGAAATAATTAATGAGTACATTTTTCAATTAGATGTCATTGTAAACTTTTTGAAATCATATTAGAGTTATTTGATATTATTATCTTAAAACGCTACTCTTAAAAATGTATTATTAGTGCTTAAAGGATTATTATTATTAGATCGTGAAGTACATTATTATGACAAATTGGTAACAAGTTGTTTTTTGTTGTAAGAAATATTATTGATCTGTGTATTTCTTATTTTCTTTTTGGAGTGGGCAGTATGTACAGAGTACATACAAACATACTCTGTACATTCAATTTATTATATTTAATATATATTTTAATGTTACAATACTTTTGTCAACACAGCATTTTCACATACATCATGTATTCTTTAGAATGAATAAATCAGTGTAAAAACAGCACTCGTGGAGTTAAGTCATTTCAAACCTTATCTCCTCCTTATTTATTGTGCGTGTACAAACAGTTCCGTACAACTTCCAATACTTATCAAAAAATATGTATCATGTGTGTGGAATGAAACAAAAACTTCTTTGGCAAACTAATTTAAAATTATTTACATAGATTTACAAAGTAGCGCGGCGCACCCTTCCCTGTCGTTTTTCCGTTGCATCCGGTTTGAAATCGCAACGATTCTAAAGAAGTTTCACTTCAATAATTGATATACCGCGTTTCATTATTGTTAAAAAATCGCTCACTATTAACGCATCATTGAAATTAAAATAAAACGCATTTAACATTACAATGCGACATATTTGCATGCGAAGTATTGTTTTAAAAATACGTGCAACATTCGTTCACACATTCAACTGTGATTTCCATTCATTCACCGTCATTATTTATATTATTAATGAATGTACGAAATTGCGTTCGCGACGTACGGCCGATATATCATTCTATTCAACGCCGACCGAACGTAATTATTCCGATCAATTGTACCTTTTATTATAATGATACAAATTCGATTTAATAACTTGTTGATAGTTAACGACGAATTTATTAACTTAGTTTCTGAGGTAGGGCACAGCAGGATAAATCCTGATCAAAAGGAGCTGGAGCAGCCCGACTGGGTCAGTACCTCGACGGCTTGATATTACAGAAGACCACAGCCAAATAATACCGCTTTCAAGCAGTGTTGTGTTCTTGTGTTGAGTAAGGTGACCAGACTAGCTCCTGGAGGGTATCCGGGGTAAGGTTGGCAACGCACTTGCGATGCTTTTAGCGTTGCAGACGTCTATAAGCTACGGTAATAGCTTACAATCAGGTGAGCCCTATGCTTGTTTGCCGAACTAATATTAAAAATAAAACCATATAAACACCTTAAACTCTACTACCCTCAGTAGGATGTAAAGTAATCGTAGTGGTTCCTCAAAAACGCACAACATACAAGCACAAATGTCCAGACAGCGACAAACAATGATATCCTATTATTGAGACACATAGGAATTGAACCTACCACTGATAGTGCATAGTTAAACATACAGAATAGGGGAACGATAAAACGAGCAACAACAAGTCTTAAAAATGACGCACTAGTATAAAAAGTTGCTTTACAACTGAAAATAATACTTGTTTTTATTTCAACTATAAAACCTTCTCGCATTGTCACAATATCTTGTTACATTGGGTAATAAAATGTCTATACTAATACTCTTTGCTTGAATGCGTTTAACTATACCTACCCTATATAAACTATATGTATACTCGTAACATGTGAACATTTGTGTTTGCTTGGAAATAAATAAAAAAACTGACTTCAATTACGTTGATAAGTGACATAACGAAGGCAGACAAAAAATAGTTGAGTAAATAGGCGTTATTAGAGATAACTCAAAAAGTGCTCTCGATCAAATTTTGATGAACATGACGGGCACCACTTTTCGATTAAAAAAGAATCATCAAAATTGGTCCACCCAGGAACTAGATATCATGTAACTCACATAAAAAAACAGTCGTATTAAGAACCTCCTCCTTTTTGAAGTAAAAAGGAAATCGGTTAATTCATTATAACGAGTACACAAAACCTATAAAGGTACCTACTTACGATTTTGCCCAATCTAAGATATAAATTACTAGATGCCTTAAAGACAGATAAACGCGTAATGTCTTATTGTTATTACACACAACAACACTGTAAGAAGGTCGATTAATAAGACAAAAAATTTAATAATGTCTCTATCAAGTTGTAGCATGTTCGCCTTCGTTTGCCATATTGGATTTCTGGTTCACTATAAGCAATGCTACTCTCACGGCTTCTGAGTTATACAATCTATTTATTAGTAATTTTTGGGCAGATTATATCGAAAATAGAACCTGGATTATATATTTTTTCGATATTGAGTAATTAGGACAAAATATTCCCCATCGTCACTAAACATCCAATACTGGTGACATTTATTTATTAAGAATCACTAACAAAAAGTACACCACACTTTTAGAAAAAAAAAAGTTGTTAACTAAGTACATGATTGGTTCAATGAGTTTTTTGACAATCCTTCTCAGCAGCATCTGCATTCTAAATCAAATGGACACATTAATCATAATATCTTTGTCAAATATTATTAAAATTATAATTTGGAAAATAACCATTCAAAGTTTGTGAAGGTATATTTTAAATCTTCTCCATAAGAAATCAGAGCCGTCGATGTCAATCATTTGCAATAAAACAATTCACTAATTCTGACTAATTTCACGTGAAATTTCCGAAGCTTGGAAAAATATTCCGTTGCATTTGATCCAAATCGCTCTAGTATTATCAATTGTAAGTGCCGCGCAGCGAATTGATTCTTGATCGCTTTCCAATATAACCCGTGTCCACTGTCCAGCTTTTATAGCTTTGTAATTACATATGTGTATTCAATTTTAGCGGTAATTGCAAATCTGTTACGTTTTTAATTGGTGTGTTGGGCGTTGTCTCTTCTGTATCAATATCAGCATTGTTACAGGACGTGTCTTTAACTCTTTGTATAAAAGTGCCATTATTTTTAAGTATTACTGTTCTAAACACGTTTGATTCTATATGTTTTTATGATAATTGTTCGGGTTCTAACTTTTTAAAGCTTCACAAACATTATGTTTTAAATCGGCGTACCCATGTCTATAGCGTTTGCTAAAGTTCCGAAATATGTATCAAGAATTCAGTATTATTTATTAATGAAATGCATGGCTAAAATCATCTTTTGCACTCGCACACACTTTTCTCAATCTTTGTCACAAGTATCCTAGTATAAGTTATTAAGTATTGTACAATTCTTGATGTTATCTATGAAAATAATAAAGCTGAAAAGTTTGTTTGTTTTATTTGATAAATTCTATTTGCGTTGGATAGTCCATATATCGAGGAAGTGATTTTTTTCTTTAAATTAACGTGTGTGAAATTGCGGGCACAGCCAGTGTTATATAATATAATTACTTAACCCTCAGAGGTCAACGTCCTCTATTCACCTCGTCACGTACCTATTAGTTAGCTCTTTTCTACCAATAACTATAATCTACCCTTAACATTAATTTTTTAACAGAATATATGTGCGGAATATATTATTTCTATCACTTTTACATTTACGAATTTATTTTGTATATTTTATATAGGTACATTTTGTTTATAACTTTGTCCTTAAATCATCTATAGGTTAATTTTTCTACTTATATTATGATTATAATAATAATAATAACATGACGATAATCTCGTAAAGGCCGAAAAAGAAAAATTAAGTAAATATTTAGACCTTGCCCACGAGATTACCGGCATGTGGAATGTGGACTCAACAATAATTGTTCCTATAGTTGTGTCGGTCAATGGTCTATTAGCGAAGAGTTTCGACCAACACCTTAAGAAACTCTCGCTTGACGGTTGGATCAAGGGTCGGATTCAGAAGGCAGTGTTGCTTGAAACGGCCCGCATTGTGAGGAGGTTCCTCAGCCTGGAGCCTTAACTACCGGCGGCCTGGGTCTCAACCTGCTACCGGAGGACTTCTATTTTTATATTTTTAAATATTTTTATTTTTCTCTTTTTATAAATATATTTAAAAATGTAATTATAAGGAAACATGTTAAATAAAAGAAATAATAATAATAATAATAATAAGCCCTTTCATCTGAACTTAAATACATATCATACAAATACGTGTTCTTGTTTTATTTTTTATAAAATGTCCCGTAGCTCAGTTTGCCTCTTGGCATAGGCCTCCTCTAACAGCTAGAGGAAGGAGGCCTATATTATGATTAGACAATTACTAATAGATTTCGTACTTTTTACATTTCATAAAATACTTTTTTGTAAGTTTTATTTAAATTAATAATAATTATTATACAAGGTGTGGATGACAATAGAACGATAATTGAAAACACCGTTAGTACTAGTATAAAGAAGTATTTCAAAACCATCAGATAAGTCCTAACATCAAAATCAAAAAAAAAGATTTTTTCATACAAACTAATTCAATATAATTTAATAAAATTTTATAACATCATTTTTGTAACTACAGGATCACTGACCTGTTACACGCGTCATCGCGCCGCCTTCGCGCGTGGCCTTCTTTCTACGCGGCATAATCGCGTGGAAGTGCTATGTGCTTGTACCTACAAAACTTCATTATTTTGATTGAATAAAAAATAGTAAGTTAGAAAAGTAAATTAAAATAAATTGTTACGCATTTAAAATTAAATTGAATAAAAAACTATTTGATTTAAATTTTCTCAAACCATCAATTTTTTTTAAATATGCAGAACTGATCAGTAGCCGATACTGAATAAGTTATTTTTTTTAAACATTAGTTATTATAATATTATTTGGTCTGCGAACTGTCACTAAATGGCAATGATTAAAAATTGTGCCTTTTTGTGGCAGTCGATGCCATATCCATTATTTCTTAATCTATGATTTTAAAAATAATAATAGCTGTCCTTGAGTCGTTAACCGCCGGTTTTAGGGTAGGTCAGGTCTTTTGTCTGATACATACGTAGAAATTTTAAAAAATGAAAAATCATAATTTGTGACTAAACTACTGGATGTATTTTATTGATTTTTTGTATGTGGGCTTGGAATGTCATTACATATACGCTGTCCAAGTTATCGTTGTATTATCATCCCCACCCTGTATATACCCACGATCTTCCGACAAATGTATTTTTACGAGTATGTTATAGAACAACAGAAGTCTATGTACCGTGTATCCCCGTTCAGATAACAGTAAAAGCCCGCATTTCACTTCCAGTTATTCCCGTTTTCGTGTTTATTTTTACGTAACTTTTTTGTGTCATTGGTGTATTTATGAAGCTCACAGCGCTAAGTCGTAGCGTGTGTCCCAACCCGCAGGCGCTGTCAAACGCACGCGTTAGTTTTATCGCGGGCGTTCGGTACCCCTAGTTTGTTTTTTCTATCTATTGCACGCCGTTCCCACGGATTTCCTAAATTAATGGATCCATTTATTTGCCTAGTGATGGACGCCAAGCTTTAATGAAACGATACAGTGATAAATTGTACAAAAACTAATCTATCGTCAAAGATACATAGCCTACAACAATTATATTTATCCTTTTTAATATAATTGTCAGTTCTATTATTTTTTTTTTAATAATAAAAATGTTATCATATTTTGTTTGTTTATGATACAGTATGAAAGAAATATCAAAAATATAGCCATTTAACGACTGAACAAGTCCTTTGTCCTCGTTGACAAAATCGTTATGTTCAAATCGTAAAATAACTATAAATTACAGAGTTATTACATCCACCTTCAATCCCGACACTTAGGAGAGGTCTAATAAACACAGTATTAAAGTAAGCCGTAATAAAAAAAGGCTGTTCCCGTATTAACTGCGACTTATCGTAACCTTTAAATAAAAGTGTCACCCCCGGCGTTTTCGCGCCATCCGGGCCGTTTATCATTTTTTCGATCAGCGCCTGAGGGCGACTCAGATAACTATGGGGTTAGTTGACAGCTTTCAACCTGGGATTAACTTCGTATTGCGGCGGAAAAAATTTAATAGCTTTTTTTTGAAGAGGTCGGCCTTTTAGACCCACCGAGTCGAAATTAAGGGTTGTATTAACTTAGATTATGAAAGGGAAGTAGAAACGTAAAAAAATTAAGTGGTATATTTTTAAAACTTAATTTTTTTAAGTACTCTGTTAAAAATCATACTTTATTCGTTTTGAGTTAAGACATACATTTTATTTCGACCGTTTTTTGTGCAAAATAAATTTTGTAAAATGCCTTAAAATATATTTACATCAAAAGACTACGTAAACATTTTTTGTATGCTTATGATTGTTTCCACCAAGTTTTCCTTGGGAGCCTTATTTTAAATACTATCAAGATATAACTCAAACATCATGTTATATTGAAGACTTATACATTAAAAAAGTGTGTGTGAACACACGGTGAAAATGAAACTTCTGAAAAGTCGTAGGAAGCGTTTTATTCTATCGACGATGATCACCGTCTTTGTGACAAACGTCGTAAGCGCCATGCAAAACGCGTCGCTTACGCGTAATGTATTCTATCTCATTCTCTTCTATACATTTATGTGTTTGTTTTTAATCGTGACGCATTTTTTGTTTCATCTAGTTTCAAATCACAATGATTTTAAAAAAGTTTCATTTTAATTCACAGTATTATTATTGTAAAGACTTTTGTATAAATCAGATATAATTATTACAAAAGTAAATGCAAATTGTCTAACGCAAATACAAGAAAATACGAAATCCAACTCGGGGATCGGTTTATCTTAATCCTCCACTCGCGTCATTAAATCTACATAATGTACCATTTAAATAACTTCTACAACTTTTAGTATATCATTATGCAGATGCCATATATTGAGCTATAAAAATGAATTAATGGGATTATTCACAAATGTGGTAGTTTAATTCTAAAAGTATTTAATAGCCAAAGTAACTTGTACTAAATTATTATAAACTAGTGGCCAGACCCAGCTTTGCACGGGTATTTAACAAAAATTAAAAATTATAATACACAAACATAAACCCTTCTATTTGCATCAGGTTACTAAAAAAAAAGAAATCTATAAAGAAAGTTTAAATATTATTATAAATAATATTTTAACTCAGCCGGTTACAATTTATTCACATTTAATTTATTTTATATATATTCATTGAAATTAAATAAATTAAAATATATGTGTATCTTAATGCAAAGATTAAGGCAGATGATGCTGCGGCACGTGTCTAGTCCGCCACTATAACTACACCGGTCACGATCACTCGAAACACAAATGTAGTTCCGGAACGTCTGGAATCGAACCAGCACGTGAGTTCTCTCATCGTATTATTACTATTATTGCCAATACGCATAAGAGCTTCGTGATCGCTTCCAATACCCACGTTCTCTGTCCGTAGCAGTTTATTTTGGCGCTTACGTTGATTGTACTGTAATGAGATTTCTTTTTAGAATGCCAATGTGCATTGAAGTTTTTACTAAAACGTCTTGCTTCATAGCTTCAGCCTGTACTATACTATCCCACTGCTGGGCATAGGCCTCTTTCCCCATGTAGGAGAAGGATCAGAGCTTAATCAACCACGCTGCTCCAATGTGGGTTGGTGGACTATATCGTCTAGTGATAGTATAAAATTGTATTGTTAGTGTAATTTTTTTTATGTATTAATATTAAATTAAATAAAATGAAGAAATTAAAGAGCTTACTGTAGTCATGAGAATGTATAATATCTTAGTACCTTATCTTTAGACCAAAATTGTTTAGACTATTTGTAGCTTTCTATAATCAAAAGCCATTCCATTTTTTTCTATCTTTCTGCCCGTAAAATTATCAATAGGATAAAACATTGAGGAATAATTTTTAATCGTAATAAGTACACGGCTACGATTTCCATACATCATATTACCTACTATGGTCACTATAAAGGTATAATCTTTATTCAAGAAGTGATCAGTCATCATCGTCAGTTTCTTCTAGTCAATATTCAAGATCACTGCAGGCTATCTCAGTCCACAGCTGGACATAGGCCTCCGAAAGTTAGCGCCAAACATCAATTTTATAGATATTGTGTTTTAAAATAGGTATGTAGAGTTACACACTTTATACGCGAGAATGACTTCCGCTTAGCTGATATCCTATATTTTAATGCAAAGCTATAATAAACTCGTTATAAAAACTTGAAACCATTAATAAAAATGTGTATATTACAAATATACTTAAAAGAAACATGAACATCAAAAGACATTCCACCTAATGCGCTAGACGAACACAAAACACTTACTGCAATTGCTTTAATTGACTTACAATCAATTATGGTATAAACTATAAACAGTAACATTCAATGAATAGCCACAACTTATAACGACTCACGTACTAAACATTAAATCGTTAGTAATTAATCGATTCGAACGATCACCTGTTAATAGGGTTATATGTATACAACACGCGTTCAGTGTTGTGTTACAGGACGAAGTTTGGGCCGCTTGCGGTTTCACGTGGAAGTCCTTTTGAGGTTTCTCCGCGCTTAGCGATACCTGCCCGATGAGCTGGTGTATTGATGCTCGTTTAAACAAAGAGTTGCTTAATGGAAGATATTCACCGTTGAAAAAGTTTTGTAATTTGGTGTTATATTTTGATAAGATAGTAGAAATTTGTGAATGACAATAGCAATGATGCAACAATTTGCTATACCAATTGGTTTGGAAAGTAAACTAATATAATTATTATAAACAGTGCCTATTTGGTTAAATTTTTATATCTCTTTATATCGAAAGTAATAACAAAATAAAAAGAAATAATAATACCGGTACTTAATTGGTATTTCGAAGTTATAGCAAAGATTAACCACTTATAAGTGCAATATTTCGACAAGATACTTTACCAATTTATTTAGGACTAGCTTCTGCGCGTGACTTCGTCCGCCTGGAATGGTTACTTTGGGCTAAAAATTTAACCCGCGACTTTGTTTTAACTGTGTAAACAGTGGGGGCACTCAGCGGAAGCTCTCAAAAGAAAAAAAATCGATTTTGAAACATTATTCATTGGTGCTCCGCTCCTATTGGTCTTAGCGAGATGATATATAGCCTATAGCCTTCCTCGCTAAATGGGCTACCTAACACTGAAATAATTATATATTCTTGCATCTTTAGTGTCATTTTTAAAAACGTATAATATATTAAACCGTGTGGTTGTTTTTGTGTGAGACGTTCTGCAGTCTGAGGGGCAGGAATATGGCCGCGTACGGAACTGTGAATTCCTAACTTACGTTAGTTGAGTTAGTTAGCGCTTCGGCTGAGTTTTCTCTTTTCCCGCATGTTAAGGTCGTGTAACTCTTATTTCTGATGAATGTACGTGCATTTTTCTAGTTCGTTCAGTTATTTTGAAACAAAGGAAATATTTCTACGAGTAACGAAAAGTTTTTTTTTTAAATATCCACTACCACTACAGCCTATCACAGTCCACTGTTGAACATAGGCCTCCACAAGTTCGCGCCCGACATTATGACGCGAATTTTTTTAATATGAAATAGTATAATAATATAAATGTAGTAGTAATAGTTTAACCACAAAAGAACACGTTGATAAGAAAATTTGATTAAATTTTGCATTTAAACGAAGATCATAAAACATACATGTTTTAAAGTTAGAATAACAAGAATCATTGTCCAAGATGATAAAAAAATTGTATCAACATTTACAATAATTTTTTTTTGTACGGGAAAGCAGCAACAATCTTATAATATTTAGTTTTAACAATCAAATATAAATATATTTGATTGAATTACGTTTGCGGCGGTCAGGAGGTCGAAAAGAAAACCACATAATTATTAATTATGTATTAAGTCGATATTAATACAATCTTATGACTACATCCTATAACTAACGTCATATTGTATCAATGCGATATTAATACAATAATGATACTAAAACTACATCTTATAACTAACGACTACTTCAGTCGATGTGAGACTAAAGAGTCTTTAAAATAATATTTCATTTAATAAAGTTACAAATTAAAACAGTGGGGGCATTGAAAGGCTAATACGGGGAAATCGGCGAGCGTGGAAAACTCGTACGGTGGTCGCCAGGTAGCCACCAGGTGTTCGCTTGGGAAGATTCCGTCAATTTGGTACGTCAGCATATTCGTGGGATCAAGGTTCCGTAACTCCTCCACCCCTAGAGAGGCAACTATTTGAGAGTGTTGAGCGAAAAAGTTGCCGGGATACTTGTGTCGCAAAGATTCTCTGGGCTTTCTCCATTTTGTAAACTTTCTTCATTCTTGCAGTAGTTCTCTTAATTTTTTATAAGTAGTATAATAAAATGACGAGTGCACCTGCACCGAATACCGGTATGGTTGCATGATATATTGTAGTATCCTTTTCATGTTCAACGTGCAGCGGTGACTGTATCATAATTTTATCCTTGAGTCTATGGAGTCCTTGGATATTTATAGATGATATAATTATCTAATAGTTGTATCTAGGTGAGCAATTTCATCGGATATCTTCATCAATTTCAAAGGCTGTTCTCTTACTTCGCTGTTGTCCTTAATTAACGTAAATTCTTCGGATATGATTTGGCGTCCTTGGGAAATAGTTATGAGGTAGCTGCCTTTCAATGAAGTAAATTCCTGTTTGCCGCATGATATTTGTATCTTTTGATGCTGGGGGAACGATATAAGGTTGAGTATGTCATCCAGCTTCTCCATTGATTCTCGTAGAAAATTGACTGTAGTTAAATGACAAGATTCCTTCAAAATCTGGTTAATTATTAGCTCGTGAATACAATCTGAATTTGTTCGAATCTGATGATTGAGTTCCATTTCACAGAGATACCAGCTGCTGTGTCTCGGGCATTCGGCCTCTATGTACACGAATAATTTCTCGTTGGTTGCAATGAAAGGAGAGGATGGGATGAGAGAGTCTTAAGTTTATCTATCATTGAACTTATTACATACCTATAATAAATTATACTAATCATTTAATGGTGCATGCTTGATGCATATTTAAATTTACTTTTTTTCGAATTGCTTTAATTGAATTTTATATAATTTTCATATTATTTAATTTAATATACTATTTTTTTACTGGTATACTTATAAAATTTCAATTTTGATTAAATTTTATCTTGAAATAATTTTTTTTTGTAATAAACTATAATTTATAAACAATATAAATTTAAAAAATTTAATTATTAAATTAATTTAATTATAAATTGTTTTAACAATAAAATTTAAAGTATTAATTTTTTATAATTTATCCAAAAATTATTAAATTATTTTAATTTAATTTTTTTTTCTAAAAAACTAGATATATTTAAAAACGATTAACATTTCATTTCCAATTAATGATTTAAAATAATTCTACAACATTAACTTTATTAATTAATTAACTCTTTTAAATTCGAGTTTTATTTAAATAAATTATTAATATTTAATAAACTCTGATAATTAATTCTTTTAAATTCGAGTTTTATTTTAAAATATATATATTTAATAAACTGATAATTAATTCTTTTAAATTCGAGTTTTATTTAAATATATTAATAATATTTAATAAACTCTGATAATTAATTAACTCTTTTAAATTCGAGTTTTATTTAAATAAATTATTAATATTTAATAAACTGTGATAATTAATTCTTTTAAATTCGAGTTTTATTTAAAAAATATATATATATAATATTTAATAAACTCTGATAATTAATTAACTCTTAAATTCGAGTTTTATTTAAATAAATTATTAATTTTTAATAAACTGATACACAAGATACAATAAATTAAATTTACTTACTTTTTAATCAATTATATTTTAAATATGTATTTCTAATTTTCTTTACAATAGTATTTTTCTATAAAACTTTTAATTTATTCTTAACTGTTAACTTCATTAATTAATTAACTTTTTTTAAATACGGGATTTATTTAAATAAATCATTAATATTGAATAAACTCAAGATAGACAAGATACAATACACTAAAAATTACTTTTTAATCAGTTAAATTTAAAATATCTATAATTGCCTTTAAAGTAATACTTTACTATAAAACTTTTTTTTTCTATTAAAAATACTCCAACACCCTTTTCTTTATCATATTATTTTTTTATTATCTCAACCATTATTAATTTAACCCCTTAAATTAATTAATTCTTAATTTCTTTTGAATTAATATTTCTTCTTATATCTATACCTAACCGACGGGCCTGCCTAGATTGAGGCTCTCGGATCCTATATGTTTTAGGGTGGACAATTTTGGGAACTTATGGATAGGCCTAGGTCTAGAAAGGAGCAACACGAGAACGATTCTTATGTACTCACATAAATTGCATTATCTGGTCTCTTCTCATTTGAATCGATTTTTGGATTCCACTCCCGGCTGCCACAGGTCCGTAGATTCTGGATTCTCGAACGGTGCTTGATAGCCACCCGGGCGGCACGCGACGTGATGATAATTATCGAGTAATTATTTTAAACCGATCGCGAACCGGCCCGCGAAAATCCTACCGACTGCGCCAATTACGTTTGCGGCGGTCAGGAGGTCGAAAAGAAAACCACATAATTATTAATTATGTATTAAGTCGATATTAATACAATCTTATGACTACATCCTATAACTAACGTCATATTGTATCAATGCGATATTAATACAATAATGATACTAAAACTACATCTTATAACTAACGACTACTTCAGTCGATGTGAGACTAAAGAGTCTTTAAAATAATATTTCATTTAATAAAGTTACAAATTAAAACAGTGGGGGCATTGAAAGGCTAATACGGGGAAATCGGCGAGCGTGGAAAACTCGTACGGTGGTCGCCAGGTAGCCACCAGGTGTTCGCTTGGGAAGATTCCGTCAATTTGGTACGTCAGCATATTCGTGGGATCAAGGTTCCGTAACTATTGTTAAAACTAAATATTATGACTAAATATATTGACAAATGTCAATAAAGAATATATCTTATCTATTATATTTCAACAAACAATCTGTTACTTACATATTTTATAAACACAAATATTTCGATCCGCATTAAAATTAGAATAGAATCAAAAATATCCCAAAATAAAGTTCATAATAAATTTTGTTTCCTTTGAACTTTTTACGACGATCACGACAAGCTACAACTTGTTAAAATGCCCGTCAAGTACGTCGATCAAATGCGATTATTATGCGAGCCAACCGCTTAGGACTACGATGTTTCATATTTGGCGTAACGCCAGAGTGTCTAGCCTAGTATATGGAGCAGATTAAAAGATAGAGATTACGGATGGCGTTCGAGATAATACTCATTAATATTAGTCTATGGACTGGCCACACGACCAAATACTGTATTAAACTTAAGTCTAATTGAGTTCTGGAGGAAACTTCTGAAGTGATAATGTTTGTCTGGCCCGTTGGCTTTTTTATTTATCAGTGGCCTTGCTTTTGTGAGTCCAGTTGCATGTTAGTCATCTTATACATGAAACTAACATGAAATAATTTGCCTAACTTAGGAACATACAATCGTGTAACTTGACACATATTAATTATATTTATTTACCTCATATAGTTTGCTGAACCTTACAATTACCTATAAGAATAATAATCATTATTCATTACATCACATATTAAACAGCAGGATCTTAGTTATTTGAATACAAGTATTTTATTCACAATTCCATAAATCTCGAAGAACAGTTAGCATTTATTTTAACATTAAAGTAATCTGGCATCTTAATTCTCATAACATGGAGTATAGGAATGTAGGAGGCTAAATAAGGGAGAATAAATTAAGCGACAGAAAAGGTGGATTAGGTGACTCGACCAGGGCTAATAAAGGTCCAAGATGTATTGTTTCGTGCTTACCACATTCCCTAATTATTAGAGCGTTTTTACGGAGAAGGAGAAAACATGGGTTTTGTAAGGAAATACACGAGGAAAAAAGAAACAAATTCAGCTCACGTAAATTAATTTTACGATTAGATGTTGGAGTGATGACTTAATTAAGAGCAAGGCCGTGCTAGGGACTGTTTATTCAAGAGATAAAACAACCTTTACTTTTAATAAAAATTAAGTACTTCATTAGTATTTCATTGGGTAAAAAAGGTATCGTCCTATATATTTCCTCAGAGGTAAATTATAAGCGTCACTAATCTCTTCAGCTTCCAAGCCATTGTTTAAAGTTCGCAAGGCCCTACAATTACTCCGATCCAGTAATTACGAGTTTATCTAATTGCTTAAAGCCTAGCCGAGGGAATAATAGCCCTCCATTTAGATAAATACAGTTTAATATTCACGATTTATGTATAAGTACCTAACGTTAACCTTTAGAAGATACAAAAGGTTCAACTCAAGGAAGTGATAATATTAGCGAACGAAAATGACCTAAATTCGAACATGAGGTAAAAATTGAGATTGTGTTGTTTTCATTTAAATAAGGGACTTGAAGAGGTTTAAGTGAGACTAGCGTAGATGTTATTTACCGCAAACTTTACCTTACCGTAAAGTTGTACGTAAAGTAGGGCACATTATAATATTTAGGCGGCCCCTAAACAAGTATTTGCGAAGTAAAATTGCGTTTACCGAAGCTTATTTCAGTTCCTCTATTATCTGAACGGGCTGAAACTAATAGCGTTGCAAATAAAGGGTGATCAATTAGAAGTGAGCGGCGACGTGGAACGAGTGACGACCTTCGAAAATTTTCAAACCCGCAAAGTTTACGATTCATGATCGGCTTTAAAATATCCGATTCATTGCCGATATGAAATACTCTTTCACTCTTTGAGTAGTTTTCGCTAAGTTCGAAAGGCTTAAACTTTGACTTCATTTATAAATCTTTGGATTCAGTTTGCTGATAAGACAAATTATTTTCGAAAAGTTTGAATCTATTATTGATTTTAGCAATTATTAATTTTTCTCTTTTCCGGATTGTCTGTTCGTAAACGTTATATCAATCTTGTTATTTTTTTAACAAATACATTGGTCCCTATGAAATGTCATTAAGCCAGTCTTATTAGACTTGTTTGTAGATAGGCATGTGTGAACTAAAAGCTTTCAAAGGTTGGCAAAAAGGCAGGTTGCCTCTAATTGAATGTTTGCTGATGGAGTCCCAAATGCTAAACCCTGTATGATAATCTGGTACATGGAAAAATGGCATTTACACCTCCGTTATAAAGAGCAGATTCGTTTAAAGATTAAGCAAATAAAGTAGGACTATGAAAGTTAAAGCTTACAAAATCCACATTTCTATCAAACAACAACAAGACTTGGCATCGCAAGAATATAGATGATAATCGTATGATTTTTGTACCGGATGTAATTTTTCGGGACGAAATAGCATTTACTTTGGCTTTAGGGTATAATTTGGGTTTATTTTGAAAAACGTTTAAACTGAAAATTATGTTTCAAAGGACAATTTTAAGGAGTGCTTTATTTTCCTCTTCTATATTTAAATCTAATTGTAGCCCCTTCATGCTACAATACTGTTTTCTATCATGATTTAAATCTCATTTTAGTCTAGACATTCTATATAAAATATTTATACTATAAGAGCTAAATATTTAAAGTTACTTTATATGTAATTTTTGATTATTTTGTTTCGAAATCTAGAAGACTGAAATGAAAGTTATCGAGGAGAAAATGTACCAAATACATTGTTAGAAGTATACGAAAGAGTGAAAAAATGCTACATCGTGTATTCCTTGTAAAACGTGTTAAAACATACCTTTTATTTGCGATAGATAATTTCGTATACCGCATTATACTGTGCATACATTCCTTCTTTGATATCGTCGGGTTTTTAATATCCGTTAAAAGATTTTCATGTTTAAATTGCCGCGAGGCTGTTTTTAAAAGCGTTGAAAAATGTTAGTACAACGTGTGTGCTTAGTGTTTCGGTTCATGTTTAGGTTTTATATGTTTTATTATATAGTTAACTAGATTTATTTCATTTTATACGTGTTTTTACTTCTAGGTTTTTCTTTGTTTTTCGTAATTACGAGTATATTTAGTTAAGAAATAATGTTTACTTAATCAATTTAAATGTTCGTAATTTTTGTAGCTTAAGCTTTAGAAAATTATTTTAAGGAGGATATCACTTTTGATTAGACTAGTCTGTCAACGTACTGAATTGTTTCACCACAATTGATAATTTTAAGTAATTTACAAACGCAATACTAAAATGTTCACGTAGATTCTTTAATTTTTGCTTGCTATTTACAGCTTCTCACAGTATGAAGTTTTGTTTGACTTCACTTTTGGATCGTCACATTTCTCTAAGTGGAGTTAGAAGTAAAACCTTCGTCAAACTGGATCCGTATTTAGTACCGCTTGAACGCAAAGGTGTTACTTTTAGCGTACACATTAGGTTTAATCTTTACAGTAGCATAACAATAGATCATAACACGAAGTTTTGCACAGCGTCAGTAAACAACGTTAAAGTGTTTTGACGTTCGTTAATATACGCATCCTTTTTGATCGCGCATTATACTCGTAGTATATACAATTGTTGTGTACATTGTAGTAGTAATAATAATAATAATACTCTTTATTGTACACCATTAAAAGAAACAAGAAAATAATAACATAAAATGAAAGCTGTACAAAGGCGGTCATATCACTGAAAGAGACCTAGAAATAGATATAATATAATTATGTATACTAGCTGATTCCGCAAACGTTGTTTTGGCATGTTATTAATCCCCTTAATCCCCCCCTTATAACTTAGGGGTATGAAAAATAGATGTATATATATCGATTCTCAGATCTACCCGATATGCACACAAAATTTCATAGAAATCAGTCCAGCCTTTTCGGAGCAGTATGGTAACTAACATTGTGACACGAGCATTTTATATATGAGATTTAGCAGTGCAAATATTTGGGCATATTTTTTGGTCCATGAGAGATACATGTTGAAAGGAAAAGATCTTATTCAATTTGGTTCAGTTTTTTGGAAACTATGCGCGTGTAATGTACATTACTACACACTACATAGTCATACATTTCGGCGATGTATTATACAGATTTTCCTTAAGAATTTGTGTCACATCTGTCTTGCATCAGTATCGATATGTTGTTTTTGTTGAAAAAACGTGCGGCATTTTATCGCCATATGCCTCTGAGAAGCTCAAAACCCTATGTTTATGCAAAGCAAGCGTGATGTCTTGGTCTGATGCGGCGCGTGTTCGGTGACAGCAAGGAAATGGCGGGAGATGTTTACGCCGTGTATCACTTAAAGGGTACTTCAGGTATAATGTCGAGGAGAATAAATACTGCAATTTTACTGTGTAAGATAAAACACAAGCATCTTTTAATAATAAGGGTTGATACAAGAGAGAGGACTTTTAAACCACGTATGCCACATACAAGTTCTAAGGTACTATTTGTTTTTTTGTTTTTTTAAGTTACACTTCTTTTGGCGCGTTAGGGAAAATTATGAGAGTAAATTTTTACGATGCGCGCGCACACCATCACGAAAAAAACCGATATCCTGAAGTTAGCTAGTCAACGAAGAAGAAGTTAGAAGTTAGCTACGCTTCAACCTGTAATATCCCACTGCTGGGCATAGGCTTTCCCCTTGTAGAAGATGGATCAGAGCTTAATCGTGAAGAAAAATTAAGAAATAACTCTTAAAAATATCGCTTAAAACACATGCGTTAATACGCCGTAAAATCTCATCAACGATGACAACCAACGAGCCTACGTACGAACCGTTAACATGAACAGCAATCAAAACTCGAAGCTTTCTAAATCCTCATATCCAAATGTCGTAATCACGAGAACTGGTCGCTAATCAAACGTTGGAACACGCTTCACAATGAAAAGCTAATTAGCTGCAAACAGTATCATGTGTAATCAGGGATAAGTCAATTTCATCCCACACACACAGTTCTTAAGTCATCAAGCTGATAGAGATGATAGAACAGAGCATTCGTAGAAGTGACGTGCCTTGAATATATTTTCTTAGTAATCTCTAAGAGATCCTGAGATCAAAAATGCAACCAAAAATCAAATTTGTTTAGAGCAAAAAACGTGATGTGCATCTAACTTTAATAATAATGCAATCCTTATTACAAATTTTTATCCTGTATTTAGCTTTCTTAATAGAAATATTTTCAAATACCATTCATTATTGTGACTTTTTATTCAAGTAAACTTTAAAAGCTAGCTAAGATTTTAAAGTAACCTTTAATATTGTAATTGTTAAATCATACTTATTTAGTTGAAACCAATTCCAATACACAATTTATTCTGTGGTAAAAATAGTTCAAGTTTTAAAATAATAATCTTAGAACAACCTCAAACATTCGTGATGAAAGTATTAAAAATTTAAAACCAATATGATTCGAATTAAAGAAGATTACCTTCAATAATACTCGTAACAAAAAAGAAACAGAATTATCATACCTACAATTCACTGGTTCAATGTGGCACAGGCTTCTGCCTATCACAAGAACCAGGGCACTCATTATTATAAATAAATAAATAAATATATACACAATACACACACGGTCGTCTGTTCCTAAAGTAAGCAACTTAATGCTTGTGTTATAGGTAACAGCCGACTGGTCTAGCTACATATTTTTTTTTTCGATAAACATACTTATAAATAATACATATATAAATATATAAATAAATATGTATATAACACCCAGACTCGAGGTGGGAATCGAACCCACAACCCCCGGAACAGAAAGCAGGGTCACTACAAACTGCGCCAACGGGCTAGTCTTCTTATTATTTTTTTGTTCTTCTTATTATTTATCTTTATATATTCTTATTATTCTATGTAAAATATTTTTTTTTATGAATAAAGCATTATTATGAATAAAGCATTATTACAATTTTGTATCCATAAGACACTCTAAAACTATTTCCATAATAACTACGATTATTCAAATGATTCAAAAAGTTAATCTACCCAAATATACTTTGAAAGTAACCAGCAGATGTGAAAGACCCAAAGTGTACCTAAGTTCTGCTGAGAAAACAAAAAAGAATTATAATGGAGACGATAAAACAATAATAAAATAGATATTACAGAACGGTTAGAACCGAAAACGTACATAAACTTGATTATATTATTTACTACTTTAGAAAAAGTAACAGCTAAATACAAAAGTTAATTATAAGAAAATATATAACACACTAGCCGACCCGTGCCCACTTCGTTGGTCGTTAATTATTTTTGCGATGCAAACATATAGTAAAGTTTTCATCTCGCTCGCATTTCTCCCAATTGACTTACATATACTATTATTTTTCACTGATTTTTTGCTCAATAACAAAAAAATATAGCCTATATCACTTCAGAATAGTGTAGCTTTCTGTTAGTGAAAGAATTTTCAAGATCGGATCAGTATTTACGAAGATTACCCCCTACAAACAAACAAATTTACAAAATTTTACCTCTTTATAATATTAGTATAGATAAGCTAAAAAAAAATTCCACAACAGCAACATGTAGGAAAAAGAAAAACTATCATTATTTTAAAGTCGGTTAACAAGCTCGTCCCTCCTCTGGTTATTTTTAACCGAGTAAGCCGGTGATAAATTAACCAGCGCTATTTCAAGTAAGAAGTAATGCGTGGGTGAATTTAATTGTTAAGATTGATTGTCATTCCGACGGCTACGTACATCTGAAGCATTGCCTTAAAATAAACAACTACAAAATACATTCAATTGTATATTAAATAAAAAATTTTACCAGTTATTGTAATTTGCTGTGTGGCTACGGCATAGAATTTAGCCTCCCCCTCTCTTCCCGTGGGTGTCGTAAGAGGCGACTAAGGGATAACATAGTTTCACTACCACCTTGGAACTTAAAAAGCCGACCGATGGCGGGATAACCATCCAAATGCTGGCTTTGAAGTACATAGGCCGAAGACGGGCAGCAGCGTCTTCGGTGCGACAAAGCCAGCCCTGCGGTCACCAACCCGCCTGCCCAGCGTGGTGACTATGGGTAAAACACATGAGTTCACGCCATTATTGGCGCGAACTTGTGGAGGCCTATGTCCAGCAGTGGACTGCGATAGGCTGAAATGATGATGATGAATGATGAGTTATTGTAATTATGCATTTATTGATCGAAATTTTCATAAACGTTTAATCTCAAATATATTGAGAAGAAGTATTTTAAAATTTTTCTCCATTGGATACTAATTACTATTATCTGTCAAACAGTTTTCCCAACCCTTGAAAAAACTATAGTGGTCTAAGAGATGTGGAAGAGCGACCTTCACCGATCTGATAACTCGATGAGACATATTTTCTATCAAATATAATTTATAAACAAATATGCCTATGATAACTTGCCTATCGAAAAGTGGTCAAGGCTAATTTTTTGTTTTTTTTTTAACTTTTAAATAACCTAAGAAGCTAGTTAAATATAGATATAATTATGTTCGTTCATTAATAAACGTAAGCTCCGAGTAAGGCTTCGTAAGCTCGTCTGGTCCTCGCGCGCCTTCCATTAAGTTTGGCTTCGCGGTACAATATTAAAAAAAATTTGTTATGACCATATGACTCTTTTGTTCATAATAATAACATTAAAAAAAGTTTACGATTAAAGCTTTCCTTTGGTTCAGTTATCTATATATGTATGTATATAAAAGAGATTTCCACCCATATATTTATTCATCACGATATCTCTGGAACATAAGGCGTAGAGACTTGAAATTTGGTAAAAATATTCCTTTCACCGAATAGAGGTCAGCTAAGAACGGATTTTACGAAATTCCACCCACAAGAGTATTAATAATAGATTCCTAAAATTATTTCAAAGGATTATTAGACTTCAACACTGCGTCCTGCTAAATGTTTAACAATCAAAAAGCCAAACAATCTTATTCTGTTTTAAAAAATACAGGTAAATGTATAAAAGTAATGAATAAATATGTACACAGCTCGCGCTCGTTATGCAAAACACATCGCCAATTACACCGGTCATCTAGATAAGGGGAAGTAATTATGTTTGCTGGTGGGATTGAAATAACTTGGGCGCTGGACGCTGGGCGCTGGGCGGGGCGCGCGATTGAGTCATTAGCTGTGCTGTGTATGCTTCTTATTTAACCCTGGCCTGTAGTAAACGCTAAAGCTAAAATATATCGTGCTTATATTTATTTTTTATACTGTAATATCGGTACAAAACTATTATTTTTACTTATTAAAGTGAAACTTTTATGACATCGGTTCAAACTTTTTCGTTTGTGTGTTGCATGCGCGTGACGGTCGGCCGCGCGGTAAAATTGATAAAGCGATTTTTATACCCTTAACGGAATATTATTCTAATTTTTTTTAGTTAAATGTCTATAATGTGAAAAGAAGTTTCACTTTTACCGTGGTTTCATAAAATTTATGGATAATTATTTATGGAAATGATATAATTATATGTACGTATGTTTTTGTAAATGTGCGATGTTAGTGTATGACTAAATAAACGTAGTTTTTTAAGTGTATAAATGTTACATACATTATACGTACAGTTCGTTTATTCGTACGTAATTTCATCTTTAAAGATTACGTCGTCTTAAATATTTCGTGGATATTAACACAAAAGGTATGTCAAAATAAATTATAGGCGTAAAATTGCGTAGCTTAAGCAATAAGCATATTTTTAAAATTGATAGCCTTTATAGTTACCATTTTCAATATCGTAATACTATAGCAAACTTTTTTGTAGTTATTTATTTTTAAAAAAATCTCCAAAAATATCTCTGTATAGCTCCGCATTCCCTACCGTTCCAGTAGCGTCCTAACTCCTATCGTTCAAGCGCTAACTCGATGGTTACTGAGCTTGTTGACTCAACCCATTTTACGCGCACCTTGTTACAGCTAACGGTCTTAAAGACCTGTGCATTAAAGCCTTGATTATTTTCCTATTAGACATTGTTATACGTTAAAGTTTCCTTTGTGATATAATTACGTTGAGAGCGAGTGTGAAAGTGGACATTTTAGATTTATATGTATGTTGAATAAGAATATTTGATTTTTTGAAAGTGAAACTTTTATTACATCGTCTCAAACTTTTTCGTCTGTGTGTTGCATGTCGCGTGACGTTCGGCCACGCGGTAACACTGATAAAGCGATTTTTATACCCTTAATAGAATATTATTCCAAAAATTTATAGTTAAATGTCTATAATGTGAAAAAAGTTTCACCTTTACCGTGGTTTCATAAAACCACACAGGTTTTTATTTTTATTGTGTTATGTTTATTTATTTGTTTTTCTTATTATCAGAGGAACAAATATGAATAATACATAATAAAATAAATAAAATTGTAGTAAAAAAGGATTAATTATTCATTACGTAATAGAGTATTAGTTTATATTTCAATTAAAATCTCACTATATTTCTATTTTCTTTTTCCATGTTATCTTGTTTAAAAAATAAAAAAGAAGGATACAACCCCAATCCACAGGAGTCAATTTTATGACAACAATAAAAACTTTTTGCTTTCATCGTTTATAAACAGAAATCAAAACATTTATGACGCCGCGACCACGTCAAACATTTGCTTGCGTCCGTCACGTTCGTTAAAGAGTTCACGTGACGTGACGCAGTCACCCTTTGACGGCGGCTTTTATTTTTATTACGCCCTTTATGGGACTGTGGATTTATTTTTATTGTCTGCGGTAATTGAAATGCTTTTGTCTCCGGTTTGTGTTGCGCTGGTTTTTTTTTAATGTGTTTTACGATTGCTTGAAAGATCTTTTGAGTATCAATTACATTTTTATTACTGGGCCCTTTAAGAATGTATGTAAAAAATTTAATTTCGTTTTTTTAAGGCTTTTACTATCTCGTCCGGCGCTTAAGTCGAATTTTAAATGAATAATTTTAATACTATACTAAACTTTTTTTGTTGTTGTTAACTCTTGTTTTGTACTCAAGTTCGACTCATTAATGGGAGTGGTTATTACTAATTTTCGTCCACAATATATCTGTATTTAATATAGTACATATAATATTATAATAATAGTTTTAAAATGTACAAAGCATTTTCTATTAATAATAACGAACTTTTCTAGACTCCACAGTCCTACTAAATTAAATCTCAAATTCTCAACCCTACTCATAACGCTTACCTTTATAAATAAACAGCAGTTATAACACAAATAAAATGAAAACGCATTACAATGGATTAAATTGCAAACATATCTAGCGATATTTAAATCGGACCCCTCACAATGATTCGATGCAAATCGCTCTAATAAAAAACCAGTTTCAACAATCGTTCCATTTAATATTAATCCACAAACACATGCAAACAAATACACACAAAGGAAAGACACGTGCAATTACGCACACAAACGTACGCCTATAAACGATATCGACGTACACTGTATGACCCACACATCGGAATCCCCACTGGTCCAAAGATACAATGACCTCGTGCAGCCCTTTAAAAATGTTTAGGGTGGTCAACCCTTTGTGTGGGATGTTTTGATTTGCAATTTGTATTATAGACCGTTGAATCCATTTTCACGCGTGTTTCAATAATATTTATTATCGTTATACATACCTACTAGCTTCTGCGCGCGACTTCGTCGGCGTGGACACCGCTCCTATTGGTCTTAGCGTGATGTTATATAGCCTATAGCCTTCCTCAATAAATGGGCTATCTAACACTGAAAGAACTTTTCAAATCGGACCAGTAGATCCTGAGACTAGCGCGTTCAAACAAACAAACAAACAAACAAACAAACAAACAATCAATCAATCAAACAATCAATCAATCAAACAAACAAACTCTTCAGTTTTATTATATTAGTATAGATTTGATATTTGTGTCGATAAAAAAAATGGTTGTCTGTAAAGTTGGTTTACGGACGATAGTTTAACGTGACAACGTCATAACAACACATCTCCTCGGACGCATAGGCCAATCGAGTGGAAGGGAGATAGATGCGGCGCAAGCGAACAATGAGCGTAACGGGCCAATGAGCGTAACGTGACAATGAGTCTGCATCCTTTTTCGTGCATGCCTCCTGCGTTCATCGATTTATTAGACGTTGCCACGTCAAAAAATAATTTTCAAATTTAATGAAAAACGTATAAGGTTTGGACAAGTCTACAAGTCTAAATTGAATTGACCCTCACAGACAATTAGTCTTTACATCGTAGTTAATGCGACCTAGATGTTCAAAAACGATCATAAAAAATATTAAGTAGTAAAGACTTGATGAGATATTTTATTTTGTCGTGTAGTCATTCATTCACTCATCATTCATTTATCATTTACTAGCTGACCCCGCAAATTTTGTTTTGCCATATAATTTGTCATTAACTCCCGCAACCCCCTCTTGTGGGTGGAATTTCGTAAAATCCTTTCTTAACTGACCTCTACTCGGCGAAAGGAATATTCCTACCAAATTTCGTCTCTACGCCTTATGGTTCCAGAGATATCGTGATGAGTCAATATATACGTGGAAATCTCTTTTATATATATAGATTTGTACAGAATCCCCACTTGTGACAAATATTTGCAATTGTACAAGAATCAAAATTGGTGTATGTTCTTGTGGATGCCCCTACCTTGCCTCGGAGAACACGTTCTGCGGTCTATATTATTTTTCTTTTGAGACGTATTAGAAATTATCCGCCTACCTAGTTTATCAGTATAATGGTTGAGCTTAAAATTAACTAGAATATAAAGACTATTTGTGTTCATTTAACATTATTTTTACAAATTTTTAAAGACTTAATGATACCACAGACAGTTCAGTCGATACTTCTTAGCACTCATATATTATGTACGTGTGAAGCGCCTTTTGTTCTTTAGTCCTGTGTCTTACCGTCTACCGTCTGTTTTATACATTTTTTAAAATAGATTTCACGTAAGGATTGATTTTTTCAAAGAAATTTTTTTTAAAACACCAAAGTTTAGATGTCAGTAATAAATATCTACTAATATAAATTTTGTAAATAAATAATTAATAATTTATTTATTTAATTAGACAAGACATTTGTGCTATATTTTTTGGTTTTTTTTTTTGCTAAGAAACGATTCGTCCTGGTTTTACGGTGATTAACGGCCATTATATTACTTAGTTGATGAATATTATAACATCATTGACTTTAATAATACGTGTAAGTGTACATAGAATGTAACCTTTGACCTTTGTTTTATTATTTATAATTTTTTACTTATTTGCTTTACCGCATGTCAATAATATAAACAAGATTTTAAACAGTAGTATAAAAGATGGAAGCACGCACAGACAGTACGCAAAGACAACTTTATTACAATAAGCAATCTACATAATCTTGGATAACTTTATCAATACATATTATTATTCGTATTATGAATAGTGCTGCGTAAAAATTATCTATTTACCATATAAACTATATTCCTAAAGTTAGTCAAATAAATCGAGTTCGTCTCTCGTTCAAGGTTGTCTGGGAAAATTCAATTTTATGATGTCTTCTCACGACGAATATCCTCAAAATTAGATCATAGAAAAATCATAATAGTAGCTCAAATTTGTAATACGTATTCTATTAAACAAATAATACCGTCTGGCATTTATACCTTATTTATAAAATATATTGTTCTATTTTATTTATTTTCTATTATATAAAAGATTATTGAATTACAAAACTATGAATACAAGAGCGGTCTTAATTCTCAAACTATTCTCTACCAGCCGAAATTAGGACACACAAAGGCGGAAGGTTTATCTGTCTGTAAAATCAGAAGGAAAATAAATTAATATTAATTTTTATTAGTATTGTGAACGTCATACATACATGAACTACAAACATATATACTCAAACACATACATACAAAGCTATACACACCTTGTATGGCAGTATTAAAGTGTAGTGTAGTGTATAGAAAACATGTTATTCTTAGTAAATTTACACAATCGTCGGCAGTTTTATTTAGAACTAACTTGTAGAATGACGGTTTAATATAATTGTGAAAGCCTCCTTAAATAAGTTATACCCACTCTGCCCGTCTAAGACCGAACAGGCAATAGATACAAATATATGTTTTAAACAAAATTAATAAAAATACATACACATGTTTTTAAAAATTATTATCTTCATTTTGATCATTATAGGACGTATTAAATTTCGTTTCTTTTACAATAAGGAAAGAATCACTTTTAAATAATAATATTTGAAAATAATGTTTTTCATCCGATCTTTAAGTTTGTATATTATACAAAATTTGTGTAGGTATACTATCACAAAAAAGGCTTTTATGTTCCCACGATATTTCTAACATAATTTAAATGAAAAACAGTAAATGAATATCATATCGTTAACATCATTTTAGTCAGCGGACGGGGCTTTGAAATCAGCGCAGTCGTTTGATCCATTAAATTGCTTCAAGAAACGCGCACGTTATATTATCAAATTATCTAATGGAATTGAAAATTTAATCCCGAGCCGAGTAAATTTTGCAATTTATATTTTTCAAATGATACGTAATGTGTTTGATGGATTTGATAGCGAATAAATTTTTGATTATCCCAAATTTTGCCTAAATAATATAAGCATATAATATAGAAACCAATTAACAATTATGTTACTGTAAAGTAGGTATCCAAAACGTCTCAAAATGTCTAAAAAAAATTGAGAGCTAGATATAAGTTAGTAAAGATAGAATGAGAGAGAGTCACTTTTCGTAAGTTTTACTTCAGTCGTGTGGTATAAACTCTAAAGCACACTAGTTTTTTTTTTTTTTTGTAAATATTAGTAGAATTGAACTCCATGTTTTAATAACAAAATTTTCCTTCTTTAGCTCCATCCAACTTATATCTCCCCCTCAACTTCTGTTCGCATCGCCTAATCACACTTTTCGTAACGCTCTCGTCACGCATTCACAAGCTTACTCCCCAAGTCAAGCGTGCGTAAAAAAGTTTTTACTTCAAACATATTTATAAAAATCTCCTCCAAAACATTTTAAAAAGTTATTTCATCGTACAGAGTTGAACCTGTTACACATTTATTACAATTATAGATGTATAAATATTGTATAGCTTTCACAATTCCACAAAGCGTATAACAAAGGTGATTTCCAGTGAAAAGTACTAGTTTTCAATACGTTACACGCCCTGCGATTGTTATGGTAATGTAATGAATCTTTTGTAGTGTCATCAATAGGACCGGTCCACTACAACACATATGTGTATGTATACATAGCAACACTAAACACGACATTTGTATCACCATTCATTCATATATTACAATTAGTGAAATTGGAACATATAAATGACAACGAAAATGATATACCTACTGAAGTATCTACAAAAGTCATAAAAATAACATCGGTTTATAGCTGTTATTAACATAGCTGCCAAGCCAAATGTATGTAATGTTGTAAAACAAATAATTTTGGATATCTAAATGAAAATTGAAATCTAATTAATGAAGTTTATGTAGTACGTAACACGAAGTACGACAGAGAGATCGCGGAGGAGACGCTTAATGTAAGTTTAATTACAGACAACATTGAATATTTTGAAACGGAACTCGGCGTTAATGGAAACATAACAATTAGCAGCGCTGTTACAGAGCAATAACATAATAACAATAACGTTGTACGCGTTCGTTAGTCTCTATTAGAAGGAAATAAGGTTGAAATCATATATGAAGATATTACAGCTTCATTGAAGCCAGCTGTGGAACGAAGCGGAATCCGTCACACGTAAGTGATGGAACATTGGAACGCACGCGACGCACAATAAACACGTTGTGGCCTGTGCAATAACAGCCTAATATTTCTTTAGTGTAGGTGTGGGCTGACTGAAAATAATGACGCACGACCATAATAATGAGAAGACCTTTTCTTTGCCATGTTTTGTACTTCGAACTCAAATATACACCGCTTGTTTAGACATGTAGTGGTTAAGACTTTCATGTAGCACTGGACTACAAACTTTGAGATCTTATTAAACGGCGAGTCTGACGGAATTTCAAGAATCACTTTATACTCGAATCATCTGTACTTTTATATTAAAAACCAAACAATAGTCCCCGGACACACGAGCGATGTTTATAGCGACACACACAATGGGGCGTCCATTTGTGTCCACGATAAATATTGTCACATATCCCTTGGAGCACGACATTAAGTCGGATTCACTTATTCTTTGAGTTTTTGTGTACAAAAATATTTGCAGGGATATTTATTTATATTTTTTGTAACAAAGATGTCGCCGGCTTTGCGCGCGTTACGTCACAAAAGCGTACAATAACTATTTCTTATTGTGTAAATATATTTTATTTAATTGAAAACGCAGATGACGCTATGCTACACGCAAGGATTTAGGTAACTCGCGTTTAATGTCTCTTTTATTGTCCGCGTTATCTTTTGAACTTCACCCAAAAAACCTTTACAATTCTGCTTCATTGAGGTACAAATAATTTACAAAAAAAAAACTATTTTACAAATAACAATACTATAATATTAAGAATACAAATCGATTTGTAGTAAACGTTTTGCAATTTATTATTCTGTAATAAGCATGTTAATTGCCCGTTCAAATGTAAGCAGGCGGTGCGAACAGAGTGCAGTAATCGGATTCGCGTCTCATTTTTCAAGCGCCCCCTTTAAGTCCTCCCCCTCCTTAAAAGTGTTAAAAGCACATTTAAACATCCAAATGAAAGGGACAAATGAACTGCATAAAGTGACAAGCAATGGTATAAAGTTTGGAGTACATTCTAGTTCAAAATAAAATTGGTCAACCAATTTCACTGTTGCGAATGAAAAAGTTTTAAATTCTCCTGAAATGTATTTTCAGCTATAATTAAAAGTTGAAAGTTTAATGATGTTTTTAGTATTATGCCAAAACGTAAACGTACAAAAATAAACTTGTTTTTAGGTTAATTAATTGTTAAATATGAATACTAAAATGTTAACCAGAATTTTAAGATTCTGTTCTGAAATTCTACGTGCTATCAAATCTTAATAATGAAAAATAGATATGCTAAAAATAATAACTTTAAATTACTTTGTCCTTGCTACATTACGTCTGCCAGTAAATTTAACGGTGACAACTATTCCTTGTACCAAAAAACATTGTGAACTATCCTTATACAAAAATAAGTTGCAACATTCGATTCGATGGCGACAGATGTGAAACACCCCGCTGGCCCTATTTTTCCTTCACTTACTCCCATTAACTCGCCGTCTTCTATTATTTCGTTTATTTTTTTGTTTGGAACATGCAATTTACCATGAAATTGGTCTTTTAAGGATATCTATTCCTCTCTTATTAGACAAAATGGAACACGAGGGCGGGCTACAATCAAGTACGTTAAAATCAAATAATAAATTGAAGGACCTGCGTATGTAATTTAGTCCCAAGTGTTGGGCTCGTCCCTTACAGGTGATATTTGTGTTACATCTGCCACTAAGCCGCCTCGGTAATAACGGCTCAGTAAATGATTGGGTATCTTTATGAATATAGAGCCATTTTTGAATGATTGTTGCTTTTGAATCGTTTCTATTTATAGCTGATATATAATGGGTAGTTAATAAATTGACTATTTTGCTGGCGTGAATTTTTATGAGATTTAAATTCAAATATGTATTCTTCATTAGATGTTCTTAAAATTCGTGTGGCATGAACTCTATTAAGATTTAGGTACAAAAGACAGACACATAGTATTTCTATTGGTATATTGCGTTATGATACATTCTCGTTTTATTTATTTACGATGAACCGATAAAGAAGTATACAAAAAAAGTGTGTGTGCAATTGACACACGAAAGAAGTTAAACTTTTACGAGAGATTTTTCACCGAGAATATAAAATACTGTGTAATGTATTCTATCTCATTCTCTTCTATGCATTTATGTTTATTTCTTTCTTTATCGTGACGCATTCCCTTCATCAAGCTTCAAATCACAACGATTTCAACGAAGTTACAATTCAAAAAAATGTTTATTATACTTTAGATATTTACTTCCGTAAAAAACATATTTATATTTGTTTAAATGGAAAAGAGAAGAAGTTAATTAGTACAGTACACACAGTATTGCGGTAACAAAATATTTAGTATAATCTTCCTCCGCCCGAAGCTAAAGGGATCAGTCATCCAATATGCTCATATTGATTGACGTCTATACGTTCACCGACTTCTATTTTTATTTCTTCCTTGAAATATTATCCTTGTAATTGATCAGATCATTTTCCAATATTTGTCACGGTAATTACTTTATCTATATTGAATATTATGTAAATAATATTACGTAAATAATATCACGCAATCAAGTCTATATATTTTAATAAGATTAATATACGATAAATAAATAAATAATTAATATCTTATAGCACACATAGTTGTGTGTTCCTACAGAAAGGTAACAGCCAGCTGATATAGCTAAATATTTTTTTTAACCTTTACAAAAATGAACTAAAAACTTATCACAAGAGTTGTTAAGCGATTAAAGTCCAACGAATCTCAGATTCTAGCTGACATACTTGTGTGTATGAATATACAAGTATAATATGTATTTGTAAAGTTGTACGTTTAACTGAAAATCTAGAGCAGCCCGACTGTGGAAGTACCTTGACCTTACAGATGATCACAGCTAAATAATACTAATACTGTTGTGTTGCAGGGGTATATAAGCTACGATAATCGCTTACCATCAGGTGTGCCGTACCCTTCATTGCCGACCTAGTTGAATAAAAAAGAAAGTGTTTAATGAATTTGTGTAATTTTCTCTTCTTTTTTTTTACTTGCGATTCTTTGTACACTATTCCAAATAAATAGTCCTCTGTCAAAAGTTTGTCGATCTAGAGTAGATCGAATACTTTTGCAACCGGTACAACATTCTAATTCTATCAAAAAGAAAAATAATAAAAGAAATGAAACGTAAAGCTTAATACCGAGATATAATAAAAAAGCGTAGAATCTAAATTATACGCAAAACGACAGAAAAAAAATTCAATTCAGTAATCGACGTTCGTAAAATTTCAATATCCGCTCATCTATCGTTGCTTTTAATCTCGAGTAAATTTGTCACCCTTTATTGAGTTAGATCACCCTCGGATGACGCGGCGGTGTGATAACAATCAGCAGTTGATACAATGGATGCTGCAATGATGGTTTCTCCCTGACTACTCTCCGCGTCAAAGGATAACGATTGTTCATTTCTCAACTAACGACATCTTGAAATAGTAAATTTAAAGACAATACTCCTTTGTAGACTTCTGGTCTTTTGTTGCTTTGTGCTCCGTTATATTTTGTTTTATTTCAATTTATATGCGTAATGTATGCTGCGGAGTCTTCTGAAACTATACGGACATAATATCTGCAAGAATTCAACATTCCTTAAAACAGTCTCCCATATAGGTATCACTTATGAGCTTAGGTACATGATAATAATGATATTTTCTGAAGTTAAGTCGAAATCTTATATCATATTTTATTATACCTCCAGAGCAGTTCTTAAATATAACGTGAACCACCAATCCTATATTCTCTGCTTTAATGTTGGATTATATTTTAGCTTTAAATTAAGTCTTATCTTAAGTGCTTGGTATTACAATTTTAATAATTACTAGCTTCTGCGCGCGACTTCGTCGGCGTGGACTCCGCTCCTATTGGTCTTAGCGTGATGATATATAGACTATAGCCTTCCTCGATAAATGGGCTATCTAACACTGAAAGAATTTTTCAAATCGGACCAGTAGATCCTGAGATTAGCGCGTTCAAACAAACAAACAAACAAACAAACAAACAAACAAACAAACAAACAAACAAACAAACAAACAAACAAACTCTTCAGCTTTATTATATTAGTATAGATTTAACTTGTAATTAGCATAAAAATCGTGATGTATGACTTAAATAAAAATGAACAGAAAATACGCTTAGGTACTTTTAATAATAACTCCAATTAAAGTTTTTATTAAAAATTTTTTTTAAATTCAAGTAGGCTTCAAAAGCACTTTTAAATCGTTTTAAACTTTACAAGTAATTTATATTAATTTTAATTCATTGATTATAATTAAAAGAGAAGTTACCACCGATCCTGAATGTAGATTCTGTAGGATTCGGTAAGAAACTCCGCACTTACTTAAAAAAAAAAACTGTGTTTTATTATTACTCATACGAGCGTTTTATTTGAACACATAATTTGGAAACCAGCTCATATACATCTGTTACGTTGAAACATCCCCTCCTCATACGGCAGGTGACGCAGCGGAAATTAACGAGCCTTAACATCGACCAAAAATTAACCATTTCCACGCGGAAATGAAACCCCGCACACAACTGTTTTCTATTAATTGTCTTTTACGTCATTAAGCATGAAAGCCAGATAAGTATTCATTATTTGAAACATTCGGACATTTTGCCGACTTTATCTTTTGGTTTTGGAACATAAAATGTACGTATTTATTTGGATGTGTCCAAAATGTGTAACTCTTTTAGCAGATGATTGGAATAAAAATGTAAGATTGCAAGCAGGAAAATTGGAATAAAAACACTGCAATTTGTCTGAATCTATAAAATTTTATTGAAATAACCGAAAATTTGCGAAAAATTATAAAAAAAAAATTAGAAAAAATTCATTCCATCCGTGAGCACTCATAAACCATATTCAATCACGAATTAGGGCAATCACATTGCTTTCGAATATTTTTCGGAAAATTATTTTCATTCGAGATATCGCATTCACGGTTCGCTCCCGTTCCAAAATTTTCCGGTTAATATTTTTGAAAGCATTTTAGAATAAAACCGTCGAGTTCCGGCCGGCACGTGGCATCTGTCGGGTCACGGGTCGCCGGGACTTTCCTCGCTCGAATAAATTCTGATATTTTACAGTTTTACTTCCAACTCGGTGTTTTGTCTTCTATCTCCCTTAATTATGTTCTAGAATTATCCGAGGCTATCTGTGTCCCGTGGTTTCACCCGCGTTAACTTGAGGAAAATAATAACCTATCCTAGCCTTCCTCGGTAAATAGGCTATCCAACACAAAAATAATTTTTCAATTTGAACCAATAGCTTCTGAGATTGGCGCACTTAAATAAACAAACTTTTCAGCTTTATAATATTTGTATAGATACAACTTATGAGATTGCCGGTGTAGGCTGGATGAGGATTGCGGAAAACCGGGATGTCTGGCGCGAACTTGGGGAGGCCTATGTCCAGCATTGGAATGCGATAGGCTGATGTGATGATGATGTGATAGAACTTATGACTTTGTCAGAAAACGATCGGTTTTTTGGAGTTCACTCCTCAAGACACGATGTAACACTGACAAACTCGCTTTTTTAACCCATGTTACATAATCGATGGGCTGAAGTTGAAAATACTACACAAAACATGTGTGATTTTTCACCAGCTTCGATATTCGGTGTGCATGGGTTCTATAATTCATGTTTCATTCCGGGCCGATGTCCGCACCTGCAGCGAGTCGGAATGCAAATGACTGCGTCCGTAGTTCCCACTTATCCAATTTGCAAGGCTGCCGTTACTGTCACCTATACACAAATTGCTTAGCCGGCCCTCTGCTAATTGAGCTCGCTTGCTGCAATTCTTTTAAACATTCCGAATATTGGGATTTGCCTGTATTTTGTGTTTCATATTACGATTTTCTCTTTTTAATCTGTCTCTGTTGTGTGATTTTAAATTATTTACCTTTTTGTATCAAGTATAAGTACCTACTCTTATATATGTGGAAAGAATAATTGTCTAAACTGTATTAAATTACTTAGGTCATGCCATGCGGTTATCTCTTTTCAAAATTTTGACTAAAACTGCTTCTTACGCAAATATAATGCAATTATTGTTTGTCTTTTTTATAAATTTATTTTAATAATAATAATAATAAATATCTACAACACACACATGGTCGTCTGTTCCTAAAGTAAGCAACTTAATGCTTGTGTCATAGGTAACAGCCGACTGGTATAGCTACATATATTTTTTTTCGATAAACATACATATAAATACTACATATATAAATAAATGTATATTATACCCAGACTCGGGGTGGGAATCGAACCCACAACCCCCGGAGCAGAAAGCATGGTCACTACAAACTGCGCCAACGGGCTAGTCAAAGCACGTTATTAAAAATTTTAAAATGCAAATTTTAAAATGTAATAAAACAAAATGTATTTAAAAAATCTCACAATGGTATTTCATTATTTGTTGTTTAGCTAGGCTTACGATCAAAGACTTTTTAGAAACGATATATTATATATTTTGTCAAGTAGGTATTTATATTTATTTTCTCAATACTTAAGCCCTTTTAGGTAGTCTGTTGATGATTCTTATATCCGAAGTCTTAGACGTTCGTATTACAACGACATAATTTAAGTAATACAATTTTTCGTCCACTTTGAAAAACCTTCAGCAGACGCCTAACACGATAGCTTTCTTGCTTCAGTGATCCTTAATACACTTAGCACCTACAGCGGGCCGTTTGAGGACATCACTCACCTTAGAATTATCACCTCTATAGCCTTCAGAATAGAAGCGAGAATTATTTAATTCGTAACGATATTTCACCGCACCACATTCCCACTTGTTCTTAAATACCTCAGCTGGCAAGGTCCCTCGCCTCTTTAATATTTTCTTATGAAATATTTTTAAAGAACGCGTGAAAAGAACCGTATTTATATCAAGGAGGTCTTTTCTTGTTACGATTCGTGTTTTTGAGAGCTCGTGCGACTTATTTCAGAACATTTTCTAAAGAATGTGATATAATTTTGGAGAAATATAATTATGTAATGTGATGTTTATAAAAAGAACTAAATATAGGTACCTATTTTTTTATTTTTCAATATAAGTTACACACATAATATAATTATACTGCTAGATTGAAAGCCGGAAACCCATTCAATATGTATGTATGAAAATTACATATTTCTGTCTTATTTATGTATTGTTAAGCAAGGTCTACTTGTGTTTATTATTAAAATTAAGTATAAATAAACGCCACATTTCATGTATATAAGCGACGAAGAAAAAGCAAAAGAAGCTGAAAATTTGTTTGTTTAAACTCGCTACTCGCAAGAGCTACTGCTTCGAATTAAAAAAAAATATTTTTGTATTGGATAGTCCATATATAGAGGATATAGGCTGTACTATTGCTCATGTTAACGCGTGTCAAACCGCAGGGTAGAGCTTGCTATAAAATTGTATGTCACTAATCAACATGCCTTGACTCTGTATGTAAAATCTACTCTAAATTTTTCAAATGTTTGGTTATTAGCACGTATAGAAGGCAATTTACCTTTTCACATAATAACATCAGTTTGTAATTATAATTTGGCGGAGGGCCAGCTCTAAAGTCTAGTTCATACTAAGCGCTAGTACGGTCAGTTCGCTTCTCATCTATATTTATTGATTTTCAATGTTAATAGTATACTCAATTCATAGCTAAATGGTAACATGTACCTACACTTTACTTAACTTTGAGTGCAACGGGGTATAATGGACAATCAATATTAATAGTTACAGTAATTTGACATGGGAAACTATATAGTAAAACTGTCGTGTTAGTCCATTGAAAAGTTACATTTGGGGTTGCGTTTGTCAGAGGACGCAATTTTATTTTTTAGATATGAAGGGGGGGCTAGTCTGATGTTAAATCCAAGTTTGTGGGTTTGTAGTCCTTGTGCAACGGCCGCCATCTTGGAAAAAGAGGTTCAAATGGTTTTTATGGTTTATCTGCCAAACTATAAGTCTGACAAAAAAAATTATTTAACATTTTTTGTTGCAAATAAAATTATCTATAATTTATGTTCAGTAATTTTTAGTCGTAGAATCATAAATAAAAAAGTTATAAGTAAAAAACTATAAAAATTTAAGAGAAAAAAATCTATTTGTCGATAAAACTTTTTTTCTAATCATTTTACAAAAAAATAATATTAGACCATTTTTATAGATAATATTTTAAGGAACAATTTTTATCAGAAACATTTTTAAATTTATTTATTATTTAAGGTTTTACAGCGCTGCGAAACGAATACTATTCTTCAAGTATTTGTAACTATACATGAATACTCGTATGTTTTGCCATAATTTTTAATCACCTTGTTATTTTTTTATGATGATCTTTTTAATTATTGATAGTAAAATATTGTTAGTATATAAATAATTCTTGATTTGACACTCTACCTACGAGGTGGAGTCTGGAGGCACGTTTTTTTTACGCGCGTGATTTTCTAAATCACAACTACTTTGTCCTCGGTCTTTTTGATGAACCAAGCTGCGGCTCAGCGGCTGGTTGGCTTACTATATTAAATACTTGAGGGGAAACAGGAGAAGGAAGTTCGCAAGAAGTGTAAAGTGATTTTATGTACGGAGACCTTATCGCGTATAACTTGCTGTTTCTCTATGCTTTTTCAGGATTTGACACAATATCAGGTGCTTACAATATGGGTAAACTAAAATTTCCGAAAACCCTGGAGAAACATCTAGAGTTAGCAAGTGGAACGGCGTTGTTCCTCAACAAGAGAGTTGACCTTGCACTGCTCACTATCATTGGTGAACGTTTTTTTATCATTATTTGTGGGGAGACTTGCAGCAAAATAATGGAGCTCTCGAAATTAATTGAAGAAAATGATTTACACACATTTTGACTTTTACGCCACTTTCTTCTTCGGTTCTCCCTCAAGTATTTAATATAGGAAGCCAACCAGCCACTCGCCGCAAGATCGAGGACAGTAGTTGTGATTTAGAAAATCACCGTGGATTATGCCTACTGCGGATACCACGTAAAAAAAAACGCGCCTCCAGACTCCACCTCGTAGGTAGAGTGTCAAATCAAGAATTATTTATATATCTATTAACAATATTTTACTATCAATAATTAAAAAGATCATCATAAAAAAGTAACAAGGTGATTAAAAATTAGGGCAAATCATGAATATTTATATTTATATTCACGTATTGTTATGAATACTGAAGAAAAGTATTCGTTTCGCAGCGCTGTAAAACCTTAAATAATAAATAAATTTAAAAATGTTTCTGATAAAAATTGTTCCTTAAAATATTATCTATAAAAATGGTCTTATATTATTTTTTTGTAAAATGATTTAAAAAAAAGTTTTATCAACAAATAGATTTTTTTCTCTAAAATTTTTATGGATTTTCGCTTATAACTTTTTTATTTATGATTCTACGACTAAAAGTTACTGAACAAAAGATGTAGATAATTTTATTTTCAACAAAAAATGGTAAATAATTTTATTTGTGTGACTTATAGTTTGGCAGATAAACCATAAAAACCATTTGAACCTCTTTTTCCAAGATGGCGGCCGTTGCACAAGGACTACAAACCCACAAACTTGGATTTAACATTAGACTAACCTACCCTTCATATCTAAAAAATAAAATTGCGTCCTCTGACAAACGCAAGGTAAGCCCAAAAAAATGTAACATTTCAATGGACTATGTGGTAAACTCTAAGTACGTTAAATAAATTTGAATCTAAAATTACAAAAACTTCATATGAAAAACCCTGTTACATTGTATTTGACAATTTTTTCGTCGACGTACGTTGTATAATACTGCATAACTTTTTACTTTATACCGATTTTGATATTTCTTATTTTAATCGAAAGCTGATGCATGTAATGTGGTCCCGTTTAAATTTCATCGACATCTGATGACTACTTTTTGAGTAATCTTTGATGACGCGTAATACTTTTCGTCTAACTACGTGTTTTTTTCGATGTAATTGAAGTCGGTTTTTTTTTCCTTTGCGAGCAAATGCAATTATTAATTTATTTCAATTTGATAGACTGAAAAATAATTTTTGTACATGAACCGAGAACCCCCTTTTATTGTAGTCGGTTAAAATTAGGTTTATACGTTGAGCAATACTTATAATCTTGTATTACTTACTATAATTACGTAAAATAATTCATTAGGTTTACAACGTAGCGATGAGTGGCGTGTAGTCCTAACACTAATTCCTGCCCGCCCACGCTCCGCACTGGATATATTCGCTAATTCGCCCGTGGGCAGGTGATAAATATTGAGGTATTAGCGCATTTAACGTACGTCGCGCAGCTTGTCACATTCGATTATTAATATGAATGTGTTTTGATATTTGAGAGGCTGTATAATAACAACCGCTCTTGTGAAGCGTAGCGCCCAAAACACTGACGGTTTGCGGGTTCGATTCCTGCTCGGAGCAGATATTTGTATATATTATACAAATATTTCTTTTCGGTTTGTATTTCTGTACTTATGGGTGCCCGCACCCTGCCTCGAAGAGCACATTAAGCTGTCGGTCCCGGTTGTTATCACGAAAACCTGATAGCGAATTACCGATTGTTACTCATAGTACTACATATTACTCATAGGTACATCATACATCCGCCAACAGTGGAGCAGAGTGGTAGATTAAAACCTACGCATTTCTCCTACATGGAGAAAGAGGAAATATTAGTTTTTAAAATGTCTATGTGATAAATAGCTCAAAGAATGAAGACGCATTTTGATTAACAGTCCCGCCCTTTTAGAATATTCAATTACAATTTAGATCTATTGACAAAACTAAATGCTCGCTTAGACGGTGTATTTTACATCTAAAAGATGTAATAAAATAATCAATATTTGTTTTTGCTAATGTTATTTTAAATATGTATATCGACTACTGTATATTAACACAGTTTGTATATTATTTTCAAAAGAGTAACTGCGGAGTTTCTTGCCGATTCTTCTCTGCAGAATCTACATTCCAAATCTCTGGTAGCTTCACTTATACAAAAATAATTTAAACACTTTTGGTAGCTTCTTAAAAATAATAATCACTTTTAAATTTTAATTTGTAAAATGACGATTCGAAAGTGCTTTTGAAGCCTGTTTGAATAAAGTTGTTTTTGATTTTGATTTTGACTTCAATGAGAGCACAGGTGCGAGAAACAAGTAACTTACACTGATATAGACATAGAGCACACAAATGATAAGAATTTCAATTCATTAAAACCAATTGTTCGTGGCTTCATTTGACTTTCGAACGTCAGGAGAATCATAACGAATTAACATACCTTGAATTCTAAAACAGATTTAAACATAATAATCAGTCATTGTATTGAATATTTAAATTTAAATAATTTTTTCCTGTTTTCATAAGATTTTCTTTTTGTATCTTCGAATAAAGTTCGAGAAATCTTTGTGATTAATTTTCTTTTATGTAGACGCGATTATTTTTCGTCGTTTGTGAACCGATTTTGATGATTCTTTTTTTGTTAGAAAGGAGATATCCCAAGTTTAGTACCATTATAAGGAAACCAGGATCTGATGATGGAATCCCAGAGAAATCGAGGAGAACCCTCGAAAATCGTAGTGATGACTAGTGCGTTTGTTAATTTATTTCGTCTACTTACGTTGTATTACTTGTCGATGTAATTGAAGTCGGGTTTTTTTCGTTTGCTAGGAAACACAATTATATATCAAATACTAGCGACCCGCCCCGGCTTCGCACGGTTGCAAAAACTATCAGTGTTCCTCTGCAATATTAAGCATGTATTATACATATAAACCTTCCTCTGGAATCACTCTATTTACTAAAGAAAACCGCACTAAAATATGTTGCGTAGTTTTGAAGATCTAAGCATATATACGGACAGACGGACAGCGGAAAGCAACTTTGTTTTATACTATGTAGTGATTTTAAAATTAATTACCTACATATCAGGTCTTGCTAAATGATACTTCAGCGTATAAATTAATTCCTAGTTCGGTTGGCACAACCTCGTACGTCACCTGTGGGCGGACGTCCACTGCACGGGACATTCATGCGATGGATAGGTGCAGACCCTACTCAACCACGTGTTACAAACTAACTAGTACAATTAAAATGCACGATCATGAAATATAGACCACAGATACATTTTGAAGTTTAACAAATAAAGAATAATGATATGAAAGATTTACATTTTTTTTCATAAGAATATTGAAAAAAACTAACGCATAAATACAATAAAAAAGATAAATCTAGTCTCTCATCGATTTAAAAAATCAATAATAATAATTGCACACAAACGGAAAAAACTACTTCAATTACATCGATGAGTAATACAACGTAGCTAGACGAAAAAATAGTCAGGTAAATACGCGCTATTCGATATAACTAAAAAGAACTTGTCAGATGTCAATCAAATTTAAATATAACATGACAAGCAACAGCTTTCAATTAAAAAAATTATCATCGAAAGACGTCTACCCAGAAAAAAGTTATTAATATAAAAAAGAGAGAGAAGGGATCTCCTCATTTTTTGAAGTCAGTTAAAAATAAAATGACATAAAAAAAATTGCGTGCGTACAAAGTACACATGTCAGAAGTGAAACTTATTTGGCGGCGCACGACACTCATGCGGTGTTCCCGGGCGGTCACCCATCCAAGTACTGAACGTCATGACGCTGCTGCGTTACCGGTCGCCCAAATTTTACCCCTCAAGCGCCTAAAGAAGGTTGACTTAATACCACAGTCGAGCGCGTAACAAACCAAAAGAGCGCTAACGTAGATTCCGTAAACGTGTTTTCATTACCCAATAAAGTATAAACCGAACGAGTCTAACATTCAATTACTGGATAAAACTCTATCCGCACACAATAATTAAAAATCGCTATTAAATTATTCATGAGGTGTAAAGCTTACGCGGCGTCTCAGAGCCATCGGAACTATTAACATTTTAATTATCTCCTTTATTAGATGGAAACTGCAGGTTAGGAGCGGAGAGAAATGATGATACCATGTTTGGGTGAAGCTGTGGGTGTCCGGTAATTGATTGATATGATGCTAATGGCTTTTATAAATATAAGCTGTAATTGTTTTTAAACAGCTTGTTGGAGACTGAAGCTGAAGAGCTAAATAAACAGTTTTAAAGTTCATTGTCTATCCATAAGGAAATGTAATAAAACAAAAATAAAAAGTGTTTATTAGTCGGATGACAAAAGATCCATAATTGTTAGTAAAAATAAAAGATAAAAGCTTAATAACTAGTGTTAGTACTTAATAACTAAAAGTGATCTCGTAATGTCACACATAATTATGTTCGACTAACTGACTGTAATAAGTATACAATTTTAGCTTGTATTGTTATCTACACAAAACAAAACGAGAATGCTTTAGATCGCACAACTGAAGTAAAACTTACGAAACGTAACTCTCTCTCTTTCTATCTTCACTAACTTATATCTCCCTCTCTCGTTCGCCTCACCCGATCACACTTTTTGTAACGCGCTCTTCACGCTTTCACCAGCTTACTCCACAAGTCAAGCGTGTGTAAAGAGGTTTTACTTCAAAAATTAATAAATGCTTTAGACTTAGGACTTAGGTTGAATTTAATACTGCGTCGATCAAACTATACAATAAAAATGCCCATTCAACGACAAACATTTATTGAACAGCTAAATCATTAATCTCTAAATAGGTTATGTTATAACTAAACAAATATTTGCTAAAAGTAGAGATCGCAGATTCTCAGCCAACAGCGCAGTTGCAAAGCTGTGTCAATATCGTATAAACGGAATGCAGTGCTGTGACTATTTGATGAACATACCACATTATTGTCAAATAAATTGTCTAATAACTGAAATTATTAGGGATTAACTTATCCTATTTAGATATCAAGAAATCTTCTAAAGCCCACATCGCAGTTAAAGTACCACATTTATGTTTAAAATACACAAAATATTACAACATGTTATTTATTCTTGGTAACATTTGGTCATTTTTGTCATTAATACTGATAAGCCGTATCAAAAGTTATTATAAGTTGAAAGACAGACGCGTGGGCAACGCCGCGTGCACGGCGAGTAAAAACTATTTGATTTTCAATTCTTAATGAGATTTGGAAACACTAGTATTGTGGCACAGATAAGTAAAATATTATCTGACATAAGACTTTAGTGTAAAGTAGTATTCATTAAAGGGTAATGTTTAAATTGATATAAAGGTGCTCTGATGCTGGTCTCTACTGTTCTCTCTTGACCTGGTTGATCTGGAATTTAGAATACAAGCTCTTATTTTAAACATAAAAGTAATGTCTTACTTTGCTTATGAATTTTCAATAAATTTTCTAACTGTATTTTTAAAATAGTATTTTTTTTAAATAAAAATGAGTATAATCGTATCTATACAAACTTCTTAATGTTTATAATACATCTTTGACAGTTGTTAATTTAATGAATAACATTCACATCAAACTCAACGCTCCTTACATAAGAGGTAATTTAATTAAATACACGATTTGTTGTTTACTGCGAGTTAAAAATAAATGAACTCTTTAATTCTCAAACGTTATAAGTAATTAAGATTTTACTCCACATATAGTTCCAGTTAGGAGTTCGTTCCACTCGTCCTCAGTCAATAAAGCGGTATCACAGTTCCCACGGGCACAATGCTTTGAACAAAATACACTGGGTACGGAGAGCACTGTACCGGAGTTACTCGTATCTCCCCACGTCGGTCGGTCAATCACCGACCTTTAGGCATTCAGCTCAGTACCTGCAAATATTAACGATCTTTACGATTCATCGTCACCGTCTATCAGGAATTCGCGCCGTAAATTTTGCCTATTTAGGAATCTTATATGGAAGTTAATGCTCGGTGCTTCAAGGTGTGGTTTGAGATTGGGCCAATATGTTGGTGACAAAATAGGCATTATTAGCCAATGTTTGTCCAATTTCGAGCTGTCCTATTCTTTTGCGCATAATTCGTTGATCAAAGGTTATCTTTTATAGGGTTGTGAACATCGTCTAATAAAAATTTTATGCTGACCAATGTTAGTCAAATGTCGAGCTATGTAAGAATGCAAATGTTCTGCGGTGTTGGCCACCTAAACCTCTATTCTTTCCCGCTTTGTTCGTTGTTCAAAGGTAAAGTTTTAAAGCATGGTTGGTAACATCCTCTAACTCATATTTAGCGCTGTGTATTCGTCGGACGGTTGGTTCGCTCTCCGCGGGCAGAACTTGTTCGCTTTGAAAAATTCGCCACGTCCCGCCAACTTTCAACTAAGTTTGTTTAAACTCGCAATAGAACTTGTATGAAATTTTCAAAGCGGGCACGATTTTAAGGTTTTGCGTCTGATTTTTATCGATTTTTTTTTTGCTACAGCCAAGAAATCGGAATTTTTTTTATAACTTTTTGAATAACGTATGCAATTTTTAGTCTTTTTTTAACTTAAAATAAGCTAAACTTTCGCACTGATAAAAAAATACTGACTGATAAAAAAATTTAATAGGTACTTACCCATTGATAAGGAAACCCGTTTTTATATACAACGTCCTCTAATAGGATGTGACGTCGGGGGTCCGGAAATACAAACAATATACAAACTCGAAAGCCCAGACTGCAAGAAACATTTGTGTGGTCTTAATATTTCTTATGTTCGCGGATCGAACCCGCGACTACTAGCCCGTCACACAGTTGAAGTAACCAGTACTCCGACGAGTTATCATATTGTGTACATTTAAATTTTAAGTAATTTTACTCAACGTACCTAACTATAGCTAGTATGCCATGCTTACATGCTATTTTTAGTAGGTACTTCAATATCTACAATCACTATTATAAACACAGACGTTTATGCAAATATTTGACTCGAGCGAGAATGGAGTTCACAACCATTGGTGCGGAAACCATCGCTTAATGATAACCATTGATTGGTTATATAGATTGTGAGATAAACTAATTTCTACAAAACAATATATGGATGTATAAGATATCGAAGAATCCCATCCCTGAGGCAGTTAAAACTTGTAAGTTCGTAATAAAAAATATAAATCGAAAATAAAATTTAAATAATGACCCGAAAGAATTCAATTCTGATGTAATTTAAAATGCGATTCGGATTTGCTTTTTGCGAACCAGTTTGTGTTCGCGCGAAACTCGCTGCCTACAATCCGTTTTTACTTTAGAATCGTATAATTAATTACCACACTGCTTTATATAAGTTCTGCGAATCGATTCCGTGATAAATAACAAAAAATGTCGTCATCCTCATTGTGTTCTATAAATATTTCCAAAATATATTATCTCAAATGTCTCTGTCAAAAAATGAATATGTTTATTTTTATAAATGTATGCGGAATCAGAGTTGATCTGTAATTTTGTTAATTTTTTTTCTCTAGAATATAAAAGTTTGATGGAAAAGACTGCTATATATACTGCCTAATTTATGACTAAAATAATAATTACAACACATTTTTACGCTATCGAATCCAATGCATTATTTTCAAGCGAAGAGCACTTGTGTCATGGTTTTCAATAATTTGTATGTAATTGGTTGTATTATTCAAACAAGACTTAAAGACTGATTTTATAATTATAGAGTAACGTGTTTAGTATCAAGCAAAATTCTTTAATAAATTGATGGTAGCTTCACATTAACATTACATTAATTAATTCATTAATACAACAATAATTACTTGGTGAAGTAAAGATATTGTAATTAAAAGTGCTATTGAAGCCTTCTTGATTAAAATAAGATAAGAAACCGATAAGAAATACAGTAGTACCTACAAATAATATTGTCATAATTATACTAAATATGTTTATTGTATTCATTTTAATGTTTATCATTTTCTCGTCGACTTACTAATTGGACAATACATGCGACAAAATCTGTGAATTATTCAAATACTTAAATCATATTTTAGTATGCGACGAAGGAATTCATTGTAATTACTTACATTTTACAAATAAATACGTAAAATTCAGGGTTAAAAAATACAACAAATAAAATCTCTATCGCTAAAATAATGGAAGCTTGTACATAGTGGTCAATTATAAAAATATTACTCTATTACTTAAAGCTGTTTAAAGGCTCTACTTCATGACGTTTTCTATGAAAATAAGTTATTGGAGCACAAAGTTCCAACCTGCTCAACTTTCAGATTTTTGGAGTTTACTCCTTTACAATAGATTTTCATATAAGGCCCCTGGTATGAAAAAAAATATGAGGAGTAAAATCTAATGAACGAATGAACTCGTTACGTTCCTCGTAACGCGAACTCTATTGAGTTCCAATAGACAGCGACGTTTTCTAATAACGCCATCTTTTTCTTAGACTAGTAAGCCTTTTTTGTGCCTATTTAGACAGTCGATCTGAAGGAGTAAACTCCAGTCGTGCGTCGGAGCTGAAACACACACTTTTTTTATAAAACTAGGCCTTACGATTTAGACGCCTGCAACACCAGAAGCATCGCAAGCACGTTCCCGACCCAACCCCTAATCCCCTTCAGAAGCCTTATTCCGTTTATTCCAAACGCCCAACACAGGACGATTAAAAATGAATTTAGTACACCCTCTCAATACACTTATTCCATCATCCAATCCGTTCCATAATATAATCATAATACAATCTATAAGAATATTAATTCTAATCGACGGATCCGCTCCGCTGTAGTATCCATTTACCATGATATTAGCCGATGCGAGCGTACACAAGGCGATGGTATCTCGCCTCTTATTAAATTATATTTGAGTTAATTAAAGGTCTCGTTACGGATTACTTGGTAATTAATCTTTATTTATAGTTGCCAGCCCGCTACTGGCTCCGTCGACATATTGTAGTGTATGAAAGTGTTGCCAGTTAAAAAGTTACACTTTTGACGTGTTGTCATTTTAGGGTTAAATAAAAGTTAGGAATTAAAAAAAAAACATGCAATCAAAAATTATTAAATAGAGCAAAATAAATCGCTGTTTAGGTGTCGAAAAATAAATTTAATTTTTAAGCACGTTGACCCTTTTAACAAACAAGCCATTCAAAAAAGTAAATTCGATTTTTGAATTCAACTAAATTACTTATTAATATTATTTTTTTTAATATTTCAAGAAAAAAAAAGCGTTGACAACACTGGTCTGTGTTCACACCTACATAATGTGAATTTTAATATTCTTAATAGTCGCCATCATAAATCAGTCGGAGCGCACCTCAGCGACGAACGCAGTATATTTATGTTTACAAATATACCGATAGCTCTAATGCCGTTACATAAACTGTTTATAGATGAGATAAAAATTAATGTAGCCTAGTAGGGAAATTTCTTTTCTTTCTTCGTTGTATTAAAAATAATAAAATAAATTTGTGTGTGCAATTCATACACGATAGAAGTCCAACTTCTAAAACGTCGTAGGAAGGTAGTCCGTTGCGATTTGTTCTTTCGACGATGGTCACGGTTTCGTGAAAAAGGTCGTAAGCGCCATGCAAAACGCGTCGCTTTTTCGCAGTAATGTATTATATCTCATTCTCTCCTATACATTTATGTGTTTCTTTCTTTATCGTGACACATTTTCGTTACATTAAGTTTTAAATAAAAACGATGCCAAAGGTTTCAATTAAAAAAATCTGAATAATACCTCATATCGTCATCATCATCATCATCATCATTTCAGCCTATCGCAGTCCACTGCTGGACATAGGCCTCCACAATTTCGCGCCAAAAATGGCGTGAACTCATGTGTTTTGCCCATAGTCACCACGCTGGGCAGGCGGGTTGGTGACCGCAGGGCTGGCTTTGTCGCACCGAAGACGCTGCTGCCCGTCTTCGGCCTGTGTATTTCAAAGCCAGCCCTCATATCGTAACCTAACATTTTTCTGATGATAGTTGGCACGTATATAAAAAAAAATTTACTGTGAAATAAATAATACTATTGGAGTCAGTCAGTCGGATTACTGCCTATTGGATACTTATCAATCAGTCTTAATTACTAAAAGAACCAATTTAATTTAATGTGGAAACTTAATGTGGAATTCCTTGTATTTTTAATTTACGCATCAGCAAAAACAAGTTCAGATAATATCATTGACAAAAAACATTCCAAAGATACTCAGCGTGTCGCTGTGTGGCATCTTCATTTAATAAGCAAAACCAACCATCAGATATCATTCAAACCGTAAACAAAACAAAAAAATCAATAGATCTCTTCGAACCCCACAAAAACTATCGAAAAAACAACAGAACCATATTTGAAATGTAAATAAAAATAAACAAAGGTCTTCATCGGACTAACAAATCACGTAGTTTTTACGAGGCGGGCGCGGGGCGCTATCGAAGTTGTGGGTTAAACACAGTTTTGCTTTCGATCGCCGATACAGATCACGATATCTATACTAATATAATAAAGCTGAAGAGTTTGTTTGTTTGTTTGTTTGTTTGTTTGTTTGTTTGTTTGTTTGTTTGAACGCGCTAATCTCTGGTACTACTGGACCGATTTGAAAAATTCTTTCAGTGTTAGATAGCCCATTTATCGAGGAAGGCTATAGGCTATATATCATCACGCTAAGACCAATAGGAGCGTAGCACTAATGAAGAATGTTTCAAAATCGGGTGGTCCTATTCCACGGGGACGAAGTCGCGCGCACAAGCTAGTTGTTAATAAAACTATGGAAATTGTACATTTCGATAGGCGACGGTTTATCTTGTCCACGATATTACCTTATTATCTCTATTTTATACTAAAACAGACACCGTCTCATCGTAAAGTAAAACTATTTTTATCAACTTTAAATCGTATCAATAAGCACCTTCCATCGAATTTGTTTATCGCTTACAATTGCGTCTGATGTGATTCCTGTCAAAGATCTCATCGTACTTTATTACAACGAAAATAAATGATCAAATAAAATATTTTGTATCATCCTCTATCCAATAATAGATAACTATAAAGATTCAGTGGGCTCTTTATGGTCTTTGAATAATATATGAGGCGATTAAATTGGCATATCATAATTTTGAATGTTCGAAGTTGGTTATATAGAGAGTTAATGAGGTCAATATCTCTAGATTTTAGTCAGAATGTTTTTGAAACACGTCATAATTTCGTCACGGCTAATAAAACACTGTTGACTCCCGGAACTCGTGACGTGGGAACGATAAATCACACTCGATAGGAAAGGATACAGCGTTCGGGGAAGTTTTTTTTTATATTTCTTTTATCTCAGCACCCCGCGGTCGCTCGGCTCGCAGCTGAGACGCGTGCGATAATATCGCGTAGATATAGAGAGGATTCTATGGATGGTATACTAAAAATATGATTTGGTTCTTGTTATTGCTTTTATTGTTTCGATTGAATACCAGTATCAGATAATACATTTAAAAATATATCGAAAGGTGTAAATTGATTGTAAATAACATAATTTACATTTCCTAATTTCAAACTTATTTAAAATAAATGTTTTATATGTACACACAGTCTTTTGTCGGACAAGTACAAGAACTCGAGGATAAATATAAATTTTTCGCACTCTAGTTAAGTTTTAGTTAAAAGTAATGTAAAATTAAATAAATAATGATACATGCTTGCAACAAACTACAAGGAATTATTTCCCGACGATTAAAGAATATCTCCACGAAAGTATGCGTTTTCACAAGTTATTTTTCTCGTTTTAAAACGCCCCATTCATTCGCCGTTAACCTCTGGCGCAGTTACGCTCGACGTCGGTGGTCGCCGGCGGGGGGTCCAGCATCCCTCCTTACCTTTGTCCCCCAAACGTACGAACGCTCACTATCAATGTTTGTAGGAATGAGATCAGAGACAGAGCTCAGAGTTTTATGCAGCTGTATTTTATTTTATTATATAATAAAAGTTACAGCACGTTACATTGATATTGTGAAATTTATTCTATTCATATTTTTTTCTGCCTGACTTCTTTATATAAATTTATATGATAAAAGTTTCCGTATTCATATTTGTATACAATTTGATACTGTTATTGTTGACTTACCCAAGTGTAATCTATGGAGGAATTGCTCACTCCAATGACCTTATAACTTTGTTGGATCCGAATTGAAGACAAAGGATTTGGATATCACCACATAACCGATTCTCTACTGTATATCTAAATTCACAAAAAGCCTTAAGAATAGAGACACAGAGAGCCGTAGAGATTTGAAGTGATATCTATACATGCCAATGAATCAAGAGTATTTATAGCCGCGTAAATAAAATTAGCGGAATTTTTGGTACCATTAAAATATTTTTAATAAGTTTAACAAAGAACTGACTTGTCCACTTTTGATTATATATTTAAATAAGCAGTGTTTTAAATGTAAATAGTTTTAATAACTTTTCTAATATAGAAGCGAAACAGCAAACTATAAAAGCGAATTGTAGTTATTATAGAGCTTATTTAACTTTTAATAACTTTACAAAGTTCGTTTTTGTAAGTTTTCCAATTAATACTTTTTAGTTTTGAATATCAATTTTTGTTTTTTTTTTTCTATCTTTTGTTCTGAATTATAATGTTCTCTTTTAAGTTTAATTTTATTCGTCGTTAGTGTCCCTGTTTCATGCTTCGAGTGCTCGTGAATTTTATTTGCGTCTCTAATCTTAGTGTAGTATTTAGTACATATTATGTACAGTTAAATAAAAATACCTAAAACGTAGACATTGTTTTGTCTATCTAAATATCTTATTATACTTTTAGAAGTTGAAAGGAATAATTTTTGTACTTTTTCACGATGTAAATAAAATGTTACAAGTCTTGAAAGAAATCCTGAGATATTTACAAGTACATTCGCAAGCCCGCAAGCAGGCAGTGCGGCGGAGTAAGCCTTAAATGATTCTCCACAAATGAAGGGCCTTTTTCACAACAGCAGGATATATGAACACAGAGATTTTACTTTTTTTGTGGAATAAAAATTGGCCAAGTGTGAACTGCACTGGCTGACGAAGGGTTTTTCACTAAAACATTGTGGTAAAACTACTAGTTTAATCCATTTTAGATCAAAAAATATCTAAAATACGGTTAAGTACTAAGCTCCCGTCTATTAACTGTTAAACTTGTTGTAATATATTATGTATATAATCCACAATAAAAATGTCAAATGTACAACTCTGGTAAATGGGCTGAAGAACTTGTATTAAGGTCACGTTAGCTCAATTTCTGTAAGGAACCCTAAGGCAAATAAAATAAAAAACGGAATCAATTTACAAGCTTGAGATATTATTATGTGCTTACTTAAGATTACTATAAATAATAAATAAATAAATATATACACAATACACACACGGTCGTCTGTTCCTAAAGTCAACTTAATGCTTGTGTTATAGGTAACAGACTGAATGATGGTAAGATTACTATTAAGACGTAAAACGATTTGTCCATGTTCTTTGTCAATCATTCTGAGTTTCCGATATATCGGTACCTACTCTTACAAGCGTTATAGTAACGGATAGGTACACCATATTTTTATGAGTTAAACTTTTTGAAGTAAAACTCCTTTACGCACGCTTGACTTAGGGAGTAAGCTGGTGAATGCATGAGGAGAGCGTTACGAAAAGTGTGATCGGGCGAGGCGAACGGAAGTTGATAGGGAGATATAAGTTAGTGAAGATAGAAAGAGAGAGAGTTACGTTTCGTAAGTTTTAATTCAATTGTGTGGCCTAAAGCACACTCGTTTTTACACGCTTTTTATTAGCTTCACCTGTATGTTTGTTGATATGTAATTATGTTTGTAACCGACTCCTTTCGACTTCATTTTGACCCACTTCTAACGTTCAGATTTCATTTCAACTTTGTAGACTTATCGAGGACCGATGACAATACACTAATTTGATAAGATTATTCCATTATCCTAACAGCTTGGCACAATAGTCAAGGCTTTTTTCGCTATCCTTTGGACTTCATTTTGGTCTATTTATAAAAGCGTGTTTTGTAGTTTTTTTTTAACTATCATTTTTTGGGTATTATTTCATTATTTATTTTTCGCGTAATTACCAACTCAAAACATACTAATAAAGTAATAACACTGTCCACACGGAGACACACTTATTAATCGTAATAACTAAGATCAAGGGTCTTAAACGTCTCAATTAAAGGCAGTCCATCAACAATTACATAAAATACACGTTCATACCGCATAACTCTATCAAACGTCATCAGGAAAGAATTCCGAAACTACTACAAGTCATTATTTCTTATATTTTAAACTTCCACACTATTATCACTCTTATAGCAATTACTTAAAGAGGATTATTGCGTGCGTTGTGAGGTAAATATGACTTTATATTGATGCGTAGAGTTGACACAATTCTCTAGAGTCCCAAGTTCAATGTATGTCAAGTGCAATTAGTAGAGTACTGTGATGTCGTTCAAATTTATGTTATCGGGAATTTGTTAAATGCGTCATTTAACATAGCTTCTTGATTGCTAAATATTTCTATTAGACCGCGTCTTGGAAAACGCAGTGTGGGACGTCCTCCGGCCCGCTCTGGACCGACGATCTACGTAAGATTGCCGCTGTAGGCTGGATAAGGATTGCGGAAAACCGGGATGTCTGGCGCGAACTGGGGGAGACATATGTCCAGCAGTGGACTGCAATAGGCTGAACTGACTGACTGACTGACTTACTTGATTGCTACGTACTATTTTATTGCGATATTTATTTATTTAGGTATTACATATTAAGGCAGCAGGACATACCTCTGTAGGTTTTACACATACATAAATATTTTTATGATAATACATAGACTAATATGGGAAGGAATAAGATTCATTCATAGTTAAAGGAATGTTTCCATAATATTTAGTAAAATCTTCTGGTAGCTATTTGACGGGTATTAAATTAATTAAGTGTGGCGTATTCAGATTAAAGTAACCCAAAATTTTTGAAGGGTCAATTCTTTGTCATTCATATAATCTTGTACTGAAGAACATGCTTTGTCTATTAAAGCCAATATGGTTATCAAATTATCTTCATAAAGAGATATATACAATTGAAGTTCCATTAAAACACGCGTAACTAGGAGCCGGTCATCGATACTGACAATTAGTTAATTGGTGCCTTGCGTGGCGACGCTTCGTTAGCTCCTCGAACAACTGCGGTCTACCGTTTGTTTTGTCTAGTCGGTGTTTATTTTGTGTTCGTTTTAATTTGTTTTAGTTTTGTTTATTTTGTACGGATTGTTTCAAAATTGTAATAAGCTATCAGGTAAATAGGTACTCCTGTACCTGTACCTGTAGGAAGAAATTGTCTCTGAAATGATTTAAAGTAAGGAGGTACTTTAAATTGATTTTAGACATTTGAAACCAAAAGTAGAGCCGTTCGCCGTTTGAACATGTATTCGCTGGTACTTAGACATAAGTCGTTTATCATTGATTTGACTAAGCATTTGAGATAGTTATATAAATCATTGTACAATCAGTACAATTATAGTCCTCTATAACAGTGTTCCGCAAAGGGTGTACCGCGGCACACTGGTGTGCCGTGGTCGTTAGTTGGTGTGCCTCGAAAAAATAAACTTTACGTTTTATTGTTTCGATGATTAATAAATAAATGTTGATAAATGTTACTTAAAAATGATTTTTTTATTTGTGGTGTACCTCCAAAATATTTTCCTTTTCCTAGGTGTACCATGAACACAAAAAGTTTGCGGAACACTGCTCTATAACATGGCATAAGATTTCCATTAAAAAATTATTTTAAGTATGCACTAATTCAATTTTTAATAATAGTAATAATATAATGACGTAAGAAGTTATACTTCATTGGCTAGCTAACTTCACGTTGCTAACTTTTCCTTCGTTGACTAGCTTACTTCAGGGTGTCGGTTTTTTGTGAAAGTGTGCGCGCGCATCGTAAAAATTTACTCTCATCATTTTTCCCTAACGCGCCAAAAGAAGCATAACTTCAAAAATTAAATAATGAAATTCAGACGAAACCTATACTAGTAGAGTCGCACAAATAGAAATGATGATAAATAAAAAAAGAACAAAGATTTAAAAACAACGTGGCCACTCCGAGATCCTCTTCTTATATCGTTTGCATATTTTCGTGACAGTTATTGCGTTAAGGTGGAACCAGCTGTCAGCCGCACTGGGGATAAAGGCGAGGCGTTTAATATTAACCAGAGATTCGTAACGCTCGAGTGTTTTATTTTAATGTTAAGGGATTATGATTCAATGTTCATACGGTAACTAAATTTAGTACTTCCATAACAAATAATAGCAACATTTAATGGTGATTTTTGACACTGGTTCGTGAGTCATCTTTAGGGAAAATACTTGTTACTCACTTGTTTTATGGTTTCACATGTTATATGGACTAATATTTTTATTTACTGTTTCAGTTTTAAAACTATAATGCCTAAACTATAGATGAATAGGTACTCAAGCTTTACAAATAAAGCATTGCCCTGCGATATCAAAGTCTATAAAGTCAAATAAATTACATGTTTAATTCTGTATTTGTGCACATGCCAAATTGAATTTTACATTTTCTAGAGAATACAGTATACAGTGCATTAGGGCATAACAATAGCAGCACAATTTTCTCGCACAATTTGCATAACGAAAAACAGCATTAACATACACCCAATACTTGACGAATGTATGAGATCAAATCTGACTCCAAACCCTCGATCCTTCTCATCTTAATCTCCGATCATCTCAGCGTCAGATAGCCGAATGATGGAGTGATGCTGCGAGCTGAGTGCGATGTCGCAACTCGGATAATTCTCGTGTGATCAATCTTGTGCCCGTCGCATGATTTCTATTACTTGCGTTGATAGATCCAGTAATGGCGGACGGTATCATAGTGTATCATTATAATTAGTCACGGCGCGTTCGATGGATATGATACCCCACTGTAATAACATGGTTGGTAATATTGAATGTTTTCCTCGTTTTATAGTGTTTGGCGCGTAATTTATCTTTTAGCGAATCATTTGAGATATGTAATTATGGAGTACTTGGTAAGATCTTTTAAATTTATTGAAAATTTTCAGTCAGTTATGCTTTCTATTAATTTTATAATGTCAATGTAAAGGAAAATTACCTATTTTGTTTCGAAATTTTCGTTAACCAAGAACTGAAGAGAATCAAATGTTATACATAAAAGTATGAAAAGCGGCGCTACGTGGTTCATAAATAACCACACGAATTCATCAAAGCGCTTACGTTTTTCAAGCTATATTACATGTTTACGAGAACTTTTATGAAATCAACCTAAAAATAATGTTACGATTCGTAGATTACTTTATTTATAGCTTATTGAAATATTATCACCGTCCTAATTCATTCATAACGATGAATTACGCGTAAGAAATACCGACATATTGCTATATTTTTAAGCGACTTCCAAAAAAGGAGGAGGTTCTCAATTCGACACGTATGTTTTTTTTTTTTTTTTTATGTATGTTAGCTCAGAACTTTTGACTGGGTGGACCGATTTCGATCAATTTTGTTTTAATTGAAAGGTGTTGCGTGTCATGTGGTCCCATTTTAATTTAATTGAGATCTGACTAGTACTTTTAGAGTTATATCTACCTAATAATGCGTATTTACGTGACTACTTTTTCGTCGACCTACGTTATATTATACCGCATAACTTTTTACTCGGTGTACCGATTTCGATGATTCTTACTTTAGTCGAAAGCTAATACTTGTCTTGTAGTCTTGTTTAAATAAGATCGAAAACTGATTACAACTTTTTAAGTAATCTTTAATAGCGCGTATTTACTTGACTATTTTTTCGTCTTATTACGTTGTATTACTTGTCGATGTAATTGAAGTCGCTTTTTTTTCGTTTGCGAGCAAACACAATTATGTAATAAGTATTTATTATTATTTTGTGATTTCCATTTTTTCTTTTATAATTTATTTGTTTGCAATGATTACAACACACACCCAAGTTAACAAACTTGCTGTGAAACACGGTGAACTAATTTATAAATCATTATAATACAGTTTTTCTTTAAAATATCATTAAATTATTTATTCCTTAGACTAATTATTATCAATCAAATTACTTACTATAGTAATAAACTACAAAAACGAAATTTTATTTCCTCATACGATAACAAGCGGTTTCCTTGAACTCCCGGTCAGTCTCGTTTTATAAAGGATAACTTAGGAACGTAAACCGTGTCTCCAACTGTTATTGCCAATCTTGGAGAGTGTCGGCCAATGTCGGCGTGACGCGAACAGAGGACGAATGGTTTGTGAATAATGCAGGAGCCGAGACGGGCGTCAATCCATATCAAGGTGCGACACTGACGGACTTGGTGTAATGCGTTTTGTGCTAATATTTTTCTCGTTTATGCTGTCCAAGTACCATATTCGTAGATTCTTCATAAGGTAGTTTGTATCTTTGCCTTTCATTTCTGCATTAATAAAAAACTCGTGATTGTGTGATGTTTCTTATTGATTTTTATATCTGTAGGCACATCAATTCAATATTTTAGAAATTTACTCAAACTATAAGTATGTTTCTACATCTATTCTCGATCGAATTTTGTTACACACGAAATAGTGTTTTAACATAAGATACTAAACACATTTCTCCCGTATTAATTCAAATAGTCTATTCTCTATTGCAATGAAACAGCTTTTTTGGATTCTATCGCGGTTTATTAAGTTTTTTAGATGCCCGATGTTTCGGATACTTTACAGCAACCATGGTCACGGGAGGACTTAATAAACCGCGATAAAATCAGAAACAGTTGTTTCATTGCAATGAGTGAAATTTGCGTAAACATTACAAATCAAAAAATCTATTATGATTTCAGAAATTTGAGATAAATGTTATTTCACATCAGATGCTATTAGGTAGGGATCCCTAGTACATTTTTTTAACCTGATCAGTATCAAGCTAATTTTCCGGGAGTAGCTTCCTTTTGATGAGACGCCCAACTATTTCCTCTACGAAAACTCTCGATTGTGGTAGCTAACAGAGGTAGCGAGGATAATATATGTCGATTTGATGATTCTCAAAAATTTATTACTAACAGGTTTTTTTATTGTTAAATCTCAAGATAATTATCTAAATTATTCGAAAAAATATTTGTCCTACAAAATGTATGGTTTGATCAAAGAGTCCCCCTCTTCCAACATGTATGGATAACGAGGTCATCTAAACTGATTACTAACCAGCTGATTTTTTTTTATTTACTTAGTTTATATTTATATAATTTAACAGTCACGTTGTCCTACAAATCACGTGGTACGTTATCCCGGTCCTACGCTCAGAAATTGTTAATACTACAAGACCATTTTTCTCATTGCTAACTGTAGGACAAAAATATACATAATAGGTTAGTGTATTCTCTGCCCAAATGTAACAATGTCCTACAAGAAAACAGGTATGTATCACTAGTCCGACAAGATTTTTAATTTTTTCGTTTTCCTATTTCTAACATGAGATACAGTGAAAACATGTCTTTGAAAAAATAACTTTATTTTTAGTAAACTATGTACAAAAAATTATATTTAAAAAAAAGAAAAAAATTAATCTTCATCAGATTCATCTCATAAATCTTCATCTTCACTACTAAGAACGCCGTCGTCTTCATCTATTTCATTCTTATTTATTATTATATTATCATTCCAATTTTATATAATATGTTGTTGTTTTAAAAGTTATCCCCAATAGGGAAAGGCAAAGGACTACAGTCCATACAGCCTTATCTTTACAAATAAATAAAATTGGAGTGTCTATTTGTATTATTATAAACGTTTTTTACTATCTAAACATATACCAAAATAACATTTTTTACAATTTTTTTCTGTCTGTCTGTTTGTTCCTGTTGTTTGTTTGTTTGTGTTTGTCAATTTTATTTTAGAAATTTAATTATTTTATAACTCCTGCGTACTGAACAATAACTTTTTTGTTAAATTCCACGCGGAATCAGCTAGTAAGACTTAAGGGCCCTGTAAACGATCAAATATTTTTTCTAAATTTTCTTGGAAAAACGTGTTTGTAAAATTATTTGAACGTCTGCGAGCTTGTTTGATGTGCTTGTTGTATAAAAACATGAAGTTTGACGAACAATTTAACAAATTATTTGATCGTTTACAGGGTCCTTTATATATATAATATATTATTACGCTCTGCGCATGCGTAACGGTGTGATTCAGCTGTAGTAGCAAAATACAGAAAATAAATTGATTTTTAATTTCATGACTTTCAAATATGTATTCAATTGAAGCACCACGATAACATACCACGCAATTTGTAGGACAACTTTTTTTTTAAATTGTATATTGCTAGGTCGGCAAACAAGCGTACGCCTAATTGTAAGCGATTACCGTAGCTTATGGACGCCTGCTAAATTATATGTATAAACTATTACATACATTTATAACATATTAATGTTTATTTATATAAACTAGTGTTCGAAATTCAACCATATTTAATTTAAACTATAAGTTTGAACATTATTAAGGTTCTGTTGTCAAAGACTATAACTTCTATAATAATTAACAAAATACTATATAATTATGTGCATGTGTGTAATGTTTGTTTTTTTATTGATTTATTTTATTTTTTAAATTAATGCTTAAAATATACTTATCTACTATTTTTGGATCTCTATATAAACTACAAGTGTGCGAAATTTCATACTCCTTTCTTCGCGATTTTCGTAAAAAGGGGTACAAAGTTTTTGTTTCACGTATTAATATACAGATATAAACTAAGTAAATAAAAAAAAAATCTGCTGGTTATTAGTCATTTTTAATTACTTTGTTATCGATACATATTGCAAGAGGGGGACTCTTTGATCAAACCATACATTTTGTAGGACAAATATTTTTTCGAATAATTTAGATAATTGTCTTGAGATTTAACAAAAAAAAAAACTGTTAGTAATAAATTTTTGAGCATCATCAAATCGACATATATTATCCTTGCTACCTCTGTTAGCTACCACAATCGAGAGTTTTCGTAGAGAAAATTGTTGGGCGTCTCATCAAAAGGAAGCTACTCCCAGAAAATTAGCTTGATAGTAATCATATTTACATCCAGGGTCTGTACTACTACTTTTGAGCGTAGGACCGGGATAACGTACCACGTGATTTGTAGGACAACATGACTGTTAAGTTATATAAAAATAAACTAAGTAAATAAAAAAAAATCAGCTGGTTAGTAATCATTTTTGATGACCTCGTTATCCATACATGTTGGAAGAGGGGGACTCATTGATCAAACCATACATTTTGTAGGACAAATATTTTTTCGAATAATTTAGATAATTATATTGAGATTTAACAATAAAAAAACCTGTTAGTAATAAATTTTTGAGAATCATCAAATCGACATATATTATCCTCGCTACCTCTGTTAGCTACCACAATCGAGAGTTTTCGTAGAGGAAATAGTTGGGCGTCTCATCAAAAGGAAGCTACTCCCGGAAAATTAGCTTGATACTGATCAGGTTAAAAAAATGTACTAGGGATCCCTACCTATATAACACAGAATTTCACAACTGTATTGATAGTCCAAAATACTTTCTTTCAACTTAAATCAATTCCCACAGTTGTGAAATCTATTTAACATTTAAAACTTTTCTCAACATAATGCTATCAATAAATTATTTTCGTTGTTTCAGGTACGTGATACACAGATTTCTTTATTGGAGTGTAAGCGTTTCTCTTCACCATTCGATTTATCAAGACATTTCCCAAAGGAAACAAACTTCTCAAACAAGGTACCTGTAATAACATGACAAGTTACTAATGATTCAGTGCATTGTGATGCATCTGCTGCTTCAATTTTGGCCTCTATTTCTATAGTTATAGGATTCAGAGGTTCAGTTTGTGCGTCACAATTGAAACGTGCTTATTTACGATGTGTTCGATTGCTTGTCTGTCGGACAAAAAGCAACTCTTGTATGACAACAACAGCATCAGATAAGACGCTCATGAATTATTCAATAGTTTGTGTCGACAAAGTTTTTAGAAGTGTGTTCTCGGCTTTTTTCAGCTACATTTTAACTTTTAAGTCTCGACTTTTTTTTATCATTCAGCAACTTATTGGTAATACTAAAAACAATCCTATAAGAATAATCATAATAAGTGTTAAAGCTTTGCGAAATTGTCTTTTTGTACCTTTAATGACTTGAACTCGTAAAACTTGACATCCCATACACACAAATTTATTCAACCTCAACGTATCAGGGAACAACAGTAAAACACGAGTCGTGCAGTTAGTAACGTTAGAACAGCTATTGTTTACATTCTGACATAACTATATTAGTTTAACGCACATTCGCCAAACGGCCTCTCGGACAAAGCAGCATTAAACCGACAGCGGCTGTAAAACTTTTACTCCTCCTTTTAATGTTCCTAGCCACAAAATGTCAAATATCAACACCAATATTGTATTATGAAACTTATATCTGCCACATAGAGTCCAATTTTGAAAAGTTAGATTAACAAGATAGTGTACAGTAAACAGTAATTTTATTTACCCAATTGTGAATACCTTTTTCTAGAAGCAAGGAGTTTGTAAGTGTTGCCATGTTATTTGTCAAGCTCTCGACTGAAACTGTTGTTCTGCGGGGAAAAAAAAACCATGTAGACAGTGTAAAGATAAGCGTGGCACGCTTTGAAGTGTCAGCTGTAGTTAAGTGGAACAGTTCTTGAAGGTCCTCGGAAAGAAACATTCTTGTTTTGAGCTCAGTGCGCTGTAGTGGCTTTTACTTTTGAGAAATTGTGTTTCTTTTCTTTTAGGATTTTAAATTGCTATGATAGGAATTTCTTTTCCAAAACTGGTATCTTAAACTGTAATAATAGAGTTAAGTAGCAATATATATGGTAGAAATACAACAGACTTATTATAATTTTTTTATAATAATGGCTAGAAAATTGAAATAATATCAAAAACTGTAAAATATTAAATTTAAAATATATATTTAATTCTTAAACTCTCAAAACTATATCTATATGTCCGTCAATATATTTTTTATAGATTCTTTTACATCTCTGAGGAGCAGGAAGCGTAATCATTCCGTTCATTTTATGAAAGGGGTAATATTCCTAAAAGGATGATCGAAGTAATTACGGTCGACTACAAATTGAGCGATTGTCTTCGCCCACGCGTGGCCGTGGGCGTGGGCAGTGGGGTAATGGGTTTACTTTAATAGAGCTTGTCTATTTGTCGGCCCTGTTATTAGTTGATGTGTGAGGCGACGCTTATTAGCTGCGCTGTTGGCGTGGGCGCAGGAACTCGCTGCTTTGGGTTTTTTGGACTGATTGGATATGTGATAATGGATGGTAAATGTTCATTATACATGGAACAAATAAGACGAAAATTCTCGTATCGTTATTGTTCCAGCAAATTTAAGACAAAGTCTAAAGGCTTAGATTTCTGTTATTTTTGCACGAGCAAATTTCAGAGTACCTCCGAATACTTAAAGTAGAAATTATTTGTTAAACTAAGCTCTTAGAAGAACAAATGAATTAACCAACTATTTAAAAAAAAAACAAAATATATCAAATATATGTAACACGTTTTCGGATTCCCGATACAGGAGAAATCCTACTGGTATCCGCTGAGAGATCCGATTATTTTTGGGATTATTTTATAATTTATTTATATATATTATATATAAAAAATATTTTTATTAAAGATTTACAAGATTTACTTATTAAGAGTGCGAAAGAGTAGGTCCAACAGGTGACTTACAAGTAATATTGTGTCATTTATAGATGCGTCTGTTTTGTCTTGTATATACTCGTATTGTAAATTGAAAGAAAGGGCTATTGTCGATTATTTCTGATATAAGATCGTATCGTTACTGATGTTATCTTCAGGAGAGAGTTCCATTGTCCTGTAGCACCTTCGATATGAGAATTCAGTGTTGTACCAAAGACCTACGTACATCAATGCAACTCAAACATTATAAAAACTGTTTTTTCTCTCTGTTAACGTTTTTTTTTTTTTTTTTTTTATAATTGCTTAGGTTAGAATTCATCACATGTATTTTTTTTTAACTTTTGACAACCTCTTCATTTAAATAAAAGATGAACAGAACAGGTTTTACTGTATAGTGTATTACGTCTAAAAAGTACTTACAATTATTTGCAGTTTACTAGTAATAACACTTTAGAAATTCGCATTTTCAATAAACTAGGTATAGTGATTTATAGTAGTTTTATAATTCTTTTCTTTTTGCAATTTTTTGCTGACCAACTTTATTTAGTTTTCGTTGACGCCATCTTTAAATACTGTGTTTTATTGTTCAAGCAGTGAAACGAGTGAAAATAATAATTTCACGCATAGAGTGCAGTGTCATAATCATCGAGTGGACATGTTGAAGTGATTTGATTGTGTGATTGCTAATGAGATCCGTGTGTGCTATACCGTTCACATTAGGTCTAACGTTTTCAATTATTGGTCAATTAGTAATGGTCGTGAAGTTTCGAATTAAAATCAACATTTAATTTGTAAACTAGAAAACGGAGCACTGTTTTAGTAAAATAATGTCCACATAATCAAGCTAACCTGTGTTCATCAATTATTTTGTATTTTTGACACTTCCTCTATTAAACCGCTAACTACGAGCTACTCCCCACATACCTCGTAACAAGATGAAAACATGTAAAATATAATACTTTAAACAAATGTAAAATAATTCCGCTTTTCTTCGAAGCCTGAACGTGCCTCAAAGAAGATCGCCATAAGCTTCCCTCTACTAGCGTCACGTTTTCGAACGCCGTGTATTTTACTCCGAAGGTCGCAGGTGTCTTTTTTATCCTACCCGCATACATTTGACAGTTTTGCACATATTTAATATTTGCACGCGATTATGATACGTAAGCTTACGTACGTAAAGGTGATAATTGCGTATAGGATGAGCTGTTGTAAGGAGGATCGGAATAAACGCCGAGGAAACCTATTTTAGGATCATCTTCGATACTGTCTTCTTGGGATTGTTTTTGTTAGCAAATTTAAATATCGAAATGGTGCTTTTAAAAATACTTTCAGGAAAGGTCTTTGTCTATTCCATACTAAGTCTATACATATTATGTAATCGCAAAGGAGATTACGCTTTTTCTTAAATTTTATTTGAGTCAGTATATTTTATCCATGAAATAACTGTAAACCTACATAATTATATAAAACAAAATTCCCGTCTAGTCATCAACAATTGATTGTAGAGATCAGTAAATGTCATTGTAGATTCGAGCTAATTGCCGCTTGAGCCTTGGGGAGTAAACTGGCGAATGCGTGACGAGAGTGTTACGAAAACTGTGATCGGTAAAGGCGAACGGAACAAGAAAGAAAGGTGCCAGCACACATTTTCTTTCTCTCTTTTACTCATAGCCAGTTCGTATATCTAAGACACAGTGTAGGCCTATTGTGCAAAAGTTTTAGGTACATCAGTCGTGTCATCTAAAGCACACTCGTTTTTTTATTATGAAGGATCATACAATTTCCAGACAAATATTTTTTTGGTAACTTAAGTTATTATAATTAGTAACTAATAATTTATACGGCTAAAATACTTGCCCGCAGTATAACTTCCAGAGAAAGTTATCTATCCTAAAACATGAATTCAGCAAGTTCGGTAAGCAAAATAACGAGATTGACTTCGAAAAGAACTAATTACAGCTCGCGAGGTGTGAACACGCGAAAGTTCGTGTGACTCCCTCCCACTCCCTCCCACTCCCTTCCAGTCCTCGAACGTGTCCTGATGAATATTTATTAATTTAGTTCGACTTGAGGTGCGTGTTTCAAATACTATATTAAATAAACTTTGAGAAGCATTATAAATATTGTATGCTGTTTAAGAAAATTGGTCCTTTCTGTTTTTATCAAATTATCTATATTACGATAAAAAATATTTTAATCTACTTTAGCAAAAAAATATTTCCCTTTTGAGTATTAACATAAAGTTGAGTTATGTTTCAAGTTTTATTTAGTGTTGTGTTCAGTGTATGACGATTTACTAATATTCTCAGTGGAGCAGCTGGTCGATTAAGCTTCGAAACTTCTCGTACAAGCGGAAAAGGCCTAAGTTCATAAGTAGTATGTTACCGGTTGAATATAAATAAATAAATATCTTATAACATACACACACGGTCGTCTGTCGGTGTCCTAAATTTAGCAACTTAATGCTTGTGTTATAGGTAACAGCCGAATTTTATTTTATTTTTTTGTTAAATATGCCTAGAAATAATACATATATAAATATATAAAGACACATATTACACTCAGGCGGGAACCGAGCCCGCAACCCATGAATCAGAAAGCACGTCCACTACAACTGCGCCAACGGGCTAGTCGAATATGAAGGCAATACTTTAAAATGGAAAATTATAAAGAAATATGATATGATCAAAATTAAATAACTTAAACTTTTTACATACCAAAACAGGTAAATATAACTACATGGTTTTCATTGATAAACGATGGAATCACTAACGAGAACTCGTATATGAAAATATTTGCGAGTACAATTGCCACTTCGTTGCGACTCGACTCGATGAGAGAGTCGACGAGTAGCGACACAACAAAAACACGGTCGTGTCGGTGTCATTCGTTGAGTGTGTTGATAACGTGCGTGTTTATTTGTCTTGCATTTAATATACTTTATTAAAAGTTAATTTTAAAACTATTCGTGTAGATATAGTGACGAATTATAAATTATGTTTAATTAAAAATGATATTAAGACAAGTTTTGAAGTACAACTGTATAATATCTCGACTTTTATCAGGTATTTGAGACGAAAAAAGTTAAGTATTTCCTGATACAATATATTTTGATATAAATAATTGAATACTTAAAGAGTTAATGGTGACATAAGTGACTGTTCTGAACAACAAAGCTCTGAAAAGACCCCGATTTTGAAACATTCTTCACTGGTGCTCCGCTCCTATTGGTCTTAGCGTGATGATATACTAGCGATAGCCTTCCTCGATAAATAGGCTATATAACACTGAAAGATATTTTGAAATCGAACCAGTAGTTCCTGTGATTAGCGCGTTCAAACAAACAAACAAACAAACAAACAAACAAACTCTTCAGCTTTATAATATTAGTGTATTAATACTTTAGTGTACATATTAATACAATCCATTGCTTACCTTGGTAAGAACACCAAACGCTCACAATGTAGCTCGATGCCGCGGCGCGATGACAGCGACGCGGCCCGCTCCGTGTGCTTTTACAGCTAATAAAGTTTTATTCGAGTGCAGTGAAGGGCTGGCTTGATGAGAAACTTTATTATTGTTCCGGTGCGGTCGAGTGGTAGGCGATAACAGACGCGGAGGGCGAAACGCCACCAGACTCAAGATTGAACCACTATAGGTTCTTAGATAATGACAAATGACTGGCGCTTGTGATGTTCTATTGTGAATCGTAGTATTTATGTAATAGATTTTTTTTTTACTTTTTTAACTAATAATATAATAATTTGCTGTGAAGTATATTTTAGAAAAAATTCAAATTAATATTTGTACACTTACCTACCGCTTTCACTATGCCGTGTCCTATATGCCCAAAGGTTGTCTGGAAGATATCGCTCTTCTAGCGATAAGAACGCCTTTGTACACTGTTCTTTACTTGTAACTTGTAATATGTTATTGTCTTAATATAGAGTATATTATTATTATTATTTGGATTAGACTTCAACCCGAAGGGTAAAAGAAGAAAGGAGTCTATGCCCAGCAGTGCGATTTTATAGGCTATATCAATCAATCAATCCATCAATTTGAGTATTTGAGGCTATAAAAAAGTATATTACGAGACCTAACGCTTCAATTATAACCATCATTATTAACATAACTAACCATCATATTAAAACATTACCAAAATACAAAAGCTTGAAAATCTTCCAGTTTGTAACATCCCTTAGCCAGGACTCCGCTCCGCACACGTTTAATCAGGCCCGTTTATTACCGTGCCTTTATTCCTAACTTATTCGAACGGGTCCCATAGAGACGCCAAGTGTTAACAGCACTGACATTGTAGTATAATATTGCAATAATTATATGCAATATAAATAAATGACAACAATGTTTATATGAAGTGAGATTAAAGAAAATAATTTTGCTTTTATCTATAATAAATTGTGTTAAAAACAAAAAACTGTGCTCCCAAAAAAAAAAGAAAAAAAACAAGCCGTCTTCATTTTAAGTCGACAAGTAATACAACTACGATTATGTAGAATTGTAGATAGTCGAAAATAGTTAAATACGCATCAAGAGATAACTGAAAAGTACTTGTGAGATCTCGATGAAATTTAAACAGCTCCCCACTCGACAAGTTAGCAGCTTTCGAGTAAAAAAATCACCGGTAAAGTAGAAAACCTTTTTTTTTTAAATCGGTTAAAAAGTAATTTAATTAAGACGTATTTTCATAGCTTGTGTAGAAGCCAATATGAAGATAAGGATAAAAGATAAAATGTAGCCTAGGCATTTATTGACGGTGAACTAATCGTTCATCTAACGATAAGACCGCCTTTGTACATCTTTCTTCATCGGTTTTAATTCTAGTTTTTATTTATGTTTGTATGAAATAAGAAGTAGTATTGCTTTTAAAGAAGAAACGCGATGCGATTTATTAAAATTCAGTTTTTATTCTCGTTAAACGTTAAACGAACAACAGATGCCAATACCAATAGATTGAAGTTTAATATTCGCAACGGTTAAAATAACCAATTTCATATGGCAGTGAATTTAATTGTAAAAATAAAAATGAAGACATTCGCTTATTATTAGTTACAAGCTTCTGCTCGCGACTTCGTCGGCGTGGACTCCGCTCCTATTGGTCTTAACGTGATTATACATAGCCTATAGCCTTCCTCGATAAATGGGCTATCTAACACTGAAAGAATTTTTCGAATCGGCCCAGTAGTTCCAGAGATTACCGCGTTCAAACAAACAAACAAACAAACTCTTCAGCTTTATATATTAGTATAGATATGTACATTGTACAATGTACATGTAAATTTTTCTGTTTGCAACAACAACCCGTAACAAAGAATATATAATTATGTCAAATATTTGCTTCAAGTAGGTATAAGAACTTCGTGAACATGTATTATAAATAAATCAATATCAAAATCAAAAACAACTTTATTTAAATAGATCCTAAAAACACATTCGATTCGTCATTTTAAAGTGATTTAGATTAGTTTTTAAGAGTAAAGCGTGCACTGATTCGTAATGTATAGGTATTCCGAAGAGAAGAATTAGCAAGAAACTCCGCAGTTACTCTTTTGAAAATAATAATATATAAACTGTGTTTTAATACAAAGTTAGTAATATCTTGCATGAAATGTAGCGTCACTTAATCCACACATCTTTATAACTGTGTGATCCTGCACTGAATAATACGCTTTACCTATTAATTTCTTTTTAATATAGACTATAGGAAAGTATTGGGTATAACGGTTTATTGTTGACGTAACAGCATTAATTAAGTAATTGCTGCTAATTTTAGGCTAGGCTAGGAAATAAAAGCAGTGTATATTTTGTTACAGTGTAGTTGTGGACATTTACAGAAGTTACAGAGTAAGCCTCATTACTTAAAAAAGTATCAACAGGAGAACATCAACAGACACCGCGAGCTGCGCCCAGCGTACACACGTTAGATTAAAGCTATAGCTGGATATTTTATAGGACCGTCTCCTCCCTGCGGGGCAGTCGTCCGAGATAAGGACGATCCCTTATAATTTATTGTCCATAAACGCTCCACCAGCCTGACTGCGCTTCGATGACCACATGAAACTTACCCATAAACTTTGCCATAACCAGGTGCGGGCGGGGGATATGGGAAACGCGGTGTAAATATTGATTTAGTGAAGATTAATTGGTATTTTATTACTCATTAAAAAAATTGATCATATTATTAAATTAATTGTCTAAGAAAGTATTAAAAATCAAACATGTGTATGTTGATTATTATTTATTCACCCATTAACTCATTCATTCCCGCCAAAGTTCTTGTAATTCTGCAATATAATTTCAGAAGAATGGTAATCCGTTATAGTTGTTTTTTTTTGTGTCGCTGTTATATAATTGGGTATAAACAAGTAGATCAAAGAGTATAAACAAGCATAATAGGTGTAGGTATTAACCTCAAGGAAAATAGTTAGACTAAGAAACCTGGTTCACCCGCAGAATTACTGTTTCAATATATTACAATGCGTTATAGCGAGTCGACTGACAAATTTTGATGTAATACGTAGATGTGATATGTGAGAAATAAATATCAAGTGTAAATTGACTCGATAAAATGTTTTGAATAAATTGGTTTTGATATGTAGTAATCGTGAGACTATGAAAATGATTGTATCAATTCCTATATCCAGGACGAAAATGGAAATTCCGATTTCCTGCCTCCGAATATTGTGTTTTCACCCTCGCATTGTTTCTGTTACTATTCTAGTTGTTATCCTTCACGATGAAAAACAAAACAAAATTACAAAGAAACTTTCCTATTATCATAAAACAAAAATCTCTCCGGCTCTCCCTCTCGTGAGGGTTAACACACTTCCCCTTCGAACGATCGATTGCGAACCAAACGCGCTCCAACGTTTAATTAGTTCTGATTTGATGGCCACGATGACGACCCTGCGAATTACAGAACTAGAGTAACGGACTAACTTCGGCCAGAAAAATACATTTCGAGATATTGACGTCGGAACTACACTCGTCAGGATGAAGTTTGGGAAACGAGTTTTCCGAATAGGGTGAAGAGAAGGTACCAATCTCCTAAGTAAACAAACAAATGTAACGTGGTTATAGTGATTGCCTCAGTTTCTATGATAGCGTAGCGCTATGTACTTTCAAAAGCAAAACGACAAAGGTATTATTAGTGGAAATTATAGCGGTTTTTTTTTTGCTTCACAAAAAACCTATTCTCAGCTGCAACAAAAGGCACACAGACTGATCGCTCTCGAAAATATTAAAAAGTGGTCGAGAGGGTAGCTGTCTTCAATAGACAAGAGTAAAAAGAGGGCTGATAGAAAGCCTAGTCACATGCGAAACAATAAAAGCAAGTGCACTAGCGGTATTCTGTAGCGTCGAGTGAAAAATAGCTTGATAATTCTTAAAATTTTCGAATTTGAGATTTAAACGAAATTCTTGGGTAAATATTTCTGGACAGTAATAATAATATTAAAGATAAGTTTATTTAAATGATGATGTGCCGATGAAGGTGAACTGATGAACGAATAACATTTAAGTTAAACACAACAAAGATTTGTAAAAGTTTTAAACATTTATATATTAACATTATTATTATATTTTATGTATTGATTTATACATTAAGACTGTAGATATTCGAATATCAAACATACGCCTCACTCTTGAAAAGGTCTATTTCTTTTCCTTATAATTAGCTTTGTTGCTGAGACAAATAAATATATATCACTTATTAATAATAGTTGAAGTCTTTTACTAATATGAAAGGCGAGAAGACGTGTACTTTATATATTGTATAGATACTTTATATATGTAATTGTTCAGTAACAATGGCTACTTATTCAATTATTCACTTTTTATTAATGACCACACCATGAAAGATCATCATCATCATCATTTCAGCCTATCGCAGTCCACTGCTGGACATAGGCCTCCACAAGTTCGCGCCCGATATAATGACGCGAACTCATGTGTTTTGCCCATAGTCACCACGCTGGGCAGGCGGGTTGGTGACCGCAGGACTGGCTTTGTCGCACCATGAAAGATAAAACTTTAAAATTAATTTATTTCAGTTGTTGTTCGGATTTAATTTGAAATTGAAGCCGAAATCACTGTATACAGTAGATTTACTTATTAAAGTATCTACTTAAATGCTTGTAGCTAGGAGAAATTACTATGAAGGGGATAGATCTGAGTGTTTGATGGTATAACTCCAAAATAATTTCGAATAGGTATACAGAATACAAAAAAAAGAGTGTGCTTTAGACCACACGACTGAAGTAAAACTTACGAAACGTAACTCTTTCTTACATTCTATCGTCACTAATTTATACCTCCCTCGCAACTTCCGTTCGCCTCGCCCGATGACACTTTTCGTAACGCTCTCGTCACGGATTCGCCAGATTACTCTCCACGTCAAGCGCGCATAAAGAAGTTTTACTACAAAAAGTATAATTAACGGGTTGTATGACGGTTATATATGTATAAACCAGTGATGTAACGGATAGCAGTTTGGCCGGATACCGGATAGCCGGATATCCGGCCAACCATGAGGCCGGATAGCCGGATATCCGGCTGCCGGATATCCGGCGGAACTTAGCTGTTTGGTGAAATTTAACAAAGTTTGTCAAAATCTATCTTTCAGCACCTTGCAGCAGTGTGTACTGCGAAAGACTTTTTTCTGAAGCTGGCCTTTTTATGAAGAGAAGCGAAACCGCTTGCTACCTCTCAATGTGGAGAAATTAGTTTATTTACCATTACCACTTTAATTTATTTACCTTAATAATTTGCCCTTAGTGCAGTATGAGTACCTACTAATTAATTCATTTTCTTTCTATTACATTCATTTACTATTGTGTGATTAAAAATTTACTACTAAAACTAATTACATATATTTCTTAAGTGATACTAAGAGTAACTTAATAAAGCAAATAATTACATTTACTCTTATTACTATTTTTTATCCAGGTTACAGGTATCGGATATCTGTTTCATCTTTACTTAATATATATGTGACGTATACTGAACGACGCCGCGTTGGCGCAACGGTCACAGCACTGGATTGTGCTTGTTGCGCTGGCGGTTGTGGGTTCGATCCCCACACATGACAAACATTTGTATTGGCCATGCAAATGCTTGCCGTGGTCTGGGCGTTTGTGCAGTCCTTGTAGGTCTCCCCACCGTGCCTCGGAGAGCACGTTAAGCCGTCGGTCCCGGTTATCATGTATAGTTCGCGTCATGTAAAAAGAACGCTGGCCTTCAAGTTGCGCAGAAACGATTTATCGGTCTAAAAGATGGTATGAGGTAGGGGAGGAGCGTGTGTATCACTCGCCGCATGCTTGCCGATGTGCTATTGGTTGGACAGTTCGACGTCGACTCAAAATCGCTCGCGTAGGTACATAGGGAAGTGAGAAAAATGATTTATAATGTATAGTGTTTTATGAAGAGAGAGGCTGATAATAATGCAGTTAAGAATTTAAAATAATGTATGAACGACACCCACAATGACTTAATGGAAGGAGTTTCATAATATTTCTTGAATTTTTTGTCATTATATTAAACATTCTACACTGAATCAAACATGTTTATAATTCTATTTAATGATATTCTATCTATACTTTTTATTTTACCTACCAATAACGATTATACGAAGCCGTGATCGAAAGGCTAATTCAAAAATAAAACAATAGGCCTAGTACTTTCGTGCGCGATGCGACCCATGCGCAAACTTACTCCCTCCAGTTTCTTTCAGCGTTCTTTTTAGATGACGCAAGTTATACACCTCATAGCGATCGTTACTCATAGTAGGGGATATATCTGCCAGCCCGCATTGGATCAGCGAGGTGGATTAAGCTCTGATCCTTCTCCTAGATAGGGGAAGAGGCCTATGCCCAACATCCCACGATATTACAGGCTGAAAAAAAAACTGAATTATTATCCGGTATCCGGCCGGATACCGAAGTACTATCCGGTATCCGGCCGGATAGTGAAAACAAGGCCGGATAGGCCGGATACCGGATAGTTGTCGGATATCCGTTTCATCTCTAGTATAAACTGTATCACTAATTCCGACAATCACACGTAGGGATTGCAATCCGGTGTCGTTTTCAATCCGGCCGGATCCGGTCGAATTTTTATCAATCCGGCCGGATCCGGCCCGGATCCGGGCTGAATTTATCAAACCATAATAACCTAACTTTTCTTTTTCATTCAAACGTATGTTGACCGTTAATGAAGTGAAAAAATTGTACATTTTAATTAAATATTTTTTTTAAATTAAATCTCAGTTTCAAAACAAATTATATATCTTTCAAATAAAAAGATAAAAATGTTTAAATCAACTTTAAAGAGCTAAAAATGTAGCCGTGGGAGTTATTTCTCAGTATTCATATATGTCGAATTTATTGATACAAATTGAACTAAGCTGAGTTCCAATGTCGACCACGTTATATAACACGTGGTGAGACTGATCAAAGAGCTAGATTTGTAATTTTAATTAGTCCAGTAATATTAAATTTTTTAGTGATTGTAGATCTTCGTCTCTTCTTTTCCTTTCACAAGTTTCACGCTATCTATCAGGCTAGAACGCGCTCGGCTAATGTTATTTGACCAGAAAAATGTAAAAACATAGCAAAAAATTTAGTATTTAAATTACCTCTGTGATAGATCCGTGCGAAATCATCCGAAACTTTAATATCGGTTTATGATACGGTTACAGATACATTTTTATTACGTATATGCAATAGTTTGGTTACGATAAAATCACATCCCTAGTTTGAATGTTAATATTTCTAGGTATTCTGCAAGTAACGGTAATGTGAAGTTATTTATTATTCGCACAATAAGTCAAGCAACTTCAGTGTTTTCCAGCTGTAAATAGAGTTGAATACCTTCACTATAATGCATCTATAACTAATTTAAATGGCAAAAATCTATCAATCAAGTCTTTAGTCTTAGCGTCGAAGGACTCGTGTATTTAAGAACCACGCTCTTTCTTTTAAAAAGAGGTCATTTTCTCAAAAAACGCCAACACCGGATCCGGTCACCGGATCCGGCATTTTTTACCGGATCCGGTAACTGTAAAATGATGCCGGATCCGCCGGATTACCGGATCCGGTTTTCCGGATTGCAATCCCTAATCACACGTCACGTCACGGCTTCCGTCGTGTCGTCCGGATGCAAACGTAAATAAAGGATAACCCGTCTTAAAACGGCTTTAATCGTCTTTACTTTGAAACATTTAATTTGTGGAATCGTTAGAACTTGGAATAGACTGTAATATAAGCTGAACGGTAATATATTATATCAATAATAGCAGTGTGGCGTCTCCACATATTATATAGACTTGATGAAGTAATAATAAAGAAACCTCTTTTATTTTTTTTATAAAATATTTTTTGATCGTTTTCAAATAATTTGTATTTTCGAATTCATCTTTATAATTGATGTTTTACAATAGTTCTATTTTACATTTGTTACGTGCACGTTATCTTATAATTATATTTTGCTACTTGAATATTGTTTTTATATAATTATCATTATTATTATTCAATAAAGATTCAGCGAAGATAGAGAACATCTTATTATTGATCCGCTCGTTCAATAGCTTTTACATTCTCTAAAGTAGCAAGAAGTTTCCATTTAAAGAAATACAAGAAAAACCAGGAAAACTAAAAATGCAAATGTTACTTAATATCCTTTGCAAAAATTCTCTGGATCTTTATGTAGCGCTCGTTAAAATTTAAAGATTTAAAATTAAAATTTTACGATTGTAAAGACACTAAATCGAACGCTTCGTAAAACAAAATCAAAAGATCGTAGTATAAATTCGAACCACGCCCGATGTATGATTGTCCATAACACATGAAGCGGTATCGGAAAACGATTCGACTCCAGACGGAATCCTCGCCACAATCGGCCGGCGAGGAGCGAATAAAACAAAGAAAAGTTTTTATAACTCTCTCAATGGCCGCTATCCGCTCCCACTCGAAACGAACTGAATTGATATGTCTTTGATGCTTATTTTAATGCAATTAAATAATTTTATTTAAGTGTTAGTTAATAGATATCATTAGGAAAGTTCAACGTTACGTGGCTTTCATTTACTTTTAGTTTACTAATTTTAGGGGATATATGGATATTTTATATAGTTGAGTATGTTTTTAGCCTTGACCACTAAATAGGTGTTTGATTTACTTTATTATTATTTATTTTTCTTTTTTATTTAATTTGTCTACAGCCTAAATTTAGACTATTTAATTCCACTGCAATCGTATTTCGAAATTTCATCTGATATCGTTCTGTCCTCTATAACTCTTGTTTCTCACCCGAAGCGGTCTATTTGTATTTAACTCTCTCGACCCTAAGAAAATATACACACTTTTAAAAATTTACGAGCAAAGGGAGACGTGACAAACGATTTAGAGAAAAATCCCTCACGTCGTAAAATAGATTTTAGATTCGAAGTTCGGAATACCAGCGGTTACACGCAATGAGCGTCCACGTGCGCCAGAAGGAATGGCTTTCAACGTTGCAACAGATTGTTATAGATAAAAATAGATATATTCATGCAATAGTCTAGCAAAGATTATCTTACGTGCTTACCTTTAAATCTCCTAAGTAGATAAGGTGTGATGTGATTCATGTGTTAACAATGACGCAGTGCTTTGAAACTGTTTAGGAGACAATTGGTATTGGGATCCGAAATCATGACATTGACACATTGGAGTCAGCTTTCGATGGACACAACAATCATTTCGTTCTGACGCACACTTTATCTCAGAACTTCGAAATAATAAACTGGAATCACTAAAATTCTCAAGAACGTTTCAGCGCCAGAGAAGTTGTAGGAAAACTTGGTTACATCTTAGCTGGTTACAATCTGTGAAGTCGAAGTTTCGTTGTTTCGGCCACACTTGTCCCCGGGGGACGTGTTGCTACGTTGGATCGGGTGGCTGTAGTTTAGACTTTATGGTTTTCATACACGTTTCCATATTAATTTATCCACTTTACACCAGTCGTATAACAAAATAGTTTCGATTTGGAAATACGGTTAAAAATCTTTTCGTGGTGGTTGAACTTAGTTAAGTTATCAAAATTTATTCTAAAAATTGCACTTGATTTAATAAATACATATGTGGAAATGATATTTTTTTAGTGACAAATAGTAAAATTGTATTTAGTATAATTATTAGCCTACCCGCATTGGAGAAGCGTGGTGGGTTGAGCTCTGACCCTTCTCCCACATGGGAAAAGAGGCCTATGCCCAGCAGTGGGATATACACACACACAGCTGAAGCGATGGTATAACTACCCAACAACAATGACTTCGTACTCAAGTATCTCCTTTTTAAAATGAATGACGTCGGCTTGAAAGATAACATTTTTAAATGAACTTATAATATTTTTATTATTTCTTCGATTTCATCTTTTAACACAATATCTATTATGTATTGTATCTATTGCATCCAGTAGATTTACTTATCCATATACTGTATTAAATGCTTCTAGATAGAAGAAACTTTATGTGCTATGACTTTAGCTAGGACCATAATTTGGTTAATTAGTTTCTGAATTGTGGTAACAAGTAAATTGGCAAGACAATAATAAAATAGTCTCTTACAAAAGAACGAACGCGATTAAAAAGTGTACAGGGTGAGCTTAAACTGAATTACAGAGCGCGTTAACATGTCGCGGGTAAGCCGGAGTCGGCGCTAAATTAGAAGACATCGGCGCGGCGCTCCGCTCCGGAGCGAGCGGCGGCTGGCTATTTGTTACCTCTGTTTTTCTTACGTATTAGCGCACTTTAAACGTTCCCTGGGCAATTTTCTTTCACAATGTTGCTCTTAATCATTTCGTTTGCAATTCAAAATTAAAAGAACGTCCGACCATGAATAATTTTAATACGTAATTTGATGGAGCTTCACTTAAAAATGCTAAAAGAACTCCTCATTTAGATAATATTCACAGAATTCATTACATAACACTTAATAGCTTGTAGTATGGATGTAACCTAATTTCCGAAAAATTAATTTACTTATAAAATTATGTTATTGTAACGGTAAGTAAATTTATAACTGCATAAAAACGTGTAGCTTGTTTGGAAGTAATGTAAAATGCATCAGAGCAACTTGCCAAGATATCCGTCATGAAATTATAAGCGCCGTTGCACAACTTTTTGTGCCCCGACATTCGACTTCTTCGCTTTGAAGGTTCATAACTTTGGTGATACTGTTGAATCTTTCATGTGAATAATAATGGGGAAGATGGCGTCTACAATGGCAGCGAATAATGGAGAAAGAATAAATTTGATTTTAACGACAGTCGAGACAGATCGCGCTCTCATATAAAAAATGTTAAACCAATTAATATAATCTGTACGGCAATTTGAATATTGAATCTAATTAACTACCATACGAGTAAATTATTCTGCCCCTAAATAAACAGTGACGATGGTAATTAGTTACATAATACGCAAATTGAATACATTATTTGCATCACATTGACTGGCTGAAACGTTTAAGTTGCAAATGATAATAGCAGCTTTAAAACAGTAATTCTTTTTTAAAAAGTTGCTCCGTAGTTTTAATTAGAATTATTTTAATATTAAAGGAAAAGCGACAAAGTTGTTGTCCCGGAGTAACTATTCCGCTTCGCTGGCGAACTATAAAACTTGAGAAAAAGAAAATGGCCTTGGAAGTAGATTCCGTGGCGCACTCACAAAACAGACTAGAGTTGTCGCTGCACTAAACTTCAAGCTAGCATTTGTCTGTGTTCTATACATTGTTTGAAGACGCTGTCTCGTTTTATTGTCCATAGCTGAAATCATTTTGATAATAATTTATGTACAAACTTTAAAATGAAATGGATGATTTTATGGAGTACGTTCTTGTTTGAACAATAGTATCGTCTAAATTGAACTTAAATAAACTACTTACATGCAATAGAGAGACTATATTTTTATGGAAGTAAGGCACAGCAGATAAGTTTTGATCAAAATCTACCTTTGTTTTTCGAATCTAGCGGCCTCTACCAAGTGATATCGACGACTAAGACCAAAGACTACCAATCCTTCAACCAGAAATAATAACAATGCATTTTCTGAGTGATAAAAAAACTGTGGCGCTTGTTAAAATAATTTTCGCATAACTTACCAGGATAATCGTTTCTCTGATATTAATAACTACGCTCTGTAATTACCGAACCATGTACGTCTATCAAAAATGGTTCAGTTCCTATTTCGTAACGCAATGCAAAATTGTCATTCTACCAAACGTAGCCGCGTCCAGACAGACGGACCGTGAAGACTTATTCGGAGACTCGTTACCGGTCCACGTCGAGATAGCTATATCGGGAGCGAGTCGTGACGGCCTGGAACTCGACACTCGAACCGCAATAACTTTTTATCGAATATTTCAAGAAATATGTTCTCAATGAGATTTATTAAAGGCTTTCCACATTCACGATAGAACACTAATGACCATATTAATGGACTATTCTCTTGGCTATTTACAAAAGTGACGTGAGTTATGGTATATATTAAGGAAGATCATGAGATTCATGGAAAAAACAACTCATACCGCAGCTGCCTTAACTGTTACGCGTGAAACAAAAACAATCATCTGAACGTTGTTCACACGCAAACCCACAATAACGTATAATGATGTCAATTTACCAGTTTTTTCTTATAAAATAATGATCTAAGAATCTTCTCATAAATCACACGAACGAAGGCGTTTGTGCGTACCATATTGCAAGGGACTACAATTTTGTATGACATACAATTTAACATCGTAATTTTTTTTCGAATCCTAAAACATGTAAGCACCAAGTGTAAAAATTGCTGTATTATTAACTCAAATTTAGAAAGCAAGTATTGTTATTACAATGTATTGTATGGTAAAGTTTTTTGTAACACTTTTTTTTATTAAGTAAATATTGTACAAACTTTAGAAGAAAAAAAACAGTATTGTTGTACAATGTATTGCAACTAATGTTGACACGGTTGTGATTCCTATTACCTTTCAACCCTAGCCCTTTATTTAATTCAACAACTGTTCTTCCTCCATTATCAAACACACCTCCCTTTTGAAACGATCCAAAAGCTTTTATTAGCGGAGCGATAGCATCAACCGCGCTCAATGCGTCGCTTGCACCCAAGCGTCACAAGCAACGAGCTACATCAATAACGCCCCACACTTACTTTTTGTTAAGAATCTGAAATTACATACGTCAACGCATTCAATGGTGCATTTAAAAGCATTCCCGTTTCGCCCCACGTGTTAGTCGCCAGTCGCCACTCCTCTATTTTTAGCCGTACCTTGACAGATGCAAGCACTGGTGCCAATGTTCGCGGGAAAAAATTAAAGGTCGGACTCGGCTAAACCCATTTTCCAGTTGTCGGATTTCTGCATTAGGCGCTCGTTAATCCTCAATTACAAAACGTTCTGACATCCGCCACGTCGCTTATGTTCTGTTCATCGTTGGTCTACACCCAGCTTATACACTGCGAGCAATTTAATATTCTGTTAGAGCTTTAGCTGCGTCTCGATTTAAAAGGAAAGATGTTCTGATGATGTGTTGAAGTCTTGCGTGAACGCAACTAACTTTAGTATACTTTAATGTAGGTACTGTTTTATAAGTTGCTTCCAAAGTTGGAAAGTTCATATAAAAGGCTAACAATGCTTTTACTGTATAATAAATAAAAAGTAGGAAAATTTGGTTCGTCTTTTTTAACGAGTGTCTGAAAGTCGAGGTGCTGTGTTTCACACCAAGACAGTCTCGACAACGAAATCTGTCAGCGCGCGACAGCCGGTGTCGCGGTGTCGCGCACTGGTGTCAATCTGTCGAGCTAATTTACGAGAACGCCGGTGACTCGACAGACGACACGCGCGTATTTTCAGAACAAAATACGTTTTCGATTGCCCCTGTCAGTTCTCAGTCAGTTCCTATGTTTTGGTCGAAATTTCAGCGATGCATCGATTTAAAATTTATTGCTAATTAAAAACTAAGTTCAAAGTTTGTCAAGGTATTTTCCATTTGTTATTATAACGAATATATAAAAATACTTTCATAGTACTGTAGTATCAAAGTAATTTTAGCTACACCAGCTAAGCTCTGTTAGTGTAAACGATTGAATAACAATAGCTATCATTTTATTTAAATAAAAATATTTTCTTGGGTGGGGTGAAAAGTACTGCATCGTGATTTCTTGAATAGCCCTCAGACTGATACAGTCTATCTGATTTGAGAACGCACCTGCCCCTCGCTTTCTCAATACAAAGTGTATGCGTTCTTAAAATACATTCTTTTCCGCAATGTGACGTTCAATTCTGAATATACTTCCAGCGTCTTTTTACCCATAATTTTGAGAAAATATCACGATCTTTTTAAAACATTTCTGTTGAAATTTATTAAAATGTACAACTATATTTATAAAATATTCTAAAAATTGTTACACATTATTATTATATTACCCAAACCCTTTCAAGAGCTCTTACAAGAAAGACAGAAATGGTAAACCTAAAGATTACGTTTTCTTCCAGTGAAACACACGCTTTTATGACTTCGTTTCGAGTGACAGTCCATCAAGTGTCATATTTTAGCTCACAAATTGCCCTTACCCTATTGGCGCAGTTATATTTGCGAAGTAAACGGTTCCCGAGGGATTGTTCGTCAAGATTAGGCGCGGGACACTGAGATCGTTATTTTAAATCACGCCACTCGATTGTGTAATAACATTTCCACTTGGACGGTTAACGATATTTTACCGATAAATATTTTTATGAAAGAGCAGTAAATGATTTACGGCCGTTTAACTGACAATAATATTGGCCGCAACAAAGGAATCGTTTAATCCGTTTCGTGCGGACTTTATTCATTTTTTATAACGCTGTGATCGCACCGTTATTATCGCTTCAGCATTTTTGTGAAATGACACTCGAATCTTTTATTGCACCTGAATCTGAAGACGATGCCGTTTTCTATGCTAATGTGTTATTTACGTTCATAAATCGTGGCCTATCACGATTCGATAGAAGTTTTGAATTGCTATTGAATACAGATTGCCTACAATTTCATTGTTAAAATCAACAAGCATTGTGGCAAGCTTTATTCTCTAAGCATGAATATTCAGTATATTTATTGCCAATATTCGTCAATATTCTTCCGGTGGTATCAAAGGCTACGAATAAGTATTCAATTCGTTTGGATCTCTTTCTATTTATCTTGGGATAGTTCGGGCGGAGGGCGGGCGGGGTCGGGCGGCGGCGGGCGCGACATCCCGTAAAGTTTTATCGACGGCGTCACATCTGCGACGATCGTAATGTCAACTCGATTTGTCGAAGGATTGTTTAGATTTTCTTTTATATTGTTTGCATAGGATCGACTTCGATAAACAAATATTGTGTGAGAATGTAAATGATCGTATTTATTCAAGTTAAGTTTTTTATATTTTGTAAGTAGGTATGTACTCGTAATCTATCTATACTAATATTTATAGCTGAAGAGTTTGTTTGTTTGGTTGTTTGTTTGTTTGTTTGAACGCGGTAATCTCTGGAACTACGGGGCCGATTTGAAAAATTCTTTCAGTGTTAGGTAGCCCATTTATCGAGGAAGGCTATAGGCTATGTGTCATCATGCTAAGACCAATAGGAGCGGAGTTCACGCCGACGAAGTCGCGCGCAGAAGCTAGTAATAAATACAGGGAGCCAATAACTTTTAAGGTTGTTTTAAAAAATAATGTACTTATCACTTAAAATAATATAATTCGATTTCACACTGAATATTACAATAATCTACGATTTTTATTACCTACGATAGGTTACTGTTCAATATTTAATACAGTTTGATTTTAAAAATCTGATTTTAAACAAATTAAATACAAAATCAGCTGATTTCAGTTCTGGTCAGATCGATTGGAAAATGAAAGTTAAATGAGTATTCAATCCCACAGTAATGCGACATTTGCCCAACCAGGTTAAAGGAATGGGCGAGTGAATAATAAAATCCAAGCCTTGTAACATGACACGCGTTCACCACCGCCGACCACCGCCGACCACCGCCGACCACCGCCGACCACCGCCGACCACCGCCAATCACTACCGACCACTGTCGACCAATATCAACTACCACTGTTGGCTCGCCCTGTCGCGTCGCTCTACTACATCGTACCTTTATCCCTATTAACAAATGAAGTTTATTCTTTAACTCGGAAAATTTATTTGTTTATTTCTATATTTAAATAAATCATGATGTTATTAAGACAACTAAATTTTAATCGCACGGCTATTTTATAATCATTTAATTTCATTATTATTATTATTTATTATTTTTCATTTATTTTTATTACACAGTACACTGTTAAACCGTTAATTGTTTTTGCTGCATTGTTTATCACATAAATTGTATTTTTTTTTTTCTGTAGCCATGAGAATGGTTAATTTTAGCCACGAGTATTTCATTATAGGACTAAGACGTCCTCTCAACTTTTCCAAATACCTAAATACAGGCTATCGTCTTTTAAAATCATCTAATTTAAATTAAATAAAACAATTAAGCTCTCTCATCACGGACATTACTGACAAGGTTAATTTAAAAACAAAGGTAAAAGATAATGTACCGCGATAAGCGGACTTATGGCTAATTAACAATTCAAGTTGCTAGAGTAAGAACTTCATCATTTATTAACTGCTACATACCCCGAGCAGCGGTATTTGTATTCGCAAATAATTTAACAATTAGTCATGCAATAGCCACGGCTTGCGAGTTAGCGACGAGTTCGGAACTGCAAACTGCACCAGTAACAATGCTAATGGCGCCAGCGTTGTTCTCTAATACAATTATACTAACTCTGCTCTGCCTCTCGCGATGAGTGTCCTGCCATACTGGAGCTAATCGCCCTATTGGTAGCAACGTCTTTCTCTAAACTTTCATAATAAGCGTGTTTAAGAAATACAATTTCAAAGTTTAAGCATTACATTTTATATAATACTAGCTTCTGCCCGCGACTTCGTCCGCATGGAATATGAACAATTCTGTCACACGTGATTTTTGCGATACAAAAGGACAAAGAAAACCCCGATTTTGAAACATTCTTCTTTGGTGCTCCACTCCTATTGGTCTTAGCGTGATGATATGTAGCTTATAGCCTTCCTCGATAAATGGGCTATCTAACACTGGAAGAATTTTTCAAATCGGACCAGTAATTTCTGAGATTAGCGCGTTCAAACAAAAAAAAAAAAAAAAAACCAACAAACTCTTCAGCTTTATAATATTAGTATAGATTTTTTGATAAATTTATATTATCTCTTCTTATATTTATTTTTCCTTTCATAAAAATAAAATGTCTTTTTAACGAAGTATTAGTGAATGTATTGTAACGAAACATGTAAGTAAAAGTACGTGTAAAGGTGTTTGCATCCCTCTCCCCACTAACAATTCTAGTGCTCTGCTCAAAGGTTTCCTGGAAAAAATCGCTGCTTTAGAGATAAGGCCGCCTGTCGCAACTAATGAAACTTTATTATTTTTGTTTACTTAATTAAATGTTTGTACTTTTTCTGTTGGTGTGCAAAAAAGTGTAAGTAAATAAATAAATAAAACAAATAAAGGATATAAACTGCATCCTTCAACTTGTTGTATCATATGTATAGCTCAAGACAAATTTTGTTGTATGAAGCGCGTTCTGTACCCATTTTATAGTTCTCAATTTGAGATCTTATTTTTTATTTCACTATAAGTTGTACAAGTACCTACTCAACATACGCTACCAAAATAATATATTCACATTTGCGTAGTTTAATTAAACTAATATTAATTGTTTCACGTGTAGTTTAGCAAGGCTTTGCAAACATTTTCATAAACGCACACACGCGCCAAGCTTTGAGAACTTATCCATCTCCTCGAGACTTAACCTCCACTTTGTGTACAGTGAACAGCCAGTCTAACCCTTGTAAAGCCACATCGAAAACACTAAATACGCAAACTAACCCATTATAAATTCAATTAAGGGCGTAAGACGCAGACAATTTGAGAGGAAGCGATGGGTCTCGGGGTGGCGGGCGAAGGGAGCGGGGCTGAACATATTGCGAGCCACTTGGGTTCGAGTCAAGTAATACCTTCCCGCTGGCCCTTTATAGCGAGAACAATGTCATCGCGAACAATACGGGCCGGAGACAAGTGTGATGCTGAGGAAACGTGGCCTAGTGAACTAAGACGCTATATAAACCGTTTCTTTAAACATTTTCCTTAAGAGCTCGAAGAAAAACAAAAGGTATTATTTTCTAAAATAAGAATTTAACGCTCAAATAAGGACACGAAACCGTGCTAAAAGAACTCCCCAAATAAAACAAAGACATAAAAACACGTTAAAAGATTGAAGACGATGTATTATAAGACATAAATTGCCGAATAAAATTACTTTCGCCGAGTTAACTCGTATCGCGAATGAAAGAAATATACTTTATAGGAACATTTCCCAAAAGAAAAGTAATACTAAAGTGTAACAATACCGGCCGTTATGTAATTCGGAACTTCGTCCATTCAATTCAGTTATTAGATATCTAATTTTCTTTACGAGAGTTGGTCTTTCTTCCGCAGGACACGTAGCACGGCGTAGCGCAGTGCTGCGCAGTCTGTCTCTTTTCTACTCACCTTTAATATCATGCCTCTCGCTCATTTACCAACCTTAACATTATAGAATGCGATACAACAGAGAAGTTAAGATAGTATCATACTTATTTCAGTCCAGTTACGAAGTAACTTTGTATTGATGAAATTCCAATACAACTTCTAATACTGGTTTTTAATAGTTTTATAGTGTTGATATATTTTTGAACATAAGATATTTGTTTTATAATTGTGCTGTGTGGTTACGGCACTAAAGAATGTAGCCACCCCCTCTCTTCCCGTGGGTGTCGTAAGAGGCGACTAAGGGATAACACAGTTCCACTACCACCTTGGAACTTAAAAAGCCGACAGATGGCGGGATAACCATCCATGCTGCCTTTGAAATACACAGGCCGAAGACGGGCAGCAGCGTCTTCGGTGCGACAAAGCCAGCCCTGCGGTCACCAACCCGCCTGCCCATCGTGGTGACTATGGGCAAAACACATGAGTTCGCGTCATGATATCGGGCGCGAACTTGTGGAGGCCTATGTCCAACAGTGGACTGTGATAGGGGCTGAAGTGGTGGTGGCGGTGGTGGTGGTCTTTGTTGTCTTAATTTGTCTAGTCTTATAATTTGTCTTTCTATTAAATGTTCCTAAGTACAATTAAATTACGCGTCATGTTCAAAGTCTATAGCCTCCACTAAATTTCCACGAATCCTTCGCAGGGAACGGAAACATTCATCACGTTTCATCTTCAGTGTCATGTTTGACACGAACCTCTTGGCTGGCAGAATTTCGTTACTGAGCCTCCTTCAAGGAATCAAATCTCTTAAATAACGTTGAAGTATCTGCTTGAAGGCATTCATTTTAAGATGACCTGTTGAATATATGTCTGAACTGTCCTGTAACTGGAATTTGCTCGACTACACTAGAACCGTCGTCAAACTTACAAATTATGCAGAATAATACATGGGACATAAAATTATTTGGTGAAGGCATTAGTTCTCCCGAAGATTGCGTACTGTGATCTTCGTACTTTTTTCATAATGTCCGGAGTGAAATCATTTTGCAGCGTGTAATTTCCATCAGGTCGGGTCCAATTTTCGGACCGTTTTTTTTTGAACAAAACTGGGAAAGGGTCGCTTTGTAATTTGTTGAAGAAAATTGTAAAATGAAGGTTCTTTCATCGCAGGTACACGATCAGAGCCATTAATTTTATGTATATAAAAATAAATGAATAATACATTACAGTGTTTGTTGGTTGAGTATGGTTGTTCACTTAGTATTTATGACTTACCCGTAGAAATTTAAGATATTTACGAAGACTATAGATTATATTGTATTTTATAGAAGAAATATTGTACTTTTTAGAGAATGTAACTGTATTTTAATTCATAATTATAAAAATAAATAATTATAAAATCGTCGGGTCGATCGGGTAGCTTAGTATTTTATAAAGGACTAATAAATAAAATAACAAAATGTAACAAAATTCTTTCCGGCACTTTTTCCTAGCCTACTATCATTAAAGGTTGTCTGGAAGAGATCGCTGTAAGCGATAAGGCAGCCTTTGCATACTTATTTGTTTTGTATCTAATGGTTCTAAATTGTATCTTTTTATTTGTGTGCAATAAAGTTTTAATAAATAAATAAAAATAAATAAATGTTATGTTTGTTTAGAAATACTAGTAGTTGTTTTAGTCAGTAGTTTCCAGAAATAACTAAAAACTTCTTGGCTACATAATTATAAAGTCTAAACGTCTTCAGGACAATATACGAGATGAGATCTTGTTTGTAACGCGACTACACAAAGGGCACAAGTTTTCAGGTCACTTGTTTTTATGTATGAGGCTGGTACTTTGTTCTATGTAACTAAATAGCTGTTTTAAGTCTATACAAATAAATTAAACTGGAGTGTCTGTTTGTAATATTAAAATAACCGCTTTTTCCTAAATGCATATCCATGGATGTATTTCCTGTACATAATATACTTACCAAAATATTTTCTTTTACAATTTTTGTTTTTCTGTCTGTTTATTCCTGCTAATTTCAGAAACGGCTGGATTGATTTTGACTTGACTTTCACTGGCAGATAGGTGATGTAATAAGGAATAACTTAGGCTAATTTTATTTTAGAAATTTATTTATTTTGTATCTCTGCTAACTGAACAATATTTTTTTTATTTTTTTATTTGGGTAAACAAACAGTATTACAATAGGTATGTAGGAATCAGAAGTGAGGAGTAGGACGGATGGCCTGGTTAATTCACAATGTAATTTAAAACAAAATAATTACACTACTTAGTATTCAATGGACTCACCGAGCGGGTACCGTCTATCGCGTGGCAGAGAGACAACTCGACGCAGTGCCCGGGACTTGTGACCCGAGTGTTGGTTTACGGCGGCGCCGCCTAACAATGCGCATTGGCACTCACCACCACCGGTCGAGTTGCCCAATCAGTAACAATTAATTCGTGTACACAAACTAACTATTAGAAGAGTCGAGGTTAAGCTACTAGCAGGATACACAAGTGCACCGCGCCAAGCCAGAGCCAAGACTGCCTGAGCCGCGGTTGCACCGTTCGTTTTATGCATGACAGAATGACTCGAATAATAAAATAATGTAGGGTAGGTGAATATCGCAGGTACCGACATTAATAACTATCTGTATTGATTCCCCGACACGGCCATTCTGACGTGCGCGCGTCCTCGCGCGCTATTTATTACAACCTTAGGTATTTTTAATCAAAAAAACAAAATATCGCTCGACTATCCTGACAAAAATCTATTCAACATCTTAATATCTGGTCAGGTACACACCGACCCTTTGGACTAGAAACAATAGAAACAATTGGTTTCAGTTAGTAAGTCAATCAGTCACACCAGTCACATTTAATATGGTTAACATCATTATCATTACAGTCATATCAATATGGTAAGTAACACTGATCTAGGTTTAAAATATGAAAACCCCTATAGTTCAAACAGGTGAGATTCCTGCAGCGCATCACTCATCATTACAAACAGTCTGGTCTGAGTCGTCGCCCACTAAAAGCAGGCGAGACTCCTACAGCGTTACACTCATCATTACAAACAGTCTGGTCGGAATCGTCGCCCACTAAAGCAGGCGAGACCCCTACAGCGTAACATGGATCGTCTCCCAGAACAGCAGGAGAGACCTTACTAGCCCGGATTGTTTGTCCATCAAATGTTTAACCACCTCACTTTTTTTTTTCCACTCAATTTACTATTCATCTCTTAAGTACCGTCGTTAGTTCCGAGTCAGTATGAGAGGGCAGACATAGTATATAGTATCACAGTTGACAGTCATAGTATCAGTTGGCAGTCATAGTATCAGTTGACAGTCATAGTATCATATGTGATTACTTATTAGCAAAATCGACAATGCTCTGTGTTGGCACAACTGAAAGCCATTAGACCGAAGAATTAACTAATTATTATCAGAATAGGCCAGTATAGGTCAGTGTGAACCTGTTTCACCTCAATTAATAAACTATATAAGTAATAAAAGGCAAGTCACGACCATCCTGATAGCACACGCCCTCGTGTGAATGTAAACAAGACGATCAAATTTAAAGCATCTTTAGAATCTCGGCCTACCTGTCCTTAACGTGAAATTACATTCTTTGCTTCATCAGTCAATCTTTAATTAAAAAAAACTACCAATCGATCTTATCCCTTCAAAGACGAAAGGTTCCTCTAGCCGTAATTAAAAAATAAAGTTTTATTATTGACACATTAAGATCACATACAACGCTCAACAAACGACAACTACTATTACCACCTATATCGTCATCACCTCTTGTGATACGACCAACACATATCGTCATCACCTCTTATGATACGACCAATACATATCGTCATCACCTCATGTGATACGACCAAATAGCCATAGTATGTGCTCTATTTACTCATCAACATTTAAAAAATCTAACAACGTACATAAGTAAGAGGAATCTTTCGTAATTGATCGTGAAGACGTGAACATACCTATAGGTTCTATTACCAGACAACTATTTTAAATGTTTCAAGAACTTTAATCTGAATCATAAATGTCGTTAAACCAATTATAACTAATCACTTTACACAAATACCACAGCCATGTACCATCGACGTCATCACAACCAAAACTATACACGCACGTTTACTTCTACAACAAGTTACAACCAAGCTTGCAAAGTCCTCGAGTAAAGACCTCTAACACTACGGCTCTTTAGACGAAGAGCAATCACAGTACATGTGTCAGTCACATACATCTCAGTACACATATCCATCGAATGGATCACCCGTGTCAGTCACCTCTTGTGACTACACGCTACGGTATCAAATACCACGACCTCCGCCAGAGTTAAACGCACACCGCGCACCCATGAACTCTTGGGTTGCCCCAAGAGACACCTTCTACAGGGCTACGACTACTAAATAACTACACTGGTACGTTTGAACACATTACGGTCGATAGAGTCGTTCACTCGAGTCTCTCCCTCTACTTAAACTTGAACATCATCATTATCAACAAGATCATAAATTACATCAATATCGTCTGGTACATGACGTGCTGGCATTTCTCTTAACTTTTCGTGAGCAAATTTGTGAGCAACGTTGACAATTTAAGCTTTAAGGGTATACCGATTACCTTCGAGAATTTCTAATACGCGAAAAGGGCCTCAATATTTCGGATCAAGTTTCGTTTGATGACGGTCCTCATTTTGTAACAGAACAAAATCGCCAATAGGATATTAAAAAGCCTAACTGTCCCTATGAAGGAAGTAGCGAAATCATATAGCTCCATTTACAACCCTTGCTTCCCAAAGTTACACAATAATTATTAGAACAGATGGAAACATACTCGTATCAAGACTTTTAACAGTTACCTACAACGACTGCTTTAAAATGTAACTGCTCACGCGTTAGTGACATTTAACTTTAAAACGCGTGGTTAACAAAGTCTAAATCAATTCTACATCAAGAGGTTTGAGTTAATATACTTAGAAAATGACATACCTGTCTACTTATTTAACAAACTAGCTACGTAATTAACTAAAATAACTAGTATCTAAAGGAATAATTAATATTCTCAAACTGAAAATATTTCATTGAGTCGATTGAAAATTCTTCTTATATACAAAATCGATTATTATTTCAAATCAAATTGGTATCGTGTGAGGGAGTCTCTAATTTCAAACTTTCTTGAACTGTTAACAGAAAACAAACGAATGGACAGAATATAGTAAGAATTTTTAATGGTCACCTACTCATAAACAAAATTATTAATCTGAGGTTACCTACCTACAACTATTGTTGTAACAAGTTTACGATTGCACCAATTAGGTGTTATCAATTAACTCTCTGTAATTTAAACGTTCTTAAACAGAACAACTAAAACAACTTTTAAACAGTTTTAAAAAAAATCAATCAAAGGTAGAAAAAGACTAAAACCCTCAATGAAACACTCATTTCTCACTTCTAATCTATAGTTCACGATACGTGTGTGTTTTAACTATATCGAATTAATTATTATCACAGTAATCACTTATACGCCACGTAATTAAAACTACGTAACTAAACAATAGCTGCTCATACAATTACAAATTACAATAATCCCATCAATAGATGATAAAAATGGTGACTGACTAATCAGAAAATTAATATTAACTATTCGGAAGATGGTGTCTCTAACTTTACGCTCTCTCGGTACTTCGACAAATAATATTAGTTAAAATATCGTGTGAGATAGTAGACGTAAAGACAAAAATATCCGTTACAGAGGGTAATCGGAAATACTCAAGCTAAGACGATATTATCACTTTATCACAAACAAGTGGGTAACCACAAAAACTTAACTTAAAGCAAATATAGCTACGCAGAGTCATGTACCAACGTAAATCAAACTTTCAATAACCAATTCATTTTCTACAACACTAACAACTATGTAAGCCACCCTTCCAACCAGCAATTACAATTGCTCCACAATCCACGCGTATCCCTCTTGGATCACGTCACAGTGTATCCCTCCTGGATCACACATTCATCACAGTGTATCATCCTCTTGATGACTACACACTACAGTCTTTAGAGTGCTTACATCAGTTTTCTGTCACATCACTAAAATGTTCACCATTATGATCGTCATCTATAAACTCAATTGGTACATGACCTTCTGGCATCTTCCTTAAACGACTGTCGCTGCGACTACCGCGACGGTTCGCACTACGATTACGCTTACGGTCTGACATTGTGACTGAATCGAAACAAAAACTGAATCGCAAAATCTATTAGCAAAATTAATCACTAAACAACTACCTTACGTATCACAATAAAACTAAATTCAACAAATAACCGGTAACTCGAATTACGTAATCGAACACTGAACAAAAACCACTTGTACACCGATAAGAATAAAACAAAACGACCGAAAACTAAAATACCTGGGTACATCGATATTTTCATCATCAAATGTTGCAACTACCTTGCACACTTGCTAAAAATAGAACTTAAACAAAGAAACATACGCTCGCGTCATTGAATATATTTTTTTTAACTTTGAACTTAGTCTATTCCTCAGTCATACCAAGTAAAAGTTTATGAAGAGACAGGTTACTATTACTACTAAATCGGTTTAAATGATGACGACTCGACTTGCGCTTCGATCTACCGCACGATAATTCAACGGGACTACGCGAACGCGATTCTCGTGGCATCGTGAAATAAATTACTCACTAGTAACACTCTTAGTGGGCACGAGAACAGTATCCCACTTCTGATGTAGGAATCAGAAGTGAGGAGTAGGACGGATGGCCTGGTTAATTCACAATGTAATTTAAAACAAAATAATTACACTACTTAGTATTCAATGGACTCACCGAGCGGGTACCGTCTATCGCGTGGCAGAGAGACAACTCGACGCAGTGCCCGGGACTTGTGACCCGAGTGTTGGTTTACGGCGGCGCCGCCTAACAATGCGCATTGGCACTCACCACCACCGGTCGAGTTGCCCAATCAGTAACAATTAATTCGTGTACACAAACTAACTATTAGAAGAGTCGAGGTTAAGCTACTAGCAGGATACACAAGTGCACCGCGCCAAGCCAGAGCCAAGACTGCCTGAGCCGCGGTTGCACCGTTCGTTTTATGCATGACAGAATGACTCGAATAATAAAATAATGTAGGGTAGGTGAATATCGCAGGTACCGACATTAATAACTATCTGTATTGATTCCCCGACAGGTATAATATAACAATTAGTATATGAACAAAAAGTACTTAGTGTAACACCAACACCGTTTACCACGTAGTACTACACATATTAATAATTTGTCGATCACAGTTACAAGACAAACAGCTATAATTACAAGGTAAATCCGATTAATTTAAACATTGCAATACAAGTTTTTTATAAGTGCCGGGACTCGTTGCAGCAATATCTATTGCGTTAAACAGATCGTTATAGGAAGTAAGTATTCGATGTAGTGGAGATCGTTTACCAGCGTTTGTACGGCAGCGAGAAGTGGCAAAAAACTTAGGAATATTGCGGTAGTGGGTTTTATTCGGCACTCCATAACATACTTGGTTCACAAGACTAGGACAATCAAATTTATTGTGCCACAAATCATACACAAACATAGCTTCAAGTTGACTACGTCTAGCTTCTAGGGTAATGAGCTTATACTTCTTAAGCAATTGATCATATGGTAGTCTACACAGACAACACCTGTAATGCATACTCTTTAAGAATTTTGCTTGAATTTTTTCAAGTATCTCAGTATATTTTTGTAAAACGGGTTCCACACAAGCACAGCATACTCGAGCTGTGAGCGGACCAGTGCATTATATAGAGTAATATACGAGGCTGTATGTTTAAAATTAATTGATGCTCGCATAACGAAACCGAACATTTTGAAAGCTTTACACCTAATATTTTCAATATGCATATCAAAATGCAGCTTACAGTCCATCAGAACTAGTGGTGGTTAATATAGCGTATAGCATAAAAGTATAGCATGCTAAATGTTTATAGCATATAGCATTTGCTATACCGACTATGACTTCGCGCTAAATTTATAACGTCTCAAACGCTAAACGTACACAGTGCGCTGAAGCGAGGCTAGAGCGGGATAACATTACTTTTTAGCGTTTTCGAACTTTTACGTATGTACTCACGAAAAAAAAAACTGTTATTACAAATTTTTATTTTTATTATAAATCAGTGTACGAATAAAATTTGCCTAATACAGTGACCAATAAAATAAACATCATAACACTTTAAGATGCTAAAAAATAACTTATAAATTCAAAATTCAATTTCAATACCTCACCTTTCGATAGTGGCAGATTTTTATCACAAACAACACAATAATATTTACACTTAATACTTTTTATACACATTACCACTTATTATTATTTAACACATATTTACACTTACCTATTATTAATTATTATTTAATCACTGTCGTTGTCGCTGCAAAATCAAATCACACTTAATACTAACACTAAATAAAACAAAATTAATACTAACACTAGATAAAACAATTAAAACTAAATAAAACAAACTGAATACTATAACACTAATAAACTAATTACTAATAATAATAATAAAAATTAACAACAATAAAAACGAAAACTTTTGTAGCCGATAGTGTTAAAGACAGAGATAGTGGCACGAATACTAACGTGTGACTGAGACAGATTACCGTATACCGAGCATTTCCGAATAAGCACGAAGCTGTATGAAGTAAGCAAGAAGGGATGTGCAATACGCGCGCCTGAGGGTGTTGTTTAATCGATTTTTATTGAAATCGATTAAAATTAAGTCATAAAAATATATTTATTTTTAATTATAAAAGGTTTTAAATTTTCTCAAATAGTTTGTTACTTAAGTAGTCGTTAATAGATAACTGATATTCAAGTAAATCGTGTCTTTCAACTGAGAAAATTTAATTTTTGTAGTTTTTTTTTTATTAATGTCGAAATCTCGTTTATTAATGACAAAATTAACTATATTTGTAAATCTAATAATATCCTATATCGTTTAATATCTTATATAAACAAAAATCAATAAATCCTAAATAAAACTAATCGATTGCGCAATTCGGTTGATTAAAGGATCGATTGTGTTTACATATCGTTAACAATGTGCTATAAAGATAGCATATAAAATAGCATGCTAAAAAAAATTAGCATTTAGTCTATAGCATGTTTTTAGTTTATAGCAGATTTGAACATCACAGATCAGAACTCCAAGATCCCTGATGGATTTAACAGAATCTAATTTTACATTGCATAACTCATATTGAAAGTGGCTAACATATTTCTTTTTCGTGAAAGTGATGTGCTTACATTTGCTTATACTAAGTTCAAGTTTATTGTTGATACAATAGGTAGCAAACTTATTAAGATCTGCTTGAAATTTGACATGATCATTAAAATTATCTATAGTGTGGTAAATCTTTAAGTCTTCGGCATATAGTAAGATATTACAGAACTCAAAACAGTTTTTTATATCATTAACATATAATAAGAACAGCAAAGGACCCATTATCGAGCCCTGAGGAACACCAGATGTGATAGAAATAAACTCTGACTCACAACCATTGAGAACAACCTTTTGAGTCCTATTAGTTATGTAAGACTTAAACCAGCGCCATAAGTTACCACGAATACCATTGAATGCCAATTTTTCTAAAAGAATTTTATGATCAACTCTGTCAAAGGCCTTCTGAAAATCTGTGTAAACACAGTCTGTCTGCTTATTTTCGTCAATACTTTTAAATAAATATGTTGTATAAACAAATAAATTTGTATTAGTTGAACGACGATTGACGAAGCCATGCTGTTCAGGAATTATTATGTTGTGCAGTGAGGGATATATAGAATTATGAACAAGTCTCTCAAAGAGCTTCGACAGGGCCGGCAGTATTGATATTGGTCGGTAGTTCTCTACGTTTGACCTATCCCCAGATTTAAAGATTCCACGCAGACGAAGTCGCGGGCACAGCTAGTTCATTGATAATTAGTAAAAAAGTAAATGAACAATGCATGTTAGGTTTAATGATAAAGTATATTGTAAATAGTTTATTGTTTTTATCTATACTAATATATAAAGCTAAAGAGTTTGTTTGTTTGTTTGTTTGTTTGAACGCGGTAATATCTAGAACTACTGGGCCGATTTAAAAAATTCTTTCAGTGTTAGATAGCCCAATTATCGAGGAAGGCTATAGGCTATGTATCATCACGCTAAGACCAATAGGAGCGGAGTCCACGCCGACGAAGTCGCGCGCAGAAGCTAGTTAAATATAATATTAATTGAACTTAAGTTATAACAGTTATAGAAAAGTAGGATTAAACTGTAACTAGTAGAGGCTGTCCCCCAGAGAGTGTCCCCCATAATAAAAAACTATATTATAATTTCGTAAAAAATTGACTGGAAACTTGAAGTTTTTATGAATATTATGATACTAATTATATAAAAAATTATATTACTTTGATAATAATTTCGCTTTGAATCGTATCACAATAATTCGTTAATTTGTATACATATATGTTTATGTATGTCTAGTAAAACTTTGCATTTATATACATATGCTATGTACGTACATCTTCTTTATTTTTATTTTTCTATTTTTTTTTTTTTTTAATTATTTATTGGTTTAAATATATTGTATGTATTTTGATAAAACTGTACACCTAGACCATCTACATTTATTTATACCATTTCCTCTGCCTAAAGGTTGCCTGGAAGAGATCGCTCATTAGCGATAAGGCCGCCTTTTGTACTTATCTCCTGTTTTTATTTTTGTGATTTTGCTCATTTTCTTTGGTGTACAATAAAGAGTTTTTATTATTATTATTATTATTACTACTACAAACGTGTTTTTGTTATTTAAGTTCATTTAAAAAAAATCATACAATCAAATATTGACTCGTACGGTCGGTTTACAATTGTGGCACGTTTTTTTTTTTTTTTTGTTTCCATTAAATAAGTTTGTCTGCATTAATGTTCAGTTTAACATATATTTTAATAAAATTAGAAATGGGTGTAATTATTCATGAAGTCGTCAGCTCAGAACTTTGTCCTCGCTCTCAATCTTTCAACAGACAATTCGTATATTATTAGATGCTTATTCCGAGAGCGGCATTTATACGATGGAATCTTTTGTAAAGATTCTCAATCGTTTTTGTTTATGATCGCTGTGTCTGTGTATTAGTGTCGACACGAGCACTTACAACATGACGAGTACAAGACCCAAGTACCCAAGAGTGTGAAAGAAACCTTATTACTAAGGCTCTTTACTGTCTTGACGTCTTATACGTCTCTGCTATTTTAATTCCATTTTTTTTTACATTTCGTCATGTTATTTAAATACATGTACGACTAAATTATTCCTCAAATTTATAGTGTAAAAGCACAAATACCCCACGGAATAGTAAAAGGTTATTGTCCTCCTCAGGAAAAAACTTAAATCTTAATCCTTCTTGCTGAAATAAATCAAAATAGTTTCTTTTGACGCATCTATGGTACCTTATTTATAAAATAATAATAAATATTTTGCATTCAACAGGCATTTAGTAATTAACTGAAGTAGGGCACAGCAGGTCCTGCTCAAAATATGGAGCAGCCCTACTTGGGTAGTACCTCGAACTTACAGAAGACCACAGCTAAATAATACTGCTTTCAAGCAGTGTTGTATGGTTGATGAGTAAAGTGATCAGAACTACAGAGTGGAATTGGGAATATGGTCGTCAACGCGCTTGCGATGCTTCTGGTATTGCAGACATCTATAAGCTACGGTAATCGCTTACCGTCAGGTGAGCCGCGTACGTTTATTTGCCGACCTAGTTGTTTAAAAAGTAATAGTAATAGACATAAAATTGCCTATTGACTAACAATTATATGAAAAACTTTCCACCAAATCGACATCTACCACAAATGCACTACACAACTGTAAACTGTCCTTAAATCCCGTCATCTCTTGAAACAATTTGGGACAAGTCAAGAAGCGTACTCCTAGGGCAATTTTATTTACTTAAGCGTAATTAATTATCACCGTAACTTCGTTCAAAGCACACATTAATTCACAAGACTTAGTCGGGATTACGTCGACGAAAAATGTTATTTGCAATCGACTTGCGGCCGAGCAACGCAAGTGTTACCGCAGAGCAGTCTGCGCTCGGCATTAAACTGACGTAATTTAGTGCACAAATGGTTGCATGTATCCGCTGTGAGCCTAATTCGGTGAGTTAATAGTTTCGTTGCAAAGATAGCGTGAAAGACGTGGAGGCTTATGGGCTACTGTAGCTGCCGGACTTGATATGCGTCGCGGCTACAATGGTACGTAATTAATGCTACCGGGTTAGCTGTAATTGGGTTTGTTACAGTCATTAAAGGTAGACCCTTAATAATCTTGTACACATTATAAAACTGCTTATAAGATTGTTAACCGACTTTAACAAAAGGAGGAGGTTTCTCAATTCGACCGTATATATGTATATATGTATTTTGTTTTTGTGTGTTCGCGGATAACTTCGTCGTTTATGAACCGATTTTAATGATTTTTTTTTTGTTGGAAAGGAGATATCCCAAGGGTGGTACCATGATAAGGAAACCAGGATCTAATGATGGCATCCCAGAGAAATCGAGAGGAACCTTCGGAAATCGTAGTGGCGAATAGTGTGTTTGTAATTTTTTTTCGTCTACTTACGTTGTATTACTTGTCGATGTAATTGAAGTCAGTTTTTTTTTCGTTTGCTAGCAAACACAATTATTGTGCGTGTGTCTTTACGTTCGTATCCTTGTGTTTTTGTGTGGAATAATGTTCATTTTCACTTGTCTATATAAGATACAGACATCTTGCAAGATATCGTTTTAATTAAACTATGTTCTATGAAACTCGTAACAATGTCTACTGAATAAAACCAATCACTGAAACTGCAAGTGTTGTAACAAGAAATAAAACAGCCTATAAACAGCGAGCTATTTCACATTCGTGACAATAAATTACATTAAGCTTGATTTAAGATGGCGATTATAATAATATTTTCGTACAGAAATTAGGTCTGTTTCCGTGATAATTATTTAATCGGATTAAGTATGATAATCATTAATTTGGCTCAGAAGTCTCCGCTTGCAGTGCGGCACACAAACATGGTATTGTTGTCCACGTCTCAGCGGCTTAGAAATTGAATAGCGCTTAAAACCAGCGCTTAAGATGCTAAATGGGGCTAAGTGAATGTATTATGCGGGTGGATTTTATCTGAAAATCTAATAAAATTGCCGATTTTAGTTTTACAACACGAGAAAATAATTTACATTTTCAATATAGCGACTTACCTACTTTACGTATTAAAAGCTTTTTTAAATTCAAATCGAAGTGCAATTAACACCTTTCAACACGTTCAATTTTATTAAATGCTTAACATTTTGAAGTATTTTGTTCTTTCTTATAAAAGAAACAGAGAGACAAATGATCTTTCTCATATTTTTAACCGACTTCCAAAATAGGAGGAGGTTCTTAATTGGATTGATTTTTTTATGTACGTTACCTCAAAACTCTTAACCTATTTCGATTAATGTTTTTGATTGAAAAGTGTTGCGTGCCACGCGGTCCCATTTAAATTTATTTGAGATCTGACAAATACTTTTCGAGTATTAATGTGCTTATGCGTATTTACTTGACTATTCGTCAATCTACGTTGCATTATACTGCATAACTTTTCACTGAATATACCGATTTTGATGATTCTCGCTTTGGTCGAAAGCTAATGCTTGACATGTAATTAAATTAAAATTTGATCGAGATCTTGATTTCTATTTTTTGAGTAATCTGTGATAACGCGTATTCACTTGATTATTTTTGACTACGTTGTGTTACTTGTCGATGTAATTGAAGTCGGTTTCTTTGTTTTGCGAGCAAACACATTTATAATTATAAGGTATACAATACTAATTCAAATAAAAGACAAAAAACTCTTATCAAAGTATTCCATAAACAATATTTGTACAATATCTTCCATTTTCACAGGTGTAATTAAAAAATCGTAAGTACTATTTACTTTCATTTTTAATACTAATCGATGGAAAATAATTACAAAGTTAAGGCGAGGTGGTCGTTTGTTTTGAAAAATTATAAAAAGCAAGTGTATCGTTCAGCGGCCTGTAATTACCGGGGGGTGTTATTAGGAGCGCAGCAGTGAAGTATGAAGAATAAGCACAGTTGTTAATAACGTCGATTTTCAACGCAATCGTATTAACTATTAAGACATCCGTCGCTCGGCACCTGCGAGGACCAAGTCTGAGGAGTAAGCGTTTTATGTACTGTAATAGTCAAGCTACGCTTCAGGTTCAGCCTGTAATATCCCACTGATGGGCATAGGCCTCTTTCCCCGTGTACGAGAAGGATCAGAGCTTAATCCACCACACTGCTCCAATGCGGGTTGGTGGATATATTCCCTACTATGAGTAACGATCGCTATTAGGTGTGCATGATGACGACCGGGACTAACATTCTAACCGACCACAAAAAAGGAAGAGGTTTCCAAATAGATTGCATTTTTTTATGTATGCTACATCATTCAGCAATGTGTTTGAGCGTTTTGTTCTTATATAGTATGGAAGGATATCAGTAGCCTACATACAAACATGTCCAAAGACTATGCTATATATATGCTGGCTATTGATCTGGATGTTTTGGTTAATAAGTATTATAACTACTAAGCACGCGTCCGGGTACAATTTAAAGTTCGACCACATATTTGAAATTTAAAACGAATGTATATGAAATTGTATGATTATTATTAAATCATGCAGCTGGGCATCAGATATAAGTTTCCAAACATTTTAAACACAAAACGCTTGAGCCTATAACTTGACTACTCCGTAACGAGCGCTCGCTTATTTACTTTATCAATTTCTATCATTACTCCAACCGCATTAATACCAGTCGCTCGGCGAGCTGCGGCCGATATAACTTTCATTGTTAACGGCAGATGAAGATACCAGATATTGCTGTGTAAGCGTTGTTATGGCGCTACGAGAAGTTACAACACTTCCTTCTGGATTTAATTGTACAGTGAACCATGCGCCGTTGTAAAGGATTTCTAGTAGAAATAAGACAGGGTTAGCCCCAAAGTTTTCTAAAAAAATCCGAAATTACTTCTCAAGATAGGACTACGATAGTAAGACATTAAAAATCTTTTAATATTTTGCAATAAGGACCCTAGGTAAAAAGGTAAGGGCGCCTATACAGGTAGAAGCAGAAAGGATCAGTTTGGGGAATCTTGAAGTTTAAATTAAAATTTCTTATAACAGAAATTTTTCTAAGTCAATGTCTAATGTTACTACCATTATAACTGTCATTAGATACAACTAAGACATTAGATAAAATGACACAGATTATAATTTCCTACATCTGCTTTTGTAATATAACAGCCTTTTGAAAAAAATTCAAGATCATAACCAAGCAAGCCCTAAATTTAGGTCACTTTAAGAGTTTTGTGAAGATGGATTTATTTTCCCTTATATATTATTTCAACGGCTATGTACTCGTGTACCAGTTAACGTTATCTGTAAGATCGACTCCTCCCTCGTTGTAAATCATTTGTCGCTCAGGGTTGAGCGTGCTCCGATGACGGTTTAATTACAAGACAATATTTACACTCTCGAGATAACTGCTGAGCTGAGATCGTTCAAATGATTAGTTTCAGTTCATATCTCATTTAAAAGAGGCTTTTGAAAGTTGTACATTGTAAGTATAATGTGTTTATCAGCTAGTGAAGCTGTCAGTTCTGTCGCAGGACCAGGTCCTAAACATGTTGACCGATTATATGATTACCTTTATAATTCTTTTAAGTCGCTGAATCGCCTACACAATAATTATAACAATTTAATTACGTTACGCTAAATGATTGTTATCATGTACACCTGACATCGATCGTTACTCATAATATGCCCGCAAACGCGCAGTGGTGCAGCGTGGTGGATTAGGATCCAATACTTCTCTTACCTGGAGAAAGAGGCCTGTGCCAGTGGGATTTTATAGACTAAATCTGTCAAATACAGTCTAGTGTACCAAAGTACTTCACAAACTACCATAAAAAAGCTAGCATGTCTTAATCTTAATTATTTTTTTCTGAATGTATTCATTTCGTAATGTGAAATAAAATATTGTGTGGGTAAATTTTTGGGAATTTGTTCTTAAACATATTAATTTGTTAACAAGAAACCTTTTGAGCCCCAATGTTGGGACTTTTCCAAATTATTCCAAAAAAGTATCAGCCACATGATATTTGTGTTAAATATTTTAAGCGTTAGTTGAATAGCTTGTATACTTAAAGGTTTCTAACTTTTCCATTTTCTATTCCAATTAACAATTTAGCTTGAGGGTTTTAGATGCAATCTGATCAAAACTTTCATCGTAACGATTGCTCAGCTGATTTAGCTTAGTTAAGATATTACTATATTACTAACTAGCCTACCCGTGCCCACTTCGTTGGGCGTTAATTATAATTATTTTTGTAATGAAAATAAAATAAAGTAAATATAATAAAGTTTCAAATAAAATAAAGTTTTCATCTCACTCACATTTCTCCGACTCCATTTACATATACCTACCTACTATTATTTTCAATAATTTTTTTGTTCAATAACAATAACATATAGCTTATATCACTCCTGAATAGTGTAGCTTTCTTTTAGTGAAAGAATTTTCATGATCGGATCAGTATTTGCGAAGATTACCCCCTAAAAACAAAGAAAGTTATAAATTTTACAAACTATATACTATAAACTATATTTTATAAACTACTGAGCTGATTTGAAAAATTCTTTCAGTGTTAGATAGCCCATTTATCGAGGAAGGCTATAGGCTATGTATCATCACGCTAAGACCAATAGGAGCGGAGTCCACGCCGACGAAGTCGCGCGCAGAAGCTAGTACTACGTAATTCTGAATATTCTTTTTGACTAGCTCGTTGGCGCAGTTTATAGTAGCCCTTCTTTCTGTTCCGCGAGTTGCGGGTTCGATTCCCGGGCCTGACTCCGGGTGTAATATGTGTATTTATATATTTATATAATTATGTATTTACTTATGTACATGTGTGCTATGATATTTATTTATATTTATTGTTAGTTCGATGCATGTGAAAACAAGAACGAATTTCTAGCTAATTGGATAATTTACTTATGTATTTTATTTTGTTATAAAAATATACAAAACATTTAAATTATTATTTCGAGAGTAATCTATGTTAAGCTAATTTGAAATTTACGATGAAGGAAAAATGCCGATGATAATTATTTTCGTCTTCGAAATAATAAAGAACGAAGGGCTCCTCGAACCTAATTAAAATCGAAGGTTCTTCGTTTCGTCAAAATTATAAATTTATTTTTATTTTCGTTTCAGATTATTTCGCAAACACAATTACAACTTACGTAAAATTCGAAATATGTAATTAGTGACTTCGAATACTTGTAATCTTTTCAAAAAATGCATTATCTGTGTATAATGGTATTAGAAGTTTTTGTATCATAACGAAACATTCATTTAATTATTAGCGACCAATAATAATTCACTCACATTTTAATACTCGTAATGTCTAGAGATAAAAAGTTATTCCCATTACTTTAAATATAATAAAATAACGCTAGAATGAGCTCTGTTTTTTTATTGCATTGCCGGTCTCTTCAAAACTATGTTCTCTTTCATAGAGAAAGGTGCTAAGCTCTGATATCAGAAAAAAAGTCTGAACGTCTCCACTCAGCGTAGGTATATCCTAATTCACGCCGAGATTACTGAAGTTAGTTTACAAATAATGATGAGTCTAATAACAGAAAGCAAGCAAATAGTTATAAAATTGCACAACAAATATAATACGAATTCTTATAAAATACAATTTACTCCAATCTATCTTACGTTACGAAGGCAAATTCTAATAAAATAAAGACGAAAATGTGTAAAATAAAGCAGTACTAAGTACATAGTATATTTCTCATATTGCAATTTTCAAGCTTACCGACCAGCGCGAAGTAGCGCGGATACTAACACGTACTTATATAGCTTTCAATTAAATGCACTATGCGAGCGAACAAGAATTGTGAAATTAACAAAGGCATGAAAATAACGTAAAATTGTTTATGCAAATCGTAAAAGAGCATTAAATGCGCAGACAAGCAAAATGTTCTTATTACGAGCCAAATCCAATTAAAGTTGGAATCGTTTGTTTCGACCTGACAAGCTCTCCGGCTCGTCAAACTACCGCTCCACCGAGCCACCGCGGCTTTGAAGTGTTGATGACGTAAAAATGGCTACTATGAATATTAAACAATACTCGAAATTGAGGTATGAATAAAAAGGTAATATTTTTCCACCGACGTCAGAATTTCCCGAAATATAAAAGTACGTAAATAACGCTCGTTGCCACACTGAAGATATCTTCTAATTTCGTACGTGTTCGTGGCACTTAATTTATAACTAGGTTTCTATTTACTACGTAATTGTATTTGCCGATGTTGTCTTCAAATATTTATTCTCTCGCTGTTTCGCCGAAATTTATTGACTGTCTAGAGTTTTTAAGAATTTCATAAAAGAGACATTCTTTTCCATTTAATTAATAATAGTAATTTGATCTAGTTCTAGATCAAATAGCAGTTTTCTTTTATGTTTTTTTTTTTCGCACTATAAGACGTTCCCACAGAACATTCTCAGCTACTCCGCAGTCATCCTTTATACCATTTCGCACGTCTCCTCATCGCCGATATACATATTTCCCAGACTTTATTCTTCTTTACGCGTCGCTCGTGTTCTACGTGCAGCTGCACTGGAAATTGCCTTCAATAATAATTTAATAACACGCCTCGCGGGAGCATGTTTATGTTCTGAGCTGAAAAATGTTTTCTCATATTCATTTCGAACTCACTCGAGTAGTTGCGCAAGAATATAGGTCATATTTTAGCTAAACGTCTGTGTTTACAGTCAATTGCAAGTATCTCGGTTCATTTTGTGGCTCTCCGTAATAAATAAAGTGAAACGAAGACGTTTAAGCGATAATAACAATTCCATCTCACAAGAAGTTAAAATGAGAATAAGTTGAAAGAGGGATATTGAATAAGTTTCAATATCTGAAGCGATTTAATTTTCTTATTGAAAACGTCTAACTTTCTACTACTTATTACCTATTTCGTGAGGATTAAATTTTGTATAAACTTATCTTTTATGAAGATCTGTCTCGTATTGTCTATTAAGTTTGAAAATATTATTCTTAATTTTCTAAAGACGTTCTAAAGTGGGAGTCGGGTTGTTCACGTGTTCGTAATGTTTGCGAGGCAATCCAATTACTCTGCATAATGTGTGTTTGTACATAATGTAGCGAGTCGCTGAACCGCGCAGACGAGCAGACAAGGCGGGCGGCCACTTCGCCGATTGTTTGCCGACATGTGTAAACTCATCAGGTCACATGAGGTTGGGGAACGGAGGAAAGGGTTCACTTCACTTTTTTTTGTTTCAATGATTGCTCAGCTAGCATTATATAGGTGTACCATGCTAGGAAGATCGTAACAACTTACTGAAATTTAAAGCGTATTTCTAGCAGCTGTTTAGGTTTCCAATGCTGAATTTTCACTTGTTCTATCTGTTGCATAATTCCTCAAGACGATGCAAAGTGGTTCAAAACTTGGATACCTTTAAGTTCTCAGAATTGAATTCGCTTTTAAAATGTACTACCGACCAACCAAGGCTTCGCACGGTTGCAAAAACTTTCAGCGTTCCTCTACTATATTCTGCATGTATAACGCATATAAACCTTCCTCTAGAATCACTCTATGTACCTACTAAAGAAAACCGCACCAAAATCCGTTGCGTAGTTTTAGCTCTAATCTCGTAGATCTAAGCATCTGTTTTATACTATGTAGTGATGTTACATCAAACGTCAAGCACGTGACATCTGACAGCTATGACAACTGTAACGTTGTACCTCAAACTTGATAGTTAAGTTGAGACCGTAGGATATAATATTATTGTTATTACTACGTAACAAACATTTTAATTTTTCAATCATCATTATCATAAACATACTTTTGATATCAGATTACGATATCGGTTAGAAAATTGATGGCTTTTAGTTTAAAATAATGAACCACTTTCGTATAACTCAGCAAGAGTTCAGGTAAACGGATCGCGTAACAATAAAGCTATTACCCTGATGGACGCCGCAAATTAGTGAATGTTCTTATTAGTAGATACGAGTATCAACTTACACGCCACTCGCCAGCCCTTTTAGCGCAGTGTCGAGTGAAGGTCACTGCGTGTTACCTGCCTCTGATGATAATGTAAAATTAGTGTCGATAGCATTCTGTTGTAGGTATATTCATTTATAGTAGTGGAATCTCGTCAGTGAATTCTGTAAGATTCAATGGATATAGCTAATTATGTAAGTGTGACGTAAAACAAATACTTTTTAGTAAATTTATGATCTAACTTGACAGGTTATGAAAGAACAATAAGCGCCAAGGATTTTATAAACCACACCAAAAATAAGTACATATTATAAACATCGATACACAAACACAACCTTAGTAAAACTTTTCTAAATGTTGAAGCCTTCTAGAATGAAGGTATTTTTGACTTTGATTTCGTCACCAGTACGTCAGACGGGTTGACAATTTGAACAAACCATATTTCGTGACTGAATTTATGTAAACATAGTAGTCAAACTAATTTGCTTTAAATATAGTTATTATATGACCCTTCTTCTACATGGGGAAAGAAGCCTATGCCCAGCAGTGGGATAGTACAGGCTGAAGCGAATCGGCAAAGCCTTATCTTTACGTTTGTTCTCATGTGTTAATTCTGAGAATATAAAAATATAACCTTCTAAGGGTGGATTTAGACCAAACGAACAAAGAGCTAGAGCTAGAACAAGAGCATTCTTTCTTGATTTTTATGTGTAAACGAACACTCTTATTCATATAAATAACAACGAAAAAATGCTCTACGCCTGTTTACACTAAAATAATTTGATAAGAATTTGATGTAGTGGGGATAGAATGAGCATTCGCTCGTCTGATGTAAATCGACCATAATGCAACTGCGAATATTCTTATCCACGTGTACACGACCATAATGGACGAAAAATATTGACAATAGCCATCATGTCCCGATGTATTCTCAGCGTCATTAATAACATTCCTCGGTGTTCGTAAATTAATTAGGAGCTCTCGTCTCGTTCCCTCTCGAGTGATTTATTCCACCTCGTGTGTTGTACACGAGAGCAAAGACACGGCAAGATAGATGGTTACACGCGGTTCCGATTGTTGGGCGTTGCTTGATTAATCTGTACATGAGGTCGATCTACGCCATTGTGTTTCTTTCTTTGTACCTATCTCTTGTTACATTAATTTCATTGAACGATTCATGTGCTTTTGTTCTGGTCCATTCAATTCGATTGTATTCACAGTGTGTATCCGAATCTAAAAATATGAGAATTAAGAATTTTGATAATGGTTTAGTACAATACAGATCGCAAATACGGCCATAACAAATGAATGTAGGCCATACAGATGTTTGCCCGCTATTCTTCCCCGTCATGTTTGTGTCGTTTTTTCCTGACCTGATTTCCTGACAGATTTTTCGTCCTATAGGGAACCGTATAGTATGAGGATTTTGTTTTACTTATGAATACTTTTTATACCATTATGGTGGAAAACAGTCGTACGGCCCAGCTGACGGTAAATGGTTGTCTTAGTCTATGAACGCAAGCACGTTTTCGACGCAAATCTTTAATTAAAAAACAGCAAATATAATATATAAGATTTTAAATTAACACGGTTATTTTCATTACTAAAATGATTTAATCCGGGATATTTACATTGTTTCTTATTTTTATAAATATAATATAGTCTAAGATCCGAAAAAATATATCTATAATTAATTCCGATCTCCTACAAATACACTGACAATTCAAATCATTGTTAAAATACGTTATCGAAAATCTCCTCGTGGACGACACTCACCAATCTCCTGATCTTTACGTTTCTGCTTAACTTTCGATCTTCAAACGCTTTAGCAGGTCAGCCACCAATTACCAGAGATAGCCCATCTCCCCATTGGCACTATTTCTCTAAGATAAGCCAGGGCTTAATTAGACCGACCGTGGCTCGCACGTTGTAGGTGTGAAGGTGTCTTATTACCAGTTCGGGACGCTAAGTCCTCGAGTAATGGATTAGCTATAAAACCTTAATTAAAATTGATCGCAAGATAATAAGAGCGCTTGTAACCGCTTCTGGTTAGATGAACAAAGGTGATTAAGTTGGTAGCGTTATTTTAATCATTATCATTTGCTGCTCTTGTGTTTTAAATTTAAAAAAAAAATAATATTATATTAATTTTACAAATATGTGTAATGGTCTAAGATCCGGAATATAACAAAATCTTCCCTCATCTGTTAATTAGATGAAACAATTTTTTATAGGCTGATTTCAATATTGTGAATTTATAAAAACAACCTCTGCCACCATAAGCCTGCTGCAAATAATAATACTTAAAAAAAATTTTTTTTTCTTCTAAAAAATCTTTTCCCTCTCATTTTAATTACATGTAGTAAGCTAAAACCGTCAATATTTTACATTATATACCTGACTATAGTAGGCACCCATCTCTATGTTTGCTATACTTACCTGCAGCCAGGTTACTCTGACTGAGGTTACTGACCTGGCTGCAGGTAAGTGTAGCAATCATAGCGATGGCTGCCTACTACAGTCAGGTATATAATGTAAAATATTAACGGTTTTAGCTTACTACATGTAATTAACATGAGAGGGAAAAGATTAAAAAAAAAAAATTTGCAGCAGGCTTATGGTGGCAGAGGTTGTTTTTATAAATTCACAATATTGAAATAAGCCTATAAAAAATTGTTTCATCTAATTAACAGATGAGGGAAGATTTACCTTCTCGGATCTTAGACCATAAGTAAGTACGTAGGTACTACTGCACTGTCACTGAATTATTTGTAAGAACCAAAGTCGTATATGATTTGTATCTACCAGTACAGTTCCGTACGGACACTGTCACCCACTGTATAAGGAATCCTAAGTAATCTGCTTTCCACATTGGGAAACAATTAATGAAGCGTCAACTAATATCAAATATTTTATAATTGATTAAATTTCTAAATAACAATTAATCGTATGCGTAGGTTCAAACATCAAAGTTGTTGAAAAATTTCAAGTCCTTTATCCTCCACTTAAATGTAAAGTTCAACATTTGTATGCACTTATGTATATCATTAAAACTACCGAATACTTTAATTTTATTGGAGTCTCGATCCAGGTCGGTTTAATTAATTAATTCTATCACTCATCAATTAATTAAAATCATATTAAAATTAAAACTAATTAGTGTAGTAGTTAAAATTAAAGGCATTGTAACTTGAAGTCAGTTCAAGCCTTTCTCGTATTACTATATCTAGCAAAGTAAAGCTTGCACGATAGTTACACAGCTTCACTTACTGACATCAGTAACAGACAGTTTATAAAACTGCATAACTATCACGCACAGTCAAGATAAACACCAACAAAGAGAGAGAACTGATTTTGGACTGACGCACGTAAATTAAGTTTTATTTAATTTTATTAATTTTAATTTTGTGAATATTGAGCGATGACGCGAAGCCACAAGCTACGTTATGATTAATTTTTTTTTCTTATAATGTAATCATTAAAACTATGATGAGAAAATAATATACATAATATATATATATTTAGCTGCTAAATAAAATGTCTATTTTAATTATCTTTATTATTTGCTTTTAATCCTCGTTCCAGGAACATAAATTGTTTCGGTAAAACGGCGACAATACCCAAGGGGCGTCGGACAGATCGTTGTGCTTCATATTATTTTCAACTTAATTATGATATTTGTGACGTAAAAAGCGATTTTTTATTTTCGTTACTGCTATTAAAAAGATATTCCTTTTTCATTGTTCTGCGGTTCTCCACTATAATATTTTTTATGGGCAATTTTAACGAACTTGAATGAAACAGTGTATTCATTGCTGCTAAAAATTTAATCTCTTTTACTGCATGCACTATTCTATTACCGTTTTTCACCCAAATTTGCTTCCAATGATGAAATTTCGGAATAATTGTAAATTGAAAAAGGTTTTTTTTTTTTTTTAAAGTTAGGCCTTTATTGTAATCACAATCCTTAATTACTAAGCTTGTTAAAAATTTTCCAAAATATGCAGGTTTTTGTTTGACATAATTATAATTCTTTTATATTTCGGTCTAAGATCTATGCACTAGCTAATATTATTACGAATGTAACTGTTTATAAGTACCTATCTATACTAATATATAAAGCTGAAGAGTTTGTTTGTTTGTTTGTTTGTTTGTTTGTTTGTTTGTTTGAACGCGGTAATCTCTGGAACTACTGGGCCGATTTGAAAAATTCTTTCAGTGTTAGATAGCCCATTTATCGAGGAAGGCTATAGGCTATGTGTCATCACGCTAAGACCAATAGGAGCGGAGTCCACGCCGACGAAGTCGCGCGCAGAAGCTAGTATTAATATAAAATTGAAATTATTTTACTGAGACGACTGGAGAAATAAATTGCGTCAATTAGAAAGTCCCAACTCTACACTGTTATCAATTTGGAGAAAATTACGGTTAATGATAACCGCATTGTTAATTACATCGACAGTCACAATAGATTTTAGTTCTTTATGCTATAAGTAACTGATAGCATCGTATCGGCTGTCTTTCGCTGAAGTTTAACCAATATTTAACCGAACAGCTCTCCCTGGAGTTTGTCGTATTAGCGTTTACGGTTATTGCAGCTATTAGTGTAGACCATAGTGTGATTCTTTACAGCCTATGTCTTCATGTGTTGGTACTTTCAGGATTTTTTAAGTTAAACTTCTTTAGGCGCATGAGGGGTAAAATTTGAGCGACCGCTAACGCGGCAGCGTCAGCGACGGTCAGTACTTGGATGGGTGACCGCCTGGGAACACCGCGTGACGTTGGCTTTTTGTTTTCTTTTTCAATTAGTTTTTTTTTAATTAGTTTTTTTTTAATTAGTTTGCCAAAGAAGTTTCACTTCTGACATGTGTAAGTTGTACGCATGCAATTTTTTAAATAGAGACAGCTGATTTCTCATTAACATGCTAAATGAAGAAATGAAAAATAAACTGCTATATTCATTACAAAGCACTCCTTCAAGATACTTTTGATTTGTTATTTTTTTTTTTGTTCATAAGTTACGTCTAACTCCTAGTACGAGAGTACGAGTAGTGTTTTCGTATCTATAAAAATAATTCCTTAAATTCCTTACACGTTTTACTTTTAGACGAACCTTAAATATAATAAAATGTAACAAAATATTAATAAACTTTATCTACTATATGAAAACGACAGTACAACGGTTTAAACAGTTTTCTAATTCTTACAACAGAGAGCGTGAGGTACGTTCTCTATACCCCTAGGACATGAATTATTACCTCCCGGAGGTATCCATTATTTATCACAATTAAAACCTAACAATAGTAATATTTTGTCAGTAATGATTCGCTATTTTCCAGTACATACAGATAACAGACGCTTAATTGGTTACGACGCAGTCCATATCTCACGAAGCTGTTGCGTGCTATCGCTCGTAGTGTTGCCAGACGCCCGGAAAAAGCCGGACATAGGCTTTTGAACGCGTGTCCGGCCAAATTAAACGGTCTCCGACATTTTTGAACCTTTTGCAATTTTGATCAGTCACATATAAATTAAAACAAAAAGATTTATTGTAAATAATCAAAATGCCTTGTTATACACATAAAAAATTTACGACGCGTAGGCGCAGCGGTCACAGCACTGGCTGTTGGCCAGGCCGCTGGCCGTTGCGGGCTCGATCCCCGCTCACGACAGACTAGTATTGGCCATATAGATGTTGGTCGTGGTCTGGGCGTTTGTGCTTGTGTATTGTGTGTGTTTCCGGACCCCCGACACAGGAGAAAATCCTACTGGGGCCGTTGAGTGCGAAGCGTTAAATTTTTTTGTCGCGTATCTCATTAATAGTAAGAATAAGACACAATATCCTTAATGATTTAAGGTTAAACTGGCTAGTCTATCCGGCTACTAGGTTTGTCGACCTGGCAACCCTACTCGGAGGTGAGTTATACGCAATGTGGGAAATACATTGTACGCAATCAGGCGATAAATATTATATCGGGTACAGTCAACTACAGTCCAGGTGCTGCCAGGCTTCACGCTCCACCTAATTAGGAATATTACGATCACGCCCTCCGGCTCTGGCGTGAACTCGGATCATGTGCCTTATCTGAAAGATAGTGTAATTTATTACTTATTAAATTTACTACTTATTAATTTTATTACGAAATTAGACTTAAACTTATACCGACCACGCTCTGCAAACTTAACAAACTTTTATATTATTTGCACAGATTATGATGAATAAAAACTTGGATAATAACTTATTTACGGTATTTTTATAGCAAACAGCAGGATTGATTACCGTTAATGTACCTTTAGGAAATTGATACAGATACTAACACTGATCTTGGTAACAAAGCATTGTCCCATACAGCTGTAATAAGTGTCTAAATATTTCTTTATTTGTTACAATTCATAATTCTTATTTTTTTTGTGTTACCCACACATTGATTGATTTAAAATGTTTATAATTCTTAAATTCCTTTACTTTGTCGTTATGTTGATTAAAATAGTCCAAAGATATCTTGAGTGTAAAAACAACTAAGTACGCTAGTGTATTAATAATTATAATTATACTTTTAAAAGACATTCCAGCAACGCATATAGCAGTGACAGCCTGTGTGAGTCTTGCGTCATGAGCAAAAAACGTTTTTCTTCGAAAGAAAATATCTCAAAATCTCTATAGAAATATGCAAGTGGCCTTACAATATTTTCCGCCACATTTCCGATGACTACAACAATTTTAGAAACTAATTTAGCAAAAATATCAAACCTTGAAAGATTAGCAGTGCTAAAATTAATTTGAATTAGGAACCATAGGATGTAATCGATTGAAAGGTCTGTCCACTTCATTTCAAATCGAAACGTAAATAAAACATTCATAATATTGTTTTTTTTTTTAAGTGAAACTTCTTTAGGCGCAAGAGGGGTAAAATTTGAGCAGTACTTGCATGAGTGACCGCTTGGGAACACCGTATGACGTTGGCTTTTTGTTTTTGTTTTTTTCATTCAGTTTTTTTTGTATTTTAAATTCGTTTTATAATTAGTTTTTTTTTAATTAGTTTGCCAAAGAAGTTTCACTTCTGACTTGTGTACCTACTTTGTACCGACGCAATTTTTTTTATAACAGTGTTTATTTAAAACAGGTTTGCGGAACCCACGCATTAGTTGTCATCAATATAATTACAGTGGCTCCATATCAATGGTATAATCGAGTGAGACGTCACGGTGGTCTCCGGAGCTGCGGTGCGTGCGACCTCAGCCGAGACCGAGCACGCTTTCCCGATTACTGCAGACGCTCGCCCGCTCGCCCGCTCGGCACTAATCCGCATCCATTGAGACCACCAACATATCGCAATACTGTTCGAATTCTAAACTCTAATTCTTACTGGGAAATTCTTTGCATTGTGTTTTTGCATATGTTAAATTTTTGCATTATAACTTATGTTATTTTGAAGTGTAAGGAGCCACTCTTCTCTAATGGTCTCAACTGGCCTTAAAATTTCGTGGTTTTTTTCTTCTGTGGGTGTGTTCTAGTGGTTCCCCCCATTGTGCTGCGAGAAGCACGAAAATCCATTCGTTTCGGTCCTCCTATACAAGAGTTAGATATTTCCGGCCTGATGTAGTGTATTGTTTGTGGGATACACTCAATAAAATATCTTTTGTATCAAGGTCTCCATTAAGCGCAAAGTGACCCAAATTCTCGACAATATTTGCTCAAACTTGTGTGACCGTTGGTTTTCAATAATTTGTGCTATACTTAGATGATCTAAACTCAGTGGACAGTAAATGCATTAAATATAAATCACTTTTACCGTCTAAAAGCAGTAAATGCAAAATGGGTTACTCTCGCAACGCAACGCACCGCGACGCTCGAGTGGGAGTCCTCAATATATCACAGAGATCGTCGAAGATTCTCATCGTTTTCGGCGAATCGTTCCATCAGTCACCTCGTAGGCGGAAGATGTCACGTTTTGGTAACGTCATCCAAGTTTATTGGCGTCGCTGCTCTCGAACTGTGATTTATTCTCACCTTTAACTAATTCATAAGCGTTTTATTATTTCCCGTCGTCTTGGGAAATGCACGGTTACGTGACCCGGCAGTGAAGCCCACACAGATAATATTAGCGATATCAATTGCGTGTATTTATTATAACGACCACGCGTGCTTAGACATAACTGCACGCATAAGTAAAGACAAATTACGAAATTCAAAATTTCATAATGCTTCATTTCACATAGAACTATTGTTAAACGCTATTATACAGAATTTTATCTTTAAAACTGTGACAAGAAGTCACATAATATATTACGAGGGCTATGACAATCAATAACACAAAGGAAAAAAATTGCGGAGTCTTAGCCTTAGTTTTTTTTTAAATTAGTTTGCCAAAGAAGTTTCACTTCTGAAATGTGTAGGTACTTTGTACACACACAATTTTTTACTTATTACGGAGCTTTTACGTAGGCGTCGTCTGTTTATTAATGTCTGTTCAAGAAATAATATGAAATAGTTTACTATTTCCAAGATACTATTTTATTATAATAGTAATAAAATTATAATAGAATTCAGAAACCGATAACTAAATGCCAGTTCGTTCGTAAAATGTTTAAAGCGGCAAGTACTCCGGCGAGGCTCACCCGGCCCATCGGTCTGCGGAGCACGTACTGCGATTAATACGGCATTCGTTTCTCTTAATCATCTCAGGAATTGAGATGCGCGCCATTTGAGATATTTAATATTTGATAATCGAGAATTAGTGTTCTGTTCTATAGATAAACTTATAAATGAACTTTAACTACTACTTGTATTTAACCGTTTTTTTAAAGGTGTGACTTGTAAACAGTCAGTCATTCAGTTCAGCCTTTTGCAGTCTTTTATTTTTTTTCCTTTTCTGTTTTCTTCCTCATTTAACTTGTAAACGATTAGTATAAATTATTAACAGTAAAAATATAAGAAGTATTACTTACTGATGTACTTCTAAAAATCTCCTTATTCAGTATGGAATTCAGACTCGGTCTGAGGTCCAAGTCTCACAATTCTACGATGACTACTATAGTCACTTAGATACTGTGTAAATTGAATCAAATCTCCATTCCTTATTTAAGAAACGACTAAAATAATTTCCCTTATAAAATATTACTTTCTTTACTTTTGTCAATCGACAGTAACTTTTCAATTTCACTCAAACCATCTTAGAACCAAAAACGATAACTTTTAAGATAAAATATTCAAACCCTCGACATAACTGCGGTGCTCTGTCAAAGTCAGGTCACGTGCCGTAACGCAGAACCATCCGAACTCCGAATGGCTCTCGTTAGCACCAATTAGAATTAATGAATTAAATTCCAATCATTTTTATCATATTACATTTTTATTATCCGTGCTAAAATTTTAAATGCGATGGTAAGTCCGTCTGTTCGTAATGCGTTCAAGGACAAAATGGTAGGACTAATTGAAATGAAACTAAGGCCATATTTGAGACAGAGGTACCTACTACTAACTAAATCACGAGGACTAATAGTTGCTAATTATTAAATGCATAGGCATTGCTTACTAAATAATATACATTTTTAACCGACTTAAAAAAGAGGAGGTTTCTCAATTCGACCGTATGTATTTTTTATGTGTTTTCGTGGATAACTTCGTCGTTTATGAACCGATTTTGCTGATTCTTTTTTGTTGGAAAGGTGATATCCCAAGGGTTGTACCATGATAAGGAAAACAGGATCTGATGATGGCATCCCATAGAAATCGAGGGGAACCTTCGAAAATCGTAGTGACGACTAGTGCGTTTGTTAATTTTTTTTCGTCTACTTACCGATAAAATTCAAATGAATAATTTATTTATGTCATCTGTCTACTCTCTGTCTGACTTTGGAAAATAAATTACGCAACGATGTAGAGTTTCAGAAAACTTAAAAAGTGCTGCCTGAGTTTGTGAATTCGTAATACAAGTAAATACAAAATTTGTAATTCCTAATTTATTTGATTTTTTTATTGAGATTTGATTGCGATGAGCATCGCGTAGCCGATTACAAAAATGTGCTTTAGACCACACGACTGAAGTAAAACTTCTTTAGCTCTATATATATGTACCTATGTAGGTACCTATATGTCTGGCGCGAACTTGGGGAGGCCTATGTCCAGCAGTGGACTGCGGTAGGCTGATGTGTGATGTGATGGGTACCTAAATATGAGAGAAAGAGAGGAAGAAAATATGTGCTCAAACCTCTCTCTCTTACTCCCACAGTAATATACGAATTAATATATTAATATTCTCTCTCTTTCTGTCTTCACTAACATATCTCCCTCTCTACTTCCATTCGCCTCGTCCGATCACACTTTTCGTAACGCTCTCGTCACGCATTCACCAGCTTACTACCCAAGTCAAGCGTGCGTAAAGAGGTTTTACTCCAAAAACCTTTTTACTAATGAAGGTAACAAGAGGCAAAAAGATTTATTATCCTGTCGTTGTTAATTCTTTTTTATCATTTATTATCTGTGAAAGAACCAACGTAACTGTTTCGTAACAGATAAAACGTAGTTCAGCAGTCTGTGGCGCGGTGTATTTTTTCCCGCAATAAAAGTGATCGATGTTCCCAACCTTCAACTTCTAAACTTTGACCAAAGAAACTTTCACCAAATCTACAAGTTTCCCTGTATTTTTGACAGTTAAATAGATTTCCCGGCTTTCGATTTAAACTAACCCTTTTCAACAGCCCCGACTCACAAGAGATAGAATGACTGCTGCTGAAATAGGATTAATCTTAATCGTTGTATTCGTTAACTGTGAACATTTATAATTAAACGACAAACCGTCATTAAAATCTGTAATAATTTGTATGTACAATTGTGTGGTGAATGGGATTGTGGTTTATCCGAAAGAGGAATTAGAACTCTTTACTACTCTGCGTATTCGGTTCGATGCTTGTCAATCAAATATGTTAAATATTAAAACTTTTGCTTGCTACAATAACGCTATTAATAGTAGTGATCTAATTAAAAAGTAGTCAATCTTTTATGATATTATTTTTTCAGGAACATTAACAACATCCCAAATATATCTTATAATCCCTAATCTATACTAATATATAAAGCTGAAGAGTTTGTTTGTTTGTTTGTTTGTTTGTTTGTTTGTTTGTTTGTTTGAACGCGGTAATCTCTGGAACTACTGGGCCGATTTGAAAAATTCTTTCAGTGTTAGATAGCCCATTTCTTGAGGAAGGCTATAGGCTATGTATCATCACGCTAAGACCAATAGGAGCGGAGTCCACGCCGACGAAGTCGCGCGCAGAAGCTAGTAATAGTATAAATGTGAATGTAAGTTTGTTTGTGCCGCTTTCACATGAAAACTACCTAACCGACCATCATGAAACTTTGTACACATATCCTTGGAGATATTAGAAGTAACATAGGATACTTTTTATTAAAAAATAAATAAATGCGAGCGAAGCCCCGGGTAAAAGCTAGTTCACAATAGAATATACATACAATTTCGCTTTATCATAGTATAACAGACACCTCTGTTGTCTACATATATAACTAAACAAAAGTGTAACAAATTAAACCAACATCCCGGATATTAATTACAACCAATCCAACAGATACATCATCAAGAGCCTCAATAACACTCGCATTCACGACGAAATCCTCTTTCGGTACTGTAACAAGTTTTCTATCAATGATAGGAACGGGTTCCAGCACCGAAGGCAGATAATCCTCAAGCGGCGCGCGCTGCTGAATGGACACTCGCTCATTGAGGAGATTACGTCCGACCACTCATAACTAGTATTTATAGAACCGTATCTTCTTTAAAACACTTTAATTGACACGTAAAGCTCTTTTGAATGGCTGATTAAGAGTTGGTAAGCGAAAATAGAATATAGTTTAGTCAATATTTAATTATTTATTAATGAAGTCACTACTATTGTATCTCACTGCCATTGATATTTAAACAATAAATAATCTATTACCAAAGCTGAAGTGCCATCTCTCTTTAAGATTTAGATTTATGTAAAGGGTAATAAAGATTTAAAACTCGTATCACATCAGATCGGAATAAATCGCAGAGATAATTATAACGTACACCGATGTTCATATTTCTCGATAGGATCGGAAGAGAGACGTCGCAGTAAGTAACAATACTCTCGGTTCGCACCTGAACACTATCGGAGATCTATTGTGACGGTTACAGCTGACAGCTATGAAGATATTATCACCCTGCCCGCTGTCTCCGCCCGGCTCAGGTTCGCAGATGGCGAGAGGCGATTTAGGCTCGTACACTCCATTGAGATTAGAGATTTTTTGCCAGGATTACACTTTTAAGTACCTCGGTATTTGTAACCAAAGATTGCGCAATATGTAACACTTATCGCATCGGACGTGAACCATTAAAATTGTCATAACCCAGTTTGAAATATCGATAATAAATCCCAGCAAGTTATTGTCATCGCATCAATAATATAAATGTGCCATAAAATATATACGGGGGGAGATAAAAACGAATTCAAATTTGCGGTGAACCTGACAAATGGCCGCCGATCAAGTTTACAACTTCCCGAGTGCTGCGGAAATGATTTCGACTCGGTCGACAAACGCTGCGATAAATCGCGTCGCGTCGCACCGCGGCCGCTCGTTTGTATTGTTCACACGTAACTGATGAAGTAACCAGACGAAATGATACTGTAATTATAATTTTAAATGCGTCTTAAAATACAATATCATCAGTTTGTTTATACAATATTCTATTATTATACGTATATAACATCTTAAGGTAAATTACATTCAAAACCCTTCCAATCACAAATCACTTGAATAATATAGTTTTTTTCAAAAAGTTTTACGATATATCGACTTATTTTTTAAACCTCCGCCTTTCTCTATTTCATATTGTTTGACTTTTACGTTCATTGCTGTGCTGTAATTATTCTTAGTAAGCAAGCAATCGTATATAAAAAAGACATCAAAATGATTAATTCTAAATATATTTAATCAAATTGACCCATTTAACATCATCATTACATAGTAGGTATAAAATAAAGTCACTTCCCGCTGTCTGTATGCTTTAGATCTTCAAAACTACACAACGGGTTTTGATGCGGTTTTCTTTAGTAAATAGAGTGATTCCAGAGGAAGGTTTATATGTATAATACATGCATAATATAGTAGAAGAACACTGATAGTTTTTGCAACCGTGCGAAGCCGGGCGGGACGATAGTTTGATATATTTGGCATGATAGCGTGCCGAATATACGAAAATAGTTCTTCAGATCTAAATGTTTGTTTCACAAGTGTTTAATTTTTAAGTGTGCATTTCTGGTACGAAGTGCTCATACAAAAAACAAACTTGAGAATGTCTATAAAACTTGTCTCAACTCAAACGACTTTCCAAACACTCCACTTAAGTATGCAAAAATATAAGAATTATTAGCATTCATGCGGATCTAGATAGACAGCAATCTGGTAGATACATACGTCAAAGGCTAAAGAAACAGAAACATAAATGAGTAATGGTGGATTATAATATTATATTGTGGCCAATCTTATTATAATTATATTATATAAAATTCTCGTGTCACAATGTTAGTTAACATACTCCTCCGAAAGGTTTGGACCGATTTTATTACTGGATTAGATTGTAGGACTGAGAATCGGCCAACATCTATTTTTCATAAAGGGGGAGGGGGGGATTAAGGAGGTTAATAACATCGATCACGATTCAGCCTGTAATAACCCACTGTTGGGCATAGGCCTCTTCCCCATGTAGGAGAAGGATCGGAGCTTAATCCACCACGCTGCTCCAATGCGGGTTGGCGGATATATTCCCTACTATGAGTAACGATCGCTATCAGTTGTACATGATAACAACCGGGACCGACGGCTTAACGTGCTCTCCGAGGCACGGTGGGGAGACCCACAAGGACTGCACAAACACCCAGACCACGGCAAACATCTGTATGGCCAATACAAATGTTGTCGTGTGCGGGGATCGAACCCGCAACCGCCCGCGCAACAGTCAATCGCAATCCAGTGCTGTGACCGCTGCGCAAACGCGGCGTTAATAACATATATGGTAAAAATACTTTTACGGGGTCAGCTAGTAACTGTATAATTTTAATCAATAATAGTACCTACATCAGTCAGCTTAAATAACACATCAGAGAACGAGTTAGGTATTTTGTTAGACGTAGCGAATCTAAATGGTTTACCTATTTCCTTGAGCGTGTAATTGACCAGGTAAAGTTGACTATTAACTATATGCAAAGTAATATCATAATTTAACATAGTTAAGATTGCTAGTCGTACTGTTACAATGTTACGTTTCTGTACACTACATTATATTTATACTAAAAAACGTCATGAGGGGTCTATGGACCCCAGGTTGGAATGAAGTTTCATTCGAGTCAAAATTTCTAATTAATTTTTTTTTGTGATGCTTTTGGTTTCGCAAGCGTCTGTAAGCCTAAGCAGGCGTATAAAGTAGACTTGGCCGTGCGCTTGTTTGCCGACGTAGTCGTATATTCTTCTCTATTTAAGTGTCTAATTTCAGTGTTTTAAGCTACATTAACAAATCACATTTAAAGTAAGCTTTTATCTTCGAAAAAAAATTCAAATCAAAAAATTATAATGTCATTTACAGTGTTTAATGATACATCCGTAAGTGCGGTAACATCATCTTCTTAGCTGCTAACATTCATTACCTGCATAGTTTAATCAGACACGCATCTAGCGAGGCTACAGGATCGGCGGCTCCCGCGCCAATAAATCATAGCATCTATCGCGACCCGCCTCGTAATTCAAACGTACGACGTAATTTACACTTCCCGGTGATGCGCGATTTCTAATATTGATGTTAATATCTCCACCAGAGTGATAACTCCGAATAAATTCGCCGACACTTCGATTTATTCATCGTTTTCGAATTTTCTATCAACACGATGTATTCCGATGTGAAAAATTTGAATTTCGAACACGTATGTTATTTCCTTTTTATAGATTTCAAAGTAGAGAAATGGTATGTTAACAAATGTAATATTTTTTTTTGCAGAGTTTTTTTAAATCGGTTTTTGTACGTCTTTTTCATCTCGGCGTTAAAAATCCATTTCAATAATTCTACTGACTTACAGTCCCAGTTTTGTTAAAATAAATTGATATAAAATTCCAACGCTCTCTCACTACAGCTTTTCGCTTAAATTTCAATTTAGAAAATATCGTTTCGTAGACACAAACGTCGCTCGAGGTTGTATTACGAGTGAAATCGTATTTATCAAGTTTTCCATTAACTTTACTCTTAAGCCACTTCGCCTCCATAAAGTCTAAATGTGCAAATAATATTCAAATCCCGCCAGTCTCGAACAATGAGTAAATGTCTGAAAGATGAGCAGAACTCATCTCGATCGTTAGCGGAGGCTCTCTGATTCAACGTCAGCCGTCTTTATCCGCGATCGCGGTTAGTATTGTGCGTCACACAGTAAATAATTTCATAATTAAATCCTCGCTTATTCTGTAGTGGGTGCGACGCAAGACTGTTAAAGGGTTCCGGTCTAAGAGCTCAACTTACGGCGACTTTTAAAGAATAATACACGAACTTTAAAAATGTAATTTAATATTTACCAAAACGTGTATTGTATGAAAAGATAAACACCTATTTAAAATATAATTATGTATGTAATGCAATGAACGAAATGTTTTCATAGCGATTGTTAAGATTTTAGTATTTCTGTAATTTAATGCCTCAGTCACTTGCAGTTGGATGAATAATGTAGACTAGAAAAAATTAAAAACTTGAATTTGGAATTAGGTAATAAGACTAATGGGCAAATATGTATATAATGTGTTTAAATAAGTATTTACAATTAGTACAATATTAGATAAAGGGATGCCTCTTTCACTTTGTCTGTTAGTATTGTACGCCAGAATTCTACACCAAACGGCAAACTCCACACAATAATCGTAAAAGGCTTAGCTACTAATTAGAGAAACCTAAGAAATTAGCAAAGTCATTCGCATGTTAATAAAATTACTTCAAAAACTTTTTAGTTTCAAGTGATGTTCGCTCCCGCTAGTGTTCTAAGCCACATAAAGTTCACATAGCGAATGGTGGCGTCTTTTGTCCATCGACGTTTATTATTAAGTGGTACTTTTCGCAGCAATTAAGTGCAGAACTCGCAGCAGACTGCGACGGAGCGATGGCGTCTCGCTTTATAAGCTTCGTACGGGTTCGTCTCTGGATGATAATAACCATCATTTGACATGAGAATTATATGGGTTCAAGAGATAACATCTACTGCAGAAAGATAAGAAACGATTTTATTATTTCTTAAATCGTTTTAAGTTGTTACTGTGTATGTTACAACTAACAGGTGTTGCTGATAAGAAATGAAAGATAGTACTTGAAGTGAAAGTAAAAATATATTCGCTAATGTCTAATGGTCGATTTACATCAGACGAGCGAATGCTCATTCTATCACCACTATATCAAATTCTTATCAAATTATTTTAGTGTAAACAGGCGTAGAGCATTCCTTCGTTGTTATATATAATATGAAAACGAGTGTTCGAAGATCAAGAAAGAATGCTCTTGTTCTAGCTCTAGCTATTTGTTCGTTTGGTCTAAATGCACCCTAAAGCTAATTAATTATTACACGAATGTTGTGTTATAACGAGGCGTGAACTCTATATATACCTATATTTATATTAATAAGAGATACAGGCGATAAGTGTGTGTAGCTGGACCATATATGAGGTCATTTTTACAATAATCTTCGTAGGACATTCACTATTTTCTTTTTAATTTCAAGAGATTTTTTTATATTTAGTAAACGTATAAAATTTATTAAAAATGGCGACAGTATTCATTGACAACTTCATAACGAACTGTTTAATAATGTTTTTTTTAGCTTCGTTACTAGTAGCAATATAAAGCATATAAATTGAGGTCCAAAACTTATTGAAATTTTTATTAATTGCTTATTAAATTAACTAAATTATATTAATTAAAAATTTTAACTATGAACGGCGTACCGAAGTAATGGGGCGTGAGGGAAAACTATTTATGAGTCCAATTTATATTTATCCTACTAATCAGATTGTTAATTTGTATTCAAATACATAATATAACAGTGATAAACTTAATATCAGGAGCGTCAGTGATACACGTTACGGAATCAGTAATCGTAATAAAAGATTTAAAACCGTTTCAGTATTAGAAGCCACATCATCAGAATCGAAGATTTTTCCTGTAGGTAAAAATTAAAGTCTTCTGAACAAGCGCCACTTTCTAATGAATGTCGTTAGAGGATTTTAAAGCGAGGGCTTTGCGATTTGATCTCTGTTTTAAACAAGTTGAGCTTTGTCTCCAGAGCAGTGAAAATAAAACTTTAAAACTTAAGCATGTTGTGGTAGTAACTGTCACTTAAGTCAGCTTCGGTTTCATTACACGCCAATATAAAAATAGTTCGTCACATAATGAAAAAAATATTGCCATATGCAAGAAGTGGAACACGGCTGAGAGCAATTAGTGAAATGGAATTAGATTAAGTACTTTTTTTCTGAATCAAATATTCGTGAAACGAATCGAGCCTTAAAATATTTAAAAAAAATGAACGGAAAATTCTGCACTAAATTTGAAAAAAAAACGAAAATCAAATTTGGTCTTCGAAAAGCCCGTTCAAACGCTGAATCTTAATTACAGCCGAATGCCTACGTAGCACGGATCGTCCAATTTGCGTCCGTTCGACTTCAGACCGACTTAAAATATACGCCCCATAAACTCACTCTACTTATTTGGTATTTAATTAACTGTCATCCTTTTCTGTCCATCTTATTAGTATGAAATATGACAGGCGCGTCTTTAAATATAAAGCGGGGCACTTCATTCCGTTTGATTATTGTCATCGTAAATTATACCTTGTTATTTTGTTATTTTTTACTTGTTGTCATTTGTTACTTGAACATTTATTTCATAGCTTCCACGTGACGTTTTTTGCTGCCTGTGTTCATCTATCACAATTGGCAATAATAGAGAAATGTACGGTGCTTTAAATTATTACTTTTTGGGATATAGTCGATTTATTTGTGTTGTATTTTCTAATTTTTGGTGTTGATAACATTGGAATTATTAAGGTACATAATTTTAATATTTTTTTTATCTTCGCACAAATTATATTATCTAATTTAATAGTAATCCAGTTCATTAGATAATGTACCTTTTACCCGCATCTCTGTCACGACACGCCTCAGTGGGAGCTAGTTAGCGCTGTTTGTTCGAATCAGCCCTTTTAATTAGAAGATGGCGTAAAGAGCCCTTCCGCGTGTGATGTTCTGAAATTTTCACATTCACCGCGTGCGCTTTTATTAGCAGATTAACTGAAGTCGAAATTATAATCAGAGACTGTCTCATTAGTTGATTTTTTATCAACTAGATCCAACGCTATCTACATTGAGTGTCAATGAACTTATTTGTGGATTATGTTGTTCAAAAGTTGTTGTTGTTGTTGTTGTAGTTGTTGTAATTAAGTATAACTGTTCTTTAAGACTAAAACTGCATTTTATTATGTGACTTTTATTAATTTGGTAGTTATGTTGCAAATTCGAACTAATTTTTATTTTTAAAGTCGCACGCTTAGCGTCCTTAACAGCTTTAAGTTTAATATTTCTATAACAGTAACAGTTGTCATATAAATACTAGAGTGCAGTTTCGACGTGTTCACAGTTACGCGCTGTTTTATCACCTCCGCATTAGTCACTACTGTCTCCTGTCACATTTTTATGATTTGCTTCCGCGTTTACGAGGACGCTTCGTGCAGCTCGAGATATACGAGGGTTTAGATTTAATATTACAAATATTTGAATGTTATTATATTATGAAATTTTGTATTTGTATAGTTTCGGAAAAACTGTATGACGACTATCTAGTGTTATATTTACCTCTTGAGTTAACTGATTTAAAAATATTAACCATTAGTAGGAACTATTAATGTTTACTTGTGAAACTCTGTCACGTTTCGAATATTTTTTCAAGTTTCGGTTACTAATATAGAACTACTATTAAAATAATACGAGAGAGTTGGGAACGTTAGTGATATTATTCGCGGGAAATATAAGCAACTTATAGTTTTATGAATCGAGGGGGACAGATCACCTCTTTTATGGCGGCCATGACTCCATGGCGGAATACATTTCAACGGTCATTAAATTTTACGACATCAACTTTTCAGTCGGGATCATAAAATGATTTCGCGTTATGCACGCGACTGCGAACGCCGCTACTACACTAGCTCAGGTTGCAGACGTGGATTTTCAACCACTGCACATTTATGATTTCTAACGGATGTTAGGTGCACTCTTAAGAGATGACAAATCGTTTACTTACTTTTATTCACTTTCGTGAAATAAGGCAAAGAAAAAAAATCTTAATATATATAAATCTCGTGTCACAATGTTTGTCCTGAATGGACTCCTAAACCACTTAACCGATTTTAATGAAATTTGCACACCGTGTGCAGTTTGATCCAACTTGAAAGATAGGCTATATTTTATATTGGTATATGTAATTATTATATTTAAGAAAAAAAAAGGTGGTACGAAGTTCGCCAGGTCAGCTAGTATATTATAAAACAAAGAATAAGGAAAGTTATTCATGTCTAGGCGTTATAAAAGTTTTTCATGATTAGTAATAGATTTGGTAAACAACTAAAAACTATATATGTAATTAATATACACGTAATCCTTTTCTTTTTAGTTTATTTAGAATTTTACTTGATATTCTCGCGTGGTTAGCTGTTGTTGAAATATAATTTAGTCATGCTCATGCAATAAACTAAGTGTATTATTTTCTAATTTTATTTTAAAAAAATGACAAATTCCTTGTATCAATTTTCTTTAGCTCGCTTTAGCTAATTTTCACTCAACTTTTTAACGAATATATGAACACGTTGCATTTAATTGCATTAAAAAACCTTCGTCCATATAACCTACACTATCTGTAAGTTTAGATAAAAATGGACTTTAAAATGTCGACATTATTAAACAATTTCCAACGAAATATTCTCGAATGCACATTTTAATCTAGACTTAAGTTTTTGTCGACTGCAATTAGACGGCCGCGACAAAGCGGGCGGGAGACTTCGAAGGATTAAATGTTTCTGTTACTGAGCTTTTTGTTAAAACGTCCTTGCGTTTCGTCCGAATTGTTTTATTGTATTCTGTCCGTTTTGTTTATTTTAGAAGTTTCGTAAAATGTTTTAGAAATGTTGAAATTTAATTTCTATAATTTATTGTTTCAGGTACGATCCTCATTAGCCAGTAGTGACAGCGAACTATTTCAATTCGTAAGGTACTATTTAAAAATCAAGTAAGATGTAGTAATACATAAATAGCCAACCATGTCCACGACTATACGACTATTACAAGGTTTTTATATGAAAACGTAAATGGAATTACGATAAGTTGACGCAATTTCACTAACAATATTAATATTTAATATCCACCCACATATTAGTATATTACATTTACTCCTATTGTAGCAGATCGACGTCTTATCAAAGGGGTATAAAAACAAAGTGTAAATCTAACACAGTCTCGGCATTGACGTCAAACTCTGGATTAATATTACCATTTGTAGAGTTACGAGGTCATTTTACCAACTGTCTGCCTGTTTAACTGTAGACGTCTCTCTCAGGATCATCCGTCAGTTTCATTTACATTACGAGAAATCCGCTGCAAATCCCGTAAGGATCGCAACGTACTATTTTGTACCATTTAAACTTCTTTATATAATAATAGTTTTTGCAGCAAAAAATATTTTTATAAAGACCAATAACGTTCGATATGTGTGCATAAAACAACACTCTTCATCATTATCGTAAACAAATGAAAACATTATCTTATATCAATAATTTAAGACACAGAGTAATTATTATTAAATTCGTTAGCTCTGTGAAAAATAATCAGACTATCTAACATTTTATGCTTTCCTGGTACCTAATACTTGAACTTAGTAGCAATCTTATGCCCATTTTTAATGTAAAAAAGACGATTCGAGTTTAAGACAAAATGAATCATGCTATGTTTTCAAATGAAATCTGAATGTTTTAGCAACAGCTTAAATAAAACCGTAGTCGCACCTCTCACGACACAATACACTCGTGGCTCGAGTGCTGCCAACACCTACAATAATGCTACTCATCAATAACCCTTCGTCCCTCGAGGCGGGGTGGGCTCGCGGAGTGCACGGCGGTACACTCGCCGCGGAACTTGTAAACGTAATTTTATTCGAGATTTGTCACGCTTCTATAAAAATTGATTTGAAAATGTGATGGCGAAATTATTGTAATTTTTTGCGATTAAATTAATAATTAATTGGGCTCAAGTTATAGCTTCGAGGCAATAATAAATTGGTGATTTAAAAACGTTCAAAAACTATTGAGAAGTTTAGCGTCATTTCGATCGTCTTAAATCATCGTCAGTAATCAATCTCTTAAAATTAAAAAGAAGATAGACGTCTGAAAGGCAATAGTCGTCCAGACTGCGCCATATAAGCCCTTTTTTCATGACAGTTTTCTAGTAATGCCTTGAGCAGATATAACTCTAGCATTGAACTCGATATAAAGTTGTTTAGTTCCCACGGTGTGATCTCGCTGCAGCTACCTGTACACGAGCGCTGATTTGTAATCTGCAGCGTTGCCCGTAATTGGACTTCTTCGACGACGCCTAATCCGAAGCAATTTGTAAAAGTGAGATCGGTGCGAAGTTCGCTGATTGCAGCTTGCAAACTGTAATTTCGTATGTTCTCGCCTCGCTCGCGATTTTCTCTTCAGCTAATGAATTCTGTAAATACTTACTACGTTTAATGCCTTCTGCTTCAATGTTGAGATTGATTTACACTTTTACTTTTAGATGAGACTTTCTCCAATTGTCATTTTGAAACTTCCGATTTTCGGTGACGTTGTAGACATCATGGTCACTGATGACCTTAGAAGTTCATCACTCACTTCAGCCTATCGCATTCCACTGCTGGACATAGGCCTCCACAAATTCGCGCTAAAAATGGCGTGAACTCATATGTGTTGCCCATAGTCACCAAGCTGGGCAGGCGGGTTGGTGACCGTAGGGCTGGCTTTGTTGCACCGAAGACGCTGCTGCCCGTCTTCGGCCTGTGTATTTCAAAGCCCGTAGTTGGTTGGTTATCCCGCCATCGGTAGTGGAACTGTGTTATCCCTAAGTCGCCTCTTACGACCCCCTCGGAAATAGAGGGGGTGGCTATATTCTTTACTGCCGTAACCATACAGCAGTAGAAGTTCAAAGTGAACAAGAAAGTTTAAAAACTTATATCGAAAACCGAGACTAGCTTAGTATTGTTACAGGACGGCATCAGTATTTCTGTCTGTTTCCTAACAATACTGCGCTGCTCTGTGCGACAGGTAAATTAACCGCTCGACTACTTCTCGAGCGACTAAACCACGAAGTTCATTTGTAACAGAGTCGTTGTTGTTTGGTGTAACGCAGTTAGCCGCAGACGCGCCCGCTCGCTCACTGATAAGCTGATGTTTAATTGAACTAGTTTAACGTATTAATTTAATAAAGATGTTTTAATCTGGAAAATTAAAACTTTAATATCAACGTTATTAATTATGTTTTTAGTATTTTTGTCTAATTAATTATCTTTTTTAAATACATGACAATTTGTGTCGTAAATTTCTATTCTAAATAATCGAAGTGAGAAGAGTAAGCAATGTAAAATCAATTATTTAAATTGTCATACTTCTTAAAACATAAACCCATAATTGATTTTTTCTAATTTTAAAATTAGTTTTATCTGGAGGCCTGTTTGTTATAATAATGAACATTATAAGCCATATAATAACCAAATAAGACTCGTAATATACCATAAGCCATAACCCAAATGACTACCGTTATGAGTAATTCAAATCTACTTGAAAATCACATACATCACAACACCGCTGGTAATTACGCCGTATCTACGCTACATTGTTTGTAAATCTTTTCAGTTCGGTCGCTCCATGCTTGTAAAGTCGTTAGGTGTTGGTCTCTTTGTCCGGGCGCCAGGTGTGCGTGTAATGCGCTGATTACATTAAATAAAGCGTCGCCAGCGCTTAGTGTTCAGCGGCGACTCGTGAATGAGCCCTTGTTTAGCGCAAGTATTCATGACGTTACAAAGGGACCACTAGCTGCTGTTACAGAGAGCGGTGTTGGATTACTGCGAAGTAATCTCTTCCTATGTTTAAACTTTTCTTTGTGCTTAGATCCACAAATGATAAAGTAATGGATATTTAACGCTGTGATTTACGTAAACTTCGACGTGGTTATGATGTATTTTTGTTGCAGTTTCTCAGGTAAAGATATTATGCTGTTCACATTTCGGCTGTAATGTGTACATTTACGTTTGTTTTTATTTTAAAATATTTTAATCTATTATTAAAATATATTTACGGCCGCTTGCATACTTTTGTTTTTCCTTATCAAATATAGAGCTTTAACTATTTTTGAAGTTATACTTCTTTTGGCGTGTTATGGAAAAATAAGTTAGCAACGTGAAGCTGGCTAGCCAATGAAGTACTTACGTGCGTACATAAGTACACGCCACACTTTTTTATTTTTAATGTGATGTGTACGTCACTATACTCTCGGTACTATTGCAAATGTCACTCGCAATCAGTGTAGTGCCAAAATATTTATCAAAACCCAAAACAACAAACATGGTAAATGACCCATCTCATACAAATCAGAATAATAAATAATTAAATAATAACGTCGAGCTCCAATCCGAGCGACAAATGTGATTGAAACGTCACAGAAATTAAAAACTCTCAACTATAAGAGGGATCGAGTGACACATATTAATTAATCCTTTCACAGAACAAAAGCTCCATTAGTCAGTGTCCCGCTCACGCGTTAAAAAACGAACTTTCTAAACTTATCGCTAACGAAGTGAATGAAATTAAACAAAAAGAGTCCGACTTCACGGGACGTCGTCCTTCAGTTTTTACCGAAGGGTGATTCCGAGCAGAGATAGCGTTCATTTGTTATAACCGATCATAGTGCCTAGTTCTGAACTCTGTTAGGGACATATTATATATTTCTAAATATGTGGCGACAATTCCACATACGCCTTATACATAAGCACATAAGTTTAAGTAAATTGTAACATTCGTGCTCAAATGTTTAGCTTTTTTTTATATAACTAAGTCGGCAAACAAGCGTACGGCTCACCTGATGGTAAGCAAACACCGTAGCCTATAGACGCCTGCAACACCAGAAGCATCGCAAGCGCGTTGCCGACCCTATCGCCAATCCCCCCCCCCCCCAGAAGCTCTGGTCACCTTACTCACCAACAGGAACACAACACTGCTTGAAAGCAGTATTATTTAGCTGTGGTCTTCTGTAAGGTCGAGGTACCCCAGTCGGGCTAAACTGTGTTAAGTGTGATACTATTTATTACGCTTAGCGTAGTGTTCACCGAGTGATGTGCCGGTGGTCGCGTATTTGATCACAGCACATATTTAATATTTATGTAATCTATCCAGATACTTTTGGTCAGGGTGATTGCGTTTGTGTAATTTCCGTGTTTCAATCCTCACCCACAGTACATTTCCAAACACAAGATTATTATCCTACTATAGGCCGTTCAACTTGAAAATGTTATTATTTAGTAAAATAGTAGTATTTGACATATTATAAAAAGAAAACTAAATATAACATTTTCATGATCAATAATATAAATAGGTAAAAAGAATACTATTTAAAGCTCAGATCCGTCCCTGTTCCGCTACGATATATTTAACTGTCAACAATGCCACACGTCCGAAAGAATAATGACAAGTCAACACATTGACTACCACATTGAGTTATATTTATAGAACGGTACAAATAGCTCTGTAACAGTTATTTCCCGAGAGATACACGAGTAGAAACTGTAGTACTAAATGTTGTTTGTAGCAATGTTAGAGATATAATGGCAGAAAGTTTGTGATTGAAATAGTAAAAGTGAAGTTATTACTATTATAATATCGAAACAAAGAAATAAAGGAACAAAATTGTAAAGAAACAAATGAAGAACTAAATTTCAGCTCATACTGTCCAATTCAACGTTGCCATTGTTTTCCCTTTTCTTTGACATTTGTTAAATTATAATATTATATTAGTTTTACTTTTCCTTTTCTAGAAAACTTGCTTCATTTTGATTCCAGCTTATTCTGCTATTTTATAATCAATCAAATCGTATTAAGTACTCTAAGCTATTATTACGTTTAATGATGTTCAAAGTTGATCGCAAGCCGCCGGTCCCCGGTCGCCCCTTTCGCCCCGGCCGCCCCGGACGCCCGGTTCGGATGATCGCATTAGGTTAGTTTACGAAAAATGTGCCCCGCGATCTAATTACGGTCTTTTGATAAAACTTTCGGAAGGACTCTCCCGATGAGTTCGTGCTTCATTTTATAAATTGTCCGGCGACCCTCGCGCGCCCCGCTCTGATTTTATCTCGTTATGATTCTCTCCTTTCGTTTTGGACTCTCATTCGTTTGTTATGACTGTACACCTACACTCACACTAGCGAGGCACTTTTGTCAGTTGCAACTGGATGTTACTTCGTCAAGTATCTATTAATCAAAATTTTAATCTTTTGCAATAATCACATATTTATCTTTTATATTTATATCCAGTAACTCAGTAGCTATATTATGTCATTACATATTTTTTGCTATACCTATGTAATACATAAAGTGATGGTAGCCGCTACAATTCACTAATCGTAGAATTTATCAATGGCGGAGCGCAATCGGGCGTAAATTCAGCTGCTATCAGACACGATAGAGGCTTATCTGCAAACAGGATATTATCAATCGCAGTACACGCAGACAAAGCTAGACCGACACGTATAGGCCTTATTACATACGCATAGAGTTCACAGTGTTGTGATGTGAGCGAGTGTGGTGAGGTGTATCAGTCACATTTGTCTGCCTCGTAATCCATTCGACATGGCGCGAATTTTCACGAATTAGGGCTGTCGCAATTAGTGGATAATACGTTTGATACAATATCTGTATTTTCAAATAAAACAAGGGAAAAGGAATCATTATTTTCATCATTCGTAAAAGTTTCAAAAATTCAACATTGCTTAACTAGTAAATGTAATGTAATAATCGGCAAATGAATGATTTTCTCCAAATGGTTTTGTGATTTATTTTGCATTTAAATTTAACAGAAATGTCGCACAGTAACTCTTGAAGTAGACTAAATTGTAATGACTCGTACAGTGACAACCCTAATAAGTTTCCTTCTAAATTAGCATAATAAACTTATGTTAAATGAATGACTTCATTATTTAAAATATGTGCTTCATAAATCCTTGTTTATTTATATCGGCATCCACTTGCCGGAGCGGCGGATTAGATACGGATTAGTAAAGTTTATTGAATAGCCAATAAGCATTAGCGGTAATGAGAACTTTCCAGAAATGCATAAATAACGTGTACTCACACAACAACTGTGTCGTTTTAAGTGTTAATTAATTGTTGCATTCAATTCTTAAATCAAAAATCCATAAAGTCTAATTCGAAGGATTCCTTGAACATATCCCATGTAATCTATAGGTATATATAAAAGCGAAAGGTCACTGACTCATCACGAAATCTCAGAAACTATAACACCTACAAATATGAAATTTGGCAGGTAGTTTCCTTATAGGGAGTAGACATTCGCTAAGAACGGGTTTTACGAAATTCTATCCCTAAGGGGGTGAAACGGGGTTTGGAAGTTTGTATGAAAGTCCAATGAAAAATACACCTACAAACTTGAAATTTGGCAGGTAGATTCCTTATAAGGAGTAGACATCCACTAAGAACGGGTTTTACGAAACTCCACACCTAAGGGGGTAAAACGGGGGTTGGAAGTTTGTATGAAAGTCCTATGTTTTTGAAGTAAGAGACTTAAAGCTTAAAATGTATGCTCTTTAGATGGTTTTGAGGTGTACTAATAATGTATTTTTAGAAATCAACCCCCTTTTGGGGTTAAAACAGGGGTTGGGAGTTTGTATGATAGTCCAGTGAAAAATAATATAGGTACATGGATTTCATTGATTTTAAAAATTCGTCTAGCTATTGTTTTTATCTTTCTTTTATTTTTTTTCCTTTCATTAGGTATTTAGCTTTTTCGAATATAATTAAAAATTATTTGAAAATAACTAACTCCACGCGTACGAAGTCGCGGGCGGCCGCTAGTTCTATCATAATTATATTCGATTTTTCGTGCGAATTAATTATAACGGAGATTCGTTTTCAGTTGATTGTCAAAGACTGCTTTTCAAACGTACGCATAGGTTTTCAAAGTTATCACTTTTGCGTGAAAAAAATAAAATAAAATTTTTAAATGAGTTAAGAAAGAGAACTTTAATTGAGTTATAAGTCATCTGAGACTGGTGGTTTCATAAGTGCTCAGACAGAACATACACACACACACGTGTAAAGAACTTATAAAATGTTTTAATATCGGCGAGGTGTAAATGTAATGTGCGGTTTGAGCGTGTGTGTATCAAAATTAATAAGGGACGTGTCGCGGCGGGTTTAACAACTTTAATACTTTTTGTCCGTGATTTGACGGCGATTACGCGGTGACGCTTGTGAGGAGCGGGCCTTAAGGGAAGGATGGCTTGTTTTATATAATACTTATTTCTCATAAGAATTACGACAAACAATGGAATGCTAATTTAGACCAGCTGGTAGTGTGTAGTGTTTTTCTTTTTATTCGATTTCAATTTAGTAATACTGCGTTTTCTTAGTTTGTAACGATTTTTAAGCAATAACATGATCTATGTATTATTAAATAAAAAGTATTATTAGTGATTTTACGTGTACAAAATTTGCGTTACAAATGAATATTTGAATAATATTTTGTTTATTAATATATATTGTTTTATAATGTTTATGTGAATTTCACTCATTATAATGAAACAACTTTTTCGGGCAAATGGTTTCAAACGGGAGTACTGACTCCTCCCGTAACAATGGTTGCTGTAAAGTATCCAAAACATCGGGCATCTAAAATACTTAACAAACCGCAAAAATTGTTTTATTAGTATAGTTTTATTATAACATTAAACGATATTTTTTTTACTTAATGCACTTTTAGTATTTAAAACGACAACTACAGCCTTTTAAATAATAAATCTATGTAAGAGACCGCTTAAGTACAAATAATCGGTGAGCAAACTCAAGCTCCAATGAGATCTGATTGCTAAATGGCGTTCTTAAATACCGATATAGCTAAATTATTATAGCATTTGTTTGACTTATTGGAAAAGCCAAGCCGGAATAGCAGAATAGCAGTTTATAATCTTATATATTTCATACAAATAATTCTTAATTATCAACAACTTGTATTTCGATTTGCAATTAATTTTAATTAAACTAGGCATATGATAAATAGTTTTACAGTATATATTATCAGGTCGCCAGCAGCCAGTAGTTGTTCAGCCTATCGAAGCCCACTGCTGGAAATAGTCCTCCTCAAATTCTCGCCAAACATCCCAGCCCTCCAGAATTTTTATCCAGTCGCCACCCACCACGATCTTACTTAGATCATCGGTCCAACAGGGCGAAGGGCAACACACTGCGTCTGCCTACACATATTGTTAATAACACATTTTTAAAGCACGAAAAAAAAATTCAAAATTGAACATGTTATTTATGTTATAGTAAGTACGTACACATTTCATTTCTTATAATATTTTTTATAATGAGTGACGTCGAAACAGGTGACTAGTATATTTTAAAACTTAAAGTGATACCTGCTTGCCCTTAACAGCGTGTTGCGGTAATAATTCCCGCGACGCGCGTAATTCATATTTGATTACCGCAGCGCTCGCAGCGATTAACGCGAATGTCGACTGTGACGACTGTTTTAAACTTTTTACGGTAATTGTTCGAGTGTTTGCGCTGTTTACACACGCGGGACGATTGAATTTTTATATGAAACACGTGTACTTTGTAATGAGTTGTTTTAAATACTTTTATGAGTAAAATATTGCTTATTATTTGTTTCCTAATAACAGAAATGTGAAGTATGGTAAAAAGTTCTGTGCTTTACAATGTTGTACTTAAGTAACAACATTTTAAAGCTTTTACAGTTTAATTTTTGAAGTGAAACTTCTTTAGAATCGTTGTGATTTCAAACCGGATGCAATGGACAAAACGACAGGGAAGCCGGGGCCGCGCCGCGCTGCAAGCCGCTAATTTTAAATTAGTTTTTTTTTAAATTAGTTTGCCAAAGAAGTTTCACTTCTATCGTGTGTGAATCGCACACACACCTTTTTTTATTTTCATGTTTTGTCATGTTTTTCTTTGACATTCCTGAGAATTTTAGTATGATTTTTAAGTATACATGTCTCTTTCTAGCTATGTTTTTGGATAACCATAAACTTTTTGGTAAAATACAACTTTAAAAAAAGTAAAAGTATATACGAGTAAGTCTCTGAAATATTCTAAATACTGAAAGTAACTGAAACAACCCGTGTGCGTCCTAATACTTGGTAAAGCCCTTCTTGCGATACAGGATTATCCTTCATTAGAGCTTAATCTTTTAGGCTACTATACTACAGTTTTCAATTTACTTCCCTACCAAGAGTAAAAAATTAATTATCATTACTTTAAGCTCATACGTCCAGTCTCTATTCATTGAGCTATCTATATAAAATATATTTAACAGATGTTTTTATCCGTAGAACTAATTTGTCATCATAAAACAAAGAAAATGCTCATCCTGTAAGCCTGAGAACCAAATTTGATCACGAACTAACAGTAACTTATACATTGATATTATAACAGCTAAATAGTCAAATTAATGTATGTAGCTCAACGTAACACTAAAACGTAATGCAAGTATAACACTAAAATAGTACATTAACAATAATACCTAGTCCACAAGATAATAAACTCCGGACGTGCTCGTAAACGCGGGTGTAGGCACGACTCGTGACAATGGTAACGCGCACATTAGCGACTGCACTGATTACCGGCGACTATTGCTGATTACCGCTGATTACCGCCGACGTGATTACTGACGCGTGTATTACCGACACAATGAAACGTCTCTATGAATTAACGCCTTTGCTCGAAACTCTCATTTATCTGTTAGCTATGTTTGATATTGACTCAGATTTTTGTTTATTTATTTATTTGTTTACCAGCAGTTATTAGGTACACTAAAACATTCATTAGGGAACGCAACATACATTATGTATGGAGTGTTGGGAATACATCGTGTTTTACATTCAATACAGATGAAAATTTTACTTATATTTTTAAAAGATTTTTTTTTAAATAAAATTCGAAAACTTTAAGTAAGATTAAAGCTCAAAAATATATTTTATTACCTTACTGTATTACCTAAATTGAATTTAACTATATCGACCTACAAATGTCTACTGGGCTGAAGGTTTCTTATACATAAACGATACAGAAAGAACGATTTTCATACCATAAATAATGTTTTAAAAATAGTCTTACTAGAGATTCAATTACCATCATAAGTATTCATATCATATTTTTAACTTTCCTACGCATCTGTTGCTCTTAATAATTAACTTGTACGAAATTACGCAGTCCTCGTGAGCTCGTGGCTCGCCGGTGTGTCGCGTGTGTCGCGAGCCGGTCGCCTGCGGTGGGCGGCGGACGTCCGGTGCGTGTAATTGCAGCAATTGGCCTCCAACTCGTCTCCAATAAATAACTTAAATAGGAAGCGTTTAGCCCCAATACTAGCGAGTAACATCGAACACCAGCGGCTCGACTGGAACGGAAGAATATTGATTGGAGAATTGGATCAATTGCAGCGGAGATTCTGAGAATCGTCGAGATCTTACAACTAATGTAGAACCTAAGTTGATCTTCTATCTGGCTTTTCAAAGTACGTAACAATTTTTTTTAGTAATTTTAACACGATGCTTTTGTGTAATATATTTTTGCGGTACGAAATAAATTTTTACTATTGTTATTTTGTTAGTACATTAGGCAACGTTATACACTTACAAGTTTAAACATTTTTTATTATCTATATATATATTTTTAATGACGCCGCGTTGGCGCAGCGGTTACAGCACTGGATTGCGATTGACCGTTGCGCGGGCGGTTGCGGGTTCGATCCCCGCACACGACAACATTTGTATTGGCCATACAGATGTTTGCCGTGGTCTGGGTGTTTGTGCAGTCCTTGTGGGTCTCCCCACCGTGCCTCGGAGAGCACGTTAAGCCGTCGGTCCCGGTTGTTATCATGTACATCTGATAGCGATCGTTACTCATAGTAGGGAATATCCGCCAACCCGCATTGAAGCAGCGTGGTGGATTAAGCTCCGATCCTTCTCCTACATAGGGAAGAGGCCTATGCCCAACAGTGGGATATTACAGGCTGAATCGATCGATATTTTTTAAATCTAGTTTCTTGTAAAAAAGAGAATACCCAATTTTTGGGCGAATTCCAACACTTTATAGCTGTTAATGCTACCCATAGGGTGTCAAGCGAACATACTAGATCGGACTCTACTGTCAGTCCGTATATCCGTCGTTTCCACTCAGGACGATATCTTGGAAACTGTAGCGGTCACAGCGCGCATTGAATAGTTTCGTTATTTTTATTCGAAGTTACTTAGCAAGATTAAAAGGCTTTCAGGGCAATTTATGAAGTTAGGTAAATTCGTCTTTTTTAAATAGGGTCTAGTTTCCTCTATCAACATATTTTTATTTTTAATAATATTATATTTTTATATTCAATTTAAGGCGATTTTTATTCATTGGACTACACAAGTACAAAAACGAAATACTGTTGTTCGCAGGTAAACACGGTACATGAAATATTAGCCAAACAATTTTGGCACTTTCTTAATGTTTGCAACAGTCAGAAAGTTCGTTTATAAGAAAAGAAATATTGGAAAAGTTGCTCTGAAAATTGGAAAATTCGGAAAAATTGAAAGTGTAATTTAGGATATCATCAGGCAACCACTACACCACAGTGTCAATATATTATTCCAAAGTAAAATATACAACTCTAGCTATGCCTCGCTGTTTGACCTGCGTAATTTCCGATCAGATAGAAATGACAGTATAAAAAGTTTTCTTTGTGTTATCCTGAATCTCCAGCTATCTACGTACCAAGTTTCATTACAATCAATGCAGTAGTTTTTGCATGACAGAGTAACAAATGTATCTATCTTCAAAAACTTTTGCATTTATACTCGTTATATATTATTAGTAGGATAGGATTTAATATATCTAACTGTGTACATCGTTCGCTCTGTTGTTTGAAAGAATAAGAACAATGCAATTACTGACTAAGATTAAAATAAAAGGAAAAAATACTGTGTATTATATAAAAGCTTACGAAGCTTTTACTACGTTATAAAACGGGATATATAACGGGAACAACTCGTTCGCTTCAGCCTATCACAGTCTCAGGACACAGGCCTCCCAAAGTTCGCGACAAACATCCTTATTCAGTTCTCCGCAATCCTACGTACAAACAATTCACTACACATAAGAACTGTCTGAAGACATCACTAAAGGATTTATGACCATTTAAGAACAATTACATTGTGTAATTAATATGATAGTTATTACTACTACAAGTTCATACGTTTGTCTTTGTGTCGTGCGAGAGAAGCGTCGGGAACCAGCTGTGAGTTAATGAATCAATGCCTCTTGAAAGTCTATTATATAAGATTTATTGCGAACAGGCGAGAATAAAGCGCGTTTTTGTCTATTAACAATTTGTATAACTTATTCGATTAGATTAGAACAATTTGGTGCAGTGGTAAGAGAAGTTTTATGACGCCGATGAATGCGGGTTTTATGTATTTATACAAATATTTCGCTCTAATCTGTTTGTATACCCTTGTGGATCTTCCATATGTCATTTAGCCTACGTGAGGCCGTCGGTCCCACTTATTATCATAGACACCTAATAGCGATGTGTTACTCATGGTAGGGAATTACGAATTAACTCGTAGTGGAACAGCGAAGTAGATTAAGCTCCAATTCTCCTCTTATATGGAGATGACTTCATCCAGCTGAGGGACTAATTTTCGTATCACTTCAGCCTATAGCAGTCTACTGCTGGACATAGGCCTCCACAAGTTTGCGCCAAAAATGGCATGAACTCATGTGTGTTGCCCATAGTTACCACAGTGGTCAGGCGGGTTGGTGAACGCAGGGCTGGCTTTGTCGCACCGAAGACGCTATTTTTGTATAATCTTTTGTAATTGTGTATGACTTATTGCTATTGATAAATATATACATGTCGCAGATCAGAAGTAGGTACGAGAAGAACGGACGGATGACCGAACTACTAAGTATTAAATGGACTCACCGAGCGGGTACCGTGTCTATCGCGTGGCGGAGGGACAACTCAGAGTCAGTGCCCGGGAGTTGCGACCCGAGTCTAGGTTTAAGGCGGCGCCGCCTTTAAAATGCGCATTAACGCTCGCCTTCACTGTCCGAGTTGCCCACAATAGAATGTAACAATTAATTCGTGTACACAAACTAACCCTTACAAGAGTCGAGGTTAAGCTACTAGCAGGATACACAAGTGCACCGCGCCACGCCAGAGCCAAGACTGCCCTAGCTGCGGTTGCATCGGTCTTTTATACACGACTGAATGACTCGAATAATAGAATGAGTGAGGGTAGATGAATAATAATAACAACACAGGTACCGTCATTAATAACTATCCGCATTGACTCTCCGATACGGCCATCTTGACAAGTCACACGTCCCCGTGTGATGTCGTAAAAAGCAAAAAGGTACTGCAGTATCAAAGTCTTAACTCGGCCTATCCTGATTCACACCTAATCAAGGCTAAAGGGATAGTTTATCCTATAACACGTTTGATTTTAACAACAACACTAACACTTGCTTCATCTTATTTCAGATCGTTAATATCATGTTAATACACAGCCTCTTTTGTCGACACACCATACAACCATACGCAAAACTACCATTAAATCAAAATTGACCAATCCTTTTGGTATCAATAATTCCATTATTGCTTTCCACATAGTCGCCACTGTCACCTAAATCGAGCGACAGCAGCTCATGCCACCTCCATCGAGTGACGATAACCACATGTATTGCCTCCATCGAGCAATACAACCAAAACATGTTTCAGCAATGGATACTTAAAAACAATGGCACCAACAAAATTTATCTCAATACAATTGGTTGTATAGTGGTCTACATTGCTTCATCAGTTAACTTTAATCACAAAAAAACTACCAGTCTATCCTATTCGCTCACAGACGAAAGGTTCCTCTAACCGTAATTAAAAAAATAAAGTTTTACTATTGACACATTTAGATCAACAGTTACAACGTTCATGGCCCGGCCGCCTCAGCAGCTAGTGACAACTACTATTGCCACCCATATCGTCATCACCTCATGTGATACGACCAACACATATCGTCATTAACTCATATGATACGACCAACACATATCGTCATCACCTCATGTGATACGACCAAATTAGCATCAACTACATTAAACAAATCTAATTTAGCAGGTACAACAGTAAGAGGAATCCTTCGTAAACGATAGTGAACATACCTATAGGTTCTATTACCAGACAACTGTTTTAAACAGTTTCTTATATTTCGGATCTAAACTTAGTTTGTTTCAAGAACTTTATTAAACAAAATTTAATTTTAAGCAGGTATTACTATCCAGAGTCATGTACCAACGTCAATCTAACTTTCAATAACCAAACTCTTTTTCCACGACACTAACAACTATGTAAGCCACCCTTCCAACTAGCAACTACAATTGCTCCACAATCCACGTGTATCCCTCTTGGATCACGTCACAGTGTATCCCGCCTGGATCACACATTCATTACAGTGTATCATCCTCTTGATGACTACACACTACGGTCTTTAGAGTGCTTACATCAGTTTTCTGTCACATCACTAAGATGTTTACCATTATGATCGTCATCTACATTAAACTCAATTGGTATATGACCTTCTGGCATCTTTCTTAAACGACTGTCGCTGCGACTACCGCGACGGCTCGCACTACGATTACGCTCACGGTCTGACATTGTGACTGAATCGAAACAAAAACTGAATCTCAAAATCTGTCACTACAAAACTACCTACGTCTCATGGCACAAAACAAAACTAAATTCAACAAATAGCCGGTAAATCGAATAACGTAATCGAACACTGAACAAAAACCACTTGTACACCGATAAGAATACAACAGAACGACCGAAAATAACTCCAACATCGATGTACCCACGAAATATTGCAACTTACTTGCACACTCGCTAACATAGAACTTAAAGTTCAAAGAAACCAAAAACTCTGAACTTAAAAAAAAACAATTAACAACAGCAAACAACAAATGAAGTGGGCGTAGTGAGATCTTTATCCCACTTCTGATGTCGCAGATCAGAAGTAGGTACAAGAAGAACGGACGGATGACCGAACTACTAAGTATTAAATGGACTCACCGAGCGGGTACCGTGTCTATCGCGTGGCGGAGGGACAACTCAGAGTCAGTGCCCGGGAGTTGCGACCCGAGTCTAGGTTTAAGGCGGCGCCGCCTTTAAAATGCGCATTAACGCTCGCCTTCACTGTCCGAGTTGCCCACAATAGAATGTAACAATTAATTCGTGTACACAAACTAACCCTTACAAGAGTCGAGGTTAAGCTACTAGCAGGATACACAAGTGCACCGCGCCACGCCAGAGCCAAGACTGCCCTAGCTGCGGTTGCATCGGTCTTTTATACACGACTGAATGACTCGAATAATAGAATGAGTGAGGGTAGATGAATAATAATAACAACACAGGTACCGTCATTAATAACTATCAGCATTGACTCTCCGACATACATTTTAATGCTTTATCTTTAACATTTACAAAACACAATTTTTACAATTTAATGATCATCTACAATATAAGCAATATCTTGTATATTAGTTAGATAATTATAATCGTATAGATTAATCACAAATTACATTACAGCTGAGAGAATGCATAATTTACTCACGTCCTGGAGCCGACACCGCGACTGAAGGTTATTCGCTTAGTTTATCATAGAGATGATACCAACCTCGTGAGCCACAGACGCGTTCAACTATTTACATTTAATAGTACAAATTAAGATATCTATTATGTTTTGACTTGCCCCTTGGCGCAGTTTATAGTGACCCTGTTTTCTGCTACGAGCGTTGTAGGTTCGATTCCTGTCCCAAATCTGGGTATAATATACGTATCATCTATATGTATGTTTATTAAGAAAAATATGTAGCTATTTCAGGCTGTCGCCTATAACAAAGGTATGAAGTGGTCTATTTTGTGGAGAAATGTTGTTATGTTTACTTAGTTTTGCATCTATTTACGTAATATATTGTAATAATTAAAGCCAATCACAAGATAACTGGATATATGGATATGGTGATAAATATTCTATGTTCTAAATAAACGGCATAGTTCATCTGGGCTGTAGCTCTCGGGTATGTCGGGACTGCGGCGACGCTAATAGATCTCTTCTTCTAGGAGCTGTTGGAACGATATCGTAATAAAAAAATAAGGAATTACTTTAGTTACGATTATTAATAGTTTATAATTTACTTTCAATCAAATAAATTTCGTTATTCAAGAAGGCTTCGTAAAAGGCTTTAAAAGAATGCTTTTGTAACCTAATCTGTAGTTCTGAATTATTTTCGACAATTTCTTGAAACTTTTAATTAATTACGTCATTTTGGATTTCACATTGTTTCTTTATTTTAGTACACCTTTGATAATTAAGTTCAATGTTAATATGTGATTAAATGTATAATGTAGTTGTTTGTTCTGATGCCTGTGCCTTTCTGTTATATTTTCTCAATCTTATTTAATTTGGACGAGTTTTAACTTAAAAAAAAAATTAATACAGCTGTTTAAACATCATCTGTTCCTCGTCTAGGTTTTGAAAAGATCATAGCTATAATTACTAGAACATAATATTTTCCTTAAGATGATAATTACAAATTAAGATGTCACGCTGTCTGTGTAATTACACATCATACAGTAACTCCTCTCAAACTAGTTTATAGAACCGCAAATCGTGGTGTTCGCTTTAGACCATTCGTGCTTTTATGCGGAGCTGTATCGTCTTAATAAGCTCGCGTTGAATAGTCGAGCTTTCTGGCGGATTTGCAAAGCTCATTTAATATCAGCTGGCGCGTATAAGCTCAGTAATTAAACTCTGATGAACATAGAAAACGAGCTTTTGTTCGACTTTATAACTTTATAATGAGATGCGATAAGAGATCCGTGTTTATTGCTTTACCGCTATTTCAACTGCGTTGCTCACTGTTTAAGTGTTTTAGTTTCGTCGAGTTTCATCTCTCCCGGTCACGTTTAATTTTCCGTAGACATTCCTCTGTCAAGTAAAAATGCAGCGCTGCTTCGCTGAGGGAGTCAGGCAAATGGTCAGGATAAGTATCGCAATTAAAGCCTCCCCCGCCCGGTAGTAAATTAACTGCGCTAATTTCCCTAAATGTGATGAAATATTTTCATTTTTTTTTACATCGTTAATCTTAAAGTGCTAAATTTTTATACTTGTACTTGCTTGCTTCTATTTGTTCACTCTAATTAATGGCTATTTGATTTACACTAACACGTAACTAAAAATAACTTAAATTAACAAACAAGCAGACATTTCTTTGTAAAAAAAACTATAAATATAAATAAACGAATGTTTTGTAGGTAATCGTAGAAACTGAAACGAACCTTAAAAAAAACTTCTCTTGAAACTCTTTGATTCACAAGTCGTATCAATATTAACTTACAAACATTATTATTCATTGTATTACATCAAAGTATCTTTACATTCGTCGCTACAATATTTTCTTCGGTTTCTTAACATATACTTTCTGGGATATTACTTGAAAGCAACACAAAGAGACACTCCACGTGACTGTTCCCAGTTATCATATAGTTCGGGTTCTCGACGTGCGCGTGTCAATCTAATCGCAGTCGGTCGCAGTCGGATCGCAGTCAATTAGAACAATTAGTTCCGACGTGCGGTTCACGTCGAACGCCTCACTCCAGACAATCGCATCAGAGCTCGCTCCGGCGGTCGATATCCTACGCGTGAGATCTAATGCGATAGAGGACAGTGTCAACGTGTGCTAATTTGTAGAATAGCTGAAAGCAATGGACCTAAAACTTATATTTAAATTATGCTTTAATCAAAATATTTAAATGGTCACTGAATGTCTGCATGAAGCGAGCGTTAGTTTGAAATATGTATAAAACTACTTCTATTCTACTTAGAAGATTCGGTGTTAGACTTTACAGGCTCGTAAATGTCTAAATACTTTATGCAACTTCTTTTAATTAATGTTTTTAGAAGATGAAACTGTAGTGTTGCTTTTGTGAAGTCAATGAACCATAATTTATAGTTGAAGTAGTTTTAACTAAAGATATTGCTTGCTGAATTGAAAGCTGATGCTTGTCTTGTATGTCGTCCCATTGAAATTTAATTGCCATCTGTGACTACTGTTTGAGTAATCTTTGATAACGCGCATTTACTTGACTATTTTTTCGTCCTTACGTTATTGTATTACTTGTCGATATAATTAAAATCGATTTTTTTTTCGTTTGCGAGCAAACACAATATATAATAAATACCAATTTTAATTCCATATGTAGCACTCATAGCTTCATTCAGGCGACATCAGAGCAGTCAACAAGACTGTACATGTAATAGTTTCTTAAGCATCATAATATGTAAGTGATAAAGGACTTATTGAATTACGTTTAGGTAAGCGTAGCGTGTAGCACAAAGGCTCAGGTTGGCTCCTTCAAACGACGCGGAGTGCGAACCAATTAGACGCGTCGCCGCCGCGGTAAATACATTACTCTCTCACCTGCCTACCGCATGTCCTGATGTTTAGTCTAAGTCTGGGTACACTGTAAATTGTACTAGACGTGTGTTAAAATATATATGTATACATATATGTACATATTCTAGCATGTAGAGCTGGATATACTTATGTCTTAACAGTGATGCAAAATTGATTGAAACTTTAGTGCATGTATGGAGTTACTTAATTTGCTGCGCGAGAGTGCATGTATCGTTTACAGCTAAAAAATGCTTTAAAATATGAATATAAAAAAAAGCTTTATTTTTGGCTACATTATTAAATTAATGCTCAGTTTTTAACTACAATTAGGTCTCATATTGACGTTAACAAAAAACTAGTTTAAAAATTTTGATTCAAAATGTACTTATCTAAAGTACCTATCATAAAACGTCAAATTTAATTGCAACATATCGATACGAGTTTCCAGAGTATACTTTTATAAGTTACTATCACATAAACTATCACGAGAACAACACACTAACAACACATGAACAACACGCAGCACAGCGCAGCGCAGCTACGAGGCTGGCTCATAATAATAAAGTTAGTGTACAATGCGCGGTGACACCGCTGCGAATTACCCCCTGACGCATAGCCACGAGGACAGCTACCGAACTACGCCCGTATTAATGCACACGATATTACTGCTAACATATGACTATTAGCTTTTGATATAATATATTATATTAACTAAAATACAACAATTTATTGCCATTTTCGTGTGATAAATCTAAAATGTAATGGTTGTAATTGTTGCAGTAATAACGATGTTTCTATTTTAGAACAAGTTAACGGTTTTCAAATGTTTCAAGTTGTAGGTCCCATACAAATGTGTCACATAAAAAAACTTTGCTGAATTTATTCATACTAAATTTTCAAAGTCATAATTAACATAGTCATGACGATAACGTTAATAGCAACAGTCGAACACGACAGTTATTGTCGTCGCATCCGTCGGTAACCGACACCGACACCGACACCGGCGGTGTGTGGCGGTGGCGAGCTGACGACAAGCAACAGAGATCGTTTAGGAGTCACGGCTTGTTTCATAGAAATACATAATTATGGTAACACTGCTAAAGACGAGTTAGGTTATTATTATTATTAGATATTATATACTTTATTGCGCCAAAAAAGAATATACCGAAAAATTACACGTAAAGTTGATGGCAAAGGTGGACTTATGCCTAGAAGAGATCTCATTCAGTCAACCAATGGTCATGAGAGAGAGAGTCATATAGAGGGTTTAAGTTTAGACTGGTTGAATAATTTTGCCAACAACGTCTCACTGCTAGGCCTATTTCTCTATGTAGTCCACATCACTTCACTGTGAGTCATATTGTTATCAAATGTTTATAACAATCGAGACAGACAGGTTTATGTGACCTCTATACATTTCAAATATTTGTTTCAGACCTGAAACAAATATTTGTACAAATAACATCATCTGTCCAAAGCGGGAATCGAACCATTTACTAGAAATGAAGTGAGATTTAGATTTCATTTAACGATAGCTTAAACATATGTATATAGAGATTGTGTGAAAATTTTATCAGCGCTAAAACAGATTAAAAGTCTAGATTTATTTAGTAATCTATAAATAACTATCCTATAATAGTCCTCTGTGACTTGTGGTTCAGTTCATCCAACACATAAGTATTGACGTGGTTTGATTTCTGAACCTATTTTATTAGTTTAAATAATATATACCAACTGACAATGTATATTATGAAGTAATTCGTTTCTTCAGAATCCTTCAGTATTAGCCACTGCGGTGTTCCACATAAACTCAAACGTGATAAAGTTCAGTGACACCTGCAGTCTGTGCAACGAGGCGAACGCAAACACATTCAGCGTCAGACAAAGCCAGTGTCGCAACCTCTTTCACAATGCGCACTAGCGCGCACTAAAACATAATTAGTGGTATTTCGTTATTCGCAGTCACGAGCCGCTCATTACCGTCGCTCATCGCTGAATGCTCTGCTCTCTGCTCTCAATACGCTGAAGCCCAAACATTAAAAATTCAGACAGCATTATTAACATTTAACTTAATATTACACCACTTTAAAAAAAATGTAAGTGGATTTTCATATATATATAGCTACATCTTCAAATTTTTCAGACTGCAATAAAATTATTCCAGATGAATTTTTTTGTACTCGTAAACTAGTCAAATTCGATATCATCCATTCGGAGCATAAAAAATAACTTGAGTATAGTCTTTTTTTTGTTATTGTTTGGTCAATTTTATCGCCATCGCCGCACAATTCATCGCGTCTAACGGACGGCCGGCCGTTGATTTTAATCACAGCTGCGTAATTTTTCACAATAATCGAATGATTCAAATATAACCAATTTAATTTCAGAGCGTAAATAATGGCGCTAATTTACAACAATGAATTTATGAATGGGTCTTTAGAATGTAAAGTCAGTCGTAATTAAGTCGTGATACCGCAGAGATAAATTACTCCGAATATTAATTAACTTTGATTTTAGAAAATACTGCTGGTTTGACTATTCGAATTTACGGCTGACGTTCAAATAGTCGAATAGGTTAAAAGGGTTGCAGTAGATCGTACGTAGGAGCACGGTGTCACGCACGCATTAGGCATTCACCGTGGAACCGCAGCCGTCTTCCGAAATCAGTAAAATAGTAACGTTTGTTGGCCTCGTTTGAAATTCAAGGATCAGACGCGGGCACAATCCTGAAAGGAACGTTTCTTTTTATGGGGGTCACTTGGGTAAATAACGCGTCTTCATTGGCGTCGCATTCGAACCACGTACGCCCGCCCGCGCCCCCAGTCGCCTGCTTCATTGGACACTTTGAATATTTTGCAGACTCGGATATCGCAGATTGTAATCCAAGATAGAGTTAGGCTTTTTATCACACATCAAAATAAACATATTTTTTTAAATACTCATTCGAACTTTCTAGAAATGAGTAGGGGAAACCGTATAGCTATTGCCCACTTAAGGACTTCTAACGCATTGACATCAAAAAATAAAAAAAGTATTATAACAATTAACCATTTATAACTTTTTTCTTGTTACCTAATAAACTCTCCAACAGAGGATTAACAGTTTTTAGTTAAAACGTACATAACATAGAAGATAATGAAATTAATTTAAAATCTTCTAAAAAGTATAGTGATTGCCCCTTTCGTATACTAATTGCCCACATCACAGCATAGTAATTGCCCGGAGACTCAAAATGATAAATTCAACTTAAAACGTAAATAAATAATCAAAACAAAACATTAAACTTGCATCTAATAGGATAGTCTTTAATATTCATAATAAATTGCGTTTGGTTTTAATAAATCTCTATCAAATAATTCTTTAGCTGATGGTAGTGCATTATAATCGTCAGAGACAAAATCATCTACTTCAAAACAAAGATGGCATAAAAATAAATACAAATCGGAGCTGTCTGGTATATTTTCCTTATGTTTTGGTGGAATGGAACGCACATGTAATATCTTTGAGCAAGCACTGCAAGTCAATTCATTTTTTATCACACTGAAATGACAAACTCCACAAGCAGGCTAGACGCCACGTTGGCACAATGGTCACAGCACTGGTTTGTGGCTGTTGCGCTGGTGGTTGCGGGTTAGATCCCCGCACATGACAAACATTTGTATTGGCCATACAGATGTTTGCCGTGGTCTGGGTGTTTGTGTAGTCCTTGTGGGTCTCCTCAACGTGCCTCGGAGAGCATGTTCAGCCGTCGTCGGTCTCGGTCGTTATCATGCATACATGATAGTGATCCTTACGCATAGTAGGGAATACTGTATATCAGCTGACCCGCATTGGAGGAGCGTGGTGAATTAAGCTCTGATCTTTCTCCTACATGGGGAAAGAGGCCTAGCAGTGGGATATTACAGGCTGAAGCGACAAGCAGACTTTGGTACAATGTTACCAGGTTTTATTACATTATTATTTAAAACAGTTATTTTTTTAGATGCTGGCATTTCTTGCTTTTTCTTTATTTACTATGTCTATATTTCTTTATCTATCTTCTTTGGTATCGGTTCCAGTTGTTGCTCCAGAATGTTCAATCAGTTGTTGGCTATTATTCCCTAAAGTTGTATCTCTGTGTTTCTTTAGAATGAATAGTATCACTATTAGAATTTAGTGTAGTATTTTTATTTTTTGAATTTCCCTTTGATTTTTTATCAATGATCTTAGTATTTTTATTTGCTTTTTCAGTCTTTTTCTTTTCTTTGATCAACTTCTTCTATTCTTTTTAACAGATTTTTTTCTTTTTTGTTTTGTATGTAATTCTGCCTTAAAATTTTGGGAGCTAATGGCACAAGGCTGTCGTTCAGTTTGCATAATTTTGAATTTCAGTAAACAACCCTATATCTTTTTCTGAAACACAAGAATTTGCTTTGTCTTGTGTCAGCAAAATGCTACTAAATTTACTTTGCTATATTTAACCCTTTGTCTTTGACATACTGTAAATGTAAAAATAATAACAATTTAGATAATCATACATAACGATTGTGAAACAAGTTAAGCAATGAGCAATTTAAACACTATTTCATGTGATCACACTTTGTTAAAAAATGCCCGTGACAATAATTGCCCTGGCAATAACTAGACATTGACATATGGCAATAACTAAAATGATGGTGGGCAATAACTAAAAATATGCAGATTTACGTGCAGTGATTGCCCACCGTTAAAATAACCATTAGAAATCAAATATCACCAGATATTCTCATTTAAAACAGAGAAAATACATTTGAGTTCATCATAACTATACACCAATAGTTGAATATCAAATAAAATGCAGAAAAAATGAGCCTTTAAATAAGTCATTCCTTAAGAAAATTGTTAAAGTGCTTTACTTTTTGAGTAACACGTTTACCCGTCTCGACAAAATCCGCCATAACTTTTTTTTTTCTTTCAGTGCTGCCAGTAGTCAATTTTAAATATACAAAAGATTAATCACAGAGCCATCTAGTAAATTCTAATTAAACTAGAATAATATAAAGATAGCACATGAGAATGTTTTTCTTAAAGCGGGCATTCACTGTCAGTGGGCAATCACACTCTGGTTTCCCCTACCGCATTTTACCAATATTATTTACGTGAAGGATAATGCTTACACATAAAGTTGGCATTACCTTCCCATACCATATATGCAATACCTCATCATTGATGTAAATAATTAAATAAATCGCTGTCGGTAAACATTAAATAAATTAAAGAGTACCGTAACTAAGTTATGCAGATTACACGTTATTGAACCAACAAAACATCGAATGCCGATGAAAATACTTCAACGTACGGATGAATTAAAACGCTATTACGTAATTTGATTTTTTTTTCTTTGTATTTAGCAGGAGTAATTACAGAATGTCTTGGCACAGATGCGTTGCGAGGAGATTGCATCGTCAAGGAATATCAAAAATGCATTACCGGATGGGAGAGAATAGCTAAGGAAAGTACAAGAAACGCAATTTGCCCGCGCCGGGGCTGCAGCCTCATCTGCCACAATTCGGATGCCATGCGCGTCGCGCTCCGCTGATATTTTAGAACCCTCGCCCTTAGTAGTGTCGGGATCAAGAATCCGTTCGATCGAATTATATTCAAAATTATTTTTATTTCCGTCGCTGGTGTCATGTTTACCCTTTTTATTTCGTCGTAAAAGTTGCTTATGAATATAAATTGACAGAATTAACTTATCAAATGTTGGCAAGTTGTATGTGTTTCTTGATAGCCCATAAACGTTCTTGAACTTTTAGCTTTAATGTTATAATATACAAATACGAGTTGAAACTGTAATTTCTATTATCCTAAGAATTAATACAATTTAACCAAATGGTGTAACTTGAATGAGCAAATAGAGATAAAATAAACAATACTAAGTCTAATATTAAAACTATAGAAAAAGAATTAAAAGAAGCTTAACCAGCGACAATGTTCCACAAATAATTGACACGTGTGAGATATAGGAACATTCCGCGACATTTTGAGGACACAGGTCGTAAATTTGAAAGGAATTTAGTAGGTAGCTATTTTAGATATTAACCTATATTTGAAACCACATTCGGTATTTCGTTAGTTTTGTATCACGTATATCACTCAAACAGATAGGTTTTATTCTAACACAACCCGAGCTTCAATCTAAATACTTGAAAGGAGAGGCAAGTCCTGTATCTCCACCGCATTGTATTTACACATTAAAGTGGAAGTCGCGGGATCGCTAAACTCGTGCCGTAAAGCGTCGGTATCGACTCCGTGTTTACACAATCCAATCGGAGACTGCAGAGAACTGATTTCCAAATTCATGAACTGAAATGTGCAATCGGCGATATTGGCTGCTCTTGAGTCAACGCCGCTCACGTCTACTTAATATTCGCTAATAATCAAATCTTAAAGTTCTTTTTTTATACTTCTTGTATTTATTTATTTATTTATTAGTTTTCCTTTGAAGTTTGTACTTTCAGAGCCAGTAAATTAAGTGTACATTTTATATGTGCAATTTTCTATTCACAAATTGTTTTTTTTTTTTTAATTGAATAAATAAATTGTTTTTTTTTTATTTATTTTAAATTAATGATTTTAGCATAGTCGCAAATATTCATAATATTACAGTGGTATATAATATAAATTAGTTCATAAATTATTTCTGCTTTTCAATCATAATGTCGAATTAGTCAGCAGTGAAACAAAGAAAAGGTTTAATAGCACATAAAAAAGTATTCTTTTGTAAAGGAGTAGTAAACAAGCAAATCAAAGTTTAAAAGTAGTCCAGATAACATGCCCTCTGCCCCACAGCTCCGTGCTCTGAACATCTCCTAGATTAGTATACATAAAGTATTCTGCTCCGGCGAGCCGTTTGTTCGCGAGGCGGACGTTGCCGGGCTACTTCGTTTACGAGTTTGTTGATTAAAGAAAATTTAATATTGTTTCAAACTACCGCCGCAAAAATGTAAACTTCCAACTTAACTCCGAGCACTTTTGTACAATGATTTACGAAAATGAACGAAGGCGTAGAAGATTTACTTCAAACAAAATAATATATACTAAGTTACTAACCCTGTTTCTCCGATTGTGGATAAAATTTATCTAGTACATAAGTTATGAATAGACGTTAACAGCAGGAGTTAGAATAGATCATTAAATGTTTCTCCTCAATTAGTAAACTAAAACTTTAGATTCAAATTTACGTAAAAAATTTCTAATAAAAAAATTGGTAGTCTGTAAAGGAGACGGATACGATTCCATACATTCTTGGGCCGAAATGCAACGTAAAATATATCGTAATGAAAATGGTACCAATTAATGTATTTACGCTTATTGATCCCTCGCTGAAAATTCTGTACATTTTGGCTATCTAAGAGCGGAGTTATTAGACGTTTTGTAAAATTGAGGTTATGTTACAATGTCTATGAAAAACCCAATCACTAAGTTCTTGAAGCACTAATGTTTATCATATTATATCATTACAAATATCAATCACTTGAAACCATAAATAAATATCAGGAATGGACTCAGGATGCATCTGAATACACTGAAAACATTAAACAACTATAAACATGATTACATGAAACGAGTGACGGGACCATGACGGGGCACACAGTTTCAATATCAGTCAGCTGTCAAAGCTGTTATTAAAAATAATTATGATTTATTTTCAATCGATACGAAATCGATAATAATTTTGGTTTATCAGATATTAATTTTTATTTTCGATATTAATGTAACTTTATTTAAATACACTTTATTGTTTACAATTTCAATTGTGTATCTAAATACTTTGAGTTAATTACTTAATGCAAACCTTTTTTTTTTATTCTATAATCGATTATAGTTAAATCGATACCCAATTAATTTGACGAAAACTATCTTTTTCATTTTTCTCAGCTTCCAGATTCAGAATTGAGCTGATATTTTATATTTTAAAATAAAAAAATATGACCAATTTTTTAAACCATATCTGTACTTAATACATTTTAGCCTAAAAGTCCCCATCTCCTTTGGTTTACGGACGATAGTTTAACGTGATAACGTCATACCAAAGTGGAGGAGTGGAGAGAGTTGTCACATCAAAAATATTGTGGAATTTGATGGTAAAAAAAAGAATAACATCATAAACTTGTATCTGTTGGTAACCGCCATCCGTCAAACAGCGTTATCCAAAACATGTCAGGAAAAATTTAAGAGAAAACAAAAATTAAATCGAAATCGTATCTCATTCTTTCAGATAAATTACTGTCGAAATATTTTACGTGCTTTATACTCTTTACGACATCCATCTTCGAGTGGATTCGTTCAAGTCGCGGTTGGTCTTTATTTGGTGTGAGTATTTTCGTTACAAGTAATTCGGCCGACGACTCGACGAGCAAGTAATGTATCGAGCTCGAAGCGATTATTTATCGCGAATACCGACACAGTGATGTTTTTGACGATATTTATTTTTGATACAATTATATCGGGAGTCGGGACCGACAGCGTTGGGTGCTTATTAGTCATACAATTAAATGTCTAGTTTACAGTGTTATGGTTTTCTCTTTAGTATTTTAATAATTATATTCCTTATTTTAATGTTATAATAAAAAAGTTTTTCCTGTTCTATTGTCTCATGACGACGCGTTGGCGCAACGGTCACAGCACTGCATGCAGCACTTAATTAATAGTTTTACGTTTATAATTTTTCTTTTTATCATAAATTCAACTAAAATACAAATAATTCATTAAGTTCTAGTCTACTTAAGAGTATCTTTAAAACTTTCTTCTTTGATACGCAGCATCTCATTCTTAATTAGATTTTGTTAAAACTTAGTTGAGTATTCTTCAGTTCTTGTGACTTAAAAGTATTTACTTAATTATTAATTTAAAATAAAACGAATAAATGTTTAAATGAAGGTGCTCGTTGAAACACAAGCCCATGAATTAATAAAATAACTAAATTACCTAATAATAACTCGCTTCACAGTACTCGGTTTAATTTCCATAATTTTATCTCGAAACAATAAACTCGCATCGTTTTAATGAACTCGAAATCCAACGCGATGATTGTCAGACGTTGCTCCGGCGGTTCTCATAACAAGAAAAACAAACTGAACCGCGCCATAAATTTCAAATAACACTGAATTGAAAGTGAACTGTTTTCATTAAAGCAAATTATTGAACGTGACAAGTCGTAAAGTCGCAATCATAACTCTCGGTCGTCGCCTATTTTTTGCCCTATAACGTCACCCCGCAGTCCCGACGCGACGCGGCGTGTTAGTCCATTATTCGCGGTAATGTTTGTTCTAAACGGAATTAGCGTTCTAAATTACGCGAACAGATGTACTCGATCTCAGTCTCGGTGAGGAATAACACGCGTTACATTAATTTCAGTTGACGTCAAGCATTGAGGCGACGGCGACATTCGTCAGGCGCGGATCGCACCCGAGCCCGCGGTGCGTCGACTGAAAAATGACGCGAATAAATAACTTTCAAGTTGTTCGCTCTAATACGAGAAAATCAACGCGAATATGATGAATCGGTAAAGTTTATTCGCGATAATATCTGCGCTACCTCGCCGGTTTCAATGTTGTTTTAGCTAAACAGAAAATAGTCCACTCTTTATATTGAAACAGTTCGAAGTATTTCGTCGTCTCTAAATGTAGACTGCGAAGGGAGAAATCAACGCAAATCCGTAGGGACAGACATATCGTGAATACAAATCGCCCTTTTTGCTACGGGGAGAGCTGGGTTCGGCCACTAGTCGTGAATAAAGTCTGTAGCGTGCGTCGCTCAGATAACGCGCGGGTCAGCTCCGCTATCGACGGGTACGGGTGGCGTCGTTAGACTGCGGGGTGTCCTTTTTGTTCTCTTCTATCGTTGCTTTCGTGCAAATATTATTGAAGAGTTCATCTATTATACAGTTATTTTTGTCTTTAATGTTTTTATTTATTTTATTTGGAGGATAATTCATAATGATGTCTATTTTAGTAATACACATCTTTCGACAAAAATTGAGGACGTTGATCTTATATGTATGTCGGAGAGTCAATGCAGATAGTTATTAATGTCGGTACATACGTTATTCGTCTACCCTCACTCATTCTATTATTTGAGTTATTCCGACGTGTATGTCGGTATCTGTGCTATTGTCGATATTCAACTACCCTCATTCTATTATTCGAGTCATTCCTTCGTGCATAAAAGACCGATGCGGCCGCAGCTAGGTCAGTCTTGGCTCTGGCGTGGCGCGGTGCACTTGTGTATCCTGCTAGTAGCTTAACCTCAACTCTTGTAAGGGTTAGTTTGTGTACACGAATTAATTGTTACTTTATATTGTGGGCAACTCGGGCAGTGGAGGCGAGCGTTAATGCGCATTTTAAAGACGGCCGTCTTAAACCTAGACTCGGGTCGCAACTCCCGGGCACTGCTATGAGTTGTCTCTCCGCCACGCGATAGATCCGGTACCCGCTCGGTGAGTCCATTGAATTACTAAATAGTTAGAACTATCTTGTGTTAAACTTACATTGTTAATAAACCAGTTCGGTCATTCGTCCGTTCTTCTCCTACCTACTTCTGATCTGCGACATCAGAAGTGGGATACTGTTCTCGTGCCCACTAAGAGTGTTACTAGTGAGTAGTTTATTTCATGATGCCATGAGAATCGCGTTCGCGTAGTCCCGTTGAATTATCGTGCGATCGAAGCGCAAGTCGAGTCGTCATCATTTAAAGCGATTTAATAGTAGTAGTAACCTGTCTCTTCATAAACGTTTACTTGGTATGACTGAGAAACAGACTAAATTCAAAGTAAAAATATTCAATGACGCGAGCGTAGTTGCAGTACATAGGTAGTTTGTTAAGTTTTTGTGGTTACCCACTTGTTTGTGATAACGTTTTAATATCGCCTCAGCTTGAGTATTTACGATTACCCTCTGTAACGGATATTTTTGTGTTTCTTTCTATGTTGTTTATTGAAGTGCCGAGGGAGCGTAAAGTTAGAGACACCAGCTTCCGAATAGTTAATGCTGGGTTTCTGATAGGTCGGTTGTTTTGTTGTTTTCTTATCGGTGTACAAGTGATGTTTGTTCAGTGTTCGATTGTGTAATTCGATTTACCGGTTGTTTGTTGAATTTAGTTTTATTTTGTGACGTGATACGTAGGTAGTTTTGTAGTGACAGATTTTGAGATTCAGTTTTTGTTTCGATTCAGTCACAGTGACTCTGGATAGTAATACCTGCTTAAAATTAAATTTTGTTTTAATAAAGTTCTTGAAACAAACTAAGTTTAGATCCGAAATATAAGGAACCGTTCAAAACAGTTGTCTGGTAATAGAACCTGTAGGTATTGTTTTGGTCGTATCACAGGAGGTGATGACGATATGTGTTGGTTGTATCATATCAGTTAATGACGATATGTGTTGGTCGTATCACATGAGGTGATGACGATATGGGTGGCAATAGTAGTTGTCACTAGCTGCTGAGGCGGCCGGGCCATGAACGTTGTATGTGATCTAGATGTGTCAATAACCTTTATTTTTTTAATTACGGTTAGAGGAACCTTTCGTCCGTGAGCGAATAGGATAGATTGGTAGTTTTTTTTGTGATTAAAGTTAACTGATGAAGCTATGTAGACCACTATACAACCAATTTTATTGAGATTAGTTTTGTTGGTGCCATTGTTTTTAAGGATCCATTGCTAAAACATGTTTTGGTTGTATTGCTCGATGGAGGCAATATCGTCACTCGATGGAGGTGGCATGAGCTACTGTCGCTCGATTTAGGTGACAATGGCGACTCTTTTGGTTGGTTATCGTCACTCGATGGAGGTGGCATGAGCTGCTGTCACTCGATTTAGGTGACAGTGGCGACTTTAGTGGTTATCGTCACTCGATGGAGGTGGCATGAGCTACTGTCGCTCGATTTAGGTGACAGTAGCGACTCTTTTGGTTGGTTATCGTCACTCGATGGAGGTGGCATGAGCTGCTGTCACTCGATTTAGGTGACAGTGGCGACTTTAGTGGTTATCGTCACTCGATGGAGGTGGCATGAGCTACTGTCGCTCGATTTAGGTGACAGTGGCGACTTTAGTGGTTATCGTCACTCGATGGAGGTGGCATGAGCTACTGTCGCTCGATTTAGGTGACAGTGGCGACTTTAGTGGTTATCGTCACTCGATGGAGGTGGCATGAGCTACTGTCGCTCGATTTAGGTGACAGTAGCGACTCTTTTGGTTGGTTATCGTCACTCGATGGAGGTGGCATGAGCTGCTGTCACTCGATTTAGGTGACAGTGGCGACTTTAGTGGTTATCGTCACTCGATGTAGGTGGCATGAGCTACTGTCGCTCGATTTAGGTGACAGTAGCGACTCTTTTGGTTGGTTATCGTCACTCGATGGAGGTGGCGTGAGCTGCTGTCACTCGATTTAGGTGACAGTGGCGACTTTAGTGGTTGTCGTCACTCGATGTAGGTGGCATGAGCTACTGTCGCTCGATTTAGGTTACAGTAGCGACACTTTTGGTTAGTTATCGTCACTCGATGGAGGTGGCATGAGCTGCTGTCGCTCGATTTAGGTGACAGTGGCGACTTTAGTGGTTATCGTCACTCGATGGAGGTGGCATGAGCTGCTGTCACTCGATTTAGGTGACAGTGGCGACTTTAGTGGTTATCGTCACTCGATGTAGGTGGCATGAGCTACTGTCGCTCGATTTAGGTGACAGTAGCGACACTTTTGGTTGGTTATCGTCACTCAATGGAGGTGGCATGAGCTGCTGTCGCTCGATTTAGGTGACAGTGGCGACTTTAGTGGTTATCGTCACTCGATGGAGGTGGCATGAGCTGCTGTCACTCGATTTAGGTGACAGTGGCGACTTTAGTGGTTATCGTCACTCGATGGAGGTGGCATGAGCTGCTGTCACTCGATTTAGGTGACAGTGGCGACTTTAGTGGTAATCGTCACTCGATGGAGGTGGCATGAGCTACTGTCGCTCGATTTAGGTGACAGTAGCGACTCTTTTGGTTGGTTATCGTCACTCGATGGAGGTGGCATGAGCTGCTGTCACTCGATTTAGGTGACAGTGGCGACTAATATGTGGAAAGCAATAATGGAGTAATGTTTATACCAAAACGATTGGTCAATTTTGATTTAATGGTAGATTCGCGTATGGTTGTATGGTGTGTCAATAAAAGTGGTTGTACTATCGCTTTATCCTTGGTTAAGTGTGGGTCAGGATAGGCCGAGACGAGACTTTGATATCGCAGTACCTTTTTGCTTTTTACGGCATCACACGGGGACGTGTGACTTGTCAGGATGGCCGTGTCGGAGAGTCAATGCAGATAGTTATTAATGTCGGTACATACGTTATTCGTCTACCCTCACTCATTCTATTATTTGAGTTATTCCGACGTGTATGTCGGTATCTGTGCTATTGTCGATATTCAACTACCCTCATTCTATTATTCGAGTCATTCCTTCGTGCATAAAAGACCGATGCGGCCGCAGCTAGGTCAGTCTTGGCTCTGGCGTGGCGCGGTGCACTTGTGTATCCTGCTAGTAGCTTAACCTCAACTCTTGTAAGGGTTAGTTTGTGTACACGAATTAATTGTTACTTTATATTGTGGGCAACTCGGGCAGTGGAGGCGAGCGTTAATGCGCATTTTAAAGACGGCCGTCTTAAACCTAGACTCGGGTCGCAACTCCCGGGCACTGCTATGAGTTGTCTCTCCGCCACGCGATAGATCCGGTACCCGCTCGGTGAGTCCATTGAATTACTAAATAGTTAGAACTATCTTGTGTTAAACTTACATTGTTAATAAACCAGTTCGGTCATTCGTCCGTTCTTCTCCTACCTACTTCTGATCTGCGACATGTATTTATCAAACTTTACACAAATACCGCGGAACACTTGAGACTTGCTACATGCGATAGATGAACGAAAATTTTTTAACTTTAAAATATTCCATTAAAAAAATTGGAACTAATTTTTATAATTACAACGTAACTAAACTTAACCTTTAAGTTTTTATGGCCGTACAGAAGCCGGTCAATGTGTCCCGCGCCTAGCGAAAGATAACGGAGCGATCTCTTTACTCTTGTTGGTGCCGACGTAAATCAAGTCGGGCGGTTGTAAAGTTGCGAGTTACGCTCGGCCGCGGCCGGCGCGAATGAATGCGCTCGCAGGGCTGACGACACTCGTGAACGATTGATGTTTAAAAAATATTATAAGTATTAATGTAATAATGATAGATCTACGTGTCTGTAATAAAATGTGCAAATAAACTCAATTAATCCATTCATTTATTCATCTCATTTTTCCATGGAAAATGTCAGGGAGACGGGGTAGACCATTAAATTGTTACTGATATAAATGTTTCAAACCCGCGATGGAGTAAAAAAGTGTTTGTGTGTATTAGTTCTGATACGTGACAAGAGTTTACTCCTTAAGAAAATTTGCTGTGATATTTAAAATTATACTGTTTTAGTAAATGAACGTGCTGTGTGGCTACGGCACTAAAGAATGTAGCCACCCCCTCTCTTCCCGTGGGTGTCGTAAGAGGCGACTAAGGGACTAACACAGTTCCACTACCACCTTGGAACTTAAAAAGCCGACGGATGGCGGGATAACCATCCATGCTGGCTTTGAAATACACAGGCCGAAGACGGGCAGCAGCGTCTTTGGTGCGACAAAGCCAGCCCTGCGGTCACCAACCCGCCTGCCCAGCGTGGTGACTATGGGCAAAACACATGAGTTCGCGTCATAATGTCGGGCGCGAACTTGTGGAGGCCTATGTTCAACAGTGAACTGTGATAGGCTGTAGTGGTAGTGGTAGTAAATGAACAAAATTATTATAAAATAAAATTCTAAAATCAATACATAAATTTACGCTTGCTATCTGTATAGTTACAGTCACGCTGGTACACTATTATACCTATATCTTACATAAACCGCTAATAGCGCTGTAACACGTCACGCTCAACGTCACTAGGCATAAATAATCTTAGAAAATTATTCTTAAATACGATTAACGATGTTATATAATGTTAATATTATTTTTAATGTCAAAATGTATTGTGCGCCAGCCCTGCCCCGTGCGCCGCGAACTCCGCTCACCGCTGGACGACCGCCAGCTCCTGAGAACGCGCCCGCGAGCGACGCTACACAAATACTGCAGTTACTCGCGCCGCTATTGTTTTTACATTCGAAACAGCTTATAATAAAAATAAAAATTCTATTGTAAATCTTTTCGAAAATACTTTAGATGGGTCTCGACTCTCGATCTATATGATTTTGAAATCAAATCACTGAATAACCATACGTTCTGAGGTAACATACATGAAAATAAGTAAAAAATTGAGAACCTTCACATTTTGAAGTCTGTTAAATAGACCATCTAATCTTTTATCGCAGTTTTATTCACTTTAACTGTAATAGTTTCTGTCGCTATGTTGCTGTAGTAGTGATGTGTAAGTCTGTCACTACCAGATATTGATTGAGTAGTTTTTTTAATGAAGGACAAATTTACAAATCCTTCCTTAATTTAATTACTGTATGAAAGCGATTGAGGTTTAAATTTAAAATGTAATGATGGTCTAGAAGACTATTTTCATAGCAACAAAGCATGTTAGGAGGCAGTCGCATTGCGTCACTGCAGAGGAACGGAGGATGCGTGACATTGTCTTCACGGAATATACGAGTAGGTAGAGCCACACCAACGAAACTAGAACATATTGTAATTATAAAACTTAGCAACAGTTCCATTTGACTTCCATTAGATAGGTGATAATCAAATAGTTTCTCATGTCTATGGGATAGAGATCAAGTCAACTTTCAAGAGTTTCAAAGTAATAATATATTTGTCGTATAATTGTGTTTTGTTTTTTAATTTAAACTTTTACTTCATTATCATTTTTGATAATATTGTAATTTATTACTAATTCTTCTAAGCTTAATACATATTTTCTAAACGTTGAATAAAGTTACAACTTTATAATTTTAGAATGTACTAGCAGTAAGACGCTTATAACATGTTCATGTATTCGCAACTTGTTTTGCGTTAAAATGTGCTTAAATAGTATCCAAGTGATTGTGATTGTTTAAGTTCAATGACACGCGTCTATTTTAAGAGATGTTATTAAACGTTAAAGTAACTCGAGACTCGTACGTAGGCCTTGGCTCTGGGTGTAATATTGTTTACGGAACAATAACAATAATTGATCATATTTATTCTTGTTCGTTTCAGGTAAGTCTCCAGATTTGGTAACATCTCATCACCCGATCGCCCACGCTCCAGCGAGTCGGGTTCGTACAACTTATAAATATCAATGATTCGCCGACGTCGTCGAGGTATAAATCATGTAAAAGTTTTAATTAAAATATTTCGTAACAAGCTAATGAGGAAGAAAGTGATTAGACAGCGGAAACGATTGTCGATATCTCAGCGAATACATCTCGCAGACAGTTATAGGGCCTGTTTTATCGCTGCTATCCAACAAATAAAAGATTATTACTTATTATTCTTTTTTACCATCGAATTCCATTTTATTTGTGAGTTATTTCTATCCAAAAATATGAATCTAAAAATTGTAGTTTATTAACTGAGGAGGAATATTGTCCTAACGGGCAATTTCCGGCTGTTAAAGTATATTCGTAACTTATTTGCAGGATAAACTTTATCAACAACTTGCCTTTATAGTGTTTTTGCTTGGTTGTCAAATCCAATGGGAGAGATTTGTCGCTGCTACCGGCGGCAGTGCGGCACGGGGCTAATGACGGGTCACGCAGATCGCAATAAATATAGATTAGCTGCACACAGCCTGCCGCGGCCACACTGCGTGTCTGCTAATGGACCGTTTACATTCATTACTTTTTAATATCACAATCAAAATTTGTTATGGTATATTGCGCCGATTAGTTATATGGGCTAATATGTTACATAATATATACCTGACTGTATTTTTACCAACATACCGATACAAGTCAAGATAGCAGTCCACATTTTGTTAGCACATCAGTTATAGTTACAGTTATCATTAACTAACTAGCAAAGTAGCTTTATTTACAATGTGGACCATGAAAGACCTGTAACAACCAATCATCTTCTGTGAGCTGACATTCAGAAGGTAGTTATCATGGCCTTTGTTGTTTTTTTACAAATCACTCTATTATGACAAAAAAGCTTAAAACATACAGACCGAACTATTTGCACGTGTTTTATCGATAACCTATATCTTATACTACGTAGGTGGCAAACTTGGTGGATGGTCCGCTTGATTGTAAGCTGGTGCCGTAGTCTATGGACCTCTACAACACCAGGTGCATTGCAAGTGCATGGCCAATCCCGGCCCCATCCCCTCCCAGGAGCTCTGGCTACCTTACTCACACCAGGAACACAATACTGCTGGAGAGCAGTATTCTTTAGCTGTGATCTTAAAGTAAGGTTGAGGTCGTAAGGTTGAGGTCTTTTCCCAGTCGAGCTGCTCCAAATTTCTGGCAAAAAATAACTTGCTGAGCCCTACCAAAATGAACATTAAATGAAGTAGATACAGTAATACCAATATTTGCAGACGTAAATTCATATAACAAAACCGAAATAAAGCGTTGAAGTGTCAATGTGAAAGGACCACACAAATGTTCCGAGATTTAAAATATTGATACGTTTCACGTCAGCCCCTGCTCACTGTTTCTCTAAAATGTTCGTTATATTCTATAAAGGGTCTCGTCGCTACGAACTCCGCGAGACCGGCCGATAGCATCTTTATACGTTCTCTTGAAAGACGCTTATTAAAATATCTGGATTTAAATTTCTCTATTTCATAATTTTGCCTAACCTAGACATATGGTTTGTTTGTTAGCAATTAGATTTTAAAATAAAAAATTTACTTTCCGTTAGACAACTTTACCATTCAGAAGTCATCATTTCAGAACTGAGTAACTACAGACGTCAAAATAGTATTGTTACTATCAAATGAAAATCCAATGTTTTGGAAAAAGTTATTTTTTGTTAGAAGAAGAGATGAATTATTTATTCCTGAGAAATAAACTATGTTTATTTCTATAAATTCCATCTAAAACATGCTGATTTTTTCAAAGCCTTTCTCGTCACCAGAAGAAGTTTTAAATTATGAAGACTAACACTTTACTTCAAAACTCAGTGAGGCAGCTAGAGTTTGAACTCAGAACCATTTGGAGTCAACACTAAGATGCTTTGTTCACCCTATTTACAATTATTTATAAAACTCAAAGTCATTAGAATGTCAGACTATTTCAGTCAAAACATCACTATTTATTCTAAAGCTAATCTCTGAAAAATAAATTCTGACTAACAGAGCAACAGTTTACTGTAAATTAAGACTTATACAACTTAAGAAACAAATCATCCTCTAAACATGCAAAGCAGTGGATTTGGCTGCTGCGGAGGATATACGGGGGATAAAGGCGACGCACTGCCATTTAAATTCTGGCGTGGTAGTCCGCGCACGATCCCAGGAGCTGCGAAATGTTTGAGGAGACTAAGAAATTGATACGGCATTATCATACCTCGAAATGACTTACAATTTTGTAACTCATTTCTTTAAAATAATTTAGTTTATCATTTAATGGTGTGCCTTTTTTGTTAGTCCATATCCTCCTGAAATATTTTTATGTAGTACACACCGCGAGTGCCGGCGTCGATGTCACAGCGATCGACAGCACGTATTTACGTTTCCGCTCGCGTTGCTTCCGAGGCATATCGTGAAACGTATTTACTACGTACATTTCATCCCCGACCGCCGGAAGGAAACTTAAGAAACAAGTCATGCTTCCACAATTTAGCATAAAGCCTCACGTTTTCACGACATAAGCTGTCGTTATCTGTCCGCCGCGGGCCGCCATTTTTCTGGCTCAGAGTGCGTCGCGGAAAATATTGTCCGTCGCTTAGCGCATCGCACCCTCCGCCATTAGCATATATTTACATTATAATCCGTGTCGTTCGGGAGTATTCGAGTCGGATATTATTTAGATTGCGCGAGGGCGCGGTAATGCACCGCCGGGTCAAATAGTTTTATTGACTCGCGGCCGCGCGCGCTCTGTGATTAATGCGTTCGCTCTTGTTTTTGTTTTGTCGACATTTGCTAAATGGACTATTACAAAGTTTATTATTAATGATACCGCGACCGCTTTCAAAAGTATCGGGAGGTTAATGACGTCACTGACATGTTCTTAATTATTTTTTAATATTTACTTAGGTATATAAATATAAATTAATTTATAGTCAACGACTGGTATTCATATTTACAAACTAATAATCTTTTTAAAGTTTTAACCACTAAAGAGACTTTAATTTATTTTGATCTCTCGTATGAAAATTCTTTTATATTTAAGTTAATTGAAAAAAATATATATTTTTGTTTAAAATTTTGCTCAGAAAATAGTGAGTTTTACGGAGCGTTTAAAAATAAAATAGCTGCGTTAAACGCACTGCAGTACATTGTTGAACTCTACCACTGATGGTTTAAACAAAATATAAAATGAAAATTTTTTACTCTCACTATTTCAAAAACGCGGACAACAGCTAGAATAAATAGAGTTAAGGATAATCTTAACCGATACGATTGATCTCGTAATACGTTACCAGCACGTAATGAAAAACTCCAAGGTTTGTTAGTAGCTGACAACAGTGCCGATATATCACCGGCGGGGGTCTGACGGTCCAATCAGAGCCTGTCAGATAGCTGTGAGCCAGCTCAGTGAAAACGTTCGATTAGGAGCGCTCCAATTTGCCGCAGTCCGCGTGACGTCTCCACTCGTTAGCGCTCGCCGGAACCGTGCACTTTACATATTATTCTACATCAAGCTATTTTGCCGTGGTTCTTCTTGCTAACTTGTAAACTTCAGCAAAATTATCTATCTACTAACTTTACTCTTTCAATTCTCATTTCAGTACAGAGATGATGGAAATTATCTGTGAACAGCTTGGATGATACATTCATAAGTAACTTTGGGCACTACGTTAACTTTCTGACACGAGTCAAAATCTTCCTGCCTGATTATAATTATTTTACAGAATATTCAATTAATCTTATCTTATCGAATTAGGTAATACCACCTGTAATGATAGTAGTAAGTTATGATTGAAATAAATAAATAAATAAATCTTATTTCTAGAACCTATTTTATTAATATTCCTCTGTAAGTCACTCAGTTTCTGTAAGTCTCGTAATATACGAAACAATATGAAAGTGTACCAACTAATTGATCTAAAATACTAAATGAATGGCGCATGAATTAGTCATCAGTCTCTCTATTCACACGTATCGTAGCCCAATATAAACGTGGGTCGGGCAGAGTGATTGTCTAATCAAAGGGCATCAGCGGTCGGCCAGTCTGACGGTGTATCAGTCTGTCGGTCTGTCGGTTTGTCGGTGTGCGCGGGATTAGGAAGCCGTCCAATTTGTCAGCGGCGTCTGTCACGTCAGAGTCGCGTCGCGTCACGCTGATTTAGCGTCGCTAAGTTATTCAGTGATTTGTTATACGCACACTGTTAAATTGTGCTCAATATATCTACATTAACATTCATCCAGAGTCATGAATGTATATACGCTTAACTGAAGTAGAGCTCAGCAGGAAATATCCTGCTTACAATCTGGAGCAGCCCGACTGGGGTAGTACGTCGACCTTACAGAAGATTGTGGCGACATCTATCGAGCCACAAACGAACTGAAGATTCTAAATCGCGCTATCGAAGTTTTCAGAGAAATGAACTATATATACAAGAACCCGACAACAACCGTTGGGGCAGTAGCCCTACCAGACACGACACCTGTCTGGTTGGAGGATCCTCCCTTTTCGGCGGACGAAGAACATCTTCCCAAACTGGTGACCCCGAGCATGAACATCAGCGCAGCCTTCGTCAATCTACGTCATCGTGACGTCATCATCACTTCCTCAAGCTTTCGAGCAGCGAGTCCTACAGCCAGCCAGCATCCACGGCTACAACGGGTATCCTGACCACCAGCATGCAGCGGACGCGCATACCTGGTCATCACCCACAGCCTTCTCAGCGACTTTGGCACAGCACACTGCACTTCGGCCGGTCAGCAAGCAGAGACGCACCTCTCTCCTGGTCGACGCAGCAGCCAGCCACTACGCAGCACTGCACCACTCCGACTCACTGGAGAATTTGCAGCATCACCCCGACTCACTGGGGCATCACCGCAGACAGTTCCGACTCACCGTGAACTATGCGGCATCTGGTTCCGACTCACTGGAACATTCCACTGGCCCGGCAAGCATCACAAGATGTGTATGGACCACTCAAAAACCGCTATCGACCTCCGGTCTCGGAGGGGAGTGATGTGGCGACATCTATCGAGCCACAAACGAACTGAAGATTCTAAATCGCGCTATCGAAGTTTTCAGAGAAATGAACTATATATACAAGAACCCGACAACAACCGTCGGGGCAGTAGCCCTACCAGACACGACACCCGTCTGGTTGGAGGATCCTCCCTTTTCGGTGGACGAACATCTTCCCAAAAGATCACAGTTAAACAATACTGCTTTGAAGCTGTGTTGTGTTCCTGTGATGAGTAAGGTGATCAGAACTAATCGGGGGGTTAGGGTCAGCAACGCGATGCTTCTCATGTTGCAGCTACGCTAATCAATTACAATCAGGTGAGACGTACGTTTGTTTGTCAACCTTGTCATATAAAAAACCACTACCACTACAGCCTATCACAGTCCACTGTTGGACATAGGCGTCCACAAGTTCGCGCCCGACATTATGACACGAACTCATGTGTTTTGCCAATAGTCACCACGCTGCGCTGGGCAGGCGGGTTGGTGACCGCAGGGCTGTCTTTGTCGCACCGAAGACGCTGCTGCCCGTCTTTGGCCTGTGTATTTCATATAAAAAACAAAAAATGGTTATCAATGAGGAATGCTTGACGCTGTCGCCGTCACGTCACAGGTCACACTATCTTATGTATAAATTTATAAATTGACAGTCCTGAGTCCGATATCATCAGATATCAGAAACAAATAATTGTTTTTTTAACATTATCAAAAAGACATTCTGATGTATCTTATACTATTAAACGAGCAATTATTGTATATAGGGTAGAGCGGGGCTTAAAGGTCCGCGGGTATAAAGGTCCACAATATGTATCTAAAAAACTAGTGACATATCGTTCTTTCCGACTATACAAGTTGTGAGAGGGGTGCGCGGGAGACGTAACAAGGTATCGCCGGCAGTCGAGCAACATCGCTATCATTGGCTATCAGGAGATATACAACCGCGTCTCGAAATATTAAAGTAAGTAAATTTTTTCATTATTATTCTTTTTAGTTTCGAGCACTGTTATTTCGTTTACCATGCTTAAACGAAGTTTATTCGTATAGGTAATTTATTTGTTTATCACGATTTATTGTCATTTTTTAGCTAGTTTGAACGGTAATTTTTTTTTATAACCTGTTAATACACTTACTTATGGTTGGGGTATTTAAAAAGGTCCACTATGGACCTTTTAACCCATCATTAATATATTTAAGTTAAAAGATTTGTCATATTATGGCAAAATTCATAATTAAGGATAAGTGTAATCTTTTTTTAATTATGCTCTATTGAGACTGACTAGTGGTTAAAACTCAACAGTTAGAAATTATTAATATGACTGTCATGTTTCAATTATTGTGATACGATAGGAAGCTTAGAAAATAGTTTTTGTTTGTTAAAAATACTTTTTTTGTTATAAAAGACTGTTTAAATATTATGAAACTTAATCTAAGTATGAAATAGTTATTTTTTAGTTGAAAATAATAGTTGTTTTTTACTTTTTGTTTTTGGAATGAAAATAAACTATCGAATTTTATTGAATCAAGTGTTGTTATTATTTCATAAAAGCTTTTAAAAATACAAATTAAATAGTGGACCTTTTTGCCTCCTGGCTGTCCCTTTTTACCCCAACTATGGGGCAAAAAGAGACAGACGACAAGGTCTAGAAAAATTGGAAAATGATACATTTCTATCATCACGATTCAACCGAAAATTGAGTTAAACATCGTCAGATAACTGTTTGTGTGAATAGCGTTATATATTTTGATATAGCTGACTCGGTTTTCACGGTATAATGCAAAATACTCAAATTGGACCTTTAAGCCCCGCTCTACCCTATAGAATCTGAATCTCGGAATCGGCTCCAACGATTTTCGTGAAATTTAGTATGCAGGGGATTTCGGGGGCGAAAAATTGATCTAGCTAGGATTCATTTAAAAAAAATGTCGTTTTATCCCTGTTTTTAGGCAATAAAAAAATATCATTAGAATACGAAGCTTAATTTCACTTTTGTTAACATAGCTGTAATAGCGTAATTAGGAAATCGGCGGGTGTAAAATCGTGTTGACCCGGGTTCGAATCTCAGTCTCCAGATTAATTTTTTTCTTTTTTTTTAATTTCACTCGTGATTTATTATTTAAATAAAATTAAAATATAAAAATACCGAGAAAAAAAACAAAAAAAAATGAAAATACCGAGCTAGGCTCGGTCACCCAGGTACTTATTTCTGAATAGAAGAAGACTGTAGACTTCTTACTATTACTTTTAAGCCTTCTATGACGAAACAGTTTATGCCGTCTCTTTGTGCTAAATTCTTTCATTCTGAAAACTGCGTCCCTCTAAATATATTTCACTTAATTTAATTGCAATGCTGTACGGTGTTGCATTCAATGTAAAGAGCAAAAGCCATCATAAATAAAACCATGAAAACAGTACGTCTCAATATAGTTTGTCGTCGATCGACACGCGAGTCGTGCGCGGAGGATATCTAACGTCACGTCAGACCATCACTGTCACGACGTGAGAACGACGTGACAGCAGTGGGTTCGTTTAGCGCTTAGAACGCACTGTCACAGTAGCTGTCCTTGATAAATCAATGTTGGTACTTTTTGTTGCTTTCTATAAACCAAACTCTACAATATCGACGTTGACTCTTAATAAAGTAAATCGATTGTTGATATTTGGATAGTTCTTTGCTACTGCAGCAAGTGCTGATCTTTTATTGTAAAATAAATAAAAAAATATTTGCATTGTACCTATAGATCTTAAGATGAGCAAACAAACGACGTCTTTAGCTCAACAAAATGAACTAGAAGACCCACGTTGTACGTTGTACATTGTTTATAATAAAGCAAAAGTAAAAGCGGTATAAAGAATGATGAAGCAGTGTCGCGAATCAAACGCCAACCCTTATTCTTAGAACACCGGTTCCCAGTCGTAGATCGTTTACACGCTATGACTGTATTGAGTATACGCTACTGTGTGAATATAATTATTCAATAGCCCACATTATCAATTACAATTATGCCATACAAACCGCACTTAGCTCTTGTGATGTAATCGCCGCTAATCACTTATCACACGTGCATAGTTGTAGGTTCATAACCCGCGGGTGTGGGGGGAGGTGAGACGCGTGGTAGAGGGGGGAGGGTGTTCGAATGTCAAATATGTTAAGCACGGGAGACACGTAATCAAGCGTCGTGCGGTTGCGAGCTATACTGCTGCTAGCTATAGGCAGACTAATGATCTCTAGGCTCTCTAGCGTCACTAGTGTTCATACTAGCGCCTAAGATACATAGGTATATATGTATGTATATAACCTAACCTAACCATTTTCATGATACACTACTAGAGATCCTCCATCAAAATAAAAAAGCGCTAAATTCAAGTATGCTTCGATTTTCAACTCAGTACATATTATAAAACAAAGTCTCTTCCCACTGTCTGTCTGTCTGTAATTCTGTATATATGCTTAGATCTTTAAAACTACGCAACGTATTTTGATGCGGTTTTCTTTAGTAAATAAAGTGATTCCAGAGGAAGGTTTATATGTATAATACATGCATAATATAGTAGAGGAACACTGATAGTTTTAAAGTTTTCCAATGTGATGTCGTAAATAAACACATTTTTGGCGCTTAGATTGCAAATATTTATTTTATATTTTATATTTAGTATCAGCATTGCACCCGTGCGAAGCCGGAGCGGGTCGCTAGTTAAATTTATATTTGTTTTAATTAATTAATTATATTATAGGTAAAAGTTAAGCAACCACCGATTCGGAATGTATAATCTGCAAAGAAGAATCGGAAAAAATTCCGCAGTTGCTCTTTTATAAAGTCATTACATAATATAATTTTGAATCGAATAATGCTTTAGCCATTAAATGTTTTAATATAAATTTCAATTATATACACATACTAGCTAGGGGCGTACGGGATCCAAGAGCCATTACTCTCGTGGTTTAGATCATATCTTGTAAATAGAACTCATAGAGTAACTTTAAAGGGCTACACTTCCGATCCCTTCATTGCCACTTCAGGTGTGCCTCAAGGCTCAGATTTGGGGCCAATCTTATTTTTACTCTTCATTAATGACATCACCCAAAGCATAAAGTATAGTGAGTGCTCCATTTTTGCTGACGACCTCAAAATCTACCGGGTGATAAAGAATGCAGAAGACAGTTTTTTACTTCAGAAGGACCTAAACTCTATCCATGACTGGTGCACCAAAAACGGGATGATATTGAATGCCTCAAAATGCGCACAAATAAAATTCACTCGCAAGAAGAACATAATACACTCTAAGTACTTCATACAAAACCAGCAGCTCGAAGAGGTTTCTGTCATTAGGGATCTCGGCATTATCCTCGACAGTAAGCTCACGTTTAGAGATCACATCGATCATATTGTCGGCAAGGCCTGGAAATTGCTGGGTTTTATTAGGCGTAACACCGCTGATTTTAAAAGAGCTGACTGCATCAACATGATCTATAATGCACTAGTACGTAGCATTCTGGAGTACTAGTAGTCTCAGCATGGAACCCGCACTACAGAACGCATGTCAACAGGTTGGAGCGGGTGCAGCGCTTTTTCACGAAGTATCTGGCCTTCAAAGACTGTACAAGTCCCTACAGAGCCGATTACGTCGCCCGCTTAAAACATTTTAAATTACATTCTCTCGAAAAACGAAGGCAAGTAACTGATCTCATAACACTGTTCAAAATTGTTCGTAATAACTTGGTTTCCCCCGACTTGCTCCATCAGATAGGCATTAATGTCCCCCGCCGTATACCTAGACATTCTCAACAAAAAACCTTCATTCCAGATTTCTCCAGGACTAATCTAGGCCGATTCTCCCCAATTAATAGAATAACTAAAGCTTACAATAATTTAACTGACCCTGACATTGACATTTTTCATGACACTTTGTTTAGTTTTAAGAGAAAATTATATTTGCATGCATAGTTGTGACAATGTAATCATAATAATTTATTTCTATCATTGACCAATACATATCTCTCTAATGAATGACAATCTGTGTAAATAAATTATAAATTCCTTTTTTCTTTATAAATTCTGTAATGCATTAATTTTTAATTTTTATTTTGTGTAATAGATCTAAATAATGTAATTTTTACTGTCTTACTTGTAGTGTTTTTACTTGCTGCTTAATTTATTGTCTTAACCGTACAAATTGTAACTAATGTTGTGTACACCTGTAATGGTAACTGTACTCGTACTAGACAACAGTGTAATAATAATTATTAATGACTATACAGTATATCGTTGGTGTATCATGTGAAATAAATAAAAATAAATAAGTATCCTAGCTTCTGCGCGCGACTTCGTCGGAGTGGACTCCGCTCCTATTGGTCTTAGCGTGACGATACATAGCCTATAGCCTTCCTCGATAAATGGGTTATCTAACAGTGAAAGAATTTTTCAAATCGGCCCAGTAGTTCCAGAGATTACCGCGTTCAAACAAACAAACAAACAAACTCTTCAGCTTTATATATTAGTATACAAATGCTATCATTCTATGTAAGCGTAACACACTAGTGCAGTAGATGTCTTGCTTCGGTTGTTTGGATTACTTTATTGCTTACAGGTGCTAATACTAATTATGTAGTGCTATATATATTAATTACCCTGTAACTAATATTCCTCATTTACTCCTTTTGTCTAGTTCTTATACTCCTCTGTTAGATAAGTCGCTCTATATACGTAAAGAAAATTGTTTATTTGAATGCGTTTTAGAGTAGTTTATAAGTAATACAAATCAATCTTCAACCGTGTCTAATCTAATAAGCTCGTAATGTTTTATTCATATAATTTCTATGTAAAATATACTTGGCGCGACAAACTTCACGAGCTGCGTCAGCCATCAAACACGCGACCTCTTAATTTCATTAATCTGTATTAAGTCGACTACAACATAATGTAGTTGTATCTTCATCTCAACATCGTGTGAGGCGTAACACCGTTTTATAGACATATTCCTTTTGTTTTTGAAACGACAGAATTTGATTTTATTTTATGCTCCTAATAATGTGAAATACACAATCTATGGATGGTCTCTGATAGCTTAGTCTATCGGTAACTTGGAAGTGGTATAAACTCCAACTTTAGTTTGCGAATAGAACCATGCGACAGATAATCAAAACATATTTGATAGCGTTAGTTAGATAACTGGCTGAAATATTACCGGTTGACCTTTCTCGACTGATTGCTGAGGTGAGCCTTTATCTAATATTGATGTTTTCAATTATCTTAGTGTGTACCTATGTGTGTTACAAGACATATAGTCAATATACTATTTTATAGTTTTTTTTAAAAAGCTATCGTTTTGTTAACTACACGCATTATAGTGATAATAACAGCTACTACTCTGTTTGTACGACACGTATTGTTTATTAGTGGGTTCAGTTGTAATCTCAAACTAAGACTTTTTAGGTTTGAAATATAGGCGGGAAATCATCTAATTATTTACACGTACGTAGTTGTGGATGTGTGCGTAAGCTCACAGTGACTGCGATGAGAATCAAATTAATATAGATTATGTTGACACGAGCTTCATTATCTAGGGCTAAGTGCGATGTTGACTTACATCCCATCCCTCCCCTCGATGGGATTCGTTCGCGCAAATTAAATTTAAACATCGTTACGTAATCACTAACTAATTATATTTTAATAATTAACATAGTTATAATGAATACGAGTATTAACTGTTGGTTATTAAAGAGAAGTTATTAGATAACTGGCAGGTTTCTCTGTGTTCGTGGTTAGATTTGAACATTTTAGAACACATTATAGATTGGAAGATCCTTTGAAAATGTACCCAGACCAAAACAGTTTGTCACGAATAGGTATTCGATTCTTCTTTGATTGTTGGTACCCTTGGTTGTTTGATACTAATTTTCCGAATAGTACTATGTTATGGTAACAGCAAGGTTTATAAACTAAAATACAACGCAAACATATTTATTTCAAGCTTATACATATTATCGATAGACTGATAACTTATTAAGATCAAACTACAAATTTATATTTGCTTGTCAACTTCGTCATGTGTTCGTACAAACTTTTTTTATTAAACAAATCTTTAATATCATTGTATGTAAATGACAGGTTTCCTAATAATATTTTACATTTGTTTTTTGAAAGTCGAAGTATATCAAAGGAGTCTTCTGTAATACGAGCCTCGTGGATCAAGCGTATAAAATGTCTGGTTCACTTTGAGCACGCTGCTGGGAAAGGGCGAACAGACAGAAACAATACTATTATATTTTATTCGGCCTCTATCAATATCATTCGATATAAAATAAATAAGGAATAGGAATTGTTCGCACTAATGAGGTTGCGGTACGTGTGCCGTGTAGGCGCTTAAACACAGGCGGTAGCGGTTTCGATGCCCGCTCAAATGAATATTTCATCACATCACATCATCACATCAGCCTATTGCAGTCCACTGCTGATTTTTAATTTTGATTATTTTTTTTTTTTTTACTATTATGCTAATGGAAGAGCGGAGTCTCCTGGTACAGGCAACAACATGCTTAATAGGAGGCTCCAATCACTAGTGGATTTTTGGAAGAAACTTTTTAATAAATAAATAATTGTTATTAAATTATTATTATTATTACTGCTGGACATAGCCCTCCCCAAGCTCGCGCCAGACATACCGGTTTTCCGCAATCCTCATCCAGCTGACACCAGCAATTTTACGTAGATCGTCGGTCCAACGGGCCGGAGGACGTCCCACACTGCGTTTACCAAGACGCGGTCTCCACTCCAGGACACGTCTGCTGTCGTGCGTCGGTCCTGCGACACAAGTGACCAGCCCACTGCCACTTCAACTTGCTGATTCTGTGGGCTATGTCAGTTATTTTCGTTCTCTCGCGGATAGCCTCATTTCTAATTCTATCTTTGAGAGAAACGCCAAGCATAGCCCGTTCCATTGCACGTTGAGCGACTTTAAACTTGTGGACCAGTCTCTTCGTCAGTGTCCACATCTCGGCTCCGTATGTTAACACAGGCAGGACGCATTTTTCGAAGACTTTTTGTTTTCAATGATTGCGGAATCTTCGAAGTGAAGACTCGGCGAAGCCTGCCAAAGCCTGACAGACACCCAGACCAGAAATGTACAAATACAAATATTCCTTTCTGGTCTGGGTGTCTATCCTTGTGGATCTCCCTACAGTACAGTTCCGGTTCTGTTATTATCATAAACACCTGATAGCGATCGTTACATAGTAGGAAATATATCCGCCTACAACTCTTCTCCGACAAGAGAAAGAAAAAGGCCTACATCCAGCAGTGGGATGTTCCCGGCTGAAACGCTATCATTGTCAGTTCTTGGAATCAACATAGGTAATAAGCACACGGAGCCTAACAATGTTTCCTAAGCTTGGATCAAAACCACGACATCACCACAGCAAACCGCTCGCGAACCAATCATTGTATACCAATACAAGGTTTATTTATATTTGGACACTAGGCAACCCGCACGACTTCACTCTTGCTTACATTGTTTTGTAAATGTTTAACCTCAACTCGTTTCCAAGTTTAAATTTTGAGTTTTAAAAACAATACCTACTAAATTCGTAAATTCTGAAAATAGGGTATTTATCATTACAATTTATTTAAGTATATAATTATATTGTAAAAATAATTGAAAAACAATTGCTGTGTCACATAATTGTGTAAATGAATAAAAAAAACCGACTTCTATTACATCGACAAGTAATACACGTGGGGACAAGAAAAAATAGCCAAGTCAAAATTTTTCAGCAGTATAATATTAGTATAGCTATCAATATCTACTACAAATATCTAGAAATTACACCAACAACTATATTTGAATGTCACGAGGTCTACAAAAGAGTCCACTTCAAAGACGAGTGTTCAGGCCTGTTCCACCGGCTGTGGGTAACACTTTTTGACGGATAATGGTATCTAACGGATATAAGTTATTGATATAGTACTCTTTTTAACCGACTTTCAAAAAAGGAGGAGGTTCTCAATTCGGTTGTATTTTTTTTATGTATGTTAGCTCAGAACTTTTGAGTGGGTGGATCGATTTCGATGAATTTTGTTTTAATTGAAAGGTGTTGCATGTCATGTGGTCCCATTTAAATTTAATTAAGATCTGACAAGTACTTTTACAGTTATATCTAATAATGCGTATTTACTTGACTACTTTTTCTACCTACGTTGTATTAAACCGCATAACTTTTCACTGGATTTATCAATTTTGATGATTTTTACTCTAATCAAAAGCTAATGCTTGTCATGTAGTCTTGTTTAAATTTGATCTAGATCTGATTACTACTTTTTGAGTAACCTTTATACCTATAACGCGTATTTACATGACTGTTTTTTCTTCTTACTACGTTGTATTACTTGTCGATGTAATTGAAGTTGTTTTTTTTTTTTCGTTTGCGAGCAAACATAATTATTTACGATCGAATTCCACTAAATTTATAAAACATTTTTATTCGCAAATATGAATCTAAAAGTTGGCCTGTTCTACCTGCTGCTGTTAATGTATATTCGTCGCTTATTTGCAAGATATAATTTATTCACAATCGTTTAAACTGGCCGTTAGAAGCACAATAGAGATTACTGTTCTAAATATAATCATTCCTTTGTTGTATGATAATACAGCGACTACAACATGATACACTTTTATACAGTGTTGTGTGTGGTCCCTGTGGCGCAGAGGATAGCGCGTTGGACTTCTAATCCAAAGGTCGTGGGTTCGATCCCCACCAGGGATGTTTGCTTTAATTTTAGAATTAGCAAATAGCTCGGATTTAGTCATATTATTAGTGTTATCTCAATTTGATAACTTCATTTGATACGAGAATATTGTAGTTAATTACAATGTGATTTCAATATAATTATGTGTGTCTAATATTCTGATAATCTGATTTTAGTAGGAGTCATTGGCCTCTATGTTATAAATGTCATATCTAATTTAGTTATTAATCAAATTAATTAATGTAATCGACTTGCCCGTTGCCTCCTTTTGCACGGCGGGTTGTAGGTTGGATTCCCACCTAAGTCTGGGTGTGATATAATAATTATGTTTATCTTTATAAGTATTACTTGTATGTATGTGTATAAAAATATTTAGCTATACCAGCCGGCTGTTACCTATAACACAAGCTAAGTCGCAGACACAGACACACAGACGCACAGACGAGTAATGACCGAGTGTGAATGTGATAGATATTCACTAATTTATTATTTACCAGTTGACCCGACAGACGTTGTCATGTCTTACTATGAAAATTGTTTTAATTTTTTTTTTTTGTGGAATTTCCTAAAATACGTTCTTAGCTGACCTCTACTCGGCGAAAATATTCCTACCAAATTTCAAGTCTCTACGCCATATAGTTCCTGAGATATCGTGATGAGTCAATATACCTATAGGTGGAAATCTCTATATATCTAAGAAGATAATTATAATATTTTTATAATCACTACATAGTATAAAACAAAGTCTCTTTCCGCTGTCTGTCTGTCCCTATATATGCTTAGATCTTCAAAACTACGCAACGGATTTTGATGCGGTTTTCTATAGCAAATGGAGTGATTCCAGAGAAAGGTTTATATGTACAATACATGCATAAAAACAAAAAAACATGTTTGACAGACAAGTTTGATCGTTTACGGGGCCCATATGAGTTTTATACGACTAGGGGCCGTTTAGTTCCAGGCCTTTATTTATTTACTCATTCCGTTACTTATCTCATTATAGTGGTTTAATCGTTCGTAAGAAACTTGTATCGGGGTTTTCACAATTATCTGGTTAGGAGCCCTTTGTAAATCTCAATTGAAAGGACACTGTTGTTCCACGTTCTTTTTTACAGTACTTTATTATTATTAATATCTAATCACAGAAAGATCAAAGGTTATAGGAAGTGTGTTCAAGTATTTTAATAAATTAACAATTATAGCTACACATAATATTAATAAATAATAAATACGTATACACACACTGGTCTGGGCACACGGTCGTCTGTTCCTAAAGTAAGCAATTTAATGCTTGTGTTATAGGTGACAGCCGACTGTTGTAACTAATTTTTTTGTTGATGAATATCCATATATGTATACATACAAATATTACACCCAGACTCAGGCGCGAATCGAACTCGCAACCCGCGGAACAGAAAGCAGGGCCACTACAAACTGCGCCAACGGGCTAGTCAATACATAATTATGTATATCTTAATAATTTTACGGATTATATTCAAAAGTCCCCAGTAATCCTGCTAAATTTAGCAATATTCTGAGAAAGATTATTTAGATTGTGAAGATGCGTGGGCTTAGTACAATGACATAGAATTTGATACGATAATTACTTTTTTTATATTGTTTACCAAATAAAACTGGCATATCCCAAGATAAACCATCCTTAACACCGCTTGTGATATTTAATATCTAATCTCTTGTATCTTAATCTTTGTAAAATATAATAATTATGTCTATAATATTGTTTTTAAAATCAAGCTACAAAAAATTGAGATTAATTTTGTTTTTTGTTACATTATATTAGTCAAATAAGTGCACACAACATTACTCTGGTAACTTTAAATAAGGTACTGTTCTTGCTCTGAAATAAAGCGTCACAGCATCTATACATCGAAGTGCTTAAACTTCTTAAGCTGAAAGAGCAAAACTAAACTAAGAGTTTTCTCACATAACCAAAATAATTCAACAATGCTGTCTCTCCGATATTAGTATGAGCGGTAGAATTTCCCTACGTGACACACGCGGCCTGCCGTCTCCTACAAAACAGGAGTAAAACCTTATAATGCCACAATATGTGCGCTTTAGAGGAAAGAATAATTTTCGCGAATGTATTTAAAAAACAATACCTAAGTTATCGCTATTTTTATTTTTAATGTTCTTCGAATTAAAATAATATATGTAAAAGTAAAACTTATTTTCACATTATACCATCACGCGACATGCAACATACAGACAAAAAAGTTTGAGACGATGTAATAGAAGTTTCACTTTAATAAGTCTTATTAGTATAACATAACATCTTGTTGCTGATTGCTAAATATCTATAATAATGTTAAAATATGTTTAACGGTCAGCAAATGATAAATGAACATATTTCGTTACAACGTAGCAACCGGTCGCGCGATGAAAGCACGATTGTCGCAAGATAGTTTAGTCTAATAGAGTCGCCGAACCCGCGACAGCCCCGGCCACAGCGGCTGACACGCGACACGCGACCTTTCGATACGACATCATTCCCGCTGAGACACAAAAGGCAATGCAGGAACCGCAGCGGCGAATGTGTCGCAATCGCTTCACATTCAAGTACCGACGATATTTTCTTACCTTTGTTTGAAAGTCGATTTGATTTAATTTTCTCACGATCGCGGCAATATATCTCAGTAATGTGTATTAATATAGCTATTTACTTGATTTCTGGTATAGTTATTGTCTGCGCTCGACGTTTTGTGTATAATAATAATATTACCCACAAGATAGATAGGTTTTTATGATTATGCTTAGGCGTATCGCGTGGCTTGACTCGCTGATTTAATGGTTCGATAGCTTCACTTTTGTGATTAAATGACATTTGCACATTATAGAAGTTTAGACCATGAATTATTTGCACTGGAAATGGGAAGAAGCAGTAATAAATTATCATAAATTGTAGCTTTTTAATACATATGATATAAATGATTGCCTCCATTACATTTGTTCCAAAAGTACTTGGAGAACTATTCTTGTGTATCCTGTAATGATACATTCCAGACGAACTTTGTAAGAAGTATCGACGCAATAATAGTAAGCCGCTGGGATTAATAATACAAGGGCAAAGTAAAAACTAGATAAGTGTGAGTTGGATTGTGAGTGGACGTATTATTTCATGATACGAACAACTAATTTTACTTTTTTAAAAGTTTAGATTAAAAATTGTTCTTGAAACACTCTGCTCTTTATTTCCACAAGCGCATGTATAACCACAAGTCCTCTTGTGTATAAAATTAGTAATTTAGTCATTGCAGATGTCGCAGCCACCGTAACGATGCTCTGTTTAGTCTAGACTGCTATTATTATTGTTTACTTTACTCACTCGAAATAGATCTATAGTGAGGGGGAAAGTGGCGTGGACGGATATCTGCACATTTGGTAACACTGGGTTCTTTGAATGAACCGATCCGTAATACCACGAAACTGTTACTTGTGGGCTTTGTTTCATCTTTATAGATTGAAGTACGGCGTGAATCATGATGAAGAGAGAAATGGTCACTTACTGGCTTTGATAATAATTAGTTATGTGTTTATGTACCTATCTGTACATTCCATCTTAATAATACATAATTATTATATTATCAAACACTTTTACTTTTTACTTACACACCTACTCTTATATCTAAATTTATATATCTTATTGCTATGTAAAGTAATAAAAAATTCTCAATTCTTATTTCGTCTTTTAAAAATCATTCTTTTAGAATAAATAATATAAAATTATGCTATTCAAAATAATAAACAGACATTTCACATATTCGCGACAGAACGCAGTAGCTAGTATTGTAAAATTACCAATGCATGTGAAACGTGACTCCTTGAGACATGTTATAAATATGCGGACCCAGAGTATGTCCCGAGGAGACCCAGATTAGCCGATCACGACCGAGATTTATGCACTGAACAGACTGCGTTTCAACACTCTCGACATTCTGAAAAAGACTACCGACTCTGTGATATCAGTTTCGTGAATAAATTATAAATTGCAACTGATAACGTGCTGAAATATGCACAGCTGACCCAATCGAAAGCGTTTCCAAAATCTGTATTTGCGTTTATTCAAAACTGAACTCATAATTAAACATCAGATGTAATGTGATCTACGACAAAGAATAATTTTTGAACGACTCATGTATCAAGACAAAGTAATAAAAAAATTTAATTAAATGAATGAATGAAATAGGTACTCTTAAACGCGGTAAAACATTGTGTGTCCATAAAAATCTTTTGACATAAAACTTCTTGTAAATGCTCTTCAAAATGCTTAAACAACTATTGTTATATATGGTTCGTGAAACAATTAAAACTACGTTGAAACGTAGCAGTGATCGTTCTTTATTTGCTTTGTACGCATACGATCTCATTCTTGTCTTATATGGAATTGCACCGTTAAGCAGCAATCTGCTCGCAGCACTTAGACTAAATTACAGCCGCTTTATATTTAATTTGGCGGCGGCGGGCGCGGGGCGGGTGCGGCGCGGTGGGCGGGGCGGACCACACTTGACGAATTAATGTACACCAGTAATATTGTAGGGTGTAATTTATATGAGCCACGGCCGCAATGTATCATATCTGCCGTAAACATGACCGCCGCTCTTAATAGCTGGTTTCCTCCGCATAACTCATGCGCCTACTTTCTGCAGCGCGGTCGAGCACTCGAGACGTGTCTTTAACGGTGATCGTATTTACATTTTAAATTATATTTTATTTGTACCGAGGCGCACTTCTGACTTATTAGCGACAGTTTCGATTTTTATAATGATTGATAATTGTTTTAATGACGCATCCATGCTTTAACATTCTTAATTTCAGTAATCTCGTCATGTCATTTATTGATGGCAACAATCTTGTTCTTACTTAGCATAGTACAAGCTGTACAGTATTATTCATTAGGTTACACTTCTTAATTTCATAAAAGAGATCATAATATATACATATAATAAAATGGTAGAAAAGTCAAAACTGTACATTGAATATTTTTTTAAAAGAATACTTGGGGTGTGATCTACAATCGATACCGAAGCCAAAAATATAGTTTTTAGAATTTTTATCTGTTTGTCTGTTTATCTGTTTGTCTGTTTGTCTGTATGTATGTCCGGGATAAACTCAAAAAGTACTGCATGGATTTACTTCAAATTTGGCACGAATATTGTTGAGAAGTCGGGTCAGAACATAGGCTATATATTATCACGCTATCACCTACGGGGAACGAGCAGTGAACCTTTATTTCTTCAAATGTATGTCCGGGATAAACTCAAAAAGTACTGCATGGATTTACTTCAAATTTGGCACGAATATTATTAAGAAGTCGGGTCAGAACATAGGCTACATATTATCACGCTATCACCTACGGGGAACGAGCAGTGAACGCACGCAGACGACGTCGCGGGCAGCAGCTAGTATACTATACGATTGACAACAGTCTACTCGTTACAGAGCAACTTTGCTTGATTCATAGCGAATTTCTTGTAGTAGTCGGGTCTATTTCAATGTTTGGACAATTCTTTTAATTCACGTTTCCTCGCGTTTTCTTTCTTCAGAAAAGGGCTCTTTCAGAATAAAAAAATATGAGTTGTCATACCTAATCCAAATTTGATTTAGAGACTGATGTCGGTTCACTGCGCCTTCTCCACTTTGCAAAATAAAGAACTCATACAAAAACTCGTAGATCAAGCTTGTATAATATATTATAGATATTGACGATAAAGAATATTTTTTTACTTTTGTTATATCTCAGAGCGAACCTGTAACAAGTTGCCTCGTCTTCGGAATCACGAGCCAGTCTTACATGAAGACATTATTCACTCCACGCGCTCGGAAATGAGTTTTCCTTTTTTGCGGAAATGTTTAGAACTTTCTTATTCATAAATAACACACTTTTGACGTCGACCGTAATATATTGTAGAGCGTCGTCTCTACCTATTAATCATAGATGGGTCGTAAAAGTCTTTATTTCAAGTAATATTGTTATTTTTATGAGCTGAACTGTGCAACAAAGATCTATCAAACAATGTACTTAATTTGATAATATTAAATACATGCTTAAGTAATGTCAGTAGCATATTAAATTGTCTCTGTGCCATTGTGAAAAGTGTTAGGGTCTAAATTAGCGTTACCGTGAATTTGGAAACTTTTTAATCGGTTCAATGAAAGAGCGGATATTCTTAACATCTCGTTGGATATTCCAACTTATAATATTAATTAAATGAAAATTAATTTCGAGTACTTACTATTTGTTCTTGAATCACAATGGTCCTTGCATGTATTTATTTATTTATATTAGCTTTCAACAATTTGTGGTTTAATGTGTTAATCTTAATATATTGTTATTGACATTGTAATAATAACAAAAAATATTAATATTCTAATGAAGTTAGAAACTAAATATTGGTGTTATGCTATAAAAGTCCAGGTTAAATAAATACAATATATCACGATTCAGCCTGTAATATCCCACTGTTGGGCATAGGCCTCTTCCCCATGTAGGAGAAGGATCGGAGCTTAATCCACCACGCTGCTCCAATGCGGGTTGGCGGATAATACAATATAATTATGTAATTAAGTAATCATAGTATTAAACTCCAACGCATCATCACACAAATTCGACAAACACATTTCCCTCCAACCGCGTTAATAGAATTAAGCCCATAAAAATCTAATAAACAACAAACTATCATATTATAGGTATTATGGTAATCGTCTAAGAATAATAATCTTGTTATAAATTTTATTGAATGCAGTCATGTAAATTAGAGATGTATAAACAAAGTAATAGTTTTTTTTAAAGCACTACATTGCCCGCGGCCTCGTCCATCTTGTAATATTATAGGGTTAGGTTAATTTGCATAATTATGAGATTACAAGAAATACATAATATTAATCATATAAATGGACGTTTCACACTCAACGGCCCAAGTAGAACGATAATCTTGTGTCATATAGACCTGAATTAACAAAAAATTAACAATCAGCTCTACAATTACTGCGTCAACCAGCCGTCAGATCTCATCGATATACACAGACTTTACAACAGCCTAAACAGCTCTTGTGTCATACTGTACAGACACGTAATGCGAAACTGAGTCACTTGTACAGGGTGGGCCATGAATTAGTTAACATTTGAAAAAATCGTATAAAAAAAACCATCTAACATATTTTAGAAATCGTTTATTTACGAGAAAGCTAATTAGTTGTAATTTATTTTTTAAAAATTATTTCGTCTAAATGACCACCTTTCGGTTTTTGCACTCATCTAAGCGAGTCCTGAAGTTTTCGAATACACTTCTGCAAAGAGACCGCGAGATCGCCGACATCTCTTCGATGATTTTTTCTTTAAGTTGACGCAGTGTATTCGGTTTATCAATGTAGACACGACTCTTTAAATAACCCCATAAAAAGAAGTCTGCTGGGGATAGATCTGGACTTCTGGGTGGCCATGGGATGTCACCCCTTCTGGATATCAGCTTTTCCGGAAACATGTCTTTGACCACCGGTAAGGACTCGTTCGATGTGTAACACGTGGCTCCATCTTGTTGAAACCATGTTTTACGATTATAGCCAGCAAATTCCAGTAGCATCGGTGCTAAGAACTCCCGTAACATTTTCACATACTCGGCAGAATTAACAGTAACTGAACGGCCTCGAGAATCTTCAAAGAAGTAAGGTCCGATGATTCCTTTTGCTGAAATTGCAGCCCATACCTTGGGAGAGTGAAGTGGCCTCTCATGTTTAGCTTTAGGATTTTCGCTGCTCCAATACCTGCAATTCTGTTTGTTTACATGTCCATTTAGGTGGAAATGGGCTTCGTCAGAGAATAAGATGTTGTCAAAATTACTGAATCGAGTTAAAATTGTTTCGGCATATGACTTACGCAAATTTAAATCATTAGGCTTTAGTTCTTGCACTAGCTGGATCTTATATGGATGTAATTTCAAATCTAATTTCAAAATACGGCGTAATGATGTGCGGGATAATCCTAATTCAGCCGAACGTTTGCGTGTCGATAAACCTGGATCACGTCGAACAGAAGCGGAAACTTGCTGCACGTTCTCTTCGCTCCGAGAAGTCCGCGGGCCGCCGGTTTGTTTCACATTTAGTGTAGATCCCGTCTCTTCGAACTTCTTCACCCATTTCTTTATTAAAGGAGCACTTGGACACTGACTTAAGTCGTGTAAACCATATTCAACGCGAAATAAGCGTCTCACAGTAATGAGCGAAAAGTTGTTTAAATAAAACTGTTTCACGCAGTAAGCGCGTTGCGGCCCCGTGAAGCGATCCATTGCGACTAAATTTCCAAGAAGCGAGCTAGTGCCCCCGCCGGCGCCCGCGCCCCGCGCGGCAATAGTTTGCGCGGTAAGTTACATTAAAATGGTAACGAATTCTTGGCCCACCCTGTACAACAATTATTTTAACTGTAACATCGTCAGAGTTCATCCCGCTACGTGTATTGAATATTCCTGTTACATTACAATGTTCATTTACCCAAAATAATTCGTAAAGATGCCTGTTCGGAGCGATAGCGCAGCAGGCAGTGTGTGGGCGACTTTATCTATTAGGAGACGATCACACGCGCGCATAGAAATTGACGCATTAAAGACACGCAGCGTCGATTACAATCTTAATAGCTTTCTCAAATGAAGCTATATTGGAAATTTATCTGAGAGAGAATGTTTTGATTGTTCCAACGCGTACCCGCCGATAGCAGCGGTCTGTTGATATTTGATTTGAAAAATTGTTCTCGAAGTTTCTGTATATTTAACTGTTAACGATGTATTTATTTGTTGTAGTATCGTTCTCAAATACTCTTATGAGAAGAAGAAAATATGCCAAGGTAGTTCCTATACTGTATGTGAACAACAGTTTTGTTTACGACAAGTTTAGAATTCTATAGCTAACAGTTTAACGCTCGTGACATTGTTTCAATTTGATCAACACCTTAACAAAACAATGAAATTTCGTCGCTGCACTATCTCGGCCACTATAAAGTTTAATCTTCTCCTAACGATACTCTCCGAGTGCACAAAGTCGGAGACATTGTAAGCAATAATTAAAATCGCATCGACTACGTACGAGTGCTCGCTGTATCGGAGAGGACCGCGGGAGCGCATTACGCAACAAACTAACAATGTGAGCCGTTATCGGCTGACGGCTTCGGATCGACAGACGAAACAAAAGGAGTAAGTTTCTTGCGCATTGAAACTAATTTAATTTAGAGTGGAGTAGGACAGATCGCGGGGAGGGAGGGGCGGGGGCGCGGGCGGTCGGTCAACTAATTGAAAAAGTTTTTGTGTCGCGCTGCGGTGTGGATGAACCCTTATCGAGCGACACACTGATCGCGATTGTCGCTTTCGTTTTCACATAATTGAATTAGTCGAGTAAGTGGATGTTTTCGGCTTTCGAAACGTTTTTATTGAGCGAATTTCACTCATTATAATGAAACAACTAGAGGATATCTGAGGTAGGGCATAGCAGGAAATAACTGAGGTAGGGCATAGCAGGAAATTTCCTGCTTAAAATATGGAGCAGCCCGACTGGGGTAGTACCTCGACCTTACAGAAGACCACAGCTAAATAATACTGCTTTCAAGCAGTGTTGTGTTCCTGTTGGTGAGTAAGGTGACCAGAGCTCCTGGGGGGGATTGGGGATAGGGTCGGCAACGCGCTTGCGATGCTTCTGGTGTTGCAGGCGTCTATAGGCTACGGTCTTACCATCAGGTGAGCCGTACGCTTGTTTGCCAACCTAGTTACATAAAAAAAAAAAAAAAAAATATCCCTCCCTCCCGTGACCATGGTTGCTGTAAAGTATCCGAAACTTTAAATCTTAAAAGATCTTAGGCTTATTATAGTGTCGTGGCGGTTCGATAACAGATTTCGTTTCTGTGATAGCGACAGCGCTCGACAATAGCCCGCCGCCGCCGGTCGTCGGTCGGTGGAAGCTCTTCCTCATCGCCACCGTTTAATTAAACGCGCAACAATGGCGACGCCACACATTTCCATAGTTCCCGCGATCACCGGCGCGGTGCGTTACCGGTATTGTCTGCTCTGTTTTATATTCGAAGCGCATGGAAATTATCGCGGTCTTTGTCGGTAATTTGCGATAAATCGAGCTTGAATATTTTAGGAAAATGTTGCATTCATTTTTAAATTTTTTGTTACAAAATAGTCTTTTGCACCTTGTATTATGAGTGGGTTGTCCTGTTTACTTCTATGCGTTTCTTTAGTTATCCTTTATTAGCTCATAACAGACAGTATAAAATCTACTAACCTATCGTGTACCGGTACTAGTCAGTAATTTTTATTTATTTATTTACATAACCATACCATTACATTGCATACCATTACCTAATGCGATAGTACAAACTAAAATATTTTCACAGAGTAATCACCAACAATAACATAAGTATAACAAATAAAGCATCTCTTGTGAATTCATTCAGAACAAAGTTTCGTCACAATCACAAGCCAGTCGCGCAGTTCTCAAGCCGGCAGCGAGCGATCAAACTCGCCGCTCTCTAATCGGGCGCTGTAATGCAATCAGTTATAGTCCGGGATCCCTAGTAAACTTTTATCACTTGATTACTATAAAGCTAATTTTCCGGGAGTGGCTTCATTTTGATGAGACGAACTAAAATTTCCTCTACGAAAACTCTCGATTGTGGTAGGTAATAGGGTTAGCAGGGGGTACAGATAATAAAAAATTGACCTCGTAAGTTCATCAAAAATTATTACTAACCAGCTGATTTATTTTTCTTTGAGTTACTTAATATTTATATAATTTAATAGTAATATTGTTCTACAAATTGCGTGGTACGTTATCCCGGTCCTACGCTCACTGCTGCTCTATCCCCTGCTACCCCTGTTACCTACCACAATCGAGAGTTTTCGTAAAGGAAATTTTTATTCCTATCATCAAAATGAAGCTACTACCGGAAAATTAACTTGATAGTAATTAAGTGAAAAAATATACTAGGGATCCCGGACTATAAGCTGGTAATATAATCAATTGTGAGCGCGCTCTGCTGCACACGTTGTCATCTTAGAAGCTTACTACTCCTCTTAGATTGTATCTAATTACACAAACAATTTCACATGTAATGTTGTATGTACACTTGTGATTTGTGAAGGCAAACACACCGAATTGCGTTTAAGTCTACATACTACATAATTATGTAGTTTTATTGTGATAATTATGTACTCTGAACTGTTTCATATTGTTAGAAACGCAACGATATGATACGCAATGATAGATATAATTAAGTATGTACTATATTTATTTTAATTTTTGTTATTTCTATATGCAAATATTAAAAATGTTAATTTTTGTTTGTTTGTTTAAAAAAAAACGAAAATGACAGCAATATTGTTTACCTAATTGTAGCAATAAAAATCTGTTACTAATTAAATTTAAACTCACAAAGACAAACTGTTTGTCTGTTTAAATCCGGCGCTCTGAGGGTTGATTTACAAAAAGACTGCTTCCAACGTTCCTGATAATAGGCACTTACTGAAAAGTTGCCAGTTTTTAGAGCGAGCGCCTCGTAGCAGGATTAGTCAGTGTTGACCGTTCTTGTAAGCTCATAATGGATATTATTATTATATCTCACACAAGAACTTTCTGACTTGACTCGGCCAAGCGTGAGCGCTTTTGTGTTGCGCTGAGTCTGTGTGAGTCGATTTCTAAATAAAAGTTATATAAAGATATTTATCTAATATACTAATATACTCAATAATACTCAAGGTTGTCTGGTAGAAATCGCTTACCTAGCGATAAGACCGCCTTTGTTCATAATATTATTTTGTAAGTTTTATTTTTTTGTATACCTATGTATGTTAACTTGTATGCACAATAAAGTATATTTATCTTTATCTTATACTCTTTATTCGTACTAATCAAAACAGTCCTTATCTCAGTCCTGATGTCATTCTGCTCATCAATCTATTTAACATCTAATTGAGACACAGTGATGAGTGATGAGCACCTGTCGACCGCGACTCTAGGAAATAAGTCAGTTGAACTAGAATAATCTGCCTGTCTGGAACACTGATCATTATGTGTTTGCATCAACAACCAGGACCGACTGCCTCGCGTGGCAGCTTCCTCAAGACGCGGTAGTCGTGAACACGCCTATTAACTCTGCTCCACACTAGTATTTTCCGTACAATAGTTCGGACAAGACCAATTTCTTAACCCTTAAGTGAGCTATCAAGGGCTCAGCAGCTCCACAATTACGTGTATTAACTTGAACTTACACTCACTTTGGCGGCGGAGTGTGAAACTCCGTTGAAGTAGCCACTCACTATGTTTAGTAACTGCGCGCTAAAGTCAGTAAACGATAGTCGACAGGTACAATTTTGTAAATAGACCACTTACAAATAAAATAAGGCTGGAGTTCTTATACAAAAGAGAAAAATGCTACTAACAATAAGATATACAACGGGATATTTACCATCACTCGTTTCGCTCGCTTCAGCCTGTAATATCCCACTGCTGGGCATAGGCCTTTTTTCCCATGTAGGAGAAGTATCAGAGCTTAATCCACCACGCTGCTCCAATTCCGGTTGGCGGATACATATATTTACCATGTCTAAGGTTAATTGTGGGCGCAGTGTACCGTTGAGTCGTGATTACGCTTGCAACAGTGCAGAAATAGTGTAAACTCAGAACAAGTCATAACAATTTTAAAAAATCAATTTATTGTTTAGTTTTATTAATATCACATAATTAGTTGGTGATTAAGTGATTACTAAGCTATTAGTCTGTCAGTTAATAGATAATTTATTACGGACCCGCTAATGAACCAGTTTTAATCAATACTAAGCTGATTGCTTTCATTCTGGCTAACCACATGTTTTTATTATTTTCATAACGTTGTCAAAAAGTAGCAAACAATATGACAACACCAGTATAATTCAGAAGACTTTAATAATCTTTAAAAACATGTATATATCAACGTTAGTAAAGCCGCGAAAAAAAAATTTAAATTAACAAAACAATAGGACTTAGAATCAGGAAATGACTCAAAACAAACTTATAATAAATCAGTTCTATAGTAGTAAGCTTAATAATAAGTAGTGGTTTTGTTTCCTCATTAATTATGGAGTTCATTCATCGTCGTAGAGTCGTCTGTTTGTTATTGTATAGAAAATAGAAAGCAGAGCGTATTATGGTCCTCCGGAGGCGGATCCGGAGGGCGCGCAGTCCGCCGGCGGCGACAAATGTCCGCGGCTCTCGTTTCTCAAGCCCTCGTCCTAATGAGAAAATTGTTGTCCGCCAGGAATGTAATATACTCCTCGGACCGCTCTCAGAAAATTTGCTTCTTTGTTTATTTCTCTAATACTTTACATTCTTTTTCGGACGGAGGAAATTGTTCATATTACTGTAATTTGCACTTTGAATTTAGGATTCGCCTTTTAGCATGTAGAACATCACGTTAAATTTAAGAGCAAAAATCCATTATAACTAATTTTACATGTAACGAGCCTGTAACATCCCTCTGTTGGGCATGGGCTCTTTCTCCATGTAGGAGAAGAATCGGAGCTTAATCCACCACGCTGTTCCACTGCGATGATATGTATTTTCTTATTTATTTTATTTATATATTAAGTTTTGTAAATAGTCAATTGGTTAGGTCGCTAGTATTAAATATATATTAATAACAGTTTGTACCTTACAATTAGTAGGTCATCAGGTGTTGTACTTTGTCTTTACATTAAGAATTAAAATACTCATCCCCTTAATATATTATCTATACTAATATTATAAAGAGGTAAAGTTTATAACTTTGTTTGTATATACGGGGTAATCTTGGCAAATACTGATCCGATCATGAAAATTCTTTCGCTAACAGAAAGCTACACTATTCAGGAGTGACAAGATAAAAGGAAAAAGATAAAAATTATCAAAATTTTCGACCCAGCAGGATTTGAACCTGCGCCCTCTGACGTGCCGTGCTAACAATTCAATCTAATTAAGCATTATTATTTGCCTTAGAAATTAATTGGTGATTTTAAAACATTTATATTTATCTGATTTGCTGAAAATAGTGAGAGTGTATTGGAACATATCAAATTTCACCGTACCCTTCTTATGTGAAATGGATTATAACGCCCAACGAAGTGGGCACGGGTCGGCTAGTATTACGTAAAGAAAATACGAGTACCTACATTAGAAAATGAGCGTGCTCGCTAATAACGTTCTAACATTGTTTATAATAAAGACACGCCGGCGCCCGGGAGCGGGCCGCGTGTCGTGTGTCGTGTCGTGTCGTGTTCCCGTGCCGACATTACTGTCTCCTGCAAGTTATCATGTTGATGTTACAATATCATTTATCCGCATTTATCTTCGGTCCGCGAGCGCGTGTCTGCTTGCAACAAGTCGACGGGACAGCCTCTGTCGTACTGAGTTACATTGTTAAACATGTTCACTTGATGATTTAAGAAAATTAAATTAAAAATATCGTAGTTTTGTGGTAGCTAAGTGTGTAATTAGCGTAAGAGGAAAAATTATTGGAGTAAATTTTTACGATTTTCGCGCATACCGTCACAAAAAAAACTGACACCCTAAAGTTAATTAGTCCACGAAGAAGAAGTTAGCAACGTGAAGCTAGCTAGCCAATGAAGTACCTATAACTTTTTACGTGTGTACATAAGTACACACAAGTTTTTTTTTAACACAGGGACATATTTTTCTAAATTTGTTAAAATATTTCATAATTTTATCAATTAATTTTTATTAAATGTTTACGCAAAAGATGCAAAATATAAAAAGAAGATCTTATATTGTTATGAAAAATTGCATTCCATAATCTAGTATCCGCGAGCCATGTGTAAGTAATTCTACAAGTGGAGCAAGCGAGATGAGCGTTCCGTCGCGCTCGTCCAGAGCATTTGTCTCCATAAAACTGCAGCCTCCGGTCACCGCGCACACTGCGCTTATCTTAAAACTCCACTCAATTACCACCCTTAAGTTGTGTATCATAAGAGCTGGATTCGACTGTCATGTTTCTTTTCTTTTTATGATACATTCGCTCACGTTACTCCCGACTACAATACGAGTCGCGCCGCAATAATAACTCAACTGTTGTTGTTAAACGCTCGCGAAAGTCTCCAACGAGAAAATTATGTAACAACTTCGTTACTGTGGCCGCACTAATTCAGTTTAATTTCTGATTGATGCATTAAACTGTAATATCGAAAACCAGAAATCTAGTAGTGATTTTACAAAATACGGAGTAAGACATAATTAACATAATTATTACTTATATACCTATAACTAGCTGACCCGGCAAACTTTTTTTTGCCATATATATTATTTCTAAAATATTAAAATCGCTATCAAAAAATAGGGGTTAGTGGTAGAAGAGTGAAAATTTGGGATTGTATGTAATTATAGTTTACGATCGATTCTCAGACCTACCAAATATACACAAAAAATTTCATAAGAATCGGTAAAACTGTTTCGGAGGAGTTTGGCCCCTAACAATTAGATATACTTACTTAATGTCTAGTTAGACAGCGTCACTTTAAATCACATTTTATTAATAAGATAGGTTTATTCATTGACATTTCAGGTGAATGTTTCCTAAAGTATTTTGGTATTTTTTTTTTATATTGCGCTTTGATGATTTCAAAAGTCAAAGAGAATATAAATTCGATACATTTACGCAACCGGCGTCCGACTCGAGATAACATCAAAAGAACTAATACGGGGGCGACACGGAAATTCGTTTCGGGCAACACTAATAAATATTTAGCTCTTTATTGCCCGCGACTGCCGACCTCCGGCCGGCGCGGCGCTACCGGCGACTCTCATTAAATATGGCCTACCGGCTCACGCGTGCGGCCTCGCGTGGGATTTACGAGTATTTAGTGTCCTACCGAAACTGGTTTTTCTGCCGAAAGCGGAACCGAAATTTCGGCCTTGGTCTCAGCTTCGGCCGAAACCGAAACTCACGCGGACAATCTATCTATACCTAGTGTATTTTTAACCGATTTCAATCAAAGGAGGATGTCCTCGTAACTTTTACTGGGTGTACATACAAGAATCATAGACAAAATTAAAAAAAGGCTGTATATTTGTCTTTCGGACATCACACAACCTTCTCAAAAGGAAGAGAAATTCAATGAAAGTTAATAAGTTTGAAGAATAGAGGCCAATGCAAATATATCTCTATCAAATGCATTCTCCATAAAAACTGAGTTTCGGTTTGGGCGAAATTTCAGCCGTTTCTTGACCGAAACCTAAACTAAGAACGAAACTGGATTTTTTGGCATAAACTGGCCGGAACCGAAATATCGGTCGGTCCTTAGTTTTATTAGAGAATTAAGTATAGAAATACTCCAAAATCATGTAATACACTAACTGCATTCATATTGATATGTCTTCAACACTCTGTTTATCCATATTCGTTCGTTAAAATATATAAATTATAGATTTGGCCACGAAGACAAAACAATTTACTAGTATAAAACTATCTCAAAATTTCAACTTGATCCAATTTTGATTATTATTTATTTTACTGGACATGTGGACATCCTACTGGCAGAATAATTTGTAGTATTTCTTAAAATCAATTTAAATATAAAAGTATCACAGCCCGCGACCGCCGGAGGCTGTCCGCGTTAAATTATCAAGTAACGAAATTCCATTAAGCTTAGAAGTTTTTTCGTGATTGCTTTTTCACAAATGAAAATTCCTCTCTTTTACAAAAAATGTTAATACCTCGCTAGAGATATCGAAGTTTTTATTATGTTCGTGTAATACTAAAAATAGGTCAATGCCCTTTATGCACTTGTGTTTCAACGTATATCGTGCTTATCATTCAAGAAAACATTGCGAAAATTAGTTTTTTAGGTTCATGATATTGCGACACATCTACCTCAAACAATCCGGACGAACACAATAAGATTGGGCTAAGCTTCGTATCACCACTTATAAAAATATACTGTGGTTATATTAAGGGCTCAACAAAAAACTACCATATCTATGAGCATAGTAAGCAAACAAACAAAGAAGGTGTAAAAATACAACTGTTCGTTTTAGTAAGACTTTTGATATGATCGAAACATTTCCGTGCAATAGCGAGCAATAATCACTGCAACTGTGACAGTTGATTGCAGGAATACTTCATTTAAAACCCACAAGGAGATAACTCTTAAGCTCATAATCCGTCTTCCCGAAGAGACGATCACATGCCATAATCAGTTCGTTCAAAGCCAGCAGTATCGAAAATCCACGCTCGTCCTTGTTTAATATCGGGATTATTGCTCCATATCTCAGAGTTATTGCGTGCCGCCAATGACTGCGGCTTTTCCTACCAACGTTTGTGGATACAGTAAAGTATAAGTCGCAATATTTATTCCGGTGCTCCGTCGCCAAAGGGTGTATTGGAATCCTTCCGTGACTCGACTTAACGTTATTATCAGAGGTTGTTCCGTTTATTCCACTATTTTTCTATTTATGATCTTCATTCGATCTGCACACGTACATGTATGAATCATTTCTAATGTATTGTAAGAGTTATTACTTAGGAATAGTATCCTATTACAGTTAATACATAAATAACTTCTTTATTTTGAACCCAACACTTTGGCAAAATTAGCATTTATTAAATACTTTTGTATGCATTGTGTTATAACATTTTTATCAAGCATTCTTACAATACATACTACATGTTTAAGTCGTACCTAAAAGTCTAGTTATAAAAAAAGTTCTCTATAGCCATTCCCATACCTACTATTCCTAGGAATCAATACATATTAATCAACCAGCTCCTGATCTATTTAATCATAAAACGTGTCTAAAATATGACCAGGAAGTCATCCTCATAACTTCCACATGATGAATACACATATTATTTCAAACTAACCACTTAATATTTAATAGTTTTAAAGCACATGTCATTTGGATGTAATGTATTTCTATATTTTTTGCTTAAAGGAGAACTGTTTTTAATTAAGAACCAAATATGGTTTGAGTTCCAGTATATATTATCACAGCGACAAAATGAGAATCTTTAGTAACGTTGTTTATTCAAGTTTTCCGTTGCTAATAATACTTTTATCGTATCAGCAAAATTTTTGCTGCAATCCAAACAGTCGGGATAACTCGACCGGCTGGAGCGCTGCCAACCTAGCCGCAGAGGAGAATAAACGCCATTATAAAAACGTCGCGGTGCAAATATAACTCCTATTTTAATTACCACAGAGTTTTGTTTAGGTTACACATCAGCTGAATAACCGCTAAAGAAGCTATTAACATTAGTACCACCAACTTGTGCCTTGTTTACGCTTCTCGAGAATGCACTTTCCATTGCGAGATGTCTAGAATGAAAAGCTTTGGAACTGTCTGAATTCGGATCTTGTCATTATAAGATTCAAGCCGACTTCTTGCCGTTTAGAAATAAATGTTTAATTTGACGACGCGTTGGCGCAGCGACTATTAACATATCACTGGCGGTTGCGCTGGCGGGCGCAGGTTCGATTCTCGCACGTGGCAACCATTTGTATTGGCCATTACAGATGTATGCCGAGGTCTGGGCATTTGTGCTTATGTATTGTGAGCAGAGAAAAATTTCTACTGGGGACCTTTGAGTGTGTAGCGTTTACTTAAATTTAATTAATGTGCATTACGTCAGATATGATTAGTAATAACGACGCTAGTATTCAAATAGTTCAGGGAAGGATCGGCTGATCTACTACTAACGGTATGTACCGACTGCCGAGATACGCGTGAGCTACGAATGTTTCTCTTAATAGCTTTCGATGAACGCGACACTTGTATGAGATTGTGTCAAGCTATAAATTATACAACTAATGGGTTTCCAGATGTAAGTCTTTGATTCGGATGTGATCTAAATTAATTAAATGTACAGCGTTTCATGGGAATTAGTTTTAATTTATTATACTTGCCTAGTATTTTATATGTCGTGAAACTTGACAAAGGAGTCATTTGATCGATTTATATATTCTCAATAAGGATTTTAGCTCTTTGCTTCGATACATTGGTTTGATTGTTGGTAGGCAGATGCTAATTTGCAGGGTGTTGTTGGCTAATACAATTACAGCTGCAAATTAGACACAAAGGAACGCAACCCGGGTCGTGTCCAGGCTAATATGCCTACCTAATTGACAATGTCGAACGCGAGAGCTCTACAGGTTATCAATTATCCGTCTTATTAGATTCAATACGTTAATTTCAATAGGTAGATAAAAGTACGTACAAAATATACTTTTAAATCCATTAAAAACCAAGTATTTCAAAGATAATAACGATAATAATTGCGCTCTTCCTATAGATCACGCTTCAGCGGGAACTAATTACGGAGCTTATTATCCGTGGCTGTCTGCCCGCGGTATTGTCTTACAGCCACTTTGCCAAATTGCTACAGCCTTCGAACGAAAACCGTCTAACATGGCTTTTTATTTCATACACTCGATATATTTTATTCATTAAGTTTAGTGATGTTTTGTTATCTAGTACAACACTAACTATTAGAAAGTATATATCGGTAAATATTAAAGAATTTTTGGTACAATAGGTACAAATATTTACATTCATAACAATCCTCCCGTGACCATGGTTGCTGTAAAGTGTAAAGTATCCGAAACGTCGGGCATGTAAAAACTTAATAAACCGCGATAAAATCCGAAAAAGTTGTTTCATTATAATGAGTAAAATTCGCGTAAAATTATATAACAATTTATGGAAATAACAATAACGACTATACGACTAGCAAGATCTGTTTACTTGTTCATTCTAATCTTCGAGGAATGCCCTTCAAGCTGTGTCCGTCAATCAAACGAGCCCGTGGACGCGACGCGGCCGTCAAAGGGCCGCTGGTCAGATCTCACCCGGACAGTCCGGCCCATAAATCTTACGCCGTGATTACCCACCGATAATCTCCTGCAAGGATAGATCGTAAATTGTTTTGACGTTTAGTGCACGCGCTCATCTTCAAATCTCGTTAAAAGTTTTACCTCCAATACGCTAATTGAGCTCATCCTTTAATTGAACCTAAACAGCTTGCTCGGAGAATCGTTAACTTGTATATCGTTAACTTCAGCCACGAAGAATCCTTTAAAAAAAATGTATCCGTTCTATGAAGGCATCGAGATAAGAGCTTAAACTGGAGGTCAACCTTCGATTGTAAGAAAATGAAACAGTCGTTGTGAATCGAGACACGTAGCGCGTGTTTCTTACCTGAGCACGCGACTCCCAACTTGCTTAATCTATGTTCTCGCTATTATCCACAAAACAGCATACAAAAGTCACATTATTCCGGAATTATAATAATAATAAACGCTTCACACTCAAAAAGAAAATTATACTGATGGCCGCTCCCCAGTATAATTTTCTCCTGTATCGGGGGTACGGAAATAAACAATATACAAGCATAAACACCCAGACCACGACAAAAATCTATATATATGGCCAATACAAATATCTGTCGTGAGCGGAGATCGAACCCGCGACCGCCAGCGCAACAGCCAGTGCTGTGACCGCTGCGTCACCGCGTCGTCAAGATTATCATAACAAGTATATGAACTCTCATTTAAATATTTCGAGTAATTACTTCAAGCTTCCGCGTCCGGCACGTGGACGACGGGATAGACGTGGAGTCTAAATGGCTTCCTCTTTAGGAGGACATTAGCGGATAAAGTCATAAATTAATTTTATGGCTCCTTAAATTTCTTATTTAGCCGGTTATTCACAAAATTTTAGAAGAGCCACTTATCTTTATCTTTATTTGAATTTTACGTAGCTCGGCAGTTTAGCGCGAGATATACTCCGCCGGCGTGACGTCTCATCCTAACGGCCTCCGCGCGGGGAGCGCCGCAGCCCTTCGCTTAATATTCTAACTGCTTGTTTGTGATTCTGCGTAAAGTCTCAAAGTCGTAAATAAGGGTGGCGGCACACGCGCGATGATCCCCGCGCGGCGTGCGTTTCAACTTGTCTCGCAGTTTAAGAAAATGCAAATGAATGCTAATCGCGACAAGGGTTTGGTCGCATCTCGCCCGGGTCCCTGGTCGTGTTATCTCTAACTTGCGCTCCGAGTTGCCGCTGAATTACAGATTTCCCTGCTGGGAACGATAACACGTTTCGAATTGTTAGACAACTGTTTGCTGTATACTAAGTTAAACAGGAATATAATTACTTACAGGAAGTAATAGTGAGTATATTTGAAGAGGTAAGCAGTACTTACGTGAAGGAAAATTACGTAAACACGAGTCTACTTTGTCACATAAATATACATACGGCGGCGCAACGCCATCATTACTGCCGAACTCTTCAGAAGGGTGAGACCGTGATGAATGTCACGTTCCGCAGAGACTCGTCGACGAAATTACACATAATCGCGACCTTCCCGATCCGCCGACGACCGGAAACGTATTAAGACTCGCTCCCCGCATTAAACGCAATTTTTTCTACTCCACGTCAACGTTAAGCGATACGACATTAGACTCTTTCATTAAGTTCCGCCGCTCCGATATATTCCAATTGAATTTACTCTGAAAACAATCTGTTTGGACAAATTGAGAAGTTGGAGGGCGCGCTGATTTGCATAAAATAATACGCGAGCGCTCGCTACGCTCCGGCAAAAACGGCTCCAATAACATTGTCTCAGCAAACATATCCCGAGCGCAGTTCACCGCGACCACTCGTAGCTACACGCTTATTATTACTTCTAATGTTCAACCATAACTTGCTTCAAAGAAAAACAGACGTACTACAATAATGTTCACTGGAGCCCAAAAGCGGACGAATAAACGACGTGGAATTACAGAAACTGAGCACAATACATTTAGTAAAGTACATAAAATTAGTCGCAATACATTTTTCCCGAGTCGTCGTCGGAAATGAAAACAGAGCGGTCGGCGGACACAACAATCAACATAATGAAGCGCCGGATTTATGCGCGCCGCGAGTGTGTGCGGCCGCGAAATAAAACTGCCGTCAGTATTATTTGGTTCCGTAAATATTCTTTTTATTGCGGTGGCGCTTTATCCGCCGCCTTATATTCAAGTATAATAACATTTTAAGGGTAGTTTATATCGTGCATTAAATAAAAATGGTATGACGAAATCCTTGTGCACGCCTTGTGCTTGGACTATAAAAATACTAAAATTGTAAACCAAATCTCGGAGAAGTTCTTGAACAATGTAGGTCTCAGTTTCAAGACAAAAATGTCGTATGTGACTTATAATTTTGTCATTTTTTTACCAAATTGAACACATTTTTCTTCTCTTAAAACATCTGTCGAATGAAACAATTCTTTTCAAATCTGAAGACACAACTCTTAAACAATATTTATACCATAAAAACTTTCATAAAAATATTTACAACATGAGTACGTTCGTAATATAAAACTGCTGTAAGATTTAACGATACTTTGAAGAAAATTTTCTCGCAACCATTAAACGGGACAAGAACGTCGCAACAATAAAAGCAATACCCTCAGGTATGAGTTCGCACTTTATGAAATCATTGTGCGGTGTCTCATTGTGTCTGCAAGAATTATTATACACTAGGTTCTGCGCGCGACTTCGTCGGCGTGGACTCCGCTCCTATTGGTCTTAGCGTGATGATACATAGCCTATAGCCTTCCTCGATAAATGGGCTATCTAACACTGAAAGAATTTTTCAAATCGGCCCAGTAGTTCCAGAGATTACCGCGTTCAAACAAACAAACAAACAAACAAACTCTTCAGCTTTATATATTAAGTATAGATTCAGTTTTTTTCTGAAGTGTGTATCTAACTCTAACTTAGTTTAATGACATTATTTAGGAATATTTCAGCGCGGAACTGAGCATTCACAATAAGAGTTTCAGAACTCCTGCGGATTCAACAGGAGAATAAATGTGATTCGTAAAGTTAAACGTTCACTAACAAAACGCAAGTATCGTCGTCACTAATTGACAATGAGTTTGTTCCAAGTTCGCCGCAGCTCTGCCTTTACGACGGAGGCAGGAATTAACGCGGCTGTTTATGAGGGTGTACATATTTTACTGAGACGCTCTTCAATTTCATTTTATATTCTGTTTTATGTCGTTTGCGTTCCGGTAACTTCAATATTTTCTCGCTTAATGAAGTATTGTCGTTTTACCGAATTTCTTGTTAAATTTTTTGTGTAGGTCTATTTTTAACGAAAATGCCTTATGATGAAGAAACAAACACATAAATTTTTAGGAGATAATGAGATAGAATACATTACACAGTATTTTATTATATCTGTTGAAGGTTACTTTTCAGAAGTTTTACTTCTGCCGTGTGTTAACTGCACACACTCGCTTTTTTCATTATGTGTATTTATTACATATGTTCAAACAAAGGGAGGAACAAATGGCTTAAATTGAAAACAATTTGGTTTCGTAATCAAAGGAAGTAGATATACTCCTGTTGGTAAAGTAGAGCGCGTTTTCCTCACCACAGTTCCATCAGTGACAGATTCGATTGCGTCCGCGGCGCGCCGCTGCTCCCGGACGACTTTGTTCTTTCATATTACATATAATAAAGTCTTAACCATGTTTTGCGCAAATGCTTTGTTTAATGTTCATTCGTACTCCCTTCCAATATGAGTATATTAATCTCCATTGTACTCCAATCGTTCTTTGAGAACTCTTACAGTGCGGTCTTGTGTCATATTTTATTTATTCCATCGATATTCTTGTGGAAGTTTTCAAAAAATTTAGCTTTGCAAGAAAATAAGTACTCTTATTATAATACTTAAAAAACGTTTAAACTTTGATCTTTAAAATAATATATTTTGGTATCTCCTTAATTGTTACTTTAAAAATAGCATTTCAACATCGTTTAAAAATGTTATTGTAATGCAATAAGGCCAGCACGTCAGCTTTGCTAAGACAACAAGAATGAGTCCACTCTCCGGTCCCGCAGCGGCCGCGCGGAGTTTCACGAATTAATTCCATTCCACTGTTTGCCTTTCTGAGTAGTTTCCGCAATTTCGTGCGCTCTTCTCATTTCTAATGTCTAAACTGATCGCAAATGACCAAGTTGGCTGCGAGCTGAGAGAACGAAAGCTGAGATGATCAAACAATCGAGTTGCGACTCGCTTTACTAACCAGTGGGTAGCCTAGTACTGTAATTTTGACAATGTAACTATAAAAAGTAACGATGTGAAAATTTAGAGAAATAATCGGCAGATAATGTTAGTTAAAATTACGTTTTAAGGAAATATTTATAGTGGCTCATTAACAGTTAGTTATTTCGCAGCCGTCATTAGAAATGCAAAGTGTCTATTGTCGGGATCACGCTTAAGGCTGTCGGCACAATGCAGCGGAAGTACGCTGTGCGAGGTGGCCCGGTGGAGGACACGTAATGGCTCGGTGGAGGACACGTAATGGCTCGGTGGAGGACACGTAATGGCTCGGCCGTAGCCGCCTGGATACTAGGGCACCTCGTAATTGTCATAGTTCTATTAATAATTGTTTTAAAGTTTCGGTAGCATTGTAACAAAACATATGCAATAAATATAATAAAATACATCTTAAGTAAAAGGTATACTGATATTTTAATCAACAACGCTTCAGGCGACTTAGAAATTATCGCGTAAACTTAATGTTTTTTTATTCGTGTAAAAATCCTATTCGTATGCAAAAGTTACCCAGCTAACATGTTTTTATGTCATCCTCGCAGTCTCAAAGTTATTTTCAACGCATGCTAACAGAATGTTTACTGCCGATCCTTTCTATGAAAACCCATAAACAGCAGGAACACGTGTGGACGCGACACCTGCGGGCGACAGCGCGGCGGATGTCGCGGTGTCGACATAATAGTGTCGTTGACTAGACCGCCGACACTTCGACACTTCATTGAGAACCACCCGAGCAGACTTCCCGATATACCGACACGACTATACCGTTCATAGGATTCAGCTGCGGCAATAGATAACTTGCTGGCCTATTTATTAGTAAATTTTAGTTTTAATGGGCTTTATGGTTTGTTTTCGAAAAATTCTTCGTCAAGTCACATGTATCGAAATCATACAGCGGATTCCACGTGACACGAAATCGTACTGTAAGTCTGTGCAAAATTTTATAAATCGTTAAAAGGACGATCTCGCGGAACCACAATTTGCCCCACATTACCCGCGCGGCGTGCACGACGTAACACATTCCGCGCGCGGCATGATTACGTGTAATATATAAAATTGCAAAAAGCGTTTACCGCCGCCCCCGCCCCGCAGCGCCCCCGCTTGATTGCAAGTAAATACCGAGCCCCCTTCCTCAACCCCCCCCCCCCTCCCCGCCGCGCGCCGCAGATAACTCTGGTACACTCGCCTGCGTTTTTGCGTTTTTCTCGCGCCACAAAGGGAACACCGTATAAGTAGAGCTTTAATAAATGTCGTTAAAAAGCAGCCGCGAGCGCGAGCGTCGTGTGTGATTGTGATGTTTGTCAAATTACTCTGAACTGTGCGCTTGAGGAGGTTCAACTTATATGGATAATGTTAATGATAATGTAATGTGACGTTCAAAGGTAGAACCCTTAAAGCCTCAAGGCTGAGCTTAGGCTTATAACACCGATATTAATTCACTGAATCTGTACTAACGATACAGATTAGTGGAGAGTAATCTAAATAATCTACACAATGACTTAAACGTAACTCAGTGTTTGTTTGGGACGTCGTTCCCTCACGGAAGCCGTCTACAATAATAATCCTCAGGCAGTATATTACGCTCCCTTTACATCGGCTTCAGAACAAAGAGCCTAGCAGTGGCAAAGTTTGCAGTAAATCTTCTAAATTAAGTTGGAATCCTCCCCACCATATCATCCGCGAATGCAAATGTATGCAGACAACCAGTATATACCTTCAAGTAGCGGCCGCAGCGCAGGCGATTTCCAGCCTTACCGCACATGAGTACAAGGCAGCCTCGGTATTTACTCGTCCCTCGCCATCGACAGGTGGATTCGGTTCCCGCCGGTACCCCGCGGTGCTCTCTGAAATCACACGAATGTGTAATGTTATATTTGCAAAAGCTCCATCGTACTTTTGGTTACAGAATTCCTTAGAATTCGCCATGAAAATACAAATAAAGTTACTTAGCACTTTTGAAGCGCAGATGTAAAATATCTTCTTGATGCATTACGTTATGGATGTTTCATAAAACAAAGAACACTTTAGTGCTCGGAGCTCGCCAGTCCAATAAGAAGCTGACGACGGCTGCGAGCTGGGTTTTGTGTCGTCCTGATAAGTTAAGTGTGAGGAGTCAGTTGCAGTTATCGCCCGCTCGTGATTTCTCGCACAAAAACTCGTCGCTCGACGCTGAGACGTTTCTACGATCTATCTTCCTGCAGACAATATCGGAGACCGGCAAGAAGTATCACGTAGTAAACGCTTATAATGGATCATATATTGTGGGGAAGTATTGAAATATTGTATCTGTAAATGAACACGTTATTTCATCTTAAAGTAGCTCCGCTTTAGAAGAACTGTATTTACGAGCGACCGCAATGAAATCGATATCGGAATCGAATGAAACTCTCGTAGTGTATTGTTAGTGCAGCTGCAGAAATATCTTCATACGGAGTGCGGATCCTCAACAATTACCATCACTCAATATAAGCCGCGCGAGCCGAGCGCTCAGGGCTGCCAGCTGGGAGGTTGCGATTTATTCGATGCACTTACAATTTATACTTTTATTTTCATTTGTTACAATGTGAGCTACCAGTCTATATTTATTATAACAAAACCGTAATGGGTTCAATTCTGTACTCTACAATTAATACTAAAAGCATAAAATGTTCTGTGTCTTGACTGCCTATTATGCAAAAATTAACGTGTATCTTTTACTTTGATATTTGGCGTAGATGTTTAGATCATTGGATTGTTGTTGAATCAGCCACTACAGATAGGATATCCTTCAGTACGATATCCAAATTACGCAACCCTTAATCTACAGAAACTTTTGAATATTCGTCTCATCTTAAATTGGTGAATATCCTTATTTTTTTAGTAATGAAAGGAACGACAATGACAAATGTAGTTGCCAGCACAAGAAACTGTGAATGATTTCAATTTAGCTATAAATTATAAATATGATTAATTCCTATTGTATATAATAAATGGTCATTAACCAGATACGGTTACGCACTTCAGAGACCAAGAAATGTTAAATATTAAAATTAGTTCATAAAAAGTAATAATATTACTATAGCTCTAACGATAGCCCTGTAATACGAGTAGTGTTACAGTGGGAATATTTAAAAGCAGACCAAGTAGAAATCCGCGATATGAGAGCGAATAAACACATGAGTGGAGTCAGGTATTAAGCGAATCTGTTGCGGCTTCCTGATGATGAATCACGAACGAGCAGGCTCCCATCGGTAAAGTTTTATTTCGAGTATCAAGGATTTACTGACCCTGTTCATTTTGTTCATATAAGAATTAACGTAAGTTATATTATATTATTATGATAGGGTTTTAAAAGAGTTACTGTTTAGATTCTTTCCGATTCTTTTTAACAGAATCTACGATTCGAAATGGTGATTAATAGACATTGGGCATAATTAATTTATGAAGACTAACTTAACTATGATTTATAAAATGATTTATAAAGTTTTTATTTGATCTGATTCATCTGGTACCAGTGCTCAAGTCATCCACAGCAAGCTCGCAACTGCAACGGTTTTGTATCGTACGAGCGGCTCGAGATTTTTATATCCATTTTACGCGAACGTTAAAATGATTTACTACACTCTGTAATCTTAATAACACGTTAGGAACAACTTTAAACTCATACGATATATCACACTCGGTATAAGTCGGTTTTTACGAGCGCTCCAAACGTGATTTTCATAAAAATATTGTAATATTTTCATTTGAAATTATTATTATCCTCGAGAGTATTGTCGTTAACTAGTGACGATGTCACCAATTTATGTAACATCATAATTTTCTATTACACGTTCAGTTATAATTTTAATCTATACAAATAAATAAAATTCGAGTGTCTGAGTGTAATATTAAAATAACCGCTTTTTACTAAATACAAATGGTTGTATACACGGTACATATTATACCAAAATATTTATTTTTAAATTTTTGTCTGTCTGTTTGTTCCGTCTAATCTTTGAGACGGCTGGGCCAATTTTGATAGGACTTTCTGATGTACTAAGGAGTAACTTAGGCTACTTTTATTTTAGAAATTTATTTATTTTATAACTCTGCGAACTGAACAATAGCTTTTTTATTAAATTCCACGCGGAAGACAGCTAGTAACTCAATATTATATGAGATCATGGTTTAGCCTAAATTGTTTGTACAATTTGATTATAACATTCCCCATCAAGATACATAAATGCATAGATACTTATAGTTATCAGTGAGAGTGTTGTGACGGCAGGTCGCGGCGTGTCGGCGTGTCGGCGTCCCGCGCGTCACCGCTGACCCACTAACGACCCGTGAAACTCACGCTCCGTGGAGATCGCTCTCGACGACCGCGAGACGAGTGCGTCTCCCGGCTCCGGACGAGCTTTACCGGCAGAACGAATAGTTTGATGGATGAGCGCCCTCCAGTTAACAAGTCACTTATTGTTTGCGCGCACGTGATCGGAAGTCTTCAGTCTCTCCCGGCTCGTTGTAACTGCGTCATTATGTTACAATATCTCGTGGATTATCATCTGAATAGTTGGCTCATTGTTCTTTACTATGTACGTTATAATTACTGGTGAGTGTGGTATTATAACTAGTATTTTTAGAAATTTTGTCTTTATTCATATATATTTTTCTCCTTTACATTTGTATTGACTTAACTATTTAAATCACGTAAGGAAACTATGGAAAAAATGGCTAAATAGCCATAAATCCGCCCATTGTACTTCACGGTCTGTAAATGTCTTTAAATGTGTTTAATGTTTAAAATGTAGTTGTGGTGTACAACAAAGTATAATAATAAATAGAATAAATAAACCGTATTATTTTTTTTTTGGCTAAAACGTTGTTTGAATTCTATACACAAACTCGTGGAATCCCGAAACAGAAAGATACTGTTGAGCTAAGAACGCATGAAATAGGAAATGTCGTATTTAGGCTTTCCACCGACAGGCGCCGATTCGTAACGCAGATGCGATCTAAAGGGCGCCATACACGTTTTACACACACGTTTATTGTATGTTAAGATAACATAATTATTACCTACAGTATCTTCGCCGTGTATGGCGCCCTTTAGATCGCATCTGCGTTGCGAATCGGCGCCTGTCGGTGAAAGGCTTTAGAGCGAGTCATCAGCGCGGGCGGCTAATGAGGCGGCTTGTATGCAGAGTAGTGGTGGTTAATATAGCGTATAGCATAAAAGTATAGCATGCTAAATGTTTATAGCAAATAGCATTTGCTATACCGACTATGACTTCGCGCTAAATTTATAACGTCTCAAACGCTAAACGTACACATCGCGCTGCAGCAAGGCTAGAGCGGGATAACATTACTTTTTAGCGTTTTCGAACTTTTACGTATGTCCACTCACGAAAAAAACTGTTATTACCAATTTTTATTTTTATTATAAATCAATGTATGAATAAAATTTCCCTAATACAGTGACCAATAAAATAAACATCATAACACTTTAAAATGCTACAAAAATAACTTATAAATTCAAAATTCAATTTCAATACCTCACCTTTCGATAGTGGCAGATTTTTATCACAAACAACACAATAATATTTACACTTAATACTTTTTATACACATTACCACTTATTATTATTTAACACATATTTACACTTACCTATTATTAATTATTATTTAATCAATGTCGTTGTCGCTGCAAAATCAAATCACACTTAATACTAACACTAAATAAAACAAAATTAATACTAACACTAGATAAAACAATGAAAACTAAATAAAACTGACAAAAACTAAATAAAACAATTAAAACTAAATAAAACTGAATACTATAACACTAATAAACTAATTACTAATCTATACTAATATATAAAGCTGAAGAGTTTGTTTGTTTGGTTGTTTGTTTGTTTGTTTGTTTGTTTGTTTGAACGCGGTAATCTCTGGAACTACTGGGCCGATTTGAAAAATTCTTTCAGTGTTAGATAGCCCATTTATCGAGGAAGGCTATAGGCTATGTATCATCACGCTAAGACCAATAGGGGCGGAGTCCACGCCGACGAAGTCGCGCGCAGAAGCTAGTACTAATAATAAAAATTAACAACAATAAAAACGAAAACTTTTGTAGCCGATAGTGTTAAAGACAGAGATAGTGGCACGAATACTAACGTGTGACTGAGACAGATTACCGTATACCGAGCATTTCCGAATAAGCACGAAGCTGTATGAAGTAAGCAAGAAGGGATGTTCAATATGCGCGCCTGAGGGTGTTGTTTAATCGATTTTTATTGAAATCGATTAAAATTAAGTCATAAAAATACATTTATTTTTAATTTTAAAAGGTTTTAAATTTTCTCAAATAGTACCTAGTCGTTAATAGATAACTGATATTCAAGTAAATCGTGTCTTTCAACTGAGAAAATTTAATTTTTGTAGTTTTTTTTTATTAATGTCGAAATCTCGTTTATTAATGACAAAATTAACTATATTTGTACATCTAATAATATCTTATATCGTTTAATATCTTATATAAACAAAAATCAATAAATCCTAAATAAAACTAATCGATTGCGCAATTCGGTTGATTAAAGGATCGATTGTGTTCACATAAATGGTTAACAATGTGCTATAAAGATAGCATATTAAATAGCATGCTAAAAAAATTTAGCATTTAGTCTATAGCATGTTTTTAGTTTATAGCAGATTTGAACATCACAGATGCAGAGGACGGCGCGCCGACCGCCCTCCGCGGCCCTACGAGCGGCGTAGCACTGGCGCTACGCCGTAGCTTCGAACAGATAATACATATTTATCAAAATTCGTACAATTAATTCTTAGCTTAAATGAAAACGTAACCGTAACCGTTTCTTTATTTTGCCTTAAGAAGTGGACACAGTTTAATATAACAATATCTGTATAAACTTCTTACTTTTAATATTGATTATTCTTTGGAAAAAAATCATGGAACCGATGTATCTCGTCTCGTCAGTGAACTCTAATATTAGTTCTCTCTTGACAAATTTTTACATTGTTTTAATACGAATTACTTTATCACTATTCGTTGTTAGTGCATAGCATACATCTTTAAGCCGTCGGTCCCGGTTGTTATCATGTACACCTGATAGCGATCGTTACTCATAGTAGAAAATCTATCCGCCAACCCGCATTGGAGCAGCGTGGTGGATTAAGCTCCGATCCTTCTCCTACATGGGGAAGAGGCCTATACCCAACAGTGGGATATTACAGGCTGAATCGTGATCGTGATACATCTTAACGTGCAAGTCTAACAAAATTTAAATACTTGTTATATACGGACAAAACAGATACCTACAGACTAGTATCTATAGCAGAATATAACAATATCCACTACACGTACTAAAATGAAATAGCTTCACATATTATAAATTCAATGTATGAAATTATTTTTCATTTCTACGACGTGCTACAAGAATCCACACATCAAACTGTATAATGTGTATAATATTTCCCGCGTATTCCAACGCAGCTATCGTGAGTAATACAAAAATCAAAAGTAGGAATCGAAGTCGATATGAAATAGTAATTCGCATATAGAATGATCGTCACACGGTTCACCAGTACCACGAGATCGCGGTCCTATATTTTATTTATCAGTATGCGCGCCGCGCCTCGCGCGCCGTCAGCTGCCGTCGATGGCTTATCTAAACCCATCCTTTAGATTTCGTCATAAATAACGAATGGAATTCTCGTTTTAAAGATTATTCATATGCCTGTGTTTTAGTACCATTGTCGAGAGAAGTGTCGTGTAAAATACAATAAAGATGTTTCACAATAAAATATTTATTGTTATAATAAGATATTATAAATTATAACATTAAAAAAATATATTATAATAACAAAACTGTAATTAACAATTATACAGGGTGGGGATGATAATACAACGATAACTTGGACAGCGTATATGTAATGACATTCCAAGCCCACATACAAAAAATCAATAAAATACATCCAGTAGTTTAGTCACAAATTATGATTTTTCATTTTTTAAAATTTCTACGTATGTATCAGACTAAAGACCTGACCTACCCTAAAACCGGCGGTTAACGACTCAAGGACAGCTATTATTATTTTTAAAAACATAGATTAAGAAATAATGGATATGGCATCGACTGCCACAAAAAGGCACAATTTTTAATCATTGCCATTTAGTGACAGTTCGCAGACCAAATAATATTATAATAACTAATGTTTAAAAAAAAATAACTTATTCAGTATCGGCTACTGATCAGTTCTGCATATTTAAAAAAAATTGATGGTTTGAGAAAATTTAAATCAAATAGTTTTTTATTCAATTTAATTTTAAATGCGTAACAATTTATTTTAATTTACTTTTCTAACTTACTATTTTTTATTCAATCAAAATAATGAAGTTTTGTAGGTACAAGCACATAGCATTTCCACGCGATTCTGCCGCGTAGAAAGAAGGCCACGCGCGAAGGCGGGGCGATGACGCGTGTAACAGGTCAGTGATCCTATAGTTACAAAAATGATGTTATAAAATTTTATTAAATTATATTGAATTAGTTTGTATGAAAAAATCTTTTTTTTTGATTTTGATGTTAGGACTTATCTGATGGTTTTGAAATACTTCTTTATACTAGTACTAACGGTGTTTTCAATTATCGTTCTATTGTCATCCACACCTTGTATAATTAATTACAATTGCTATTGTAATTTTGCATTACCCAACAAAACAATTTATTAATTAGAAACGCCATAAGAGTTTTCAAGACTGTCAAATACTCGTTATTCTCATATGCAAACATGCGTAAAACTACACTGCCTGTATTAGAACACAGTCACACAATAGAGACGCTCTGACAGACCCGCGGTCAGTTTTCCTCCACTCGAAGTGACTCAGCGGACGCTGCTGGCGACTCCGAGGCTGTGTTGACGGATACCGTGTCATTTATCATACACTAGCTGATAGCCGCGACTTTGTCTGCTTTTCTTACAACTTTGACAATATTCTTTATACACTAAGAATTCCTCCAATAATTATTTTTATTATAGATGCTATTCACTTCTACGGAGTCATCAAAATTATTTTTAGTTTTTGATAACCGTTAGAGTATATTGATTCAAATGTTCCAATTAACGCCGACAGTTACGGGTTCGATTCCAGGTTGAAGTAGATTTGTGCTTATACAATAACATATTTCTGGTCTGGGTTTTTTGTGGGTCTACTCAAATGGCCTCAGAGGGCACGTAAAGTCATTGGTTCCGACTATTCTTCAACACCTAAAACGATCATTGTACTCTTGATAAAAGGCGTAATAGTTGACTATTGTGCATTTTTTATAAAGTGTTACAGATTAAACTCCAATCCTTTTACATGGAGAGGAGACCTTTTACCGATAGCGGCAAGTTTGAAGGCAAAATGATTATGTTCAGCACAAAAGCACAGATTAGACAAAAGTTTTATACCTACGTAATATTGATACGTTGCGTTGTGTTAAGAGATTTTGTGACAAAGTTGTCGTGAGCTTCCGCAATTAAAGCGAACTAAACCGTTGAGTGACAAAATAAATAAGGCGGTCGAAGCGCGATGAGCGATATGAATACAAGAAAATTAACACGTTTCCTACTTTATCGCCAGCTTTTTGTTTTAACGCAGCGATCACGTGACCGCCGGCCGGTATTCCCGACCGTTTGAAGTGTTCCAGTCAAACAAATGAAATACAAATATTGTGTACTTTTATAAGAACATGATAATTTGAGGGTTTTTACGAGAAGGAAAATTTAAATTGTTTCCGTAATTACGTTACATTGTTTAAATAATATTTGAAATTATGACATTTGCTTCTAAATTATGTTTGTGTATTTTTTTTTTTTTGCTTAATATTATTTTGAAAGAAAAAAGGTAACGCAGTAAGGGAGTCCTTTTTTTCATTTTAAATTATCCTCATTAGCATTCATTGTATGATTAAGTTGTATAATAATAATTTTACATATTTATCAAATGCTGATAAAACTTCTACTTTATACTTTAGTTATTTTCAACAAGAGAAGAGATAATTTAGAATGCACCGTTACTTTTGCAGTAAAAGTCTTTGTAACACTACAGCATCACAAATTAACTTATGTTAAGTTTTACAGAACTGAAGTCGTCTGTTTATGGCGTTAACTATTGCCGCAGTCGAAAATTCTGCACTTTTAGTCCAAACTAGAATCAGAATCTTTACATAACGGAAACTTACTATACCTACATGTTACCGTGCGTCTCGGCTTTAAAAACGACTAAATTTTCAAAGAATGACTATAAAAACTCGTATTACACGATAATAAAAATCACTTAAACTGAGCATACATTATCTTTTATTAGATGATTATATTCATACAATAAATAATCGTAATCGATGGCGCGGCGGACCACCCGCGACGGACGCGCGATTGACGAGCGATAGGATCGCCTTCACAACAGACAGACCGCCTGCGACAAAACTACTGCTTGACGAACCTCCCGAACACGAGGGCTTATTGCTTAAAAATCACATTTAATAGCTTCATTTAAATACATCAGTTTCTGGACGATTTTGGCTTCACTTAATGCCTATCTACATCCTCTTCCTTTGTAATCCCCCACCTTGCATAGAAGTTAAGCGATTCCTTCCTTTGTTACATTGTATATTACTGTCATGATATATCAATATACGTTCATTTTCAAATAACACAGCAACAGTGTACCTATATCAACTTCTTTAATGTTAGTTTTAAAATAGCAAATTACTTAAAGAGCATGCTTGAATGCCAAAGTAACGTATGTTATACTTAAGTTAATAAACTTAATCGACCGCTTTGTCGAATTCGGTGATTATGTATTAAATGTTTTCCGCGTTTTAAATTAATAACAGTCATCGGTCGAACATTAGCTGCGTCGTAAGATTACATTGATCTGATACCGCTAACATGCGGTCTCGACATTACTCGTAGTTATGCTCACTATAAGCGTTCGTAGCCCCGTCGAGCAGCTGACAAAAGAGCAATCCTCCGCATCCTCGCCGCGTCTGATACGATCACATCTCGCTGATAACGCGCTGGTATTTTTAAAACATCTCGTGCGACCGATACATCTAAACCTCTTATCGATGCTCCGCGGAATGTATTACTCAATGTGATTCATTAATTAATTCCTATCGTTCTGTTGCAGGTAAATAAATCGTCCGAAGTTTCCACTAATCTCGGTGAGTAGATCTACATTATGATGTATGACAAATATTCGTTTGGCGTGTGAAGGAGCCTTTAGTCGGGAAGTTTTCATGCGTCCGGGCAATGAAAAACTCCGCTACGAACCCTTTACCAATTAATCGTCGTGTAGCTGATAGTATATCGCGCACAAGTCGGCGGAGTCGGCGAACTCGCAGCGATGGACGCTGTTGTGTTTACAGCGGTTCGACAGTGACTTCAGTACCTGAGCTATGAAATAGACATCTAAGAGAGATTCGCTGTCGACCTGCGTGCGATGTTATTAAGATTCAGACACACGCACTCATTTACTTGATAGTTGTTATTCATTTGCATCTCTTGAAATATCCTCCTGAACTTAAGTGTAGAGTTATCGGAAACTTAGTGCGTCCAAAAATCTGCATTGCTTTTATTTCAAATATTAAATACCTCGTCCATTATACAAAACACACATTTTTAATTACAAGTACAGTTTTAAAAGTGCACTATATTATACTCTATAAAATTAAAATCTGACATCTGTCATCAGTGGATAATGTTCAAGTCGAATGCTTTAACGTTGAGAAACGAAACCAATCGCCGATTGACATTTTAATGTTAATAACAATAATCGATTAACCGATTCGGAGAAAAGTATCTCAATCATCGTCCGTCACACGCACCGCGGGTGAGAACCGCATTAATATGGCGAATGGAAATAATAAATCAGTTCGCGAATAACATCGACGCGCCGACAACTTCTTACTCCGCAGCACTCCATTATTTATTTTGTCGATTACGTGCGTATCTCATCTGCACGGGAACGGCGGGCGGCGGGCTGCTGTCGCGCTGTGTTTTTATATCTCTCTCGGGACTCGCTCTTGGCGCGCGGACCGAGAAATTACAGTCTCGCGATAGCATAAATTCTGAACAATACAACATATATTATGAAAAGTTGGACACGTATATCGTAATCTCATTCCTACTTCTTAGAGAAATATTGTGCTAAACATAAACTAGCGCGAGCTGTCGACTTCGATCTGTCCGCGGCGACAGCCGAGCGCGGCTCACGGAGTTACTTCACACTTTCTCTGTGCATCCATATCAGTTGTTGCGAGTTAGTCCAATTAAGATAGATGTAAATATACCGGTGGCGCCGGTCTCCGTTCGGAAGTAATATATTTATAGAATCACTAGTGCAATAGAACGTTTCCTGGCTACCCAAAATAGAGGCAATGAGTTATGGTCGCTATTGCCGTACTTTAGATAACGATGACTTAAAACGTACGTACATCATGTTGAATTGGATCATTTTTAATAATCACTTGCATCACATCGTTAATTTTTTAAAAATATTAACTAAAAAATATCAATAACCAGTCGAAAGCGCTACCAGGCTATGTCAATGTGAGTCATCACCAGGAGCGGTGGCCGGCTATCGTCAGTCTCCGATGGCTGGCGATAGCGCAGCGCCTGCGGGCGGCGGCCTCATCGCTCACGGGCGGACCTTCATCCGTCAGAGCTCGCCTGCGATTAGCGCCGCTTTTATTTGCCCGTCTCTCCTTCTGCCGTTCTGCAGGAACTAAACGAATTAGCTCGCGATTGCAGTGACGCGCAGATTTATAACTCCCCGCCCGTATTTATCTCGACTCGGCTCGCCCGGGACGTGTATTTATGGGCAGGTCTCGAAGTGTAATCGTCGCGACCCGTCTCGGTTGACGTTCCTCAAATTATTATCTACTGCTGCCCCGCGGCCGCGGACGTTGCTTTGTTTTATCTTCGCGGAAATCTGTCCGTCACCGACAGAAACAGGTTCATGTGAAGGATCGACTAGTAAAAGTTATTCGCTCGCGTGCGAGCTGGCGGATCGCGACTTTCAAGAACGCTGTCACGTCAGCAACTCGCTAATAGATTAATTTAGAACTATAACTATGTACTTCACTTCTAACCGCTAACTCCACCGGCACGCTTCGTCTGCGGCGCGTCGTGTGAAGTCTCATTTACATGCAATTTGTCGTCGCATTGAGTAGGTACATGAATATCTACTGTCTTCCTTGTGAATGAGTCGAAGGAGCAGACTGACCTGATACAATTATATGGACAAGTTGTTTACCACAAACATGTTTATTATGTATACAATAAGAGTTCTTGATTCATTCTGAACAAATAATAAAATCACATAATAATGACGAGTTACTTAGACATTTAAGTGTACGTAATACGTATATTAATAATAATTAACACACTTCTTTCGACAATATTCCAAACACGGCATGGCCGCAGCTATTAACCGCTGATACGATGATCGAAACCCCTTTAGTCCGCAGTCTGCCCACGCGACGTATTAGTACGAATCCGTCAAATAAACCTGTCGATATCACGTGAAAACATCCTCAAAGCCGCGACACGTCCGCCGACTCTCCGCCACATTTATCAAACGCCACAATGCGCGTCACATAAATTGTACGCAACGAAATTATTTATTGTGCCCGATTATGCTTCGACTAAGCCTCTCGTAATGATGTTTTATTTCAAAATTAACGTCCGCTGAGCGCATTGTGGTGGAGACAAGCTGTCGTGTCGGGCTTCACCGAATTATAATAAAACTTCAATAACGACACTCATACAACATTCATTGTACAGGTTCTATTAGCATCGTGTTACAAGTACTAACACTGTTCTATATTGTGGCAGCTTTTGATATTTATTGGATAATGTTTTTTGAGTAGACGTTTCTATAAACATCATAAGTAGGAAATATCTGTTCCGTAGTTTCAATCCCCGGACTTTGGAACTAAGAGACTCCCATACTGATATTGAACATTGGAGAGGAAAACCGTTTCATCTAAATCAGTAGAATTATATTAATCGAACCTAGAACCGAAAATCAAATATTTGTCGTATCACTTCAGCCTATCACATTCCACTACTGGACATAGGCCTCCCCAAGTTGGAGCCGAAAATGGCGCGAACTCATGTTTTTTGCCCTTAGTCACCACGCTGCTGAGCAGGCGGGTTGGTGACCGCAGGGCTGGCTTTGTCACACCGAAGACGCTGCTGATTTGAAATTTTGATGGGCTGATTTTCATTATTTATTATTGTGATTATCAATGTACTTTATGATCGATTTTTAAGGATTTAAAAGAATTATTAATAAGACAAAACAACCAAAGTAAACGATTAGGCGCCTTACACATGAAATAAATATAATATTTAATAGCATAGACTTTTTCTTTTGTTTTAAGAAGTCGGTAGCCGTAATTTATAAAAATGAGTTCTAAGAATCGTGGGAATCATTAAAACAATTATAATAATTAGGGATTCGAGTAATTTATGCGTTGTGTGCGGCTCCGACACGCGCGCTCCTGTATCCTGGCGCGGTGTACTGGGGAGTTCTGGACGACTCTCTACTGTAAATAATAATAATTATTATTTATTTAAACTAAAAGTAAGTAAAGAAAAGTAAATCACAATATTAATGTTTTATTTGCGGGTAGAGATAATAACCGCCTTTTGTAAGTTTAATAATCCTGTTGAACCAACTTCTGTGAAGGTTATGTATGAACAATGGTGACAGCGTACACTTTGCGATTTCATCTTTGTTTCCTTCGCATGTTCTACTGCTTCAGTGCGCTGAGATCATTTACATGTAGATATCGTTACGTTCCGTTGGAATGTATTTCAAAGCGATATCATTTTACAGTAAAGCTTTCTACTACTTGTTTGTACACAATCGCGCTACTACCAACCATAAATATTGAATATCAGTTGCACGTGCATGCGCAGGCTTTGTAAACAAAATAAACTCAAACTTAACAAACTCCATATTCTCAATCCCTTTCTGTCCGGTTTCTGTGCTGGTACAGTCGCGATGTAGGTACAGTACAGTCACGGGTCTTACCAAGGTTACCGATGACATTCCACTGGATATGGACAATAAAAACCTAGCAGTGCTCATCTTGTTAAATTTAGTAATGCTTTTATTACTGTAAATTTTGATATACTGTTGGGTATGTTTCGATCTCTTAAATTATTGACCACTCCACCAGTAATTGATTTTTTTTTTCAAAGTTAGGTACCTTAGAGGGCGCCGGCGATGCATTCAAATTGAAGGGAGTGATGAGAAGCCGGTGTACCTCAGGTCGGCGTTAGGTTCGCTATAATCTCTCAAGCGGATGCGTTATTTTTATGTTTAATGTAAATCTTTTATGGTGTGCAATAAAGTGTGAGTGAAATCTTTCGGCACCATGCCGATGTCTTTGCTTCCAACGCCGTTAAATCAGAAAACTGTTTGAATGTATCCCATATTTTCTCGTAACGTGCTAATACTGATCTACAAACAAATGCCGCAGTGTCCCAGCTCTCACCCTATCGCTGACTTATCGCCGGACGCGGCTGATTTAATGTCATAACCGCTGTTCCACCTCGCTGTCATCTCCCGGCCGCCGCGCTCCGGTCGCGCCGCGTGCGAGATCCTATCGGTATTGGTTTTGATTATAATTTCAAATTTGAACGAGGTACGACCGGAAGCCGCGCTCCCTTTAACTGTATTTATTGGATGCTAAATTTTTATTACTTCCTAAACATTACAAATTTTCTTTTATTGATATACAAATGACATTAATCAATAAACAAAATTGGGTGCAATTAGTTACAGTTTGATCGCATGCACAATGCCACTGCTCAGTGTAGCAAACATTACTACATTTTAGAATATTTTTCTGACTTGTATATTTTCTAAGACAGCGTTTTCCTCGTTTTCTTTTCGTAACATCTATATACTCATTCTGTCATCGACGTGGTACAAATATACCAGCCGGGCTCTGCTCCTGAACTTACCTCCTCTACACCTAACATGTTATTATACACGCATATCTTGATTGTCATGTCATAATCACCTGTTATTTAAACGTCTGCAGCATTGTAAATATAATTATAATGTACGACAATCTCACTACTAACTAGTCCGTGTGTTAAAGACTTTAATTACATAGGAGCGGAGAGGCAAGTCGCTGCGGTCGCGGCAACGAGCACGAGACGACACTGGTGGGTGACGGCATTTCTTAGGGTTTTGTTTATGACCACCACTGTCTAAATACTTTGAAATAGACTTTTTCACAATTTGAACTTCTCTGCTTATCTATTACTAATACAATATGATATTTATCATTAAAGGCACGAGCACAGGTTTTGATAGGATAACCAAGCGAAATATAAATATCATTATTTTATTTCAATATTAAACGAACAAATTATGGTTATTTACGAAAATTAAATTGTGATTAAATGTCATTTTGTATTGCATAAAATTTATAATTGCTAATTTTATTCTCAACTTAAAGCGCACTTCATAATTAATTAGATAAAAATACGACCATAAAACGGGAACATTTACGGTAAATATGTTACGAAATTAATCATCTTTAGAATCTTAACCGAAACTTAACTCACAAATTACAATGAACGGTATCATTCCATTAAAAGATTAGTTGGAGCGTCCAGTAGTGAATGCTACTTCGGAGATACAATTTGCGTGGGCGGTTCTTAAGTATAAAGAATATTAAACCTCTCTACTTATGTATATCGTTTTATAACAAGACCACACCTTGTAACATTCCTTGACACACACACACGCGGTCGCGGCTCACAGACGAGTGGCTCATATTTGACATTGCAAATTCAAATTCACTTTATTGCGAACTAGCTGCTGTACCCGCTACTTCGTTCGCGTAAAATTTAATAAAAAAGTTATTGTTCAAAATCATCAAAAGTAGCCTAAGTTACACTTTATTACATCAGCTATCTGCAAGTGAAAGTCCCGTCAAAATCGGTCCAGCAGTTTCACAGATTAGCCGGAACAAACAGACAGACAGACAAAAATCATAAAAAAAATATGTTATTTTGGTATATGTACCGTGTATACAAACATATGAATCTATACTAATATATAAAGCTGAAGAGTTTGTTTGTTTGATTGTTTGTTTGTTTGTTTGTTTGTTTGTTTGAACGCGGTAATCTCTGGTTCTACTGGGCCGATTTGAAAAATTCTTTCAGTGTTAGATAGCCCATTTATCGAGGAAGGCTATAGGCTATGTATCATCACGCTAAGACCAATAGGAGCACGCCGACGAAGTCGCGCGCAGAAGCTAGTTTAGTATAAAACGGTTGTTTTAATATTACAAACAGACACTCCAATTTTATTTATTTGTATGATACACAAAGATGTTACATTTTAAACATTTACAGGCTATATTCTGTCGAGTGGCGTGCAATGTCATTATTTTAAGCGTGCGTTTCATATCATATTTATTCAGTTACAAAAACAATAATATTTTCCACATTGTGTATTAATTAAGTGTGTTTATATCGTACTCGAAGCCATAAATCTCAGCAATGATAATTAAAGTCGCGAAGTGTGTCTAGTTGTGTGCTGCTTGTGTCGCTAACAAAGAGCCCGTCCGCGCGACTGTGGCGTGTAATTAGGGCCACATGCGAGCTTCACATCCGATTTATGTCTGCTCCGAAATGGACAAATAAATACGCTTTTTGTTCCGATCCTCCCGAGACACGCATTCATCGAGACTAATACAACTTGCTGCCGGAGTTATTACTGCGGGTAATACGACGACTCACAATACAGTTCACCAATAGACTATTTACGAATATCTCAGTCAAGTTTTTAGTGTTTTCTTTAAGTGATTTTGATAAGTTGTTTAAAATAATGCAAACATAGCACAGGCCATAGCAAAATGTTTATTTTCTCAAATCTTATATTTAGTTTATTATTCTTATATCCTGTTAATCCGGTTATCCATTCTGTAGGCATGTGTACGGCAGCATTTCTTCTGTAATTTATCATTTATTAAAATATTGAAAAATTTTACCGTTTGTTATTAAAATATCAAAGCACGCAGATGAAAATTAACAGCGAGAATAAAACTTGGAAACCCTTTTAGGAACTTTAAAAATACAATTTCTTTGAATAATCTTTATTGTTAGATAGAATAATTTCACGATCAAATGGATGTTTCTTTTTTCTACGTATAAATTCATAAATACATACATTAACGTTTAACATTCAAGCCACGCCGTCGCGGTGGCTCGTTAGAAATACACGCGACAAGACGTTGTCAAGTAAAGTATTGTTTAATTCACATTACGTCATATTGTCATAAATCATACGAGCTTATGAGTAGCACGTGGTAATATTGCCAAGTGTGTTTCGCATTCCGCCTGTAACATGCCACTGCTGGGCATAGGCCTCTTTCTCCGTGTAAGAGAAGGATTGGAGCTTAATCCAGCACGCTGCTCCACTGCGGTTTGGCGGATATAATAAATGTATTTAGGCCACGTAAAAAGAAAATTTAATGTCGTACTAAACTTCCGAATAATTTTTTATTATTTTTTTTTTCATAAGTTTTAGGATCTCTTTTCTATCTCGGCCAATAACTCTTAAAATATTGAAATAATAATAATGAAACCAATTCAATAATGAAAACGGTAAGTTTTACAAAAAAGTTAAGAAATAACAAAAGGTGAAAATTTTTGTTCTCTACAATATTAATCTCATCAACTTTTACCCTAAAGTTCACTGTTTCCGAGATATCGGTCAAAAACGTTTTTTCAAGACGGCGGCGACGCTTGAAGCTACATCTAAAATCTGTCAACATTATTTTGTGATTTTATACCTACTCAGTACGTGATCCTAAACATTATAACAAAAAAATTAGTTTGGAAGTTTAGTGCGAAGTAGACCAAAGAAAACGCCTATTTTCCTTCTCGCTTGGTTTCGTTTGCGGGATATTCTATAGTTAGATACCTAGGTACTGCATTTAGTACTACTTTAAATTCTTCTCTTTAAATGCTTCTCTAAGTTAAAAAATACTCTACAATTGTACAAAAAAAATTAATCTTCTAGAACTCAAGGTTAGTATTTGTGTATCAATAAACAAACGCTTTAAATGTCAGAATGTTATTAATATTGTTTAAATAAACGTAAAACAAATACATTCGTGTTCTTAATCTGCTGGGAAATTAATTACCGGCGGCGTTATTACACTCGAACGAAACCGCACAAAAAATTGTGTTTTTATACTAACTTGATTAATTGTTTTAATATCTTTTACTTAAAAATAATACGAAGACTAACAAAATAAAGCAATTATTGTAATTAATTTTTTGTATTTAATTTTGCATTGATTTTAATTTTCATAATTTTATACCTATGTATTAACTACAAAATTTGATTTCATTTTTGCTTTGAAATAAATTGTTACAATATATATATATTAAAAAATGAAAATAAATATTTCGTATTCACGTCTCAGCTCTAGGAAGCCTCTCAACTCTCAAGACGGTCGACGCGGAGGCGGTGCGCGGGAATTAAAATAAGATAATTTGATTCCGATATCTGTAACACGCTCCCGATCTGCTCCGTAGCCTCGAGTGCGGAGATAACACGCGCCTCACGTGCTCGGGGTGGTCTTCCTTTGCTATAACCAGTCTAACTTGAATATTATATTTTCATTGAATAGCCATTATTTCTGTGAAACATACACAAATACAAAAGGTACTAGAAAATCATCCAGATATCTAAGGATACCTACTGCGCATATGAATTTTTTCTGACTAAAAATATGTTGTGAAAGTCTACCACAACGCTGGTAAATCTTCTAGAATTCTGCAGACAGATAAGACTGTCTGATATGTAAATTAGCTTAAGAAAACTTAAGAGAGCATTATATCTCGCCAATTACAAAACAACGCAGCGGTTATTGCTGCACCGCAGTCGGCTCCGCGCTGGCTGCCGGCCGCAGGGGACCACGGGAGCGCGTTGCAAACACAACTCGCGGAATACTTTTATTTAAATAAATAATTAGTTTTATTCCTCCTCGCTTGCGTAACGAGCCGCCGTCGCGCACTCCGACACAAACGAAGCTAATTCCTTCTCACTGGGAGACACTTAAGCGCTGAGGATCGTTAATTGAAATAGCTATTTCGCTTTTCGTACAGAGAAGCAGATTTCCTAAACCTTAAGTTTTTTATTTGATAAATTAATGTATTTTACAAAATATTTCCTTTTGTATCTGTAAAGCTTTTTGCTACAAAATCCTACCCTAATTTTCTTTTATTCCTGTCTTTTGTAACGTCATGAAACCTGTTACGCTCTCCTGAAAATTTCGTTTACAATCCGTTGTGGACTGCAGACGCTGCTTCTCTCGTTCCCGCACTCGCCACTGCACTGCGAATTCATCTAAAATTCGAGCTCTTCAGGACTCTGTCATAATAAATAATAACTTGCCAACAATAAAATATTTTATATCCATTGTTACCGCATTTCAAATCCACAGTGCTGTATTTTCTTTCATAAAATACAAAAGTCTTCCAGTAGAATTCTCGTCATTACTTATTAACAACAACGACTTACCTTGTTCCAGTATAACTCTTGTCGTTAGTAACAACAACAGCTCAACTATGAAAACCGGCGGAGCTATGACAAAAAGCGTGTGAGGTTTAATTAAGAAGTTATATATACGAGGGAGTACTAATAACCCTTTTCTAATGAAAGTTATTACAATGAGGCGCCCCGCTGGCGACCCCGCTGGCGGTCCCGCTGGTAGCCCGCTGCGACGGCCACAACGCGCCGTGTAGTTCAAAAATGTTTCACGTTCATTGTTGCTCATTACACGCATTGTCATTGATTAACCTCGCGTTCATTCAATCGTGTCTTAAACAAGATAGATAAGATATGACTGTTCCGATAACTACGTCTTATTGTTAATGGTAATCTTCTTTTGTACTTTTAAGTAGATTTAAAATAATTAATGAAAGTACGTAGCGTGACAGTCCCATGATATTAACACACAGCAGGATGAAGAAATTAACCAAACTTCGACAATAACAGCGATCAAAATTGCCTTTAATTAGTTGCTTCTATAAACTATTATTATAATGTTAAATATAAAACCTGTAGGCAATGTGCTTTTTTTATAACATACTTTATAGACAACAGAAGTAAAGCGATCTTTCGAAAAGAAACCGTAAAAAAATCTTTTGTTTTCGTATTTCAAATAAAACTTCATGTTTAATTTACAAGCGAAAGGTGTTCATTCGTGGGACGGTTTCAGCCCCGGATCTTCAATTTTTTTTAGGCGGGGCAAAAACTGAAAAATGCCACTCCCGCCCACTTATATTTATTTTATTTTTACCTTTATCATGGTTATAATTTCAGCTATCAGATGTCCACTATTTGATTGAAATTTGGACATAGCCTACATAGGCCTTTCGGAAATAATGCATCCATCGCTGTTCTTTCTGTGTTAAGCCTATTTATTTACACATACATAGGTACATAGACATAAACGTGTATTATATATTTTATAAACAGCATAAGATAGGACTTAAAATAAAAATATGTGTAATAAAAATAAAAATCAAATATTGTATTGCATTTGTGAATCGAAATTACAATTTTACTCTTTTGCACTCTTTGTACTCTCTCTTTCGCACGCACGGTAACCAGACGCGTGCTGCCGCGATCTGTGATTTCTGCGGGCGAGCGGGCGCGTATTTTTAACCCCCGACGCAAAAAGAGGGATGTTATACGTTTGACGTGTCTGTCTGTCTGTCTGTGGCACCGTAGCTCGCGAACGGAGGACGCGATTTCAATTTAGTTTTTTTTTGTATGAAAGGTAAGTTACGGGCGAGTGTTCTTAGACGCATGTTTGATGAAAATCGGTTGAGTCCTGAAAAAAATCTGGGGGTAAAACTGAGGAAAATACCCAATATCTGCAAATACATGTGCTGGGGAGAAAATAATGAAAGAAACTAAATCTTAAAGTACCTAAGTATGTACGAGTAATAATAATTAAAAAAAAAAAAAAATTACATCGCGTTGCGGGACCGCTCCAAAACTAACAGTTCAATTACAAATAGTCTAAATAGTCCAGTCATTTGATAGTTTTACCTGGAAAGTTTTCCATTAGTTTTGAAAATTGGTGATTTTATAGATTTCGACATGCTCTTTTCGAATTTTCACTTTGCCACTTCGTATCTTTGCCGCTCGCGTCGCCATATTGGAAAAATGGCGCTCAAATACAGTTTTTTCAGAATAACTCCGTTCCAACTCATTTTACGTTAAAAATAGTTATGTAATAAATTAAACTAAAGAAAATTTCCTACAATTTATGTAGTAACCTTTTTTTTGTAAAATCTATAGTTTCAGCGTACGAGAGCTGCAAAGTCCACTCTAACACGCGTTTACGTGTCATAATTATATTTCGTAAGTCCAGTTGACAAGTTTTGAATATATTTTTTTAATTTGAAAAAAATATGGTGTAATCTAAACACTATAAACATTTAATTCCCGTTGGAAATTTTACTTAAACTTAATTTTTAACAAGTTAAACGATTGTTAACAAAACAAAATTTTCTCGAAATTACGTCTCAATTGTAAATAAAAAAAAATTTTTTAAAGATTGTCGTAAAAATTTTTCGCTTCGTAGAGCCTTCTTTATATACATAATCAACAAGATCGCGCAGTATGAATATTTTTTTTTTGTTGATTATATATATTTTTTTCTTGTTGATTATATAGGTATATAAGAAAGGCTGTACGAAGCGAAAATTTTTTACGACAATGTTTAAACATTTTTTTTTCATTTACAATTGAGAAAAACAACAAGAAAATTTTGTTTGTTAACAATCGTTTAACTTGTTGAAAAATTAAGTTTAAGTATTTCCAACGGGAATCAAATATTTATAGTGTTTAGAACATACCATAATTTTTTAAAATAAAAAAAAATTATTCAAAACTAGTCGACGGGACTTAACGAAATATAAATATGACACGTAAACGCGTGTTAGAGTGGACTTTGCAGCTCTCGTACGCTCAAACTATGGATTTTACAAAAAAAAAGGTTACTACATAAATTGTAGGAAATTTTCTCTAGTTTAATTTATTACATAACTATTTTTATCGTAAAATGAGTTGGAACGGAGTTATTCTCAAAAAACTGTATTTCAGCGCCATTTTTCCAATATGGTGGCGCGAGCGGCAAAGATACGAGGTGGCAAAGTGAAAATTCGAAAAGAGCACGTCGAAATCTATAAAATCACCAATTTTCAAAACTACCGAAAAATTTCCAGATAGCCCCCTTTTTGAGCACCAAATGACTGTACTAAAACTAACCAACTTAACTAAGCAACATAAATTTTTATAAAATTGCTTCAAAATAAGCGCGTTTTTTACTTTTTAAAGGGAACTCTATACTGTGTTGGGTTTTTTTTTAATTTTTAATTTAATTTTTATGAACTATGCCTACGCGCTTCGCGAATAATAAATGTTCGTGCAGCACTCTGCGCTCTGGGTATCGGTAGAGTTGATATGGCCATGAAATTTCTGTACTTGTAGGTACTATTATTTATTCCGTGGTCAAAGTTAAGTAAATGATGAGTTGTCCATTCGTCTGTAGTGTGAGTTTGGCCGCCCCCTGAACTTGCCGCCCGGGGCATGGGCCCCGGCTTGCCCCCCCCCCCCCCCCCCTAGATCCGGGCCTGGACGGTTTATCACGTATCTGACGTTGTTTCGCTTTCATCTTTGTACTGATAGGTTCGGAAACGTCTTTAGTTTTTTAATCAAAACGCAGCGACCATCCCTTGCATCTTAAGATGAGTCCATTAGCTTGACAATCGTCGCGAACGTCGACAAGCGTCACTGACACCTGCCTCCCCGCCCGCCGCAGAGTCGCCCCTATGTCGACGTGATAGGCACCAGGCCGCTCGCAGAGCCGCCCGCTCGTTATCCGACGTGATGGATGTGTCGAACACAGGCGCAGGGCCTCGAGACGTGATCATTGAAATTGGAGATCATATCAGTACATCAATTACTTCATTTCGATTGCGTGACTCATAACTGAAGTTTTCCTTGGAAAGCTATGCGTATACTCGTATATACAATCATTATTGACTCATCACGAAATCTCGAACCGCTGGACGCATAAAGATGAAATGTGGCAGGAAGGTAATTTGTAGTTAGTAGACGTTCGCTAAGAACGAACTTTCGATACGGCCGGATTAAGGTGATCTAAGGACTCTTACAAGTTTGTATGAAAGTCCTTAATTTTTTTGTGTTATACTTATAAGCTTGAAATTTGACAGTGAGATAGTTAATTGATATAAGACGTCTACAAAGATCAAATTTTGCGAAAGAGGATTAAAGAGGTCTAAGGGCTCTCGAAAGATTTTATGAAGATTCTTAATATTTTGTACTAATAACATAAAAATTGTCACAGACGTAGATAATAATTAGTCAAGTTCCGATAAAAATTTATTTTGTGAAAGGACCGGATTGAGGTGGTTTAAGGGCACTCGCAAGTTTGTGTAAAATACCTTCATTTGTAACTGACTTCAAAAAAGCAGGAGGTTCTCAATTCGATAGTATTCTTTTATATGTTACTTCACAACTTTTGAGAGGGTGGCCTGATTTCGAAAAATAACTATTCAAGCGTCTGCGTAAATTCTATACGGTAATATGATAGATTAGTTCGTATTACTGGAATAACCAAAAATCTGTATGAGAAAACTTACGGGAAGACTGTTTTTCGCATGAAGCCTGGTCGAAGAGCTCTGGGAGCGTCTGGTTGGTCTAGCGTACACGAGGTGAACTATACTATATCTATATGTAGTATACATAGAAGTTGTAATAAGTATAATGATTAAACAATATTTTAGCCCCTCTTTTTGAATATTATCAATTTCTACGCGAGCGAAGCCACGAGCAACTGCTAGTATAATTATATAGGAAACGAATATCGCAACTCGTTCTCACTTGGTCAGTGAATATTCATCACCCATGTGAGCATTACTCGTCTTAAACTATAACAGAAAAACGAGAACTCTATTTAAATATGTAAATAACGTTCCGCGAATGTTATGAATTAATAAATCTAAAATTCGTTCCATACATAAAATTACGGCGAAGTGGAGCGGGTGCGAATGTCAAACGCAGACGTTTATTTGCGCTCGCATCGACTCGAGCCGAACGCATTGTCATGATAATGGTGTGACACACGACCGCGCGCGGCCTCTCACTCCTCTCGACATCTCATCAGGAACATCTCGTCAGGTGCACATCGTTTAAATCGCGTCACAATCCGCCTCGTCACCGTCACCGTCACCGTCACCGTCACCGTCACCGTCACCGTCACCGTCACCGTCACCGTCACCGGCGCGTGTCTGATGCGCGGGGCGGACCACCGCCCACGCAGCGACAACACAGCGACACGTATTTGAACAGTTGCAATACTCATAGTAATTGCTCAGCTCATTGTTGTTACAAATCCCTTTCTCGATTACATGTTTGCATTTTCGCCTGTCACAGAGCTGACGAGGCATTTCGTTACAACTGTTTGATGCATTGCGGTTAATCCAATTCGTTGCTTGCTATTAATATGACAATTTACTACCGTACTAGCTGTATAGATTCTATCTCCAAACTCATTATTTAATTTACCTTTTCTTTGAGATTTCTTTTTAGTATTTGGGCCAAAATGTAAATGTTAAGAGATAGATTAGAGATTTTGGCTTTAACACTATTAAATGGTTTAATTTAAAGCTGAAAAAAAACGACTGTGATTTAGACCACACGACTGAAATAAAACTTAACATAGCTCTATCTCTCTCTTTATATCTTCACTAACTTGTATCTCCCTCTCAACTTCCGTTCGCCTTGCTTGATCACACTTTTCGTAACTCTCTCGTCACGCGTTTACCAGCTTACTCCCCAAGTCAAGCGTGCGTAAAGAAGTTTCACTTCAAAAAGGTAGAACACAGACCATTTCACTTTAATCACGAAAGACAATTAATGGATAAAAGAACCAGATTTATACGAAAATCATAATATGTACTGCAATTTCAACTTCTATATGAAAATCAGAATCGAGCTTCCTTTGAGTATTACTCGTTACTCCTTATTGTTTCGAAGTGGGTCACCGCGGCTCTTGAAAAATTCATTCTATCGGCAGATATCATTCGTAACGACCTCCAGGCTCCTGCATAAATCCCGAAGAGCTACTTTTAATAATGTGGACGAAATTTTTATTATGGAATGCATTATAGGATCGTTAGATATAAAGACAACTGAAGAGTACATAAGCTGTTAAATAATTAATATGGAGCGTGTCAGTGAACAGCTCTGTGTCATTGCCAACAAACAAGCGAACCTGTCTGTCGTAAGTTTCTCCCTGCCGCTACACAGGAGCTATGAATCTTTTACTGACATCAAGCTACTTAGTAATCCTTGCGTAATAGTTGAAAACTTGAAACCATATAAAAATACTTTCAAAACTTAGAATAAAATATTTGATTATTATAATTATGTGAAAGGTATAATAAAGTAATCGTAAGATTGAAACCAACTGACTTCTATACCTACTGAATGATGTTTAGGACAAACGAATTATATCGGTTTTAATATGCGCAATGAAACGTATTATTTTTAGTAGTTTCAATTTGTATGATTATTCTGTACTTTGTGGATTATTCCATCAGCAAGCAAATACTGCTCCAAAAATTAGACGCCGTTTTATATTAATTCCTAGAAATCTAACAAAAAAGTTACTTTTGTTAGTTAACTTTTTAAACAGACAAATGGTTACATTTGGTAATTTTATGATTCAATTATTATATCCTGAAATAATAGTTTAAATTATTATTCCTCACAAACATTTATTTATATAAAGGCAAGCGTATTCTGTCTACAATTGATTTGTTTGTTATTTGTTTTAACAGAATACTGTAATAATAATGAAACGGACAATAAATTACTAAGCCAAGCAATAAATTCGTGCTACGAGACATGTTCGACTAAAGATTGAATTAGTCGCTAAAACCGACTTATCGTAACTGAAGACATCAGGCATGCTCTTGTACCCATTTAGCGAGTCGACATTCTGACTTACGAAATAGGCAAAACGAACGGCGCAGACCCACGCAAGACCTCGCTCAGCATAGACTGACCTTTATCAGCATGAGGTGTAACAACAAATCAATTGTCTGGCTATTAGACAGTGTGTGTCTCTGTGTGTGTGTGTTCGGTGGAGAGATCGGCCACTTCCGACGCTACGCAACACACGAGGCTTGTGCATCGATAAACACATGCGTGTCGTAGTTCGTACCACGGAAGTTAGACTCGGAGTAGACTAAGCGACGGGAACAGTCGTAGATACACTTTGAAAACAAAGACTTAAGACGTCATTAAGTCCAAAAACATACTGATTACATATCACAAAAATTTTGCACAAATTGTTACATAATATGTAACAATTTTACTTCACCTAGATACCATTTCTCACACCCTCTTATCTTACCATCATCACTATCCATACAGTAAAATAAATGCAATGAGATTTTTGTTTTAGTAAAACATAACGGCATTCAGAAGAAATGCCTGCCGAGCCCGTTCTCATACCAGACGTTGTCGCACGCGGACACGTCAGCCGTAGTCATTACAGCGTCGTCGGTGTAATGGAGTGTCACGGACTAGCAGCAAGACACCGTGTTAACGTCGCTCAACACGTCCAGCGCTGATCTACGCGGCGACCTCGCCCCGGGTTCGAGTTCATTAATGCCATTTAAATTTATTCAAGCTTAACTCCACATTACAAGTTTCCTCTGAATGAATTTGAATATCTCACGAGATACACCGCTGTAATTGATTATTTGGATCGACGTAATTGAATGAAAGCGGCTTAATTGTGAGATTAGCTCGGCTAACCGTTTCGTTGAGATATTTATCATTATAATTCGATAACATAATAGCGTCTGCGTTCTATTGAACGGTATTTTACCGTCGCCCTTGATCCTCGTAACGAGTACTATATTCAAATTATTTGATTAGTTTTTAAACATGCTTTCGATTTGTAAATATTTACAGTACTTGTGGTGGTGTGATTAAATTGGTTTCTTCTAATAAATAAAAAAAGTACATATAGGCTGGACAAATTCTCCTCTTACTTAATTTCAGATTACAAAGCTCCTTTGCGAATTATTAGATAATCACAGATAATTTCTCAGGATTTCCCTTAATCTCGTCACCTCTGTCACTCGCCTACATCAAAGAACAGTCATAATTGTGCTGTCAGCAGAAGTTCCAGCGCCCGGTTGGTATTGATGTTTCGCTCGCAGATGAGATGCGGGCCATTATCTCACGCTCCAAACTCGGAGTTTGTCTTCGCTCGCGCTTCATTCTCATTATCTTAGTAAATACCTTCACTAATTCCATTTTACCTGATTCTTTTTGTTTCAATTAGGTGAATAAGTATTTACCTAAACTTTGCTTCATTTAACAATTACAACGAGAATATTTAAGATTGTAATGATTTAGATATTGTCACGTTTACGATAATAAGTTACTTCAATTTTGGGAATATAAATGTATAATGGTAAAACGACCGTCTCAGTAATAGTGGGCTCGTCCCTCGCATAACGTGACGCGTTGCAGCACGGCAGGTGACGAGCGCGCCGCTTGACGCGACGTCACGCTGAGCTACACGGCGTCGCCGGAGTGTAACGCTCCTAGATTAACTCTCACTGCGTGTAACTGAACCAGAATTATACAACTGTATTCGAACCACGTTAGTGACCTAACTGTTTTGTATTTATTCTTTTCATTTAGTAAACAAATGTAATCCGCCGCCACTAAGCACTTGCAGCTCTGACAGCCTGTAATGTATTTTGGACTAACATAAATGAGAAAGAGATGAAAAGGGAAGGTATTGACGTTTCTTGAAAGAATGTTATTTTGCACATATAAAAATATCTAATTTTTCCCGGTCCCCGTCTCTTAGCATCAGTCTTGCAACTGACTTATGGCCAGTTTCAATACCTACTCTTTTTGTCTCTGAATTTGGTTACTATTTCAGTAGAGATAGAATTTTGACGTAAGTTCCATACAAATTGTGGGAAAAACCTATCTTTCTTGTAAGAAAAACCCAAGATAAGTAGATTATTGAATACGGCCGTTAGACAATGATTTTATTAATTATTGTAAGATGGTTATTACATAATAGTTGACCTCATATCACATAATTACATTATTTGCTAGCGATGTCATGGCTTCGTCTTGGGCTCAGTACTAACTCAGGTTTAATATTTAAGTTCTAACTGGTACAATACTGAAGAAGAATCATTGAATTCCATTCACAATCTGTAGAGACACCACAAGCAAAAAACATTCAGCCGAACCGAGAACCACGTCTCTGGAAATTGGTTAAAGTACGTCAGCGTGTAGTCTCAAATATTCTCACTCAGTTAGTTTTTAATCAATACGAAGACACGAGGGTGGCCGGTGAAGGCGCACAGTCGTGACCCGCGGCTCCGCTCGCCCGCTGCCGTACGGTGACGAGCTCGCGAGGGAGCCCGGCCGCGGGCGGCGCCTCGAGGAACTAATGCGAGGAGCCTGCGATATTACGATATATTTATTTATTTATTTTATTTTATTTTCAAATTTAGAAAACTTACAGCTAGTTACAATTATAAAAAAAAATGATTAAATTATGGCCAATTACAAGTTTTCACTGTTAGTATTAATAGATATATGAAATAAATTTGAGTTAGTATAAGATCAAAAAACAATATGCAAATAATTCTATAGAAAAGCCAAGAACACACCAATCTTGAAATAATCGACTAGCTTTGATGTGCGAAAAAATCGTTACACAACGCTCTTTTTAGTCTTGTCACACTCAAGCTAAAGAGATCAATATCGACCCTCCGGCACACCGCATTGAACAAACGACAAGCTCTGATCATGTATGAATTCTGCCTATAGATAGTACGGGTTTTATAATACCTTATTGTACGTATAGTACGTCTAAGTGTAATCAAACGCTAACCAACCAAGATAATTAATGTAGTCATATACCTCAGACCACCACCAATTACTGGACTGCCCAACTTTTTTATGTGCGGGGATTGAAACTGTGAACGCTATCGCAGCAAAAACTGTGCCAACGCAACGTATCCAATCAAATTCCAACAACCAAGACAATAATAAATGTAAAGCAGGAAATAAACACTATAATAATATGGCGGTTGGTTTTGAGACTTACGATTATCTGTTTTAGTTGTAAATTACAAATTACGTTTACTACTAGGAAAATCTCGTGACTAAATACTCATCTAACTAAAATTATCATTGCAAGAGGCAGCAAATGAACTGAGTGTATAAACGTAAGACTATTGTCATATCTCGCCGCGGAGATCGTCTCTAATCCAGTTACGGCGGCGATGTGGCGGCGTGACGTCATACTCACCCACGTTTCCCTGACTTGTAGCTCGACAGAGAGATTAATAATAACGATGAAAACCAGAAACCCGCGTTCAGTTTTTGTATTTTACAACACACATTGTTAGACTTCTGCTGCGATATTATTGGAGACAATATCAACAAGTGTCACGAATTGCTTTTAATAAACCATTGTTTGAGAAATATAGGTGAGTTAACATTCCGGAACAACACTATACAATAACTGCGGATAGTGGCAGCTGGTCACAGACAAGCAAGCAAACGAGCACCGAGCGTCATAAGTGACAGCGAGTAATTGTTATCGCGACCCATTAGGTGTGTCTCTCACTGGAACACTTCGCGAATATCAGCGACACCGACCGCGACGTTCAAAAAGTCGAAAACACGTGTGTTCCTGTGTCCAGTCATATTTTAATTAACTATGTTAGGGGCCATCATGGCAGTTACCTACGAACTAGTCTATTGATCAAAATCAAAATCAAAAATAACTTTATTCAAATAGGTCCCATGAGCACTTTTTCGAATCGTCAATTTACAAAAATTTAATTTAAGGTCATTATTAAGTTTTTTTAAGAAACTACCACCGATTCGGAATGTAGATTCTGCAGAGAAGAATCGGCAAGAAACTCCGCAGTTACTCTTTTGAAAAAAATGTATAAACTGTAATTTAGTACAAAATTAGTAATGTCGTGCATGAAATACAGCGTCACTAAGTCCACACATCTTTATCAACCATGTAATCCCGCACCGAATAATACGCTTTATCTATTAATCTCTTTTTAATAAAAACTTTAAATTTATGTTGAGACAATTCCGTAATTGTTTGTGGGATTTTATTATACATGCGAATACCATGACCCAGAAAGGAGACGTTTACTTTGCGCAGTCGGAAACTTGATAATTGATACTTAACTTAAGCAGCAAAAATATCATTATTCCTTCAGAAAAGACTAGCAACAAACTTGTCAAGGATACTTTGATGAAGCTTTTAAAATAACGGTACATTTCATTGTTTCTATGATAATAATAATTACTATTCAGTTGTTTATTCAAATACATCAGTCACGTCGTGCAGCTCTCACGACGCGCGTCATCCAGATATCCAGTGATTCCGCTAATGAACCCTCGCCTGCTCCGACCTCACGTGTGCGAGGCACTTTACATCTCCAGGCGGTAGAAACTAACATCGGGTCGCAGGTCACCTGAGTAAATTTATTCCCAAGAGATTAATGTTGCTCAAACACGCGTTACAAATGATATATTAGGTCCTTGTTTTTAGGAACACAACTTATCACACTCAATAGCAAAAAAAAATATTTAAATAAAAAGTAAGCTCAATTATAGCATGTATCTACTTGAAAAGATTCTGTTAAACAAGACTTCTCGAAGCGGTTCAATTATAAGCCTCATTCAGACAAAGTGGCGTCGCCTTCGTAACGAGTGCGCTTGGAGTGCAGGCTGCAGGAAGCTACAAGGAAGCTCAATTACTCGGCTCGCGCGGAATGACTTGCATTTGTCAACAGAGCCCGCGACGTGACGCCCCAGTGGAAAAGTGTTGGAACTTTCGGAGGCATTGTGCTCTCCCGCTGAGTGGTCACCATTCATTTCCGATCCATTACTGTAACGCTTTTATCGCGAGTGTAACGGACTCATGTCATATGCAGTGAGTTTTTCCGCTTACACACGAATACGACGTGTCTATTGTTGTACTAAATTATATAGAAATTACTGCAACAACATAGGTTAACGATGATTAAGGATAAGAATCGGATACCTTACTTTATTGGATTTAAACGACATTTTGTATAACATTATAAAAAGATGTCAAATATAAAAAAGACTTGTCTTTAGTTTTTATGTTGTGATTATTTTTGATAAAGCATTTAATAGTGCCTGGATACTAGCACACTCTCCGATTACAAGTCGGTAAAGCAGTTGTCACGCGTAACGTCGGAGCCGCGCCGTCTGAAAGTACACTCCTCAATCAACGACCGCGGGACTGCGTGCTTGTTCCGATGCTCTCCGAACTTGATTGATCAAAGCAACTCTGTGTGTGTGTGTGTGTATGTCTGTGTGGGTAACGCTCAGCGCATCCAAAAGAATAAGCTCGTAAAGTAACAAGTGTACTAGATATCTAACAGTTAAGAATGCACTTAAATAAAAAGTTGTCAAAGTTTTGCTCGTAATTCAAAATTCATTCGAAGGATCCGAGGTGTGTATATCGCGGTTCTACAATAGTTGAAACACCCGCCTGCGTCGGTCTTCCGCGCCGGATCATCCTTGCGCTGCATAATTCACGGAGAAAAATTGCAAAGTCCATGTAAGCGCGTCGCGAGAATCTCTTAGGGTCGGACCCCACTTCGTCGCGCTCATCTAATTTATCATATCATCCTCGTAAATCATGTGTCCAATCGAGATGTGAACGTTTTATTATTTCTATTTTTTTCCTACTTTGTTTTTTAATAAATGAGAATTATTATCAGAATATTGTTAAATACAGTTTCTATTCCTCATGGACCATTCAAATATTTCTATATAGATATTCCGATATATTATTTTAATCCGTGTTGTACAATGTGTTGGTGTCAGAAACAGGAATGTCGAAGGTAATCAGTTGTAACGTTAGACGCGTCTGTGTGATGTAATTTCAACCGGACATACAATATTACTGCGTACTATGAAAGTTATTTGCACATTAACTATAATATTTCATACAGATTTAAAAACGCTAAGGCAGACGTCTCCCGGCGCCAGCACTCTCAGCGACCTGCGAGTATTTCATTTCTCGTTATCACTGTGACAGAGAAAGCTAGTTGAAGCTCGTAATACATGAGAGAGTGTCTTCTTGTGAGTGGCAATAAATAAGCGATGACTCTTATCACGCTCGGACACCGACTTAATGTTTTACACGTTTCATAATAAAAGCATTTACTGCCGCGATACGACGGCCAGCGCTCGTTACAGAAATAAAGCATTAAATATTTTGAATTTTTTCATATCTCGTATAATGATAAATCAACTGAGGTCGGGCACAGCAGCATATATCGTACTCAAAATCAACCGTAACGTTACCTCTGAAAAGAAACAAGACTGAATAGGCTGTATAGTAAACGAAAACGTGTCTATGATACGTAATATCTAAAGTAATCTGTCGTTTATGTTATCTACCTATGTCAGTTCATACTTCATATCGTTTGTTACTCTTGCTTTCACGTAAATACGACAAATATATGTGTAAAAGTGTTTTAAAAGCTGCGGAATGGAGCATCAGTGCACTTCCCGCAGCGCTGGAGCTAAAATAGCTATAAACAACATTATTCAGTAAGTCTTTAAGCAATACTAACCTCAAAACCATAACCGTGATTTTAACCCTGATATCTCCATACCCAACCCCGCTCCTCCCCTCTACCCCCGAAACCCCATAGGCTATCCGCTAGAGCGATATATTGAAACAGTTGGAGCCACAGCTCGTACACAATAATTACAACGTTTACGAATACTCTTCCGGCCGATAGCAACCTCACATTAAACAACACTCTTAATTGCCCACTCGACGGCTGTCAGCGAGACAGCGCTGCTCTCATCCCATTCTTACGGCTCTTCTGCTGTGGAGCTATTTCATATTTCACATACGAGTGCTTGTAACTCGGTTCAATTTCATTAACTGGACATATCGAAAATCTAACTAATAACGTTCAATGCATGGCATCGAACGAGTGGTAACCGCCTACAATATATAAAAGCAGTCGGAATCGCGACAAAGTGTGTCAATTGAGTTGAGAGATCTTCAAGATGTGCATCTCTGTTTAGAAATGCACGACGTTGTTTGCGAAAACAAAACGGAAATAAAACCTTGGATTGAGAGCGCTCGGGACACGCGCAGACACTCGCAGACACTCACAGACACTCGCGACACTCCACGCGACACTCGACGCGACACTCCGCACTCGCGCGTGGACGACACTCGCGCTGCGCTCAAATTAACCCGCGCCGTAAAGTACGCCGGACAAGGATATTCTTGAGCTTAATTCATTTTAAAAACATGCAACACAAACAAAACTGGCGCTTTTACAGTTTAAACTGACGTTAAAACGAAGCATCTTTCTTTCATTCTTCATTCTTTCTATTTATATTACTTTTTGAAGTAAAACTTCTTTATGCACGCTTGACTCGGGGAGTAAGCTGGTGAATGTGTGATTAGAGCGTTACGAAAAGTGTGATCGGGCGAGGCGAACGGAGCAAGAGAGAGAGGTGCGAGCAGACATTTTTTTCTCTCTTTCTTTCATACCCAGTTACGTTTCGTTTAACTAAGACACAGTGCAGGCCACAGATGCAGGCCTATTGTGCAGAAGTTTTACTTCAGTCGTGTGGTCTAAAGCACACTGGTTTTTTTTTATTATTATAAGAAATATACTTTTATGTGGTTCGCAAAACAGTCGAAATTTCTTACTTGAGGCATACAATCATATGTTTTACAATTTATGTTATTTGTAAAGATCGAGCATCAAACACATATTGGGTGAAAAATCTGTTATTTGCTTTATTAACCAGTTACGTTACTCGTACTGTTTGAATATTTGAATGTACTCCGTCAGTATATCCTTATTTGCAATTCTAATCATCTACTGTGAGAGCAGCACAATGCAGCGACGTTACAGCGCTGCACATTATGATGCAGCGCCGCGCGGCTCCGGAGCAACTTTTACTGCCAGCGACTACATTGAGCCTTCCTCGCGCTCCGGCTTTACTGCCTTGTAATGTACTCACTAAAGACAAGTTTGTTCAATAACACCGCGCGCCAGTTTTAATTGCAAGGAAATTGTTTAATGGTATTGTGCTCTAAATGTTTCCGATACTATCGCAGCGGAGACAAGTGTTTGTATCTGATCTTAATGACTATTGCTTATTAATGTACAAATACGTGTTATATTTAGAATCAAAAACTGGTAAAAAATTTGTCTTGCGACATAATCGGTGTTCGAAGCTGCACATATCACCGTTTTGAAGTCGTAATGACACAGACAGACGAATCGAATACGTTAGACGCCGTGGGCTACTCTAATATGTTTAAGACTCTATAATGTTGGTTCTTTGTCTGTAATTCCGGAGATAATGTTGTTCGGTGTTAGGTTATATTAATTTCGTATTAAAGTGCGGCGAGAAGGCGTTACCCCGTCGTTACCCCATCGCTACCCCATCATTACTCGTCGCAGTGTGTCGGTCGTCGGAACGCGGGTAATCTGTTATTAAGCACCTCGAGGGTGAAAAAACTAAATTGCTCAACATCTTACCCTCTCAAATTACTCAATAATTTAATATTTTACTAAATTATGTTATATTTGGACCTTAATTACAGCTTCCTTAATAGCTTTTTAATACGAGCACGTAACTCGTATTCGACCAACTTTAGATTTATTTTTATTGCGTCATTATCAAATTGAGGTCTTTATTGACCGCACCTTAGACGCGAAATATGAACAAGCTTGTGTTAATCTCTATATATATATAAATGAATCGCTGAATGTGTTGCTAAGCGCAAATCTCGAGAGTGGCTGAACCGATTTCGCTAAATCTTTTTTTATAATATTCCTTGAAGTACGAGGATGGTTATTACGGAGAGAAAAATTTTAAATATTCCCTGAAAAAGTCTAAAAACAACAGTTTTCTATATTGTCATACAAAAGATTCGTAATAATACTTAAAAATCGATTTGAACTTGAATACCATACCATAAAGTTTAAGTGTTAGTGGAGGGGTTCCGGGAAGGATAAGTATTAAAAAATAAATAAAAAATTAAAGAATCGACTGTTAGGCGGTACGAAGTTCGCCGGGTCAGCTAGTATTATAATAAATATTTTTGACTTTCATGTATGTACATATTTGCATAATTTTATCGATTTAGATGTGAACTATATGAACGACTTGTACCTCTACTCAAAATCATGCCCATTATGAAGTTATGCTTTTAATTAGAAACAAATGCATTATGTCATAATTTCTGTGAATAAAACGTCTATAAACAAATATTCGAATACTTCGGCCGCCGGTAGTATGTATTAACTTACTGCATTGTGCAAACTGTACCGGCGGAAGTCCTCATTCCGTTCGCAAAACTCTTGTACCTACTCTGACAATTTCGAATACAATATTTTCATTACGCATTTCGAGGGTCCTTCGAGGAAAACAAGATTACTTTCTGAAGTATGAACCGAGATGACGCTTAAGCGGGACTAACTCAATTAGAGGAGACGCAGCCCTCGCGGCACCGCAGCGGGTCGTCTCTCTCTCTTTTTCTCTCTCCGATTACCAAAATTTTCGGAGGGTGGTGATGGCCGGACGACAACGTGACAGTGTCCAACGAATACATCGACCATTATTATTAGTAAATCAAGTTAATATAAAAAAAAACCATTAAATATATCAATTAATATCGTCCCTAACGTAACGATATCCCGGGATGTATCTTGTATCGCGCTAGCGCGCACTCGAGCGTTCGCGCGGGCGGCGGGACGGCCGATATTTAATTAAGAAAGAGCTCCGCCGCGTCCGCGGACTCGTAATTAAACCTCTCCGGGGCAGTGTTGCCAACCGTACGATTTAAATCGTATTTATACGATCTTTTTGGCTCTTGTACGATGTACGATCGAGTAATCGAAATCGTACGCAAAATATACGATCTTTTCAAATCTTACACCCATCATCATCATTCAAAGGAAAAAATAGATGAGAATTCAAATTAATTCGATCTATTAATCGATTGCAATTACTACTTTTGCAATTATTTATGTAGGATTTGACAATTTCAATTATTAGCCACGAAGTATAGATACATTACTATAGGCACCAAGTATAGATTATACTTTGTGACTATAGCAATGGGTTATTGTTAGTGCTGGAAGCAACTGAAAGTACTTAATTGTCAAATAATTGTACACATACAATCAGAAAAGTTACGATTTCAATATAAACTAAAATCGAGAATTGTTCAGATTGTTGGCATTATGTTATATTAGAGGAGAGGACAATATACGAATTCAAGATTTTAAATAGTCCAGTCAAATTACGAAATAATAAAACATAAAATACCGCAGTTTGGGGATTATGACGGTCGAACGGTGTATTCTGAGTATAAATTTCAATTTGAGGGGTTCTCCGAAGGTCAGCTCAAGGTCATTTCGATGAAAACGCGTTTAATTCGATATCTCTTTTTCTCCCCATTTTTAATTTTTTGCCATTATCTCCCCAACCGTTCAATTTTATGAAATTTTACCTATTATCAAAGTTACCTATTGAAAAAGTTTCAAATAAAAAAGTTAATAAATTTAATTTAGATCATATCATAATCCCCAAACAGCGGTATTTTATGTTTTTTTTTTAACCCATTTTCAGCCGTAATTTGAAACGAAAATGACATCTAATCACGGTTTCGTCTGAGTTTTAGAGTAACTTTTCTCATAACTAAAAATATCATAATTTATAATTGTGTTTGCTAGCAAATGAAAAAAAAACCGACTTCAATTACCTCGGCAAGTAATAAATAATTTATAAATTAACAAACGCACTAGTCAAAACTACGATTTTCGAGGGTTTTCCTAGATTTTACTGGGATTCCAGCATCAGATCCTGGTTTCCTTATCATGGTACCTAAGTTGGGATATTCCCTTTCCAACAAAAAAAGAATTATCAAAATCGGTTCATAAACGACGAAGTTATCCCCGAACATACATATAAAAAAATAAATAAAAAAAAACATATAAAAAATATATTATACGGTCGAATTGAGTAACCTCCTCCTTTTTTAAAGTCGGTTAAAAATTCTTAATGTTAAATGTTGATTCATGTTCCTTTAATGATAAATATTGATTCAAAACTATAATAGCATTCCGTTTTAAAATTATTTACGTTGTTTTATTGAAATTTCATTACGTACGATTTTTTCCCTTGAAATATAGACAAAATACGATCTTTTCTAGGATATGGTACGATCTTCTGAAAAATAAAGTTGGCAACACTGCTCCGGGGCAATCGAACTGATCGCCGCGTCCACATTCTCGCCCGTAGCCCCGCACAGCCGACCCTCGTCCTCCTCGAAACTAAACGAACTTCGCGTTTACTTTATCCCAATTCCTAACGTGATACGAAATGTAATTCTTACTTCTGCGAACTTGTATATTTACTGCCTAACTAAATAAAGTATATACGTTAATATAACTTGTATTTGTATACTTTTCCAATTATTTTTGATACATAACGAAGTGAGCTATGAGATATCAGCGTGAAATATAAAAAGAGATGTAAAGTATTTAAAGCTTTAATAAATATATAAGAATAAGAACAATACAAATCATACCTACATTAATGTTATGACACATAGAGAATATTAAGGACAACGAACACACGGTCCTCGTGCGCCGCTGCGTAAACAGCGCCGATACGATCGGAACGTTATTTATTTGCAATTAATTCGGCGCTCCGCCGCGCGCCGCCCAGAGGCACCGAGACTCGCCGCTCCCGCGTGTTTGCTCTCCAAATTGCATGACAAAACCCTCCCTGCGGACATACACTGCTCTGTACTACTAATAATGACCAAAATTTTCCCTCCTACCTTCGGTCCCGTTTCCGTCATCTTCCTACCCCAACAAGCTCTAGGAGGCCTTGCATCACATCGATGCTTGAAGTCCCTAGACACAACACTAACTTCCTACCCAATTCCTTCATAGTACGTGCTGCAACGCTTTGGAATCGTTTACCAAAAGTCATCCAAGAAAGTACTTCAATTTATGCTTTCAAGAACAAGCTAAGGAATCAAATAACTCTAAAATCATCAACCTCTCATAATTTTTGTACTAATAATGTATGTATGTATTTATATATGTATGTATGTTTGTATGTATGTATGTAGTTAAGTATATATGTATTTTATATTACCTTTCGTTGCTTTATCACTCTTGCATTACTGTGTCCCGCGTTAACGTCGTTTTCTCACCACCATGGGTAGACTGGTAGAGATCTCTTTTAGAGATAAGTTCGCCCTTGCCAACATTTATTACAACATTCATGGTGTATAATTTTAAAGTGCAATATAAAAATATATATACAGGGTTCGGCACTCGAAGTGTTACTAACTTTACGTTGCCATTACAACTAAACTGTTTACAGTATAGCGCCCATTTTTTCACATTCCTTAGTCTATTGTATTGTTAATAAACTTACAAAAGCCTATTATTTTTCGTCGTTGTTAAAAAAAGTTTTGCAGATGGAAGTCAAACGAAACAGTGTCATTTCTTTGTATTTGGCTGGAAAATCGCAGTCAGTCATCGTTAATGAGCTAGGACATTTACATTTGAACAAAATGTTTGTGTATCGTACCATCACGCGTTACAATGATACGGGTAGCATCAAAAAACGCCATGGAGGTGGACATCCAACAACAGCAACATCATCAGAAATGGTTCGAAAGGTAAAGGCTAGAATTGAACGAAATCCACGAAATTTCGGGAATTGCAAAATAATGATCACGACAAATCTCTTTCAGTGAAAAGTTAATTTAAATGTGTCTCTTTTGTTTACCTTCAATGTTTCTATCTATTTCTTGTCTTTTTTTGTTATTTTATAATAAACGCAACACGAGCTACAATTCGAATGATAAAAACTGTTTGCGGACGTAATTGAATGTGAAATGAATTCGATGAGATTGGGGGCCGGAGATCAAAGCGGAGCCGGCGGGTGCGCTTTGTATAGTGTCCCAATTCATTTCAAAGAGATACGACCCCGCAATCTTTACAACTTCCGTAAAGAGACGAAGATTTTATTTTAAAACAATTTACAAAACAAATAGAGTTACGAGTACTTTTACATATTTGTTGGTATATAAACGAAGAATGCTATTCGAAATGCTACAGTTGGCGACACGTGGCACTTTCTGTGCTTAGCATCGCGTTTTTGTTACTTTTCACAAAGGCACCGTGTCGGCCTACGGCGCAGCGCGGTACTTCCGCAGATAATCCGGATAATCCGCGCTCCGCCGCTGTCGCGTTTTTGCACGCGCCGTCTGAGAGCGCCTTTACATAGTAATGTGCCGCCGACGAGCGAGATCTGTACGCGATATGTATTTTATATTTTACTACTCTCTTTTTAAGACATTAATATACGCTATAGAAATACAATTGGATTAAAATGGCTTTATTATTATTATTATTATAGAAATACACTACTTTGTTTATTTTTCGTTTAGCTATGAAGTAATTTTGAACTTTACCCGCACGTTTGTACTAAACAAAGAGGAAAATCGCCATTTGGTAAATTAAGATCCAATTATACCACCCTATCCTCAATAGTACGTGTTTTTACATGGAGAGAAATTGGAAATGGGCTGATTGGGCTGAGGCCCTTCAACTCATGACAGTCAATTTAGTCCGCAAATCAAATCATACCTAGCGGCCGCCCTCCGGAATAGACAACGATGTCAACTCATTCGACCAGTATACACTTCTGCTGTAGTATATCTAACGAAGAAGCATTTGTATTTATTTCAATTTCTGTTACAGCGTTTTTAATCTCATCAATTAATCAATTTTATATTTTGAATATTTTACTAACATTTTTACACATACACAATAGTTTTGTATATACATAAACACATAGTTATAACTTGGATTATCATTTACAAAATCGTTTCTCACATTAGTAGCATGACATTTAAAATATCTCTCTCGATTATCATCATAAGGGATGATTGAAAATAGTTATCACTCGCTCGTAGTCCATCAACGCAACATCAGCTCGATAAGAGCGCGGAAGAGTGGCGGGCGACCCGCGTCACGCCGACACCTGTCACTCGGCGCGACGGACGCCATTAGCGGCAAGTCATTAGATTATGACGATGTCCTCTCCGTAGATAACCGTCCGATATAACTCAATCGAGGGGCTCATCGCGTGTACTGTGCGTGCGTCCTCGTGTCGTGCGAACTTTGCATAAGTCAGGTCCCGATGGTCGGCGATGACGACGCGCAGTGGCCACCGTCTAGACGCGCTATTTACGACCAGCTCGGAGGACATTCGTTAACTGTCCGCAGCTATCATAAAACACAGCCGAATGGAGGCTTCGGTAGTCGGCAAAATGTCTTGACAGTAGCATAATATATTGATAGTACTCCGATAAAACAGTAACGTTTAAAGATACCTTCCTAAGTTTCCCAACTGCGGTAAAAACACATCGCACATATACGGAATCCGTATTTTTGCAAAAAATATCTGGGTCGACGCAGCGAGGTCAAAGCGTCGTGACTTCACGGTCGTGTGCGTTCAGTGTGGCTGCGAGGTGTGTGGTCCGCGAGACGGGCCATTGTAACTAGTTAATGGTAATAGGTAGGGATCCCTAGTACATTTTTTTAACCTGATCAGTATCAAGCTAATTTTCCGTGAGTAGCTTCATTTTGATGAGACGAACAAAAAGTTCCTCTTCGAAAACTCTCGATTGTGGTAGATAATAGAGTTAGCAGGAGGTAGAGCAGCAGTGAGCGTAGGACCAGGATAACGTACCACGCAATTTGGAGGACAATACCTATTACCATCAAATTATATAAATATTAAGTAACTAAAAGAAAAAAAAATCAGCTGGTTAGTAATAATTTTTGATGACCTTACGAGGTCATCAAAAATTGTTTTTTTTCTGATTTTTTTTTCTTTTATTTAGTTAATATTTATATAATTTGATGGTAATATTGTCCTCCAAATTGCGTGGTACGTTTTCCCGGTCCTACGCTCACTGCTGCTCTATCTCCTGCTAACTCTATTATCTACCACAATCGAGAGTTTTCGAAGAGGAACTTTTTGTTCGTCTCATCAAAATGAAGCTACTCCCGGAAAATTAGCTTGATACTGATCAGGTTAAAAAAATGTACTAGGGATCCCTACCTATAATTACTCGCACCGCGTACTGTAATAACTGTTGAATTGTTGATAGTTGGTAGAGGTGAAGAGTTACACAATAATAATTATGTTCCTGGTTTTATACATGTATATTTATTGAAAAGTATTTTATTAAGATCAACTTGTTACAATGAACAATGTACTTTTTCTAAATGGTATTCAACGAGGCTATTGAAAGAATCATGTGTGCGTGCCCCTTCCAATATCGCCTCTTAAAAAATATTATCAGCAGTTTTAGATAGTATGCAGCAGACATGAACAACGACCGCTTAAAAGGCCAGGTCGGCGGCGAGTGTTGGGGTTTGTTGAAGTGCGGTGACAATTCGGCAATTCGTTCGAGCCGGCGAGAGGTGCTCGGCCGCCTGAAGCGCCTCTCGAGCTGACGTCACGCATCACGTCATCGAGAGCCATCCACTTGCGGCCGGCGAGGCGGCGTTCGCGCGCTGACTTCCCAGCCTCGTAGACACACTGCCGCTGATCGATATTTCTAGAACTCTAGATGATTAGTATTCATCGCGCATGTTCCGTTTCAATCTCACACACGTTTTTTGTTTCCAGGTCCGCCGGGTCCGCCCGGCAAGCGCGGCAAGAAGGGCAAGAAGGGAGATCCGGGCGAGCCGGGACCTCCGGTACGTAAAGAATTGTTATTACAACAGCGCAAAAATGCCTATTATTTTTTGTAGCCATCCTATTTTTAATCCTGTTTTTTTTACGTAGCTCTTTAGTTTTTTTCTTATTTTATTATTTTTGTTATACTTATTTGCAGGGGTTGATGGGCGCTCCAGGGAAGAATGGATTCCCGGTACTTTTTCATTTTACTTTTTTATATTTTTTTATACTTTTTACGTGCATAAAAATTATTCGTTGTTTCAATTTATTTTCTATCTTCTATTTTATCTATTATAACTTTCAGTTAAGGTTACAATGTAGAATAACCAACAGTAGCTAATTTCTTATTTTGTCAATACTTTTAATAAGACGGTGTTTATAAATCTTCCCTACAAAATTACATTTATGGCCACCCAAACAATTACACATCTCTGAGTAGCCTTATTTATCATTTTCCCACACTGAACGAACTGTATGAGTATAAAACGTTCTACAGAAGCGTATTATCTTTATACTCAAAGCGCTAGCTTTTATTAAATAGCTTCCCAAAAAGATACAAGTGTGTCAGGACAGTTGTGTCTATTGCTAGCTCCGTGAGGACAGCTCAACGATACCGATTGACGTTTCAGGGAAGCAAGGGCGAGAAGGGCGAGCGCGGCTTCATGGTAAGCGCCGGCCCCGGACCCCGTAGAGCGCTAGCCCTTACTTACTAACCGCGTCCGCTCAATCCGCTGCCACGAAGCCTGATCTGATAACGCGGATTAATTAATATAATTAGTAATCGTTACAGTAGTAACTATGAAACTGAAATATGAAACCTATGAACTATGAAACCTATTTACTACGTTTCTCGTAAACAAAACAAAATGTTTTGAGAAACAGAAAATTAGATGGCCTTTACAATTTGAAGTCGGTTAGAAATTACATAAATGAAATATAAACGAAGGCACGTCGACGTGAACATTCAGAGTATAGCGGAGAGGCAGCGGTGAGGGCAGGCCTGTCCTGCACTGTAGCGCCCGCGGGCGACTGAGGAGCCCTGTAGACCCTCTGAAGTGACGTTCCCTAACTGAGGTGTTTTGTAATACATACGAATTTACACTTTACATATTTATTTTAAGAAATTATTAAAATACTCCTAATTTTTTTTTAGTTTTATGGTCAAAAACCTAAGGTATGAATTCGTATGTCTCTCCGTAGATGACCTTCCTCTGTCTAGTAGTGGGTTGAGTGGGTAGCGGGTATACTAATTTAGTTATCGTGATCGAGCCTCTAATGTGTGTTGGTAATTGTTTGTAGCCGATTCGTTAACTCGTAGCTTCCCTTAATACTTCCACTCCGCCTATCACTTGAACTCTACTTACTGCCTTATCTCCTTAGCTCCTGGCTCATACTCATTAACGCACTGGTTTGTTTTTTCTAACAACTAATATGCATTGAACTATAATTTTCGTAATTTTAATACCTTACCTATCGTTTTCAGGGTCCTATTGGTTTGGATGGTCCCAAAGGAGATCCTGTGAGTACCCGATATATAAATGGTCACATTAAATGTAAATGTTGAACTGAAATGACTAAACTGATTAAGATTTTGAAATAACGTTAAATCATGCAAGTTTTCGTGAAATTTTAATATGTAAATTCACTACCCATGTTTTCACTTAATCACATAGTATATTTAGTACCCGGTAAATATTTCTTATCGTACGTATTAACACAGGGTCGGTCCGGGGACAAGGGACAAAAAGGGGAACACGGCAGCCCCGGTTTTGACGTCTTCGCTGCAGTGAAGGTAACAACTAGTTCAATTTTTATTTATTCTAGTCAAGTTTTGTTATTTCTAAAAAAAATATGTTTGAATCGATAAATGTAACATTAACCTTACAAATCGAATGTTTTGCAACAAAAATTGACTGAAATTTCCTGTTCAAAGTATGGAGAAGCCCGACTGGGATAGTACCTCGACCTTACAGAAATTCACAGCTCAATAATACTATTTTCACGCAGTATTGTGCTCCTGTGGTGAGTAAGGTAACCAGAGCTCCTGGGAGCGATTGGGGGTAAGGTATTGCAGACGTTTATACGGTAATCACTTACCATCAGGTTAACAAAGTATCTTGGTTTGCCGACCTTGTTATATTTAAAAAAAAAACTCACTGATGAAGTTCAAAGGAATCGCTAGCTAGCAATTCGAAATGTTTGATGTTCGGGCGATTGCAGGGCGTCAAACGTTCGGTGGACAACTTTAAGATGCACCCTTACACCACCGCCGAGATCATAGCCGTCAAGGTACCGTGCGCATGCGTAGCGCGACCGCGGCTTCGCGTTGTTGTCTGTTCAGCGGCGGAATCTTTTGCGGTTTTCGATGCTATCATTATTTTGCGCTTACCTTACAAAACATTTCGTTCAAGTGGATTTATTTTGATTCATTTTGTTGTAGATAGATCTTTTACATATTTGTGTTTAGATTTTATTTTTTGTTTTTGACGTCACTTGAACGTGCACTTATCTAAGATCGTATTTAGAAACTGTGAAATATTTTTAAGTCCGTCTCTGTGACACTTCAAAGTCTCGTTCGAGTGTCGTCACGTGTTGTGTGTGTGTGCGCATGTACTGACGCGGTGTATCCGTAGGGCCTGCAGGCGGCCGGTCACAACATCTCCGCGCAATCCATCATCCAACTCAAGGTGAGTCCGGACTGCTCGCACTCGACCGGCTCTCTATCGACTACCACTAATGTTCTCTCCTTTACTATTACTATAGTTATTCTCTATCTCCTCTTCATACCCGTAAGTGTGCTGGCACTAACGGCGAATGACTTATAACAGAACAACTAACCGGTCTCATTAAAAGATATTCTTTTCACTGTAACAACGTTTTCTTCCCTAGAAATAAAATAATATAAATAACAGCTCAAATCATATAAAAAATAAGAATAACAATATAAAAAAACATTGCTTGATTTTTATTTTTTGTATCTTAAAAATTCTTCGCATCTTGGTGTATTTATTTCTTAATTCTTATTGTACACCGAAATACAGACACATATAGAAAAGATAAACAACAAGATGTATAAAGACGACCTTATCGCTAAAGAGATTTCTTACAGATAACCGTATGGTGTAATATGCTTTATTTTATAGACTGGAACATCTTCAATTCCATAATTTAGACATTTCATTCAGTACTTGCATGCGCTATCTGTGACTAGTGTTTTTGTGTGTTCTTGATATTTTTGCACGAGAATAAAATACTACTTACTTTCTCTCTTTATAACAATTTTGTTTTGTATCATTAAATGTAAAGGTAAACTGTAAATCATCCATCTTTTTTGGGTTATTTCCTATTTGCAGAAAAGCTTTACGGCGAGACAAGTGAATATAGTAATATAATGGTTTTTAACATGTGTAGGGAGAGCCAGGGGAGCCAGGCCCTCCGGGGTCGCCGGGGCCTCCAGGGGCGGAGGGAATAGCAGGAGCAGAGGGCCGAGTGGGACCCGCCGGCGCCCCTGGTTCAACCGGCCCAGCGGGGCCGCCCGGCCCTGTGGGACCTATAGGCCCTGTCGGACCACCTGGACCTGCTGGACATAAGGTCAGAGAAGTTTTAAGCTATTTATTATTTAATAGTCTTTCCGCTTACTGAAACTTAGTTTTTGAAATGTTGAAACCAGTATTATGTAATATCATATTTTTTTTTTTAATAATTATGTGTTATATAAAGCAATTTGAACCTCCTTTTTCACTATTTATTTTTGACAATAACTCGTGTAACCACATGATATACGAGTTCATGACAAACAAGAATTAAAAGATTTTTAATTTTATTATTTTCTAACTTAAGTTTAATATACATTATGTAAGGGCGGCAAACATTTCTATATATCCTCAATAACGACTCTCTTTTGTGAATTCCAGGGCGACAAAGGCGACAAGGGCGAGAGAGGTTTCACGACGACGTTAAAGGGCGACTCGTTTCCGACCGGCATCATCGAGGGCCCGCCCGGTCCGCCCGGACCTCCCGGTAATGACTCGCGACGTCTCGTCGCAGACTGTACGCCGCTTACGTGACGCTTTGCAGACCCGATGCCGCCAGTCGCGTTCTCTATAGCAATTCTCTGTTAATTCTCTTTTAACCGTCGAGGTGTCGCAGCGTCTCGTAGTCGACGCACAGTCAGTAAAAATATAGCATGTTTGATGTTCGCTTCAAAATTATGGTGCAGTATCAAGAAGTACATTACACTAAGCAAACTAATTCAGTAGAGTTGTCTAATTGTTTAATTGATTGATTTTAATTCCGCATAAGCTTGCTTAGCTAGAGTTTTAATACCTTAACATTGATGCTTACAGTTTAAATTTTTTGTTTCTGTAATTTAACATTGATTAACGTTTAGAACTGAAAATAATACGAAATTAATATATATATTATAAGCTGAGATCGATTGCAGTAGCAAGACATCGACGTAAACAAAAAAAGTATCTATGGCGTGTTCACTTTTTATTTGTCAAAAGTGTACCAAAATCGTGTTATTTTCATAGTAATATTTGTATAAATTATTATCATATTTGATAGACATATCTTATACTCTAAAATACAAATTTAATAAAAAGTGAACTCGCTCAATGGGCGGTGTATACACCGAGGTTTGGCTGTAGCTATCGTCCTGAGCGATAGCGAGTTGGAGGTGGTGTGGGGTGCGAGTGTAAGCGTGCGGTGTGTTGAAGGCGCGGAGGGCGCGCGCGGGGAGCGCGGCGCGGCGGGTGCGGCGGGGCCGCCCGGCGAGCGGGGCGCGCGGGGCAAGCGCGGCAAGCGGGTAACGCGGGCATCCCGGGGAGCGCTCGCACTCTCCGGAGCGCTGCCCTCTTGTTCCTCCTGGCCCTTCTCTTTCGGAACTTGTCGTCTGTCTTCTACTCTACCTATACGTTTCCTGCATTGAAGTGTCTTTCGAATATATTGCTCTGTGTGTTCGAGACTATGTCTATTAAACACGCTCGTCGAATTTGTATATATCTGATTGTCTCATGAGACCATCGCAACGATTGCTGTTCTATCTTCGTCGATGGTTCGATTTCTCCATTCGTACTCGAATTCGCATGAAGTAAACGCACGCTGGCATGCCGTATGGGACCGCATGCGCCCGTATGAGACAAACCTAGCCACTAATTATTGTGTTACGCGTAGATTGTAATGGTACAAGTGACAACTAACGATAGCTTCTTGGAGTGGCTTTAACGCGCGCTCGTGAGCTCGCGCCCGCGCAGAGCATCGACACACCGCGCCGACGACTCCAAGGTAACCCGCTTTTAATGTACTATTAATATATTGGTAATAGTTGTAGTAGATTTGGTTGTCACATATGTTGCTTATAAATCTTGGTGTATGGTAATGCGTCTTACAACAGGAACATGCTATGTTATTACGCCTACCAGATCGAACACACGTCTGGATTATAATATTCAAATTAAAAATCGAGATCGGTTGGATTAAGTGTGGATAAAGTTGAAAGTGATCAATCAGTAAGTCGTCGAGCAGCTGATGTGGGTAATAACATTAGTCCGACTAGCCCGTTGACGCAGTTTGTAGTGACCCCGCTTACTACTCCGAGGATTTTCGGTTTGGAGGCCATCTCGAGTCTGGGTTTACACCCAGACTATCTATTATTTATTATTTATATTTATCGAAAAAATATGAAGCTACATACATAAAATACTAACACAGCACACCGCACGTTGCAGGCGCGGCGGGCAAGGAGGGTGCAGCGGGCCCGCGCGGGCCGGCGGGCGCGGACGGCCGGCCCGGCGACCCCGGCGTGCCCGGCCCGCCCGGGAAGCCGGTACGACACGCACATCTCTATTGCGCTCTCACTTGTAGACTACCCTCAGCTACGCAGCTAATAAAGGAAACCTTTACTGTTCAGACCAGAACTACTCCCCTCATATGAGTAGCTATCGTTGTGAAATGTTTGTGATAACATCAGGATCTACATCATTTGACGCAGTTCGAGCAACGACTGGACACCACGACCTTTACACGCATTGATAAAAAAGGAAGAATAACATATTATTAAAAATGTTTTTTTTTATATCAAATTTAATAAAAAACATTTTCAATTTTCCTCATGTGTGGAACACACAAAAATAAAAATAATACGAATTAAAAATAGCTTGGTGTCGTCTCTAGTCAAAGAATTCATTGTAATATGAAACTTTGAATAGTTGAGTGCTGTAAAGGACTGGACGGCGCCGCGGGTATGTTGGGGGTGCGGGTTCGAATCCCGCTGGATCGAAATTTTGATATGATGATAAAAAATATTTTCGATTTAAATAAATAATAATGAAAAAAAAAAATAATACGAATAAAAATATTATTGATAAAAAAAATAGTTCTACCCGATATTACCTGCACGTTCCAGGGTGAGATGGGCCCGAAAGGCGAGAAGGGCGACTACGGCGACATGGGCTCGCCCGGCATGCTGGGCGCGCCCGGCCTGCCCGGCCCGCCCGGCTACCCCGGCCTGAAGGGCGACAAGGGAGACAAGGGCGACTCGGTGAGTGACACTTACTATTTATTTATTCCTTGTATTTAATTTAAAACAATCTCGTGCAATGCATTTCATGAATCTTATACCTAGGTTTACCTAATTATTAAACTTTCATTAATTCCCTATTTAAAGATGATTAATGATAATTATACTACCTAACCTGATAATTCTCTATTAGATAATTTATAATATGCTGTGCTATTGTTACATGTAGGTTCCATCTGCCCTCACTGAAGTTACACTTTTTGACCGCTGATTGAGTACACAATAAGGCACTCGCCGTAGATTTCTTTTGTTGATAAAATGACTGCTAAGGTCCTAACTATTTATTTACAAAAATTTTCAATGAGTCCTTGAAAGGCTTTTATTTTACACCCCCCATACTATTATAAATACTTTATGATCCCCACTAACCTAACTATCAAAAGGTTTAATATTAAAAAACTTCAGAAATTACTAGTTACGAACTCTACCTGGTAATTATTAGTTTTACCCTTTGAATGTCGCACTCGCCACGAGAGAGGAACAATCTATCCCACAGGACTAATTTATCGTCTTCTTCGATTCGACAAACAAACTTATTGGAACGAAGTTCCTCATCGCGCGGTACACGCACTGAGCAGGATGGAAGCGAGATCGAAAAAAAAGCGTAACAAGACTTTTTTCGACACTGTCTTCTTGATATAGTATAAAATTAGATCTCATACATATTATGTCGTTAGTTACCTCACACCAATTATCACTGTGATTGAAAATGATGATTAAATATATCTTAACTTTTGTTTATTTTTATAATAAATAATAATTAATGTTTATTTCTAAAATTAACAAATTATAATTACTAAAATTCCTAATTTTTTATTTATTAACAACTGAATTATCCTCCATCATTCAGTGTTTAACTTATCGTTGTTTTTTATTTATTTATTTCACGAACAGCTTTGTGCTTTTTACATATGTATACCTTTAACTCTTTACATTAAATCGTTATATAGAAATAAATGTATTTTGTTAGATTTTTTTTCCATTTAACTCTGTTAACTTAATATAATTATTAAAATATAAATTATTACTGTATGTACAGCAAACGTCTATCAAAAAGCGTAAAGTGCTTCGTTCTTACCGAGGCCCATAGACCCTTGACGACGTTTATTTATTACGTTGAGTGCTAAAAATTGCAGTAAATTTATCTACATATTATATGGATGTGTGCACGTCAAAGCTCGATGTTAACTAACGTGTGCTCGTTGTGTTCCCGGTGCGGCGCGGCGGCTCCAGCAGAAGTACCGAAAGCTGAGACGCAGGCAGGTAACTATCCTCTCCGACTCACACTCACTCGCACTCACACGCACTCACACGCACCCACACGCACTCACACGTACTCACACGCACTCACACGCACTCACACGTGTCACATACACACATACACACGCATCCTGCGAACACGACAAATTATTTGTCAGCTCTTGTGGAACTGTTAATCTTTATGCCCACTGTTGAACTTGCAGGGAGACGGGACCGGGTACGAGCTTTATGGACATGAAATGGTAAGTTCCGTTTATATTTCTAAGCGTTGAAAATAACTTCCTTTCTCTATTACAATACCTACTTATAAACAATTTGACGACTTGGCTGATAATATGTTTATTTACTACTATTCGGAAACTATTGTACTTAATTGTACCTATAATACGTATTTACATTATTATTTGCGTTTTTTACATATTTTTAGATTTTTTTTAATATTCTTTAGTTATAAAGTTTGTCAATCATAAAAATTATAATCATATTCCAATATAATAATTTAGTTTTAATTCGTATATTAATTTTAGGTACAAAATATATTCGCCCAACCGCCATCATCAGGTTGTTATCCACCCCAATAGAAAGGGCATCAAAATTTTACGATCTTCTACACTAACTTAATAACTTTAGTGTAAATATAGTATTTTTGTGTCACACAATCTAAGGTAAATCACCAGCTACAAGAACACAGATTTACCTTTAATTTACCGTAGTTATATCCTCTCATCATCTCCAGGGTTAAAAATCATTATTACCAACATTTTTCTATTGGACTATCGAAGTAGTCAAGAAACCCTTAGAGAACTCAAATGTACATACAGAACTAAACGTGCTGCTTTTGTATCATCGATGGACGGAAACCGATTTTCTATGTTTGATCAACAATTTATTGTTTCATTTAGTTTTAAATTATAAGGTATTATGAAGATATATCACGAAGTAATGACAGTAAGCCTTGACGTAATTACTTGTGGCGGGTTCAGTGGAATATCTGTTGAGCCTTTTCCGAACACATCTCCGCCAATGATACATGTACAATTCAGCCTATCACAATCCACTGCTGGACATAGGCCTCCCCAACTTCCCGCCAAAAATGACGCGAACGCATGTGTTTTGCCCATAGTCAACACGCTGGGCAGGCGGGTTGGTGACCGCAGGGCTGGCTTTGTCGCACCGAATACGCTGCTGTCCGTCTTCGGCCTTTTTATTTCAAAGCCAGCAGTTGGATTTTTATCCCGCCACCGGTCGGCGTTTTAAGTTCCAAGGTGGTAGTGGAACTGCGTTATCCCTTAGTCGCCTCTTACGACACCCACGGCAAGAGAGGTGTGACTATATTCTTTACTACCGTAAACACACAGTGCATACATTATATGTACAATACAGAACATTTATCGTCATATCTTCAATTTTATATCATTTTATCACATATTTCATAAGTCTTATTATCTCTGGCTTCATCAAGATTGCAATGTGAATCTTTTTATCGTCTAGAAGGTCATATTACTCTGTATTATGCATAGAGAAAGTTGTAACCGCTGATCTTGCACGATACAGAGTTTCAGGCAAAATGTGAAACATGTGTTGCGTGTGAACAGATGATGGGTCCGCCGGGAGCCCCGGGGCCCGCGGGGCCGCCCGGCGTGGCGGGGCCGCCCGGCATCAAGGGAGACAAGGGCGAGCCGGGCACGCGCGGGAAGGCGGTACGTACTGCACAGCTCCACGCACGTCACACCCACCACACGAGTGTCATATCACAACACACCACAATATACACAAACAGGGGCATGCTTGCGTGTATCTCTGTGCCAGTTTTTACTAGAGCACAATTTTTTATCTATATTAATGCGCTAATCTTAAGATGTCTGCCTCCCTTTTTAGAAAAAACCTCACAATTACTCTACATAAATTAAATATCATTTTGTAGATAATTGCTTGCTCTACCGGCATCCACAACTAAAAAATAAAAAGGAAGGTTAGGTATGCTTTAAGAAGAAGGAAGGTTATTTTTTCCCTCAAACCAACGCGGGTGAAACCGCGGGGCCCAACTAGTTTTACTTATTAATTATGTTAATTAATAGATATTATCACTCATGACTCATGTTGTGATGGTAAATTTACCTTTTAATGAAAATATCATTCAAATTGTAGGGTGAAAGAGGGGAAAAAGGAGATCCCGGTCCCATGGGATTACCAGTGAGTATAACTACATCGTGCTTCCACTTGCTCGTGCTTATATAGTGATGTAAGCTTGTACGTGGCCCTACAAGTAGTGACGTGTCGATCGTTTCCTCAGGGCCCAGTAGGGCTGCCGGGCGAGGCGGGCGAGCCGGGCCGCGCGGGCGACGTCGGACCGCGGGTGAGTGTTCACACCGACACCTCGACCTAGCCGACATGTGTAGTTATAGTCTTGTTAAACTGCATTTAAAACTCGGAATTCGACCTCTAAAAACACTATAAATAGTAATTCTTACATAGAAATCATTAAGGTTACACGTCGCGGCTCTGGTCCGCCCTCGATCACTCCCCTACACTAGGATACACTTCTAACCGACTAACAGACCGTAGCGTCCGTAGAGTGGACGAGTACTTAGTTGTTTCGCATGTTGTATGATCTTCCGCGCGCCGCTCTCGAGGCGGGACGGGGCCGGGTTAAGCCGCGCCGGGGCTCCGAGGCCCGTGGCGTGGGGACACAGGCTGTCGTTGTGGCTAATGTAAGATACAGTGTGGCCCCACAAGTAACCCGGCCCGGTCCGGTGCCCGGCCGGCTCGAGGCGGCGCGCGAGTGTACTAACCCGTGGTGTGGGTGAACGCAGGAGAACCGCTGGCCGCCGGACTTCGCCTTCACGTAGGAGCGTCGCCGCCGCCGCCGCGCCGCTACTTCTGTAAATTGTAAAATTTGTACGTAACTAGGCTAAAAAGTATTATTTAAGACGTTACCAAATTTAGACCTAAGTGTTGAAATCTGTATAAAGATGATATTTTTCATAATTATAGGCAATAATTATTGTAAACGAAGCGGCGTCGACGACGATCGATCCTTAGACTTTACGCGTTCCCGCGACGTGCGCGTGCGATGTGCGACGTGCGCTTGTATGTTGACGTCGTCGTCGACGCTGTCGACATTTGTAACATTTTTCATTCCATATTACATTTCGTTCGTATTGTAAACTTCTCATATTCTGTGTATAAATATATCACTAAATGTAAGTAGACGTAAGTTGTAAAATGTTCGACGATCAGAGTGACTATTTTGTATCAAATAAGTATATATTTGTATATTGGAGTTTGATCTCACGCGAGCAGTCGGTCCCTCGCTTCATTATTGCCCAATTCTTAGACTAAGTCCTATACTATCGTCTTATGATTATTATCGTCATTTCTAATCGTGTGTAACCTATAATTAAGATAAAGTCGGCGGCGGCGCACGAAGCGCACGCGTCGTGTGCCTCGACTACATAGGTAGGGATCCCTAGTATATTTTTTTCACCTGATCAGTATCAAGCTAATTTTTTGGGAGTGGCTACATTTTGATGAGGCGAACCAAAAATTCCTCTTCGAAAACTCTCGATTGTGGTAGCTAACAGAGATAGTAGGGGGTAGAGCAGCAGTGAGCGTAGGAAGGGGATAACGAACCACGCAATTTGTAGGACATTATTACTATTAAATTATATAGATAATCACTAACTAAAAGAAAAAAAATCAGCTGGTTAGTAATAATTTTTGATGACCTTACGAGGTCATCAACTTAATGACCTCGTAAGGTCATCAAAAATTAATTTTTTTTCTAATTTTTTTTTGGCTTTTAGTTAGTTAATATCTATATAATTTAATAGTAATAATGTCCTACAAATTGCGTGGTACGTTATCCCGGTCCTACGCTCACTGCTGCTCTATCTCCTGCTAACTCTATTATCTACCACAATCGAGAGTTTTCGAAGAGGAGCTTTTTGTTCGCCTCATCAAAATGTAGCCACTCCCAAAAAATTAGCTTGATACTGATCAGGTGAAAAAAATGTACTAGGGATCCCTACCTAACAGTCAAATGTCACAGATAAATTGCGTGAAGCCGTAGAGGCAACAACATGTTTTTAAATTATATGACGTCATGACAAGCGACGCGCAGCGCTGGTGCGCCGTCCACCGCGGGCCGTGGGCGGGCTCGCGCGGCGTGTCACGAGCACTGCCTCAGACGAGGCTGACCTTCATTATCATAGTACCACCATCATCACAATACTCCAGTTGACAGAACACCTGAACAGTCTAATGAACCATGAACTGACGCCCGCCGGCGCCCGCGCCCCGCGCCGCCGCACAGTCCCGAGTGCTCCGTCCGCACTGATAACCCGCATACTTTAACGTCGATTCGTGCGTATTCGCTTTTATCCTCGTCTATGTATTGTCCCACGTTCTATTTCGCTAATGTAGCTATTTTAAATGTCGTCTTTTATAATTGTTCTAAATCGAATGTACAAAATTGCTACGATTGTAGGCTAAGTGTCTACGAAATCGACGAAGAGTCTAGTTGCTGTCGGTCGTCGCGGCGGCCACGTGTCGTTGTATGTTGCGTCGAGTGTACGTACTATAGAATTATATGATTAAGGATTTAGTTTTTTTATAAAAGTGAAAGTTGTCATTTGTACCATACTCACAAGAGCGTAAAATATTGTTGTTCACAGATTATTTTCAAGGAAAATAAATAAATATTTGCATGCCGTGCATATTCTGGTCTTTCTTTTACTTGACTTTCGCTTACCTTTACTTGTTTCCTTCGTTTCCTTTTCGAATATTTTTGCAACTAGCAGACAGACGACAGAAAAGACGTATGACACTATGCATGATAACTGCCGACATGAAGCTTGACTTTTGACACCTTCCAAAGTGTATGAACATTCGTTGCTCACGTTTCGAGCAGCCCAACTATTTCGATGTTTACGTCTCATACTCTGATGCATGGATGAATCTAAAGTTGCATCACCTAATTATAATTAAGGCAAGTAAAATCTTCAATATGATTTATAAGACGGCTGCCTGACCGTCTGCATGTCTGCGAGAGCGCGACGAGCACTGACGTGTGTGTTGTTCCGCAGGGACCGCCCGGGCTCGACGGCATGAAGGTGAGTCCTCCAGCTCTTTCACTCGTTTCCTCACTCAGACGATTTACATTATTGTAAAACAAATTGTGTCATTACCATTACACTAATCAGTGTCAGATTTGTTGTAATTCACGAAGAAAATGTTAATAAATTTATATAGAGTTTGTTTACAATTACAAAATATATTATTTTACATTAAGTGGAGTAAATTAGATGAAAGTGTATGATAAATAATAAGCGAGCGGTGTCGGCGTGTGTGTGCAGGGCGCGCAGGGCGAGCCGGGCGGCAAGGGCGAGCGCGGGGACCCCGGCCTGCCCGTACGTGAGCGAGATCTTGTTACACCTAGCTAATAACCTAGCTCTTTATATTCCTTGCTTTAATTCTACGGATGCATTCCAATTATTACAGTTTTAAATGAAATATCACAAACTGATTTGCACTCGTCACGTACGATTTGTTTACAATAATTCTGTTTTGCGACATTTCAGGGAACTGATGGAATCCCCGGTCAGGAGGTAAGTCGAATCAGTGGGTTTGAAAACTGCAATGTGTGATTCTGATACATTAATGAACGCTTTCGCTCTGTAGGGACCTAAGGGCGACAAAGGATATAAGGGAGAACCTGTAAGTGAATTTTGACGTTTACCAAGTCTTTCACCACTCATGACTCATCCACCACTAACTTTCTTATCATAACACATCCTGCATGCGGTATAGCTAACAGTAGAGTGACACGAGCACACCAGTTGTGACCTCAATGAGAAACCCGAGAGTGGTGTATGCAATCATTGTGTGTATCTTCTTTTGTACTTTCTATATGATAAGTGTTTCCAAAATTAGTTTTTTTTTTAAGTACATGAATGATTGGAATATTATGTAACTTAAGAAAAGAATATCTTAAAGTTTTACAACACAGTCACTAATATTTAAAAAAAAAATGTTTCTAAAGAGAATATGATCGTAAAACTCAAGAGCCCCACACAACACAAGCCACCCAGAGTGCAAGACTAACGCTCAGCGTCCGCCACAGGGCCCGGCCGGCAAGCGCGGGCGCAAGGGCGACAAGGGCGACCGCGGCGAGCAGGGCGTGCCCGGACTAGACGCGCCCTGTCCGCTGGGGCCCGACGGCCTGCCGCTGCCCGGCTGCGGCTGGCGACCGTCTAAGGTACCGCGGCTTCCCGCACCGAGCTCTATCTGAGTAGGAGTTCCTGCATGCTCACGCATTTATATTAGCTTAAAAGCTTAAAACAGTTCATTGGGGAGTAATGTGTAGATCAAAAATTTAGTAGACGTAACATTGTCACTAATATCTAACCTAACTTAACGACTCCGCCGCTCTAGTGGACCTTCGCCGAGTGAACTCACTGCAAAATATCGATTTTCGTGCAATAAATGCGCCGGGACTGCCTCGATGTGGGGTGTCACGGACAATATCAACATAGTATTCACATACCTATATGACGCATAGTCGAGGATGCTCTGAGTTCACTCGAAGTCCTCAGCCACGTGCGAGGGGCGCGCAGAGGGAGTAGCGGGAAGTAGTTGTCGGTGTGGCAGGAGGCGGCGCGCGAGGAGCGGCCCGGCGGCGCGCGCTCCGAGGAGGAGGGCGAGGGGGAGGGGGAGGAGGGGGAGGGTGAGGGCGATGGCGAGGGCGAGGGCGACTACGACGTGCGAGACGACGAGCTGGACCCACCACGCGACTACGACGACTACACCGACAACGCGCACCACGAGCCGCACCGCGACTGACGCGCAGGTGCACACGCACACACACACGGACAGACACATGCACGCATACGCGTACACGCATACACGTATACGCATAAACGTACACATGCACAAACACATCAAGCATGTCAGCCAACACTCAGACTCAAGACTCCTTAACTGAAGTGTGTCGAGATTTTTATTGTAGAGAGGATTTAAGACACATAACAGTATTTATATCAATTTTAAGGTTTCATTTAAAAAAAAGTGTTTGTGTACTTACGTACGCACATAAGAAGTTATACTTCAAGCTAGAGTATTAAAATACTTCCAAAAAAACCTACAACTTTATAATTATAGGTAAACCGCTTTAAAGTCGACCCTTGCGATGACAAATGGGCGGCGGAGCGGGGGGTATGCACAGGTACACACGGCATTGTCGCCACAGAGATTTATCTTGAGATATCTCAAGTATATCTCTCTGAGTTATTATTTAGGTGAATGATTATAATTGTTTGAGTCATGCGAGTGTGGCAAATAATAAACTGATTCTATATTTATTTTTATTATATGTTTTTCTATATATACAATTAATTAAGTAACTACGTTAGAAAATAAAAACTAAATACTGAGCACCAAAACTAACATTAATATGTAAAAAAGTTGCATAGGATTAACATTATCATCATTCATTTAGTCATTTTTCGTCTTGGTAATTTCATATTTATTGTTGGATGTAACCAAGTAAAATAATCTCGTGTGTAGTGCGTACGTCATTCGATGTCAACGCCGTAGGGATGGCAAAGTCGACTCTGACTTTAGTCAAGAATCGATCTTTTCATAAAAATAATCGACTTTTTGGAATCCACTTGAACCTGTCTCGAGTCGATTGGAATCGATTCTTATTCGACGACTTTGACTTTTTTATACTTCCAAGAGAATGGTAATACACTAAGCATCATATTTTGTCATTGAACCCCACATTAATTTGGGTTAAATTGTTTTTCAAGAGAACATAATATAAAAAAAACTACATATTTTAAAGGCGAGAGAGTTTAAATTCAGAGCGGAACGAAGGATCAAAAATTTTAGTACTTATAACTAAATTAATCATTACAAAAATACCTAGCAATTCATTACAAATTTACTATTATTGAAATTTAACATTGGAATGATAACATTATTGAAAACATCACTTTTACGAAGTACCACAGTGTCCTCACAGAAAAAACAAGATGCTTTCAAAAAGTCGACTTGAGAATCGACTTTTAACTGTGATTAATCGACTTTGAGAATCAAAAAATTCCAAGTCGATTCCAAAGTCAAAAGTCGACTTTTTTCACGCAGTCTCCATCCCTAGTCGACGGCTGACATCAGAATTCAGACTGTCTGATTGGTTGAGTGCTACCCGCCCCCGCGTCCCGCGGCCATCGCTAGGGTCGACTTTATCGCGGTACAGCTATAGACAATACGTCCACAACGCCATCTCTTAGAAATGATAAAGACTACTTTCTTGTTTTAGTCCACAGCGCCATCTCTTAGAAATGATAAAGACTACTTTCTTATCTGCAAAACTAGCGGCATCTATTCATGCATGCTTGAACTACGTCGTATCCACACGCGTATTGTAAAAATGTACTCTCATCATAACGCGCAAAAAGAAGTATAACTTCAAAAATGTTGTCTCTCGTTTTTAAATTGTCGAATCAAAGCTCTAGAAATATTTTCGGAGCATTATTTAAGATTTTTAGAAAATCCAAAATTACACGCCACGCCCTCCACCTGGTGGATTTCCTTTAAAACTATTGTTAGCAGCTTATAACCATGATCGACCATACAACTCTCATAATAAGTTCGATTAGTTGATTTGGTTCTTGCAGATTATCACAGATGGCTCTGATTCATTCACATCACATGATATTTTATTGCGGTAGAAACGTAAAAATATTTGTTGTAAAAATAAAAGAATTTTTCAGCCTTCACATTCACAGTCTTCTTTGTTAATAGTTTCCTCACATAATAAAAACAGCTTATATCGTCAAGTTGTTCTCGCGTTATTTTGCTATCATACGTACATGTATACAAAATGTTGACGTCAAAAGTAATATTTATCTAGTCGATTCCTTTCACTATAATAGTAGGTACCTATTCAAAAAAAAAATGATATTTAACTTATAGTTTCATGTGTATTCTGTATAAAAGTGTAAATTTTACAGTACCTATATTAATGTATTGTCATACAGAGGTTTAAGAGTAAACGCTTCCCGTATTTTTCACTATGTAAGAAGCACAGCCACCGTGGGGGCGTGCAATAACTTCTTTCTTTCTCGTAAAATCTAAACGAAATCGGATTGCGGGTCATTGACTTTTAACTAAACACATCTTAACTTTCATCTCGTACTATGAGCTCGAGTCGTATCAAGCTAAAAGCTTTGTTTAAAACAGATAAACGACGCAGAAGAGACATAATTAAGAAGATATTAATCATTAAAATTGCTTCAGTATCCTTTTCCTTCAAGAAAATTTTCAAAATATATTCAATCGTTCAGTGCTAACAAAAAGGAAGGGACTTATAATTTCTATATTGTGAACACTATATTATAGGTACATATAAAGAATATATTAATAAATAGGTATGCTTTATTTTGGTAATGTGCACTTGTGTGCTCGTGTACATGGAGTACAGCAGGAAATTGATTTGATAAGGAAAGTCTTCTCATTTAAATGGTTTTTTCTTCTTCTTTGTGTAAGATCTGAACCGCAAAAATTTATTATTTCTATTTCCTGTTGCTAATTACCTACTTTAACACTACATTCTACTCCATAACGAAATGTAATACACACCCACACACACACACACACTTCCCTTCGCCGATATAATTATGTACATACAATACATACATACATATCGATGCCATCTCAACGTGTCCGCCAGTACTGCCCTGATTACAGTTTTCCTCATTGCAAAGGTAACGTCGATAATTCATTATATTTAACTCGTTCTAGGAATGTCTCCCGTTAGATATCGTTCGGTCGTAAGTAGAAATTAATATATTATTTAGTTACGAGTGTCGCTTGTTTGTGCCGCACATTCATGTAGAGCTGTAGACGGAGCTTATCACCAACTGGGGCGGAAGTGACCTCAGTCCTCACCCTACACTAACACGAATTAGATAATATATACTAGCTTGTTAACAAGTAACGCCGACTAACCACAACGGTGCCGTAGCTGATTAACCACTACATATTATTAAAAACCTAAACATGTCTAATGTACACGCCAAGGAACGCGCATAGGAACAGCGTTGTGGATTAAGCTCTGATCCTTCTCCTACACGGGGAAAGAGGCCTATGCCCAGCAGTGGGATGTATATTACAGGCTGAAGCGTTTAATGTACATTTATAATATAGCAAAATATATTTAAGACATGCAAATCCTACAACGTACTGTAGATAATTTATGCATAGGTACCAATATAATTCTGATTTTTTTTTGCGTTTCTTACGCTATTTTTGGGATTTTCGATATTCGACTTAATTCGACGCAAACAAGAGGATCAGACTTTGAATGCAAGTTTTAAAAGTTTATTACATTGATAGGGATAGATGAAGCATTTAAAAAGTAGGTAATACTTAACGAAAAGAATATAGTGTAATGAAAATTACAATGCAGTAAGACTTTCCAGAAGGTGTCAGCTATACTATTTTAATAGTTTTCTCTAAACATTTTTAATTATTCATTTAACTGAGGTAGGGCATAGCAGGAAATTTCCTGCTCAAAATATGGAGCAGCCTGACTGGGTTAGTACCTCGACCTTACAGAAGACCACAGCTAAATAATACTGTTTAGTTTTACACAGTATTGTGTACCTGTTGGTGAGTAAGGTGACCAGAGCTCCTGGGGGGGATTGGGGATAGGGTCGGCAACGCGCTTGCGACGCTTCTGGTGTTGCAGGCGTCTAGGCCAGTGTTCCGCAAAGGGTGTACCGCGGCACACTAGTGTGCCGTGGTCGTTTATTGGTGTGCCTCGGAAAAATAAAGTTTACATTTAGTCATAAATATTGTTTCGGTGATTAATAAATAAACGTTGGTTAATATTACTTAAAAAATGATTTTTCATTTGTGGTGTACCTCCAAAATATTTTCCTATTCCTAGGTGTACCTTGAAAACAAAAAGTTTGCGGAACACTGGTCTAGGCTACGGTCTTACCATCAGGTAAGCCGTACGCTTGTTTGCCAACCTAGTTACATAAAAAAAAATAGTTTCCTCTACGTTCTGTCGCTAGTCAAGCAGTACCTATAATATGGGATAGATATTATGGTTGACCAAATGAGATTATCGATATCGACATTACCATAGGTCACAGAACTACCGCATTCCTCAGGATGGACATGAACTCGCGCGCGTACTATAGTTACTGTCGTATTTCACATCAGGGCCTGTCTCACCGGTTGTGGTTAACGCTATTTGACGGGTGACGGTAACTAACAGATCAAAGTTTTTGATTTATTATTACTCTTTTTTTATCATCGAATCCCACTATATTTATAAGATATTTTAATTCGCAAATGTGATTCTAAAAGTTGTAGTTTATTAATTGTGAAGAAATAGTTCCTTAAGGCCTGTTTTTCCTCCTGCCGTTAAAGTCTATTCATAACTTATATTATATTATATAGTTATTTGCAGGATAAATTTATCCATAACCGGTGCTCGGTGCAACCGGCTCTCACTAATTCCTACAGTAAATCGGCTCTCACTAGTTCCTACAATAAACCGACTCCCACTAGTTCCTGCAATAAAACGGCTCTCACTAGTTCCTACAATAAACCGTCTCTCACTAGTTCCTACAGTAAACCGGCTCTCACTAGTTCCTACAATAAACCGGCTCTCACTCTAGTTCCTACAATAAACCGGCTCTCACTAGTTCCTACAATAAACCGGCTCTCACTAGTTCCTACAATAAACCGGCTCTCACTAGTTCTTACAATAAACCTGCTCTCACTAGTTCCTACAGTAAACCGGCTCTCACTAGTTCCTACAATAAACCGGCTCTCACTAGTTCCTACAATAAACCGGCTCTCACTAGTTCCAATAAACCGGCTCTCACTAGTTCCTACAGTAAACCGGCTCTCACTAGTTCCTACAATAAACCGGCTCTCACTAGTTCCTACAATAAACCGGCTCTCACTAGTTCCAATAAACCGGCTCTCACTAGTTCCTACAATAAACCGGCTCTCACTAGTTCCAATAAACCGGCTCTCACTAGTTCCTACAATAAACCGGCTCTCACTAGTTCCTACAATAAACCGGCTCTCACTAGTTCCAATAAACCGGCTCTCACTAGTTCCTACAATAAACCGGCTCTCACTAGTTCCTACAATAAACCGGCTCTCACTTGTTCCAATAAACCGGCTCTCACTAGTTCCTACATAAAACCGGCTCTCACTAGTTCCTACAATAAACCGGCTCTCACTAGTTCCTACAATAAACCGGTTCTCACTAGTTCCTACAATAAACCGGCTCTCACTAGTTCCAATAAACCGGCTCTCACTAGTTCCTACAATAAACCGGCTCTCACTAGTTCCTACAATAAACCGGCTCTCACTTGTTCCAATAAACCGGCTCTCACTAGTTCCTACATAAAACCGGCTCTCACTAGTTCCTACAATAAACCGGCTCTCACTAGTTCCTACAATAAACCGGTTCTCACTAGTTCCTACAATACAGCAAGGTCTGTGACGCGCAGGAGGCGATGTTGGCGTGGCTGCGGCGGCGCCTGGAGCTGGACGCCGTGGACAACGACCTGCGCCCCACGCACGCCTGACGCCCGCTGACTCCTGGACAAACCGCACTCTCTCATTGACGTGGCGACCGGAGATCCCCTTGACTGTCTAACTGTTTCATATTCGAATTATTTAATGTTTACTATTTGTGACATGAATAATTCAATTAATTGTAATGACTGATAAAATTGCTGAAATATCTACAGATGTTAGTCGCGGAATAGCATTCATTTTTAGGCACAATTAGATTATGGACAGTCTAGACTCGAGGGGAAATATAGTACGATGTAGGAACCTATAAATAAATATCAATGATAAGGATCCCTCAATAATATTGTCCATTTATACTGCAGTATTAAAAAACGTTCTTATTTTTCTATTTGCTCGTATCACGATGATGACGATATTTTCCTTACGTTTTCGTAATTTTTATGATTCACAATATGAACAATATTGCTAACATATTTTCCTAGTTTCACATAACTGTAACGTATAAAATAAATTATTATGCATAAATAAAATAAAGTATAGAGTACAAGCTACACTGCTACATTCGCCTCAGTAGTAGGTACAGGAAAACTGCGCGAAGATTACCGATGACCTCGAGCAGCGGCCGCCGAGCCGTTTGAACGCTGTATTATTTTTAACAAGATCAATTAGTACAGTACGAGTTGGCGCATGAGTTCCGAAAACTATTCCACCTCAATTTTTTTATGCGATCCTCTTCAAATAGCCCTACTGATGATATAAATGCATGTTGCCAGGGGGAAATCCGGGGCCATATTTTTTAAACCAATTTTTTTTTCTCATTTGCAAGGAACTGTTATTTTTCAACCGGACAAATTTTTTTTATATTCTTTAATAAAATACAAATAAAAAAGGTCCTATGACTTTTCACGATAAAGTTAATATTTTTAGAGATATGAATTTTTAAAGGTTCGAAAAATCTCAAATTTGGGTACTTTTGACCCATGAAATATATATTAAAGACTAAAATAAAATATAAATTACATATTTTTTTAAATTCTTTATACACTAATTAATGGTTTCCTATTGGAGATTTAAAAAAATTTCATTGTTTATACCTGTTTTTTAATTGTTAACTTCGCGCGCTCACAAGTATTCGCTGCACCAGGCTCCCTGTGTCCTGAATCATTATTTATCATTTATCTTAAAAACTATCAACTTTATCAAGATTGTTCAAGAGAGTAATGTTATTAATAATTAAATTCTCTATAATTTGTTTTTAACAAACTTTTTTCTGGAATAAATTTAACAAAAGTTATTTAAGCATGAATCGGAACATGTAATTAAAAGTACTTTTTTATCAGTTTATATTACATTTTTGTTATTAAAGCAGAAAGTAATTACATTGAATAACTTCTTTAGACGAAGTTAATAGATGTAAAAGTAAGAAACCTTGAAAAAAAAAACAAAAAAAAAAATCATTTCTGTACCTACTTAGACACAATCTTACACACCATGATACATAATATATGCATTTAGGTATTTTTTATTTTATTATATTTCAATTCGAACATTTAACATATATATGTATAATCACGCCTCTTTCCCGTAGGGGTACGCAGAGACCACTTCTCTCAACTTGCAACGATCCTTACATACTTGTTTCGATTCGTCCACTTTCATTATTCCTTTCATACATGCTCTTCAGTTTATGGTACTCTTGACCTGGCCTTTTTCAGCCTAATTTGATCTCGAAACTTCCGCTTAGGTCTACCCCTTCCAACACTTCCATTCACACTCGCCTTATACACTTTTTTCGTCAATCATTCTTCATTCATTCTCTTGACATGGCCGAACCACATCCGTATACCTTTCTCAATTTTTTTCACTACATCTTCTTTCAAACCACAACGTTTCCTTATCTCACTATTTCTTATCCTGTCACTCAGTTGAACTCCTATCATACTTCTTAACGCTCTCATCTCAACTGCATTTATTCTACTTCCATGTTTCTTCTGCCATACCCAACTTTCACTTCCGTACATGAGTGTCGAAACCAACACCCCCCCATGCACAGCCAAACGAGCCTTGTTAGACACCCTTCGACTGTTCATAAAGGAATGCAAAGCTCCATTCACCATGTTTCCAGCATTCACTCCTCTTTCAATATCACTCTCACACTTTCCATCTCTTGTAAACTTTGAGTCCAGATACACAAACTCATTCACCTGTTTAATTTGTTCATCTCCAATCACGATATTGCAGTCTGTCACTGCCGCATCTCCTTCAAAAACCATCACTTTCGTCTTCTTTACATTCATCTTCAAGTTAAGTACGTACCAATATCTTATACATAGCTGTGATTCCTTCAAATACCATTATATCTTTATATTGTTGTTAAAAATGCATAAATTACTATGATAATAACAAAAATGTAATATAAACTGATAAAAAAGTACTTTTAATTACATGTTCCGATTCATGCTTAAATAACTTTTGTTAAATTTATTCCAGAAAAAAGTTTGTTAAAAACAAATTATAGAGAATTTAATTATTAATAACATTACTCTCTTGAACAATCTTGATAAAGTTGATAGTTTTTAAGATAAATGATAAATAATGATTCAGGACACAGGGAGCCTGGTGCAGCGAATACTTGTGAGCGCGCGAAGTTAACAATTAAAAAACAGGTATAAACAATGAAATTTTTTTAAATCTCCATTAGGAAACCATTAATTAGTGTATAAAGAATTTAAAAAAATATGTAATTTATATTTTATTTCAGTCTTTAATATATATTTCATGGGTCAAAAGTACCCAAATTTGAGATTTTTCGAACCTTTAAAAATTCATATCTCTAAAAATATTAACTTTATCGTAAAAAGTCATAGGACCTTTTTTATTTGTATTTTATTAAAGAATATAAAAAAAAATTGTCCGGTTGAAAAATAACAGTTCCTTGCAAATGAGAAAAAAAAATTGGTTTAAAAAATATGGCCCCGGATTTCCCCCTGGCAACATGCATTTATATCATCAGTAAGGCTATTTGAAGAGGATCGCATAAAAAAATTGAGGTGGAATAGTTTTCGGAACTCATGCGCCAACTCGTACTGTACTAAATGTTATTACTATGTACATCTCACTGCGTTCGGACCGCCTTTAGAACACATACTTGTATGAGACTATAATGACATGAACGAAGTGTTAAACGCATTTAATACTTTGATAAACTTATTTTATTCTTCAATCCCGCTTACTATTCGACGCTATGACCGAGCGATCTCGGGTGTAGCTCGTGGTACCTGAGTAAGTGAGTATCGCCTGTTTCACGCGACTTCACGCACAAACGAAGTAGAGATGTACGAAATTGTTGTGAATATTTTTCACTAATTATACTAAGCTGTCTATAATTGAATATCATTTTTGTAAATAATGATAGCCGTACATTTGTATGATGATAGTGTTAAACTAATTTATAAAGTTGTAAGTATTCTAAGTAGCTGATAACTGTACATATGTTTCCTCGTCTCTATCGTTTTACGTCGACACGTTTATTAGGTGTAAGTAAATGTTGCTTCGTCTTCGTTACCTTAGATGATAGCAGATATGCTTGAAACCATTAACGTCGTGTAAAGAATCCCGTTATATCTGTTACGTATAGCCCGGACAAAGCCGTCAGAAGACGCAGCAGTCAGTGTGTAGGTACACACAAACAAACCACAACGGCGATGTGGATGTGGTCACGTAAACAAATATTTGTCGTAAACAATATAAGAGTATAATAATAATATATAACTCGACTTAGGTATTATTAAAATGATTACATCACAAAATTGATGCCATAATTCTCAAATTTATTTAAATAATTGCTAAGATACACGCGCTTTATGTGCACTGAGGAAAAAGTATTTTCCTAATTATTATCATAAGCTATAATGTAAAGCATTGATGTGTAAAAACCCACGAACAAATTGATGAAGTAAGTACTGCGTTAATTAATATAAATGATATACAAACAAACGTACAAGCGACTGCGGAGTCTACAGCTCGGTCTGTTCGCTTGTTACACGCTCTAGCTCCACAACCATGGCGTGTCATGTTTATATTTAGACAAATTGTTAGTAGATTATTATTTTAGTCTAGTCAATAAGTTCAAAAACATTTTAAATAGAAATACAGGTCGTGAAAGTATGAGCCATAGCTCATTCGATCCGGAACGACACGCGACGTTAAGAAAAATGGGTCGGAAGGATTGTCTAGCACCCAAAAAATTGCAACTTCTTAACAAATTTAGTTGCAAAAAAGGAAATTCGTTTTTTGTTTATAATTTCGAAACTATTAACGTTTAATCAAAGCTTCTTAAAGAGGAGGAAATTTCCAATAAAAAGTGAAAGTGAAACAAAAATTTTGTTAATTAATAAAATATTATATTATAAACAAAATACACAATTTTTAAAAACTTTAATGCAATATGATTGTATTGAGTATATATAGGTATACAAAATATATAAAATATACCTACTTATATAAGAAAGGCTCCAAGAAGCAAACAATTTATAGAGCAATTATTTATATGTCGACATCCCGGATCGCATGAGCTATGGCTCATATTTTTAGAAGATTTATCTCTATTTAACAAGGCTTTGAACTTGTTGAATAGACTATTTAGAATTATTGTGAGCGATCATTATAATTATACATAACAAGAAAACACGTAAAATTTTATATTTGTAAATATTACATTTTATTAAATATTGTAATAAAGTCTACGAAATTATATTACATTTGAAAATAAATATAAGATTTACATTTTTAAAGTCGATTTTTTTTTTAATATGTTCCCATTCCTTACCCATTAATACTTTACAGCCAAGAATCGGTTCACTTAATAATTGTGTTTGCTTGCAAACGAAAAAAATCCGACTTCAATTAAGTACATCGACAAGTAATACAACGCAGGTACACGAAAAAATAGTCGAGTAAATACGCATTATTAGACATAACTCAAACAGCACTTGTTAGATATCAACTAAATTTAAATTGGACTACAAGACACGCATCACCTTTCGATTAAAAAAGATATATCAAAGTCAGTCCCCCCCCCCCTCAAAAGTTCTGAGGTAACATACATAAAAAATAGAGTCGAATCGAAAGCCTCCTCCTTTTTAGAAGTCGAGTAAAAACGGTTATCGTAGGACCTCCCGGACCAATTTTAGAAATTGTTTAAGCATTACAAATTATATTTATTGAAGTATATATGTAATATATGTAGGTATATGCTAAACGTATCACGATTTGACCCTTAGGAACAGCACAGGTGTAACAACCGTGAACAGTATGACAGACTGCAGCTCTTCTGGTTGAATGATGAAAGCACAGTTTCAGGATATTTTCTTAGGTCGACTCTGTGGTTAGACTCACGCATGACTAATGATTTTCTGAATATCATTATTTAAGGAAGGAAAACGGGATATTACATTTTGTATGAATAATATTTTGTAGGCTGTTTAATTTACTTTAATATGTTTGGTTTTATGAGCTTCTTTAAGATAAAAAAAAACATATTTAGGGTTTATTTGAATTACGAGTTCACTCTTGAGTGGCGTAAAAGTTTTACTATCTATCCACCTAGGTATCTATAAGTGAACAAGTCTAATATTTTTATTATTCAAGCATTGTATTCCGCCGTACTTGTAAGTGTAACACGGTTTACTGATAATATGGCAATTCAAATAACAAATCTTGGAAGGTAAAAAACTTTGACTTCATCAGGAAGCATGTTTCTCACTTACCTATGTCTTAACAATTATGGTCGAAATATACACATCAATACAAAGTAATCTTAATTCGCGATAAAAGCGGTCTTCCTATAAACAATGTGGTTTTATTATCTGTATCCAAATTTTCCCACTCTGCGCGTTTGCTTTTTCGCTTAAACTGATGCTGAGTTCTCTATCACGATGCTTAAGTGGGCTTAAACTTGTTCTTATAGATTTTTTATACGACTAGCTCGGCAAACAAGCGTACAGTCCTGCTGATGATAAGCGGTTACAGGAACCTAAAGACGCCTGCAACACCAGAAGCATCGCAAGCACGTTGCCGACCCCCGGACCCTCCTCTTGAGGAGGGTCCGGGCTGATGCTGAGCTCTTGAGCTCTAGCCAACTTACTCACCACAGGAACACAACACTGCAAACACTGCCTGAAAGCAGTATTATTGAGCTGTGATCTTCTGTAAGGTTGAGACTTGAGCTACTTCCCCAAATGAGCTGCTCCAGTTTTTGAGCAGGACCCTGCTGTGCTCTCCCTCAATAATCTGGAATCTGTTTCTTCTTTAAAGTAATCTTCCCGCGTACAAATGTAGGTACTAAGTAGCCTTTAACTCTCGGTTAGGAATTTGGAGCATATAGGTAGTTAGCTAACACCTGTAGACCACGGGATTGATTATATAAAAAATACAGTAGTTCGTAACTTTGGTTTTTTTCAACCCTGGTCGCGGGAGGAGGAATTTTCTTAAGTCATAAAATTGGTCTCGACAGATGGCTGCTGTTATTACTGTTTCATTTTTTTTATCCTGACGCGTTAATGTTTGCAAATGATCCTCTTCCTCATCAGTATTAGGTATGTTACGGTCTGTATCAAACATCTGGTAAACACGAACACAGTGAGGTCATTTTATATTTAAAGTATTCCGTAGTACAAAACAAAAAACTGGGATATCCAGCGACAAATCTTAATTTACTCCGACCACAGTGCTAATTATTATTAAGATACTAAGCATGGCCGCGACTGCGCGCACGATCAGATTTAACTAATTTACCAAATTAGTTTTTTGTGCTTCAATGATGGGTAGCGTTACGTCCTTGGAACGGAACAAAGTTTTAAGCGCATCTCACTGGAGGCTCTAACCTACGGCACTATTCTTTTCAATGGGAAAGTAGGTGCATTACATTAGTTGGGTACATAGCACAGAGTAAAAAGTTTAACATCATATTTTTTATGCTTAACTATTTTAATACCTATCGTTAAAAACATAATGACAAAACTTTTATTAGGTAGATACATTTTAAAATAGATATATCAAAATAAGTCTTCATTTATTCCGAATTAAAATTTAAAATAAAATATTATGAGATGTATTACAAGAACGATAATGTTGGGAAAGTATCGGCACTTAAAAAATCAAAAAAGAAAAAAATTAATCAACGTTATTTTTAATCCTGTCCTTATTATGCATTCAACATAAACGGATATAATTCTATGAAGATGAACTCACAAATAACTATTTTATAATTATGGCACATACAATGAGTATAATATAAGTATTTGTAGACAGAAACAAAAAAAAAACAGTCAAAGTAGGTAATGTGGTTCGCGTTGGCGCAGCGCCCAGCGGTCACAGCACTGGATTGCGAACGACTATTGTGCGGGCGGTTGCGGGTTCGATCCCCGCACACGACAACATTTGTATTGGCCATACAGATGTTTGCCGTGGTCTGGGTGTTTGTGCAGTCCTTGTGGGTCTCCTCACCGTGCCTCGGAGAGCACGTTAAGCCGTCGGTCCCGGTTGTTATCATGTACACCTGATAGCGATCGTTACTCATAGTAGGGAATATATCCGCCAACCTGCATTGGAGCAGCGTGGTGGATTAAGCTCCGATCCTTCTCCTTACATGGGGAAGAGGCCTATGCCCAACAGTGGGATATTACAGGCTGAATCGTGATGATCGTTATATTGTTACAAGCTGAACCGGCAAACGGTGTTCTGCTATGAACACACCATTATCACCTAGGGGTATAAAAAATAGCCCACGGCCTATTCTCAGACCTACCAAATATAAGTAGGTAAGTATAATTATTATAATATAACTACACCAACGCCACCTACGCAGCCGCGATATTAAGTTCTCCTTTTTATGCTTGGGTTGTCTGAAAGAAACGGCTAATAAGCCATAAGTCTGCCTATTGTACGGTACTCGTATAATATGTTTAAGTGGTGCAACTATCTTTAACTTTCGTTTATAATGTATTTGTGGTGTACAATAAAGTATAAAATAAATTAATATAACAATAAATACCATCTTCAAGGTAATAGGGTCAAATGCATTGAAAAGACAAAAACTTATGATTCGACTATACGCGGTTGCGGAGTTGTCTAAAGAGTAAATACGTGTATAATATGAATATCTACTAATAAATGCCGTTATAAAATAACAAAATAAATATTAAATCCAGTTCAGTTGATTCAAATTTTATCGATACCTAAAGAACAGACAATCTTGATTCTTTGTAAAAATTATATAAATATAATTAAACAAAGACCTATTATTTTTTGATGTGATAATGACTTCAAATTAAATGCTACGAGTGAAGTAAACATAATTTCGCCATTGAATCGTTTGAAGTCAATTTAATTAACACCAATCATAGAACTGAAATGCATCCATAACATATAGGTACCTACCAATGGAGCATCATATACCTATGCGAACAGTTTTTACCAACCACGCAACAGGATATTAAGATAAGATAATAAGGCATAGACTAATTTGTGGTGTTGAAGAAGATATCCAACATTTCTTGGCGGAATGTGTTCGAAAGGTGAAAAAAAAGAAAGGAAATATTAATAAAATTTCATTTAAATTGAAATTCTGTTGGAAATTTCAAAGTATACTAGCGACTCCAATGTCGGAAGCAGCTAATAAGTATAATTTCTGTGCCTCCTGAAGTCCTGAGATGAGTGATATAAGTCAAGTTATACCTAGGTACCCATTTTGTGATTTTAACGTAGAAATTATCTGAAAAAAATAACAATTGTTTTATTCAATTCATGTTCTTCTATCTGCTATCGTTATGGGAACAATTATTTTTGCAAAATGAGTAAGTTATTTGTCAAGTTGTACCCTTTTCTCAGAAATGAATCACTCGAAGTATTCAACTTTTTTTCGTGCTTCATTATTTAAGTGCGTGCGCTTGTATTTAATTTCACATTTAATTTTCACATATTATTTTGAACCTAAAACTTTCGTAAACTGGTAAAATTCGAGTAAATATTGTGAATAGCGGAGAGACAACAAAATAAATAAGTCTATAGTGTTATATCTTACGACGACCACTGGAGTCTGGTGTTATGGTGCGTGTGCCGTGTCAGCGGTGCATATGTTACAGTCAAAACTCTTAATCAGTCAAAAGTACTTTTGACTAGACAAGTTGGTCAAAAGTGGTTTTGACTAAAATAACAGTTAAAAGTACTTTTGACTAAATGATTCCGTCAAAAGTGGTTTTGACTGGTTGTATCAGTCAAAACTCTTAAAAAGTAAGGTGGTCGCGGCATATTTTTGTCACAGAAACAATTAAAAAAAAATAACCCTAACCTATCTAATTTCAATATTAGACTGTTTATCGGCATATTTTTGTCACAGAAACAAAAAAAAATAACCCTAACCTATCTAATTTCAATATTAGACTGTTTATCGGCATATTTTTGTCACAGGAACAAAAAAAAATAACCCTAACCTATCTAATTTCAATATTAGACTGTTTATCGGCATATTTTTGTCACAGAAACAAAAAAAAAATAACCCTAACCTATCTAATTTCAATATTAGACTGTTTATCGGCATATTTTTGTCACAGAAACAAAAAAAAAAAAACCCTAACCTATCTAATTTGTAGTTAAAACTAAACTAGTTAAGAGTTAATAGAGTTTAAGAGTTAATAGTGCTTTTGACTGACGCTTTTTTGCAGTCAAAAGTACTCTTGACGGAGAGCGTCAGTCAAAAGTACTTTTAACCGCAAATTTGCAGTCAAAAGTACTAATAACCAATAATTTTCAGTCAAAACCACTTTTGACCAACTTGTCTAGTCAAAAGTACTTTTGACTGATTTCGCTAGTCAATAGTACTTTTGACTGATTAAGAGTTTTGACTGTGACACATACACGCCGACGACGCGACGGTTGCGAGTTCGATCCCGCTCGGAGTGGATATTTGTGTTTATACAAACATTTAATTCCGGTCTGGTTGTTAGTCCCTGTGGGTCTAACCACTGTGCCTCGGAGAGCACGTTAAGCCATCGGTCCCGGTTGTTATCATGTGTACCTGATAACGATCGCTAGGTACTCATAGTAGGGAATATATCCGCCAACCTGCAGTGGAGCAGCGTGGTTGATTAGATAATAGAAAGATAGATAAAAACTTTATTTGCAGTTCCACATTCCACATACGCAATTAAAAGAGTAAAAATAAAAATAAAAAGTAACAAATAATTGTGTTTGCTAGCAAACGAAAAAAACCGACTCACAAACAAAAAAATATATACGGACCTACGGTCGAATTGAGTAACCTCCTCCTTTTTGAAGTCGGTTAATAAAATATCTTAATAGCATTGACTATATCAATCCTTCATTATTATATATTATAATAATTACCTATTTATTTATTTCATTATTATATTGATTAAGCTCCAATCCTTCTCCTACATGGAGAAAGGGGCTTGTGCCCAGCAGTGGGATATTACAGGCTGAAGCGAAGGGTTATATCTTTATATTTTGTTTGTGGAACAGTCCGCTAGGATCATTATTTTAGAGGCTACACAAAGGCAAAATATAGATTTAACTGTACAATTATCATTTATCAGTTAATTAAACATCTAATAATTGTCAAATAAAATAAACTAAAAAATGTTTTATGTTAAACGGTTTTATTGCAATAAAAATGATGTAGTTAGGTTATGGACTAAAAGCTAAAAAATAATTCGGTAAGTCCTAGCTACCAGATCGCACCAATCTTCTCATCAATCTGGGGTATTGATCAGACAAATATAAAATCGTTTTTTATTTTATTTTCAAGTTTTTAGTTTTGTTGAGTAGTTTTTAGATTAGTAATAAATATACCTACACAGTCTCATAAACTATATTCTACCAATCAAGGCCTTTCATTTGATTCCCATATTGAGGTATTTGTGGAAAAAGGAAAATATGTAATCAACCATTTTGTGGCGGCAGCCATCTTGGATTTTTCATAGTGAGTCCTATTCTACCAATCAAGCCCTTTCATTCGATACCCATATTGAGATATCTGTGGAAAATATGTAATCCGCCATTTTTTGGCGGCGGCCATCTTGGATTTTTCATAGTGAGTGTTACGGCCCTAGCCAGTCCAGCAGAGCCTCGGAGATCGGGGCCCATCAGAGACCTCCCGGCGGACTGCCTAGGGTCGGGTACGAAATTACCTATGGGCGATACTAATCGCGCTGCGCGAGGTTGTTAATTTATTATAGACTAGGACTTACCTTCAGAGGGGAGCTCGGGGTGCGATCCAGTTCAAAGACAGTCAGGGTAGGTGTGTGTGTAGGTAGTTGAGTAGTGTAGTGACGTAAGTGTGTAATAGGTGGCCTGACGGTCCCTGAGCAGCGATGATCCCGCGTGGCCCACACGTGGCCCACGCGCGCTAGTGAGCGCGCGGCCTTAGGTCAGCTATAAGCGAGCGAACGCGCCGCGAGTCAGCAGCAAACGAGTTTTTGCGTTCACCTCACAAACATTCACCGTCACTGAATTAATAATATTGTCTATTCACGATCAGAGCAAAAATATCCGCGAATGTTCAAAAGAGATTACGCTGCCGCACATACAGACCCCATACACACGAGAAACCCGGGTTCAGCCCACGGGTATGCAGCACAGAGAGTTCAATCACGCACGGTTCTATTGTTCACAGATTAGTTACAAATTAATTCTCACAGAGTTCACGAGACACGCGTGCATTTCAAACGCGATCAAATCAGGCTGGGTACGCGGTTACAGCCCGCGACAACCGACCCAGCGATCTTCAGATACAGAACAAAAGAAGATCTCGCGTATGCAGTGAATTTTAGTCACGTCAAAGAATTGTAACGTGACAAGTATCGGCTTTGGAAAAAAAAAAAAGAATTATCATAATCGAAACATCCATTATAAAAGTGTGTGTGCTGTGTGGCTACGGCAAAGAATTTAGCCCCCCCCCCCTCTCTTCCCGTGGATGTCGTAAGAGGTGACTAAGGGATAACACAGTTCCACTACCATCTTGGAACTTAAAAAGCCGACCGATGGCGGGATATCCATCCAACTGCTGGCTTTGAAATACACAGGCCGAAGACGGGCAGCAGCGTCTTCGGTGCGACAAAGCCAGTCCTGCGGTCACCAACGCGCCTGCCCAGCGTGGTGACTATGGGCAAAACACATGAGTTCACGTCATTTTTGGCGCGAACTTGTGTAGGTCTATGTCCAGCAGTGGACTGCGATAGGCTGAAATGATGAAATGATGAATAAAAAAGTGTGTGTGTCAGCTCCGATGCACGACTAGAGTTTACTCCTTCAGATCGACTGTCTAAATAGGCACAAAAAAGCTAAAAAAAAGGAAAAAATGGAACACTAATACCTACTTTGTTGTCCGTCTATCTGTCAAGACCCTTTTTCTCAAGAACGAGTGGAGGTATCAAGCTAAAATTCCTATCAAATACCTACTCAAATCTACTGTCCCTTGGAGCTGTGAAAAAATCAAACTTCTAAGCCCCGGCAATCAAAAGATATATTTTCGACACTCGTAAGGAAATCAAAACCTACAAAGTATCTATTTCCCGTGAACTCACAGAACTGAAATTTTGTCAAAACGTCTTATAATAGGTACCTACAGATAAAGGAAAAATTGCAAAAAGCATAAATTTTTAGTCAAATGAATCGCTAAATGTGTTGCTAAGCGCAAATCTCGAGAGCGGCTGAACCGATTTCGCTAATTCTTTTTTTATAATATTCCTTGAAGTACGAGGCCATCCTCGTACTTCAGGAGCCTCCGTAACAACCATTTGTTACGGAGAGAAAAATTTAAAAAATTCTCTGAAAAAGTCTAAAACAACACTTTTGTATATTCCCATACTAAAGATTCGTAATAATACTTAAGTCAATTTGAACTTTAATACCATACCATAAAGTTTAAGTGTTAGAGGAGGGGTTCCGGGAAGGATAAGTATTAAAAAAAATGAATCGACTGTTAGGCGGTACGAAGTTCGTCGGGTCAGCTAGTTTTATAATAAAAATATTTTTAATAATTTTGTTTGTACGGAACCCTCGGTGCGCGAGTCGGACTCATCATACCGTGTACCTTATATGAAAATTGATTCTTAAAGAGTAAACTCCAAAAGTTATGATGTACTCATGTCACTGGCGGATCCAGGGGGGTGTCACGGGGTCATGACCCCCCCACCCTGGGCTGTGTCCAGGACCTAGGTGGACCACTAATTAAAATTGTTAAACAAGATTTTTGTCACAATATAGATATTTTTAAGTACAGTACCTACCTACATAGATTAATAAAATACCTACTTTTTACCTGTATCTATCATTATAAAAATTAAATTATAACTTCTTTTTACTTGACCACGACTATGTGACCCCCCCCTGGCGCCTTGTCCATGACTGTGACCCCCCCTGGCGCCAAAGCTGGATCCGCCCTTGACTCATGTACCTAACACACATATAAATGAAGTTGAACTGAGAACCTCCGCCTTAAAACTCCACATATTTTCTAACACATATTCCGTAGCGATATCATAAATTATACTACAAATTAATTTAATGTAAATATTCCGTTAGTAATTAGTATGTAAATTGTAATATGTATATAACTTGGGCTTTCCCCCACTCCTCACACTTTGAACGATTCCCTCCGCCTTTATTCTACACTCCATACCTCCGCCCTCGCCTGTGTACGAATACAGATACACATACATACAGTGATGCCAACTTGGGGGACTTTTCCCCTAAATTTAGGGAATGTTGCAAATAGTGGGAAGTTTTAGGTATTAATTTTTTTAGGGTATTTTTTGGGAATTTTTATTTCATCAAAACATAATATATTTTAATATATAAAAAAATCGGCCAAGTGCGAGTTGGACTCGCGCGCGAAGGGTTCCGTACTATTGACTAGGTAAACAACAGATGGTACATTGATTTTAATATCGGGAAACAAGCGTTAAAAAATCACTTGTTCTATGAGAGCCTACCTTAATAAAAATTTTTATTTTAATTATATTTTTTATTATTAAATTAAATATACAATTAAGTATTGTGTGAATATTTCAAGTGCTTACCTCTTACCATTTAGTGATATTGAGCAAAAAATAGGCAAAAATGATGTTTTTTTTTTTGTATGGGAGCCCCCCTTAAATATTTATTTTATTTTAATTTTATTATTTATTATTAAAGTAAAAATACAACTGAGTATTTTGTGAAAATTTCAAGTGCCTACCTTGTTGCCATTATTGATATCGAGCCAAAAAGGGCAAGAAAATCACGTTTGTTGTATTGCAGCCCCCCTTAAATATTTATTTTATTTTGTTTTTAGTATTTTTTGTTATAGTGGCAACAGAAATACATAATTTGTGAAAATTTCAACTGTCTAGCTATAGCCGTTCTTGAGATACAGCTTGGTGACAGACGGATGGACGGACGGACGGACAGCGAAAAAAAAAAAAAAAAAAACATTTCAAAAAGAAGTCTTAGTAATAGGGTCCCGTTTTTACCATTTGGGTACTAAACCCTAAAAAACTAATAAATAATAACAATTCCTTAATTATTTATTTTTAAGATGAACATGTTCATGGACTACATCATATAAAAAAAATAAAATAATAATTTATTTTCTATTTACCTAACCCTTTGAACCCTTTGAATTTTTAAATAATTTAAATTTTAGGTTTAGGAGGTTTTGTTTTTAATTTAGGAACGTTTGTTAAAAGCTTTAGGGAAAAGTTTTTTCAAGAGTTGGGGACACTGGATGACTGGAATTATATGTCATTTTTAGTCTGTGATATTACTCGAGCGGAGTGGTAGTCTCAAGTCTGTTTTGCGATTTTTTGTTATCTGTCAATTCAAGTTTATTTACATACTGTTAAACGAGTTGTGGTTTTATTATTCCACAGATTTTCCTTATAGCTCTTGTAGATACTCAGTGTTTAATTAATACAAAATTGTATTAAACAGTTTATACGTGGCAGTCATATGTACAAGAAAACTTTTAAACGAACAAATATATTTTTTATTGTTGGAACTTGGAACTACAAAACTATGAACATGAGAAGACTAGTGATAGTTTAAAAATGGCTCGAAATGAAATATGGATGTTAGTTTGGATGTACCTGGTGTCGACGACGGCCGAGGGACCGCGGTGCCCGCCGGGGGCCGCCGACCACCAGTGTCGGGAAGACAGCTCCGCTGCAGATGAACACTTCTTCTACGTCAATGGTTTGTGTTCTACTGGAGCAACAAAAAATTTAAAACGATTTACGTTTAACGCCATTTTTAGTTTTTTTTTTTTGCTATCTAAGTAACAATTAATATACATACAGTTTAAAAAAAAATTTGTTTTGATTGCGAAACAATTATTTAATTTAATAATCTTTGCCAACAAAAAAGCGAAAAAAAAAAACTGTGTAATGTATTCTATCTCATTATATCTCTACATTTATGTTTGTTTCTTTATTGTGACACATTTTCGTTTCATCTAATTTTCTTTTAATTCAATCACAATGATTCTAAAGAAGATTCACTTCAAAAATTCATATATACTTGCTAGGCACATGTCCAATATGTTATATTAGAATCTTTTCCTATATGCCTATTTAATTGTGTATTCTAACACCATGTTGTTTACATATATATGTAAAGAAAAGCATTTTAAAGAAACGACAATCTAGGCACCGTAAAGTAGTCTATGCAATAAAAATAAATTATTGCATTATATACATCAATAAAATTCACATTAACATGACACTTATGAGTAATAATTTCCAACTAGACTAAGATGTGTAACTTGAATCACAACAAAACTAACCAATACTTTCTACAAAGCCTGACTCACTTTCCAATGACTCAACTTGTAAACATACATCATGTATTCATATTATTTATTTATTTATGCTTTATTGTACATCACAACTACAAATATCATTTACAGACTGTGAAGTACAATGGGCGGACTTATGGCTATTTAGCCATTTCTTCCAGACAACCCAAATATATATTCCCTACTATGAGTAACGATCGCTATCATGTGTACATGATAACAACCGGGACCGGCGCTTACATATTATACTTACTTCATAATATACAGCTATAGATCAGGGATGTCAAAGATACGACCCGCGATCGTAATGAGACACAGAAAGAAAAATCATGACTTCACTCGATTTAAATAAATAAAATGTTATAATAATTCGGTACATTTTTTTAAATTTGAATATGGACCACCTACAAATTCTAAATTTTTAATATGCGCCCCTCTGCATAATTGAGTTTGACAGTCATTTGAGTACTTCTAAAACTTACCCAACATATAGTTTATAACTATATTCATCACAAAATAATAGGCCCGTTTGGACATATGTCATCGAGATGTAAATAGGGAAATAACCATACGACTCGGTATTCGATACTTATGAATCATGATAAATCGATTCAAGTTTGTATGAGTATTTGATCAATTTGATTATGTAGTGTAAAGTGTATTGGATTAAATTTCTGATTAGAAAATTTAACTTTAATATTGTAGGTAAATTGAAATGATACAATGGTACAAAAGATCAATTTGTCTTTAATCTAATTTTTTTAATTGTTTTCTAATGTTTACTCCAATTTCTCTCACTATAGTGAAACATTTTTTTCAGATTTTATCGCGGTTTATTAGGTTCTGGACATGAGGTCATTGTCCTTTGCATTGCTTCTGTATCGATAAACACGCGCGTTTGCATCGCGTCTGTATCGCTACAAACGCGCGTCAACGGCGCGTTTAAAAAACGTGGTGTGCATAAGCTCAAATTGCCAGCGCGTTTGTATCGCTATACACGCGCGTTTGCATCGCGTCTGTATCGCTACACACGCGCTTTTGCATCGCTTCTGTATAGATACACACGCGCGTTTGCATCGCGTCTGTATCGCTACAAACGCGCGTCAACGGCGCGTTTAAAAAACGTGGTGTGCATAGGCTCAAATTGCCAGCGCGTTTGTATCGCTATACACGCGCGTTTGCATCGCGTCTGTATCGCTACACACGCGCTTTTGCATCGCTTCTGTATAGATACACACGCGCGTTTGCATCGCGTCTGTATCGCTACAAACGCGCGTCAACGGCGCGTTTAAAAAACGTGGTGTGCATAGGCTCAAAATGCCAGCGCGTTTGTATCGCTACACACGCGCGTCTGTATCGCTACACACGCGCGTCTGTATCGATTCAAACGCGTATTCAGGTGTTCAAAGGTCTACAGGCTGCGTCTGACTTGCGTGTGTATCGCGTGTGTATCGCTACAAACGCGCGTCGACGGCGCGTTTAAAAACGTGGTGTACATAGGCTCTTACAGTTTCGTACCAAGTTACGTTCTAGGGTATTTGTCAAATGTCAAAATGGGCTTCTTATTTTGTGACAACTAACAAATACAATTATATAAAAAAAATTAATTACATAAAATTTATCATAATTGGAACCAGCAAACAAGCCTATTTTTAACCACAACGATGTAACACATTTTTTGTACGGGTGCAATTTTTATTTATAAAAATAAATAAATTAATATATATTTATAAAAATAAATAAATTAATATATATTTATAAAAATAAATAAAAATTGCGTCCGTACAAAGTACACAACTCAAGTCAGAAGTGAAACGTCTTTGGCAAACTAATTTAAAAAAAAATAATTAAAAAAAACTAATACAAAAAAAAAAACGAAAAGCCAACGTCATGCAGTGTTCCCAGGCGTTCTCCCATCCAAGTACTGCACGGATAGAAGTTTCACTTCAAAAAGTACACTCAAATTAAGAACCTTCTTCTTTTTTGAAGCCTGGTAAAAGACCGATTCATAACTAAATGGAAAAGTTTTGCCACCCAATGTCTCTTGAGACAAAGAGATGATATTTTTTAACTATTATGGTGCTTAAGAGTAAACTCCAGTTGCATGTTGGAGCTGATACATACGTTTTTTTTAATCTCTATCACGGGGGTCTCTTGACTCTTCTTTGAAGGTCCTAATCCTTAGCTTAGGGATTTGGCCTTTTTCCTGTGTTCCCAAATTCTATCCCTGGAGATTTTTATAGATAAAGGCCTAAAAATACAATGCTAAATTTTATTGTAATGACAATACATACATTAAAATTTAATTCAATGTGATAGCCGGAAAGTTTTCTTCTTTCTCTAGAATTTAAATTTTAGTAATTAAAGATATATCGTTGGTGATACTGCAATACCGCGTAACTAACACTTTGAAAGCGATTTCGTTTTATACTATGTAGTGATATTGTTTAATTAACGAGTTATTATTACTTTTTTTTAACCAATAACTTCAAAATGTTTACTATTATTTTAGGTGCTAAACTACGATTAATCTACGGACAGACGTACTACCGCTTCACTTGCCTGGACAACGTCACCCTGGAATACGAGTGGCTCCCGCGGTTCGAGAGAGCGGTGAACGTGTCGAAGGCGTGGCTGACGGCGTGCGCGCCCCCGTCGCGCGGCTACGCGGCCGCCCTGCGCGCGCTCGGCGTGGCGCCGCGCGGCCTGGTGGCGGACAAGCTGCCGGCGCGCGCCGCGCTCGCCGCCCACCAGCTGCGCGGCCTGGCGCTGCTCGAGCTCGGCCTGGGAGCGCTCGCGCCGCTGCGCCTCGACCCCGCCGTGTTCGAGCCGCTCGCCGGCCTGAGCGTGTTGAGCCTGACCAACGTGTTGCTGACACGCGAGGCGGCGCTCCTGCTGCCGACCGCGCTGCGCTCGCTGAGCCTGTTCAACGTCGGGGTTGCGGCGCTCCCCGCCGAGGCGTTCGGGCGCCTCCCCGCGCTGACGCACCTCGTCCTGAGCGATCCCCTCGTTCGCGAGCTCGACCTGCGCGAGGCGGCGGCGCTCCGATTCGCCTCGATAAATGCGCCCCTCACCGGGGTGACGCTGGGTCCCTCCGTTGTCAACGTGACCCTGCGCGGAGTGCGCGGCGTCGCTCTGCTCGGCGACTGCTCGTCGCTGCGGAGGGTCGTCGTGGAGGGCTTCGAGGAGCCGCCGCCGGCGCGCTGGCTGGCGGCGTGCCCGGCGCTGCGCGAGGCGAGCGTGCGCTGCGGACGCGCCGGCTCGCTGGGTGCGGACGCGCTGAGCGGCGCGCGCGCGTTGCGGGAGCTGGCCGTGACTCGCTGCCGGCTGCGCGAGCTGCCGCCGCAGTGGCTGGCCGACGCGCCGACGCTGGAGGCGCTCGACCTCTCCGGCAACGAGCTGCGCTGGCTGCCGAGCGAGCTGGCGGGCGCGAGGGCGCTGCGGCGCGTGCGGCTGGCGGGCAACCGGCTGGAGCCCGCCGCGCTGGCGGTGCTGGCGGAGCTGCCGGCGCTGCGGGACCTCGCGCTGGACCGGAACCCGCTGGGCGACCTCTGCAGCGGCTCCGGTGACGTCGTCGCTAATGGTTCGGGATTGTTATTTCTTTTAATCTAAACAATTTTAAACATAAATTGCCCGCTAGATGGCGATGATTGGCCTTGAATTCGTGCTACTCAGAATTTCTTAAGTTAGGTTTAGATTACGTTCCATTTAGGTTTTGACTGTTTTCGGATCGTTGTACGAAAATACACTAAAAATATTTAAAGAAATACTTTTTTTTTTCGTAGCCTGAAAATATCAGTAAAAATTATATAAATAGGTACCTACATCAATTTATAAAAATAAAAATATTTTTGTATAATAATGAATTGTTTGGTGATACTTCAATATACTGAGCACATCGACCGTATCTAATAATGTACGTTAACTGGCTCGCGAACTACTTCACTCACTACACGTCGGTCCGCAGCGCTGTCTCCGCTGTGGCGCGCGCGCGGCCTGCGCTCGCTGAGCCTGGCGCGCACCAACCTGTCGCGCGTGTGTCGCGACTGGCGCACGGACCTGCCGCAGCTGGTCGCGCTCGACCTGCGCGACAACCGCATCCCGCTGCTGGAGGTGAGCACCGCCCGCACTGCCCGCACTGCTCGCCCGCGCCACACTCGCATACACGCTACCACTCTCTCCTCGCTTGCAGTTCGACGACCTGCAGTGGCGGCGCGAGGCGGCGACGAGCGTGGACCTGCGCGGCAACCCGCTGGACGCCGTGCACTACACGCGCGAGCAGTTCCAGGCCGTGCTCGCCGGGAACCTGTCCGCAGAGTTCGCCTCGTCGCCGGTACGTGTCCGTGCTGTGTGTGTGTGTGCGTGTGCTTGCGCGTGTAAGTGGCCGAGTTCGCCTCGTCGCCGGTAAGCAAGTATTTGTAGAAATACAAATATCTATCCCTAACGGTAATCGAATCCGCAGATCGTCGGTTTTAAATAGGTACACGGCACACGTCCTGCTACATCTGAACGGTCGTTACACCGGAACGGTCTCATCATATTAAATAACGGCTGTCTCCGCAGTTGACGACGCTGGTGCTGGAGCCGCTGCCGCAGTGCGAGTGCGGCTCGTACTGGTTCGCGCGCGCGGTGCAGGAGCGGCCGCAGCACGCGCGCGCCGCGCTGCAGGGCGCGCGCTGCGGGAAGCTCGGCCCGGCGCTGCAGGCCGCGCCCCCGCCCTCCCTCACGTGCGCGCTGCCGCTCGCCGCCGGCTGCCCCGCGGGCTGCTCGTGCCGCGTGTCGGGCGCGCACTCGGAGCTGGCGTGCGCGCGCGCGGGCCTGCGCCGCGTGCCGCGCGCGCCGCCCGGCCTGCCCGCGACAGTGCTGCTGCTGCCGCACAACAACATCACCAACGTCACGCTCGACGACTTCACGCCCGACCTGGAGGTGCGGCTCGCTCCTCCTCCATATATCCGCTGGCGCTCAACCCGTCTGTACTTCTGTACAAACGCACACTATCGAAATCCGACACAATGACGATGGATGTACATGCGTAGTACTGTGACATTGCCAAGTAAATTAAACTCGTAAATAAGTTCTCATCGCACATTAATAGATGACTGAGGTAGAACGTAGCAGAAAATATTTTGCTAAAAATCTACAGGTGTACATGATAACAACCAGGACTGACGGCTTAACGTGCTAGATCACAGGTTATTAATAGTGTACTTGATCCGTATATTTCCTTGTCGACCTAATTAAAAAAAAATTGTATATTAATTTGGAGTATTATATTGATATGGAACATTACTAACACAATTTAACGCACTCCTAACGTCATCTATAGCATATTGACTTGATTTAATGAATTTTAATGTATTCCTAAATCTATAGATATATTAGAAAAGCAATTGAAACAGAGTGACAATCGCTCACGTTTCCGCAGACACTCGACCTCTCCGACAACCTCATATCGAGCGTGGACGCCGCGACCACGGCGGCGCTGTTCGAGGCGGGGCGCAGCGTGCGGCTGGACGGCAACCCGCTGCGCTGCGACTGCGACGCGCTGCCGCTGCTGCGCGCGCTGGAGCGGGACGCGGCGCGGCACCCGGGGCGGCCGGGGCGGCTCCCGGGGCGGCGGGGCGGCGCGTGCCGGGGCGCGGACCTGGAGCGGGCCTGCGCGACCGCGCTGTGGCCCTACGCGCTGGCGGCGCTGGCGCTGGCCGCCGCGTCCGCGGTGACGGCCGGCTGCCTGGCGCGGCCCGCGGCGCGACAGCGGCTCAAGGTGAGGCGCCCGCTCGGGACGGCCATGAGTGCCTTCATGATGAAAAGGTGTCCCATTGAATCGACCTCGACTGGGCTATCTCTATGTCTCTGTGAATAGATATTCAGTGTAATTTCAAATACATCATACTGTGATTTTCTTTCTTGTATAACGTATAAATATATTTTGGAATTTATTGGAGTTTACTCCTTAAGAATCGATTTTCATATAAGGCCCCCGGTATGAAAAAAAATATGAGTAGTAAAATCTACTGAATGAATGATCCTGTTACGTGTTTCGTAACGCCATCTATCGTGTAAAGTCTAAAGACGTATCGACGTTTTTTAATAACGCCACCTCGTCGTAATGTGTCATCGATAGATGGCGTTATTTGATTCGATTATTTACAATGGTAAATCGAACCAAATAAATCAAATGTAATATGGTATTAATCTTTTTCTAGAAAGTTTTTTTTGTGCCTATTTAGACAGTCGATCGGAGCTGACAGATACCTTTTTTTTAATAAGAGTATTTTTGAAGCTTGTTAAACGTGTACAAAGTTACAAACACCTTAATGCGATATAAATATTTTCATTGAATATCGTTCGCCTCCCCCTCACCCCGCGCTCTGCTGCAGAGGATCCTGCTGGAGCGCGGGCTGTGCCTGCGCTGGGTGCTGCGGCCGCTGCGCGAGGACGACGACGCGGACCGGCCGTACGACGCGTTCGTGTCGTACTCGCACCACGACGAGCGGTTCGCGGGCGAGCTGGCGCGGCGGCTGGAGCGCGGCGCGGCGCGGCGCCTGTGCCTGCACGAGCGCGACTGGCGGCCCGGCGACTGGATCCCGGCGCAGATCGCGCGCTCGGTGCGCCGCTCGCGCCGCACGCTGGTGCTGCTGTCGGAGCGCTTCCTGGCGTCCGCGTGGGCGCGCGCCGAGCTGCGCGAGGCGTACGGCGCGGCGCTGCGCTCCGGCCGGCCGCGCCTGCTGCTGGTGCTGCTGCCGGGGCTCACCGCCGCGCGCGCCGCCGCCGCCGACCCCGCGCTGCGCGCCTACCTCGCCGCCGTCACCTGTCTGCGCTGGGAGGACCCGCTCTTCTGGGACAAGCTCCTGCTGGCGCTGCCCAAGCCGCGCGCCCCGGGGACGGCCGGGGCGCCCCCGCCGCCCCCGCCGCCCCTCCCGCCCCTGCCGCCCCTCGCCGCGCCCGCGCCGCCGCCCTGTGCCTGAGGCGCTCCTCAGACTACGATATTTGTTATAAAACATCAAACTGCCCGATGAACTGTGTCGGGTGTGAGGAGAATCTCCGATCCGTAATGAGTGATAAATAGTTACTATAATGTGAACTCGAATACGCCAAATCTAATGAGATTGTACTCGTTTTATAATAATTAATTTAAAGCCTTATTATGTATAAAATTATTTTATACATTCGATTTATAAGTGTACAAGCTATATTTTGATAATATATTGAGTGTTGCATTTTATCAGTCAGTGGTTCATCTGCTGGTGCGTAACAGTAGGTAACATAAATATTGTGCCATCGGTGTATAAAATCATTGTAAAGATAATATACTCTTAAAAAGTGATATTGTTTAATTGAATATAAAACGACCAAAGCGACATAAAATAAACTATTAAATTCATATAATTATAATTATGAATAGAAGTGCCTCAAATATTAGTATTTTTTAAATATAAGTAGAACTTAGGGTGTAAGTTATTGTTATACAAATTACTAAACATACATTTTATAAATAAAAAAATAAAACAGATTTTTTTGTTGTTTTTTTTTTTTTAAAACTAAGATATCTGCAACCTTCTTACATTACATGAAACAACCATAATATATTAGACACTATTTCTAAGCTATATAAAAAAAAAACATTCAAATTCAGGCAGTACATTAGCCACTAATTAGATTATAAGTAGCGCATAGTTCGTGCACGCAGTGAAGACATTCAAGACTACTAGATGTGGGCAAGGAAGATGGTTACTGTGCCTTTAGACCGGTTGCTCTCAGAAAGTCTCAGGTTCAATACGACGGTGTTCACCTCGCTAGAATAAACATTATTCTAATACGCAGTCCCTATTGCCTCTTCCCTACACGTTCGTCGTGTCGTCGTACCGTGTCACCGTGCCTTCGTGTCTCGTGCCGGACCGGTGCCGGACCGGAACCCCGCCCCTCTCACCGGTGACGCTGTAAACTGTAAAGGCCAGTAGGACCAACAGTAACAATCATTTCGAAAAAAAAAGTTACAACAAATTAAACAAAAAATATTTAAAATTATTAAATATATCAGAATTATCAATAACTTTAATAAAATAATATTGTATATAAAAATAACTGTGGTTTTGTGGGACACTAGATAGGAACGAAGATATACTTAATTCCTTATAGTATTAATTTCAAGTTCTAGTAAACATTTAATTTTTGATGTGACATAACATCTAATGGATCGATGAACGCCGGCTGCATGCACGAAAAAGGATGACTCATTGTTGCGTTACGCTCATTGTACGCTTGTGCCGTATATATCTCTCCTCCACTCGACTGACCTATGCGTCCGAGATGTTTTGTT